>OY747704.1:49097500-49697500 GCA_963556495.2 Valencia hispanica
TGGGATGCAACTCTGCATTCTTGCCCCTCCAAACACGACGAGTGGCGTTTATACCAGAGAGATCTGTTTTGGTCTTATCTGACATTCTCGCAATACTCCTCTGGATCATCCAGATGGTCTCTGGCAAACTTTAGACAAGCCTGGACATGTGTTGACTTAACCTTGAGCGCTGCATGATTTTAATCCATGACGACGTAGTGTGTTACTAATAGTTACCTTTGTTACTGTTGTCCCAGCTCTCTTCAGGTCATTGACCAGTTCTCCCTGTGTAGTTCTGGACTGTTTCCTCACCGTTCTCAAGATCATGTGTACCCCACGAGGTGAGATCCTACATGGAGCCCCAGTTAGAGGGAGATTGCCGGTGTTCCATTTTCTAATAATTGCTCCAACAGTTGATCTCTTCTCACCAAGCTGCTTCCCTATTGCACTTGCCCAATCGGTGGCTGCAAGATACTTTTTTGTCCCACTGTAACTGTGCAAGTAAAAATCCAAGACTTAATGCACTGACTGGAGTAAAATATCTATTAATTATAAAATACAGTGGGGTAAAAAAGTATTTAGTCAGCCACCAATTCTGCAAGTTCTCCCGCTTAAAAAGATGAGAGGCCTGTAATTTTCATCATAGGTAAACCTCAACTATGAGAGACAAAATGAGATAAAGAATCCAGAAAAACACATGGTCTGATTTTTAAATAATTTATTTGCAAATTATGATGGAAAATAAGTATTTTTTCATTAACAAAAGTTTATCTCAATACTGTTATATACCCTTTGTTGACAATGACAGAGGTCTCTCGCAGTTGAGGTATACCAATGATGAAAATTACAGGCCTCTTTCATCTTTTTAAGTGGGAGAACTTGCACAATTGGTGGCTGACTAAACACTTTTTTACCCTACTGTACACTTTTGTATGATGGGAAAGACACAGAGGAAATCTCTATTCCGTGAGTTCAGATAAAGAACCTGCTTTCTGACACAGACATCCATTTACCATTCACCAACAGTCAACAATAATTAGCTGCCCGTAATTCTTGGATATGCTTGAAAGACCTGATTTAATATGGAATGACAAATATAGCATATATCCTAAAGCCAAACAGTATCATCAGCGCAGGCTCGGGAACATTTGCTAATGAAATTAAGTTAGCTAAATTCAGCTATGGCATCGTAGCACAAAAATGTACAACCTACCATTCTTTATGGAACTTCAAATGTTGAAAGAAGTTTGACGTTGTTCCATCTCTGTCTGTGATTCTCTTTTTGCATGTTTTACGTATTGAACAGTTTTTTTGTCAACTACTTCGTAGTTTATGTTCGTATCAGTATCAAGTCTTTTCAAGTAAATAGGTGCAAATCCAAGTCAAGTCTCAAGTCACTGGTATAAAAGTCAAAGTCAAGTCAAAGTCTGAACATTTTTTCAAGTCACGTCTAAAGTCATAAAATTAATTACTTGAGTATGACTCGAGTCCAAGTCATGTGACTCTAGTCCACACCTCTGGTATTGGGATATTATTGCTTCCAACTCTCTCTTTGACCTTTCACATTCACTGCCAGGTGTTGAGATCTACAATAGCAAGGAAAATCTACAATCTTTTTAAGTATCGCTCCTTTACCCATAGCTGACACTAGGATGCACACATAGGAGCTAATGTAGCTACCCAAATACACAAACAGTAGTCACTTCCAAAGGAACAGCAGGTTTTTCAAAATAAATTTGCATGCAGCATAAACACTTAAATGTATCATTCATACATTTCAGATTTTCTATCCAATCCAGTTGGAGACCTTTAATGCTTGGATGAGGCCCATCTGATAATTTGGCCCTCCTCAAATATGTATTTTCAGTAATTTATTTTGGTCATGCATTACACCTTTAACAAAGAACTTTAAATTAAGAATGGTTTTTAATACTGTCAGAGATTACACAAAATATCAGTTCGATAGCATAATGTGTTGACCTTTCTTGAAATGTTCTGTATATTTTTGTCTAACATTTCAGTGTTCCGGTGTTTCAAGTGTATGGGCTAAGGAAAAAATGCAGTAATTTCATTTTTCTGCCACATATTGCATTGAATGCTAGTGATCACTGAGCTGGTACCAACCTTTTTAAAGTTGCTGTGCTTACTGGTACCCTGTTCTGTGTTCTGATTGTGAATGATATCGAGAGGAGTCTCCCTCTCCTTCAACTTCAGACTTTCAATCTCAGTCTTCAACTCATTTAGCTGCTCTTGCAGGTGTTTGCTCTTTTCCATATACTCGACTCTGAAAACAAAACAAAAAGCACAACAAAGATTAAGGGTAAACTGCAAAATACAGTTATAATAATTAGAACAATCTAAAAAATATTGGATTGATATGGATTTGTTTATTACTGTTGTCCAGTAGCATGTAGTGGTAAAGTAAGGTTACAAAGTAAATTAAAATGCATCCTCATCACAACTGCAATGTGTGGAATATTAATAGAGCAACAAATTGTCCACCCATAATGCATAGAATTCCATATATTCTACAGCATTTTAATCAGTTTAGAATATAAAATATACTTATCCTTAATTTAAAAAAAGAATGCTTTAATTTTTTACAAATAAACAATTAATTGGCAATCTCTGCTCAACAACTAACGTTTCCATCCAAGTGTTTAAACTTGCTTGAAACTCTAAAAGGTGCAAACTAAACTTCCACAAATGGATGGGCAACTCACTTCTCCTTCTCAATCTCCATGGACAGGCGTTTCATGTCGGTGTCTTTGAAGTCAAAACTGAGATTCTCCCTGCTGAAGTTAAGGTCTTGAGGGAGGCTGTCAGATGGAAGTCCAGGTGACTGCAATAGAAAAAGGAATAAAACGGGTTTTCAATCATTAAAAAGGTATGAGAAAAGAAGAAAGATAGAATTTAAAAGACAGCTAAATATGATACAACAGCATGAAAAAAACAGACTGAAGCATGTAAAAAACTTATTAAAACAATACAACATAAAATATACATTTACATGCCCTGAAATTCAACTACAAGAACTGAAATTCACTGACATGACAATCTCAGAGTAGACTGATGAAAGATGCTGTCAAGCTGTTTCCTATCTTGCCATTCACATTGGCAAATAAAAATTAAAAAAACATGTGGCAAGCTGGTCCAAACCTGAGGAAATGAAAAGGATTCTGAAGCACATCATGTCCGGTCACGTCTATTTAGTGTGTGTGTCATTTTTGATGTGCTCCCTTTCTAAATAGAGTGTGTGTAATGGGAAGAAGGGTGTGGAGTTCACTGTGTCCTGCTGGATCAGGATGGGTTATGTTACTTTGGCGTATTTAGGGATCGACTGACTATCTAGGAATGAAATTTCAATGTTCTGAGTGCCTCAAAGTGGTCAGATTATTAGCTTAATTAATTAGTAGGTGGGACAGGCTATCAGTTTCACTTATAGCTTAAAGCATCCTACATGCCGGGGTGACTAAATCTCTATTCATCAGTAGGTACTATTATTGGGTCATCTCTGCGATATACATATATGTAGTAAAGTTAAAATAGACCAAACTTCTCTTGTTTTAACTCAGAATTTCTAAACTTATTTCTATTTGCTAAATGCTACAATAAGAGAAATAATATATCAGATATTTATGTATTAATATCTTCAAAATCAGAACTTGACAGATATTTATATTACGTAGGTAGACCTTTCATTTATAAACTGCAATATAACACAATATAATGTCAACTGTAGATGGAATCTGTATTCATAAGCTGAAGAGATGTTTGATTGCTATTGATGGCAGCCATCTCTGTATCTATTCTGTGTATATATGTCTACAGGCAGATGACTGTGGAATGTGTGGGTTTTTAACATGTTGGGAACTCTTGTGTAGGCTGACTTATGTGCAGCCTGGTCTTATGCAAGTTTCACCAGTTTAGTGTGGCTTTGCAAGGTTGCCTCAGCCCGTGTCAGAGTGACTGTTCATCTTGTAATATGTAAGCTTTCATGATACCAAAAGTGAAAAGCAAAGAAATACCAATAATATATCTGCTTAAACATGATATTAATCAGTCTGCATTTGCTTTGGACAATTGTTTTCCAAACCCACTTAGTTCTGTTTAAGGCAATAGAGTTACCCACTCCAGCTCAGTCCCACAAAAACAGCTAAATTCCATGAATAACTCAATTTAATTGTTTAAAACTTCTGTTTATTTTGGTTTTGAGCTATCTTTAGGTCCTTTGAGTCCTATAAAATATGATATGACAGATTATGACCTCTGAGGAAACCCAAATAACTTGTAGCAATCTCCTTGGATATTCCATATTTTCAGCATACTATGAGAAGAAAATAGAATATTACTTAAGATTAAAATATTTACCCTGACGGGTACAAAATTAGATATTGTTGGCATATTATTGGCAGATGGTGTCATTTAGTGGCCAGAAAGTCAAGTACGAAACACTCTTTGCCACATTGTTGGTTTGTACAAAAATGCAAAGGGGCCAAATGCTCTGCTCTCATTTCAACCTTCTTGAGTGACAATGATCAATTAGATACACATATTCTGGACATCTGAATATCCTTGTGTGTATCGGACAGTCCGACATGCCCCGAGTCATTTACCGTATAGATGGCCTTGCTGGTAATCTCCAGCAACTTGTTTTTTGCTCTACGCTCCGAATTCCTGGCTTCCTGCAAATCCTGCTTCAGCTGCTCAGCCTCTTTAGCCCTGATGAATAGACAAATGGAAAATTACATATTAATGCACATCCCAAACATAATAAAACTAAACAAAAAAAACAGAATCTAAATGATCTTCAATAATTAATACACAGTGATTCATGATGTTTCAACCAGATGATCAGTGTAAAGCAATCCAAGGCAATTACTTCAAACTACCTTTTTTCCACCAATTAGTGTGCAAGCAGAGATGTAAGAGTGTTTTTACCCAGTGATTATGTTTTTTTTTCTCCCTTTTGCTCATTTTCCTGAACGCTCAGAAGTTCCTTGCTGATGTGGGTGAGCTATGTGCCTCCAGCATTTGAGTGGATGTAGTCATTTACATGTTGAGTGGTGCAGGTTGAAATTTTCCCTGTTGCAGAGAAGTGCTCATCCACAAATTGCAGTTACACCCAAGTGGTTAATGGGGCCTATTTGAAACGATTGCCTAATAAACCGTGGAGTAGAAACGGTGAAGTGATATTGGTGATAGCATGTATACTATTTTGCTATGAATTTGAAATGATTGTCGTTTATTGAGCTGCATGGAGAAGTGACTGAAAATCTCGCCATTCCAAGTCGAGATGTATTCTATTAGTAATCAGGTCTTTTGCAGAAAAAAAAACTTCTTACAGGTAATGATATAAAAAAAAAATCCCAAGTGTTACAGATAATTTATTAAAATCTCCCAGCATTAATTGATTAGCCAACTCACAATTAAATGCTGCAAATGAATTGCCATGCCTCGGACCTAATTAAGAGCTCTGATGAATAAAAGCTTCATCCCTTATTTTTCCCTGGGTGATGCGAGATGTTTAACCTGCTGGTTTTAAAAATGATTATATCAAAACTACTTTTTGACCAGGCCTGTTATTCTATGCTTTTAAAACAATGAATATCCGCAGAAGTATGGAGCAACCTTGATGTGAAGCATCAGTGAGTGTTTGTGTAAGCTTCATATTAACTCAAAAACATCAGGGTGTTGTGTGAGATGGATGAACAGCACTAGGCTGGTTTAAATCATATTTGTCTGATAGATTCCAGTTTGTTCATCTAAATGATAAATCTTCTTCACTCTCAAGGGTTACTTGTGGAGTTCCACTTGGACCAATTCTGTTCACCATATATATGCTCCCAATTGGTAGAATCATTAGACAGCATGGGATAAATTTCCACAGCTATGCAGATGATACACAACTATATTTATCCATAAATCCTGATGAACCCAGTCAGTTAGGTAGATTACAGGCATGTCTGGAAGACATAAAAACATGGATGACCCTAAACTTTTTGCTTTTAAATTCTGACAAGACAGAAGTTGCTGTCTTTGGACCAGAAGTTCTTAAACAGGAACTGATCAGTCAATCACTTCATCTGGATGGCATTAAATTGGCCCCCAGTAATAACATAAAGAACCTCGGCGCTATTTTTGACCAAGACTTGACATTTAAGTCCCATATTAAACAGGTTTCTAGGATTTCTTTCTTTCACCTCCGGAATATTGCTAAAATTAGAAACATCCTGTCCAGGAGGGAGGCTGAGAAACTAGTCCATGCATTTGTTACCTCAATGCTGGACTTCTGTAATTCTTTACTATCAGGAAGTCAACAAAATGCAATTAAAACCCTTCAGTTGATCCAAAATGCGGCAGCAAGAGTTCTGATGAATATTAAAAAGAGAGATCACATTTCTCCTGTTTTAGCTTCCCTTCATTGGCTCACTGTTAAATCCAGAATAGAATTTAAGATCCTTCTTCTTACATACAAAGCCCTTAATAATCAAGCTCCATCATACATCAGAGATCTAATTGTTCCTTATGTTCCTAACAGAGCACTTCGCTCTCAGACTGCAGGTTTACTTGTAGTTCCTAGGATTTCTAAAAGTAGAATGGGAGGCAGATCTTTTAGTTATCAGGCTCCTCTCCTGTGGAACCAGCTCCCAGCTTTAGTCCGTGAGGCAGACACTCTGTTTACTTTTAAGGCCAGGCTTAAAACTTTCCTTTTTGATAAAGCTTATAGTTAGAGTGGCTAAGGTCATCCTGAGTTATCTCTGTAGTTATGCTGCTATAGGCTTAGACTGCTGGAAGACAGACTTACCAATTTTCTTCACTCTGCTACTTCCTTTTCTCCTACGACTCTCCAGTTGTATTACAGTACATTCTGTTATTTCGACTGTTAACTTTGTTTTCTCTCAGTGTTTTTCTCTCCATAGAAGATATACCTGGTCTGGTATCCTGCTTGGCTGCAATGCCCTGTTGGACGGGGGGGCATCGACTGGGATGATCCTCCCAGTAACTGAACATCCACTGTGTCCTGTTATCAACTATTTACTTTCTGTAACATAGAAAGTTCTCTTATATCAGATCTTCTGTTCCTTCTGTGTTTCTGCTCTGTCTTCTCAAACCCCAAGACGGTCGTGGCAGATGGCCGCTCCTACTGAGCCTGGTTCTGTTGGAGGTTTCTTCCTGTTAAAGGGGAGTTTTTCCTCTCCATCGTCGCTACATGCTTGCTCAGTATGAGGGATTGCTGAAGGATTGCTGTGGTTGGAAAGTCTGCATCAACGGGGCCCAACCTCACGCCAATGACTTACGCAATCTGCTGGGATTCCTTAAATAGGAAACTTTTTAACTGATTGGAATGTTTGTATAAATGTATTGAAATGAGTTCTTGTTAAGTGCCTTGAGATGACATCTGTTGTGAATTGGCGCTATATAAATAAACTGAATTGAATTGAATGAGTTATTTAGGAACTACCTTTTCAAGCTTCTCTCTTTGACGGGTTTGGATTTGAAACATAGGGAGAAAAAAACCCTAGAAAAGTTAATAAGAAGAGGGAATAAGCTGTTTAAAGATGTAAGAGTACTGCATGTTTTGAGCGCATATATGTGAGATAGAAATAATGAGAGGATCTGATTATAAATGGTGACTCTAGCATTGAGAAAGACAAAAGTTGCTTCAGCATGGATGGCACACATTCTTTTCTACCACCCAGTCCTCTTTGTTCTCCCCCCCACCTCCTTTCTGACTCCTCAGCCATCTTGAGTGCCCGCATCTCAGCCTCCAGCATCTTCTGTTCCATAATGCGCCGCTCCTCCTGGCCACGCATGGCGGTCACTTTGATGCGCTGCATCTCTGTCTCAGCCTCGGCAGCTTTCTGGGCCAACAGCTTGGCCTCCTCCTCTGCGATCTGGGCCTTTTCAGCCAGCAGGTCTGCCGTCTGTTCTGAGCGCAGCTGGAGTGGAGATGGAAGTGAGGGAATGGAAATAAGAAAAGTCAAAGTGGAAGGGAATATAGACAAATAAAACAAAGCAAAACAAATCCAAGGAAATTGTATGTAGCATTGGATGAAATAATGAGCAAGTAGAGCAGATTTTCAAAGAAATTACTAAGTCATTCAAAAAGAGGAAACACACTAAGAGAAGATAAATAATGTGCTAGTGCTACCTGGAAGTTCTCCTGCTTTAAACCTTTATTTCATGTGTAACAAACAAAATGGCAAATCTTGGATTGAAAAAACCATTTGAAACCTACTAGTGCCTCATTTGCCATGTGAGCTTCGTCCTGCAGTTGTATGAGTCTCCTCTCCAGCTCGTCCCTTGCTCTCTCTGCTTCCTCTCGCAGCTGCTTTTCCCTCTGCAGACGTTGTCGCTCTACCTGCAAGACACAAGCAGTAAAGATGGGTAGAAAAAAATGCTTTTATGAAAGACCTAAAAGACACATATAAACACATGAACAAAGACGAGCAAAAAAGGACAAATATAGGGTTTTTCATCGTTTTTTCTTATGGCTGCAAAACAGCAGTTTGGGAATCAGAAATTGCATTGCTTTAAATCTCTCTCTCTCTCTCTCTCTCTCTCTCTCTCTCTCTCTCTCTCTCTCTCTCTCTCTCTCTCTCTCTCTCTCTCTCTCTCTCTCTCTCTCTCTCTCTCTCTCTCTCTCTCTCTCTCTCTCTCTCTCTCTCTCTCTCTCTCTCTCTCTCTCTCTCTCTCTCTCTCTCTCTCTCTCTCTCTCTCTCTCTCTCTCTCTCTCTCTCTCTCTCTCTCAAAAAAGAAACATGAAAAACAAATTCAAAGCAGTCAAAATTAAATGTGTGTCACAAGTATAACTATTCTACTGACCTATACAGTAAAAGTGTGATATAACAATATGTAAAAACTATTTTAAGAAATGCAATATTTGAAGGAAACTAGGCAAATTAAAGTACATAAAAGTGTCTTTCTTGTACAAATAGTGATAAAAATAAAGGAATCCTCAAAGTTAGTCACTCTCAGACTGGAAGATTTTCCTAAATCTGCATGTGCATAACAGCATTAAAGTAAACTCAAGATTGATCTAATTTTCTTCTGCTTTGCTTGGTTAAATCTGACTTGTGTGCGCTTTCACACCAGGACAGTTGTGTGGGAAATGTGGAATTAAACATCCAGAACAACGTCATGCAGTTACTTGGGTTTCACTTACAAGCGAGCCGAGACTTACGGACTGGAGTTTGCTTGTCTGTTCTAGGCTAGATTTTAGAAGAGATTTCAGAGTTACATCTGCATTTCCCCACGCTTGACTTTTTGTTGTTGCTACCTGCTTTCTGGCCCTTTCTTCTCTGGCTTGAGCCTTCATCTGCTGGACTTCAAGAGAATCCACTCGACGACGGCGCATAAACAGGTCATGGTTCCCTATGCACAGCTGCAGGATCTGAAAAGTGGAATCAAAAATAAGCAGCACAGGTTCAAACCACATCAACGGCATGATTATCCACACCAATTTACTTCTGCTGAGCTCACCAGCTTGTTGACTCTTAGTCGTGAAGAGTTGAACTTGAAGACATTGGTTTTCTTGTCCAGCGGTTTGATGGTAAACTAAACATCGTGACAAGAAGAAATACCAGAACTGCTTTCTTAAAAACACAGGATATACAGTATGTATGTTAATCTGATAAGTAGGGCTGCAATTTTAGAATGAAAATCAGTGCTTAAAACTGAATTGCTCTCAGTAGTTCACTTAAGTAACTAAAACATGAAAGTTAACTGCAGAATCTCCCACCTCCTTGTCGCTGTAGGATATGTTGCGGATCTCGTTCCATGGGAAGGAGCACTTGGGTGTCAGCTTGTTTTCTGGCTCGTAGATATGCAGACCAAGGGCATCCACTCCCAGCAGAAGATCTGTTCCCTTTTTGTTCTACACCACATCAGAAGAAATAAAGATTTTCAACTACATGACACAAAGCAAGCAGCTGTGAGACCACTCTCCCCGCCAACGTTCATTTGACAGAGGTGGCTTTTCAGCAGCGCTGCCTGCCAAAACTGTTTGCTAGAATCGAGCTGAACAATGAAGCCACCACAGTGTGCATGCAGTTTCTACCTGTTTGTTTGAAAACAGTGCATTTGCTAAGCTGATTAATAAAATGTCTTGGCATTTACACAAATGCAGAATTCAAAGTCAGATCCACCTCAAGTGAATTTCTGTTTATTTAACAGAAATGTTTTGCTCATCTAGAAAACACTTAAGGTAAAACCAACATTTAATATACCTTGTATGTATACAAAAAACTTTCTGAATTTACCTCACATATTTTTAAGAGAGGAAGATAGGTGAGTTGAACTGCTGTTCCAAGCAGATCATTTAATAACAGCACGGTTCAGCTGACACGTCTCCTAATCGCTCAGATTGGCTTCAGAGGTCCTGCAGCTTTTTAATTTCAATACTCTAAACTGGTCATTTCTGCAGCTCTAAATATGGCTGATATTTCTACAGTGGTCAGGTTTTAAATACACAGATTAAGCATAACATTATGACCACTTGGCTAAGAGTGTGTTGGTTCTCCATTTGCTGCCAAAACAACCCTGACTCAATGAGACATTGACTCCAACAGATCCCCTAAAAGATATGCTGTAGAATCTGCTCTAATAGCAGGAGATCATTTAAGTCCTCTAAGTTTTAGAGTTAGGGCCTATCCAGATCGGATTTGTTTGTCCCAAAGATCCTCGACTGGATTTAGATCTTGAGATTTTGGAGACCAAGCCAAGACCTCAAACTGATTGCTATGCTCCTCAAACCATTCCTAAACCCTTTTTGCTTTGCAATAAGGTATATTATCCAACACAGTCAGAAAGGGTGTACATGTTCTCCAAAAGTGTATAGGTGGTACATGTCAAAGTAGCAACTACATGGACAACAAGACCCAAGGCTTCCCAGCACCACATTGCCCAAAAGAATCACACTTTTCTGTTTAATATATCCTATCCACTAACAGGAACCATGAGGAAAACATAATTAGTGCCATTCACTCATTGGCCATAATGTTATGCCTGATTGGTGAAATGAACCTGCAAAAACCACAAACTTTAAACAAGGATAGACAGGTGAATAAATGGATGGTTAGATGATGAATAACACGGTTAGATGATGGAGGTCATCTAGAACTGGATAGGTATGTACCGTGTGTACATACAATGTATAATTTATAATGTGTAGTAAATAAATAAAATAAGACTGCATAAGAACCTCACAACTTACTTTATAAGAAGTAATGAAATGCAGCATCGACTCACCCTGATTAAGAAGTAATTAATGCCATACATGTCCAGGTCCTGAGCTATTTTTAAATACTCCATCTCAGCTTCGTCCCTGGTTCAATGTCGAATGGAGGAAGAAAATGATTGAGAGGGATCCAAAATAATGGAGCAAATAGCGAGGGAAGGGGAGAAAAAAATGATTTAGAGAGGAAAAAATGATCAAACCTTGTTTCATTTGCTTTTCTGTGTTATGAGATCTGTAAAAATTCTGTCACAAAGCGCTTGGCAGGGTAAAAAAAAACCAAAACAAAAAAAACCTAAGCACAGCAGCAACAGAAAACAAAACTCCACAACAGATTTTAGAGGGCATGTT
Organism: Valencia hispanica; assembly: GCA_963556495.2. Classification (NCBI taxonomy): domain Eukaryota; kingdom Metazoa; phylum Chordata; class Actinopteri; order Cyprinodontiformes; family Valenciidae; genus Valencia; species Valencia hispanica. Next base: position 49,109,070 of record OY747704.1, read on the forward strand.
TGATGGAAAACATAGCTTACTCGTATGCCTCCAAGATGGTAAATATTGCTGGAAAGAAAAAAATCAGTTCTCATTTCTCCAAGCAAGTAGGCAGATTTTTTTGTGTGTGCAATTTTGAGGTCAAATTAGTGAAAATTAAAATCATTAACATACTTTATTGATTTAGTCTGTTTGGTCTGAGTGATTAGAAAATTTGTGATTTAAGCACTATCAATGTTTACAGAATGAAAAAAAATAATGCTAAGTAAACACAATTTTAAAAAAGGTTGGATGCTCCAATTTTAAGACAGGATCAAAATAAATTCCTACAGTAATGTTTGATTTATGCAATGATGTCCAGAGCTGCAAATTGTGTGCTTTTTCCCTACAAAGAACGTGTAAATGGAAATCCCTCCGTCAGACAGTCCCTTTGATGTAGTGCTTGCATGTCAATCTGGAATCAAGGTCAAAATGCAGGTGGACCAGTATACAGATGAGGGTGTCCCATTAAAACAAGGTGATTGACTTCCTCCCACTGCCAGGAGCATCATTGTGCTGTTTACATTGATTGCTTCCAAGGACAAGCCCACAAAAACAGCGTGCAAAGTGTACTTGACTACCAAAAATACTGTGGTAAAAACATATTATACAGTCATTTGCTAAAGTTTTCACACCCCATGACATCTATTTCATATTTTGTAATATTACAATAGCCAAACTTAAATGCATTCCATTAGAATTTTATGATGAAGCAATGGTTTCCCCAAATTTACATTGTTTTCTATTTTTTTACACATATAATTGTGTGTGATGTGAATGTGTACTCAGCCCAATAAGTCACGACCCAACTTTGCACATCTTGACACTGACATTTTTGCACATTAATTTTTGCAAAATAATTATTTTGGTAATTTTTGAACATCAATTTTAAAACTAAATGTTTAGGGCAATTGTCCAGCTTGCTGGTGAACCTCTGCCACAGTATCAAGTATAAAATCCCAATAAGATACATAAAAGTTGGTTTAAATATTACAAAATGTGAAAAAAAAACAAGAGGTTCAAGTAATTTTGCAAGACACTGTATTATAAGGAAGTGTATGTGACAAAAAATATCGTAATATATTGGCATATCAATATTTTCTTACATCCCTACTGTATTATAAACATGCTTTTATGTTAGTCGATAAACCGCAGGATCTCAGCTGAAGATAGAAGCAGTAAAGGCATTGTGAATATTGTTTTAATATCAGATGCTGTCTGTTACTGTGTTAAAACTTACTGTTGTGGCTCACGATACCAGACATTATTATTCATGTTTCTACTAAGATGTTCCAAAAACTGCATATATTTCACATTGAATGAACATTTCTGTCCGTCTTAAATCAGAGCACCAGCAGCCTTCAACTCTAACTCTTTCCCACTATTTTGAGGCCCACTACCCCTCAACACCTCAGGATGAAACGTTTATTGATCAGCATGAAAGGCTCAGTTATTACTTAACAAAACACTGAGTGATTCAGGCTTTTAGAAGTCAATTTTAAGCCAAAAATGTTCCACCCACAGTGTTTTAAGGCACTCCACATCACCAAAACCTGCTTACATCCATTTACAATTCAGCTTTGCAGAGGGTCTGAATTGAAAGCACAATTGCTAATTATATATTTTTTACTATTTTTAATTTACCTGACCAGTTATCTCAATATCTTATGCAAGTTTCATGTTTAAATGTATCTACAGAAGATGAATACATCATACACTGCAGTAAGTTCTATATCCACTTCCATCGATTACAGTTAATATTAAGACGTTTATAATGTAAATTCACCATTTATTCAACTTTTCAAATGAATCTTAAAGTGGACATATCATGCTTTTAAATTCTTCCTTTTTACATCTAAATCATTTAGTTGTGGTCTACATATAGTGGAACTGCAGTTATTAGTTCGGAATTTTTTATTATAGTAGTTCTACAGGCTCCTCTTTTACCCCTGTTCAGACACCTCCCCCAGGTGAGTGAATTGCAGAATGACTCGTTTTGGTGCGGTCCCTTGAAATGAGAAGGACGTGCTGCATACCACGCCCCACTCCAAGTCGCTAAACCTTCCACTCCACCCCATTCAGCCATTTTTGTGGTTTGATAGAGAACCGGCAACCTAGCACTGCAGAAACTTTTTATTCGTCAAATTTCTTTTTAAGAGTCGGAAGAGTTGTCTATCCAGCTGTACATGTTCGTGCCAGAGTCTGACCCTGAGCGAAAGGAAAATGAAGGGATTGAGCCCTCGATAAGACGAAGTCTTTCTGAAAACCCTTGTTGATACTAGCAGAGGTTACTGAACCATTCGTCTTTGAAGTGTTAGGCGCAAACAAAAAACACTTTAGCCACAGATTTGGGCACATTACCATTAAAAATAAAACTTAACCATGCACTTCGAAGCAGTTCTGATAATGGGAGACGGTGTAAAGAGTTGTGCAGGTTAATACACCCAACAACAGAAAATTTTGACACCTGTACTTTCGGCATACCTGAACTTGGACTACAAACTTACAGCGAGAAATAAAGATGGCGGATTTGCTCAGCGTGCAAGTACTGTGACATAATAGTTCTAAAAACATAATAGATAATAGAGAAAACTGAACGGCTTAAAAAATATGACTCAAAACATTTTACAAAAACATCTCCACAACACATGGAGTGACAAATCTATGCTTTTTGCACTTTTAAACACTCTAAATTCACTACACAAAGCATTTAAAGGCTAAAAAAGTGGAATTTTCATGATATGTCCCCTTAAGAAATACTTTATCCATCTTAGCACCTGAGTGGAGCCTATTTCTGCACAAAATCTGTTATGTACCAGGCCTTCAGCACATCCAATATGAACTCAAAACCTAAACTGTGCTAGCAGTAAAACTTCTGAGCAGTCTACTCATGAGCAGCGGTTTTACTTTGTTCTGCCTCTGTGCTCAGCATAGCATGCTGTGATCCTCTCCTCCCACATTTCCGCAGTCATCTGGTACAAGTTAATAACCTGAAATGGAAAAAGACAGACATAAATATGCATAAATGCTCACAGGCAAATACAGTATATATTAAAATGCCACATACTGTTCAATCCAGGCACATGGTAAGATAGAATGACAAATATGTCAGCAACCTGTCTTATGAATGACAGTAAATAAACCAGCAACCACTCACCCTATTTGGCAGCAGTTCCTCCTGAGCCAAGAAGCCCGGTTTATGAACTTCAGGGTCATAATCCCCATACTGTACAAGAAAATAAACAGGCCAAGAATTAGTATTCCCAACTGATGAACTCCTCCAGCCTGGAAAAACAACCCAACACCTCCTCTCCAGACTCCTTTCATTCTTCAAGTGTTAATTGGCTGTTGTTTGATGAGGTCATTGATGTTCACCAAGTTATTCACTATATACTGTGAATGATGCCATTAAATATGAAGGTCTGGGGAACAACTAAGATCAGCTACTACTAAAGTAATTGGGATATAAATTGTATCAATCAGAACTACAAAAATGACAGGGGATAACAGAGTTTAGGCATAAGATGTCTATTGGTATCTAAGTATACAGAGATAAACAAAAGAAATACAAATTTCCCTTCACTTACCAGAAAGACAAATTTGGCTATTCCAAGACTATTTTAGATTGTGAAAGACAGTCATAGTGGTAAAACTAAAGGTGTCTTACATTCTTCTTAAGGTGACAGTGTTTCAAAACTAGTCTCCAAGCTACGATTGGCATGTCTGTTAACACCTTGTAGACTATTGCCTACAACAGGTTAAGAAACTTGTATCAAACTGCCACACAGTCAAGGTGGTGTACATATACAGCATTTGACTGTTTATGTATATTAAACATATAAAAATGATAATACTGGAAGTGCTCTGCTCCCAACTGGTTGTGTTACACTTGTTTATACCTGTGCTCAAACACAGTTATTCATATGGAACAGAATCACTGCATTCATGTAAACCTGTGAAGTCTCAGTGTGGATGTTGAAATCCCCCTCTGTGATTAATTGGTCATAGTCGATGCATATTATAGAAAGAAGGATGCTGAAATCATTAAAGAAGTTAGAGTTAAGTTTTGGGGGTTTACACAAATTTAGAAATAAAGCTTTGCTAGAGGCGTGTTGTGTGGCGTAGTGGTTAGAGGGGGCACCCCATGTGCAGAGGCTTCGGTCCTCAACGTGGCTGTCCCCGGTTCGAGTTCTGTCCCGGGAGACCTTTGCCGCATGTCTTCCCCCACCTTTCTGCCCCTTCAAAAAAACTCTGTCCATTGTCAATAAAGGCCACTCAAGCCCAAAAACCTTTATAAAAAAAAGCCTTGCTAGAATCCTTAATTTGTAAAGCTAGATACTCAAAAGAGTCAAATGTGCCCAGGAATACCTTTTTAAATTTAATTGAGTTCTGAAAAATTGTGGCTACACCTCCACCTTGTCTGTGTTTTCTGCTCAAGCTTATAAAATTGTAATTTGGAGTAGTCGATTCTATTAATACAGATGTTTCATTATTTACCTCTAACCAGGTTTCCAATAGAAACAGAGCGTGTACATTATGCTCAGTGATGAAGTCATTAATTAGAAACGACTTCCCTGACAAAGACCTAATGTTTAATAAAGCTAATTTAAGTAGTTTGATAATGGGTAGCTGAACCTTCTGACAGTTGATGAATTTGAGATTTGGTTTAATATTTGGCATTAAGTTTTGGTTTTCTTCTGGTTATAAGCCCTGGAATACTACTTTCAGGGTGGCCAGACGAATTCTGGGAGACGATGGGAGTAGAATTACTGTCCGGTCCCCTTCTATATCAGATATCTGTAAATACCAGTTGTGGTAGGGGTGATATACATGTAGTATTAGTCCCAGGGACCTTTCATAGTCCAGGTTTTGGCAATAGTTGTGTCCCAATCCTATTTGTGCCTTCAATCTGTCAGGAAAGTTTTTAAAGGGAGAATAATTTGGTGTCAACAAGTCACATGAGGTTGAAGAACGCTGTGGTGAGGGCTGTACGTCTCTGCTAATTGCTGATGCGGTCATGGAAGAGGTAGGAAGTGTTTGTTCTATGGTTATCTCCGCGGGCCATTCCTCTGTTCGGGGTGGTGGCATCATATTGGTTTGGTGAGTTGGAGGAAATGTTTATTCTCTGTTAATCATGGTCAGCCCTCGGGTGGTTTGTCACATTTTGAAACATCCAGAGCTTTTCCATTGAGATAGCAGAACATGTTTGAGGTCAGTACTCTCAGTCTGGCTCTGTTTAGATAACGTGCATTGTTTGTAAAGAAATGTCGTGCACCACAGAATATTTTAAAACTGTTAATAAATCTAATTGAATGGTCAGCACAGGTGTTCTTTGGGAATCTCTGAAGCATACGAAGTCTTCTATATATTTCATCAGCCCCTCCTGGCAGTGGTCCACTGATAAATATGTTTATGTTCAGTCCCTCCAGTTTCTGCAGCAAATCAGAAAAATCCATTTTCAGAATGTCTGACTGGTTTTTGGCTACATCAGTAGATCCTGCGTGGATAATGAGCTTTTCCAGTTTCGGATGGGTATTGATGTGGAAAAATTATTTCTGGATCTAAGGTCTATGATATTGATCTAATAATTTTGTCACAGTAATTATTAGAGTCAAGGAAGAGGCCTTTCACCTAATCTTATCTAACTGTTGACTCCTTGTCAGTGAGGGGTGTTTTGGTTAACCTTGCAATGAAGACATAACATCAGGGGACTGAAGGCAGAAGCTGATTGCAGAGGAGGCAGACATGAGCTGGGCGCGAGAGAGTTCGACTGTTAGCCCAGACGGGCTCATGTTTAAAACTGGCCGTAATAAAATATGAAAAACGCCGATGCAGACTCTAGCCTCATTCCCATGATAAATTTCTTCCCATAATAGTATCTATGATTGTCCAAATTTTTTCAGATTTTTCTGTTAATACTTTGGCAGAAACTGAAAACACTAGTCTTGTGGCTACAAAAGTTTTCAATGCCATTTATTGAACCATCATGAACCATCAGAACTTTTGCTGGGTGAGTTCTTACTTTCTTCATGTTGCTGGATTTTTCCTGGCGACATTGGCTGGTACTGGGGGCTGTGTTGTCTTTTGGGGAACTGAGGGCTGCAAATCTGTTTTCCAGCGGGATTCCAAGCGGAGTATTGTCTCTTGTTTTGTGATGAAATTTCTTTTGTTTTCTTTTCTTCGGAGCAGGCGTAGATGTGTTGATGCGCTTCAAAGCAGGCCAGTGTTTATCAAACTGTGATTGTGGTGTTATCCTAGTTAAGCACCTTGTTTTGGCTAGGGGAATAGTGTTTTCTTGTGGTTTCTGTCTGAGGCTGTTGGACCAGGTAGAAATTAACACAGGGCTGCCAGGTTCATTGTTCCTTTGTGTAATCATCGGTAAAGTCGTCTTATTTCAATATCTAGTGTTTACTTCCACATTCACTTCGAGGTGTCGTATCTTCCTCTCCATGGCGTCCATTCTCTGGAGCAGTTTGTCAAAGTCCTCAACTGAGCAAAACGACAGTTTTATTCTACAGTCCTTCAAAAAGTAATCCAAAAAAGATATCCGGTCTAATGCAGTAGCTCCAGAGGCTGGGTGTATAAAATAACTAAGAAAAAAGCAATAGAGAGCTAAGAAATGAAAAAAGGATAATATAACTCGAATAGATGACAAATTGAATACACAAAACCATGTTTTAAAAAATTAATTCTGAGTTGTTTAAAAAAGATTTTGATAAGTCTAACAAAGACTAAATTATAGATTTTTTGTATTTAAATAATCATTTGAGTATTTTGGAGTATTGGGTTCCCCTTGTAGACCATAAAACATCAAACGTGGAGCTTTAAGATGATTTTAAGAGAAACAAAATAAAAAGAGGTTAATGCCATAATTTTGCCATAAGTGTTACAAAAGATAAAAAACAGTAGCCATACATGGTTAAAAATAGTACAACAGTCTTTGTGTTGGTATTATTTCCTTGTTAAATTGGCTTATGTCTCTGTCACTGTTATTTTGTGGGGCAAAAGATAAAATTGTTTAGAGTTTATTATGGAGTACAACAGTCTGAAAACAGGACTTTTTTTAATAAAATCTATTTAAACACTGCAATGTCTGAAACACTGATATTTTTAGGCTTATTTAATTTAGAGCCATCTTTTTAGTTTTCCATTATCATCTCATTTAATCACAGGGTTATAACCCGTTTATTTCTAATTGCTAAATAATTGTTCATATAGTGATTTACTGAGATAATATAGCATCACTAACCTCTATTGGGAAAGATAGGGTGGTACTTTCACTCTCTGGCATCTGACTACTCTTGTAATTTGAAAGAGAAATGTGCCAGAAAATTTCTGAAAGCATTGTTACCAAAGAACAGCTTATCAGTGACACCCGATTAAAATATTGACTCCCATATGTCCACAAGATAAAACAATATTCACACCACTGAAAAACTAACAGGACAACCACGACAAAGAAAGACTTACAGGTACAGAATACATTCAAACCAACAGATAACGTATTGTGTATATTTACTGACTGTATAGCTATTGTGCTCAGAGATCATTTCAGCATGCTGGCGCCACAGAATCTAGAGCAAAACCCCGAATTTATGTAGGATTTAAATATTCTCTAGGTATACCCCATAAATAAATAAGCTCTAAATAACACTGAAGAGTATAATATTGTTAAAGGATTTTCCATGTACACAAAAAGGTAATATCAATATCAAATTATACAAAATGAAAAAAATACCGCTTTAAAGTAAATATTTATACAAAGTAGAAATATAAAATTTATATATATATATATATATATATATATATATATATATATATATATATATATATATATATATATATATATATATATATATATATTTTTTTTTTTTTTTTTTTTTTTTTTATTTTATATTTTACAGAAGAATTTCTGAAAGTGTTAATATAATGTTAGAAGCTTTAATGTGAATAAGAAAATGTCCATGATGGTCAATGCTGCTGTGGATGTAAGGGAATAAAAGTAACCTTGTGTCACTAATAAAATACACATGTATACTTGTTCATCAGCGAGTGTGGCCACTTCTATAAAAGCTGTTTCTTGGCCTAAAGCATACAGCTGTGCATTAACACTTTGCCAGGAAAAACCTGGACAATGATCACAGAAAAGCAACTGCTGTTGTCCATCATGCTAAGTGGAAAACATTTCAGACAGGTAATAACATTTCTAGGATTGGACTTTCCAGGAAATCCTAGGTTCAGAATGAGCAACATCCCAGTTACATTCCAGACTCCACAAACATTCACTTAATATTTAAAATGTTAAAATGCAAAAAAAAAAAAAAAAAAGAACACAGCTTACTTAAAGGAGTTGCCAGGAGAAAGTTCCTTCTCTCCTAAAGAAACGTGGCAGTAACCAGTAGTTACATTTGATTAACCATTAGTATTCTGGAACAATGTTCTTTGCACAGACAGAAATTGTAAAAATTGTAAATGACCTGTACTTGTATAGACCGATTCGGCGAGCAATTTGTGGAGGCCGCCATCTTGCGGCGGCGCCATTGCTGCGGTGACCAGTGTCCATACTCATTCATTGTGCTGTCATTGTAAATCGACCCTCTAGACTGACAGTATGATGAAAACCTGGATTGATGATGGTAGACAGTGGCCTCCAGTAACTGATAAAGGTATATTAAATGAATATGGATATTAATTTATGAATTAATCATTTTTTTAACAATAAACAGTACGATTAATAAGATAATAGATTGTACCATTAAACACTGCGCATATAGCATGTGTTAGGCATGCAGAATTTAGCAAGCTAGCCATTTAATCATTATGGACAGGGTATGCGACTTTAAAAAAACCACAACACAAGTTTGTGTTTTGGTTTAGATATTCAAGAGTATTTTATTGAACGGCTGGCGTCCGATGACCAGAGAAACGGCAACTACAGGTCTCTGATCGAGGGTCAAAATTACCTGAACTCTGGATGGGTCGGGCAAATTTTAAACCACCTTTTAGATTACCACATCGTATTGAAGGAATCAGTGAGCCATACGCTGTCACCGAGATGTGGAAGAGACTGTGAGAAGAGATGGTGGCCAGGCTGAACGTCTCTGCTGTAACTGCACATCAGGCGTAGCCTGTGGCTACCCGAGTGGGAGCGGTCACCGCAGTAATGGCGGCGGCTCGACTTCTGGTTATTTCGGCGAATCAGTCTATAGCACTTTATCTACTCCAGAGGACCCAAAAGTGCTTTACACCAGGGGTCCCCAAACCCTAGGCATTCAGAACGGTAGCGGTCCATGGGTCAATTATTACGGGGCCACACAGAAATAAATAACTTGCAGTATTTACGTTTTATTTATTATCTGAGTCTGAAATAAGTTTTATATTGAAAAATGACCAGATATCCCAGTTACATCCATCTATGACTCACTCTTGATGCATGTCATGAGGCTTGTCTCAGTTATGTGATGTGTTACCACTAAAAATAATTTCACAAGCTAGCAAAATGGAATAAAAAAACTTTTCTTTGGGAAGTGGAAAGGCCTAGTGAGGAGACAGAAGAATTTAAAATTCGGATTTATCGAGACAGGCAATTCCTATCCATCAAGTCTGTTCTGTGTAATATGTGGCCACCGGCTTTCAGATGAAGCCTTCAAAACAGCTTCGCCACTTGGAGACCAACCACCACACATTTAAAGACAAGCCTTTGGATTATTTTGAAAGAAAACAGTGTGAATAAGTATGAATGACAAAAGCTATCACTGATGGCCACCACATCAACAAATGTAAGTGCATTGAGAGTATTGTACTTGGTGGCCTTACTGCATTGCTGAGGCTAAAAAGCCATACAGTATTGGTGAAGAATTGATCCTTCCCACCACTAAAGACATTTGCCGTGAACACACTCCGTAAAAGTTATGAACAGAATCGGTGACAAAGGGGAACCTTGGTGGAGTCCATCTCTCACTGGAAAAAAGTCCGACTTACTGTCCGCAATGCGAACCAAGCTCTGACACTGGTTGTACAGGGACCAAACATACTGTATGAGGGGGCCTGGTACCGCATACTCCCAGATAACCCCGCACAGGACTGCCCAAGGGACACAGTCGAACGTCTTCTCCAAGTCCACAAAACACATGTAGACCACTTGGGCAAACTCCCATGCACCCTCCAGGACACTGCTTAGGGTGTAAAGCTGGTCCAGTGTTCCACGGCCAGGATGAAAACTGCATTGTTCTTCTGGATCCGTTCTTCCTACAGGAAATCCTTCCTGCCCACAGCCATTACTATCTACAACAACTCCTCAAAGAATTAATTATATGAGCTACAACAACACTTAATTTCCCTCTTGGATCAATAAAGCATTTTTGAATTTAATGAATTGAAAGTCCTCAGACTCCGCTTCCAGAATGGAAGCCATGCTGGTGGGATTGAGGAGGTCTTGAAAGTATTCCGTCCACCGACTCAGGACGTCCAGAGTCTCACGCCAGTGGAAAACGACAGGGTTCCCACTATATTCTTGAAATGATTTTCCAGGACTTTTCCAGGACATTTTCAAAACATTTTCAGATGCTAGCCTGCTACAATACAAGTCAAGCTATCACAACTAGGGCTGGGCGATATACCAATATTATCATCATATCGTGATATATTTTGAAACAGATATGACATTGTACCTATACCATTATATCAGTATTATAGTTGTGCAAAGTTTGTTGCCTTTAACAATGCCACCTGCTTTCCTCTACTTGCAATGCAACACAACTAATACAGAAGTTATTCTCTGCTTTAGTTCATACACTCTCACAGTCAAGCTGTATTCACAGTCACTAATGTTAGAAAATATCAACTATTATCAGACTTTTAAATTAATTGCATCTGCTCACACCAAGGCACATTACGCATCTCGTATACATAATGGCATAAAATGATGAGTTATAGGTTTTTGACTCTAAATTATTTTTGATTTATCAAATCTTTGTTACTAACTGTTTTTGTCAGTTATTTTACTGAAATAGATATACCTTTTGTAAAGCTAAATGTGTTTAAATGCAAAATCCATTTAGCTTACTATGAAATGGATCTGAAGCCGGTGTTCTGACGATCTGTGCTATCTCATCAGAATGTCCTACCGTAGCGCGCATAGATCGCTATGTCTATCTGTCGGTGCTACCCCTCGAAAAGTGCTACCGGTTTGTTTACATGCCGAAACATACAAGGGCTGTCATGTAAACTCGAAACAAGTAGCTTAAGGAAAGCCTTAAAATATTTTAAATAAAAATTAGCCAGCAATAAAATAATTTGAATAAAACTCACCATAAACTTCAAAGAAATAAAACAGACCAAATGGAACTTTCAGGTAGGAATTCTCGATGACAGATTTGCTGAGTAAGCGAATTGTGACGTAACATCGAACTGCGCATGTGTAGTGGTACAGGGTGGCACGGATTGAGGGGTAGCACAGATAGTCGGAACACCTTTTACGTGCAGAAATGAAAGCAGACAAGCGCTACAGCCCGTTGCCCGTTGAAGGCAGCTGAAAACAGACATTCATGCGTAAAACGTTTAACCCATTTGCATTCATCCACAAGGAGGGAAAATTATTTTCCAGGAGAACTAAAATGTTTCCAGGACATTTGACTTTCTTTTCCATTTTCCAAGTATTTTTCATGACTGGAAAATTGGTCTATCATTTTCCAGGTTTTCCAGGACGCGTGGGAACCCTGAATGACAACTGTCTTAAAGTAGGCAGATAAAGTAGTCGCATTTAAAGCTAAAGTGAACTTGTGGGGACGGCGCATGAGCAGGGGTATATTTGACATGTTTCCAACATTAGTTGGGATTTCGGAAGAGAATGAGTCTGAGCCTTCGTTTTCCCAGCTGCTGCATGATCATCTGTCTTAAAAAGATTTTGACCCATTTGTCAACAAACCAGGTGAATCCAGCTTGTCGTAGCAAGAAGAGGATCAACTGCTGGACATTGCAAATGATGGTGGCTTTACATATATGCTTGAAACATCAACTCTGCTGGGGTTGATGGGCTGAGTGGATGTTACTCGTGTTATGTTGGCTCGATGTTATCCTGTAAATAAAGAGGACGCTGTAAATAAAGCTACAAATACATATTGGATTTACGTTTATTATTATATTTTTAAAATACCCTGTTCTTATACCAGTAGTATTAGGGCTGGATGATAATTCAATAACAATATGTATTGATCAATAGACTTGTGGTGTGATAGAAAAAAAAGGGTTGATAAAAAGTTCTATAAAAAAAGTTTTCCTTCCTTTTTTATTATAGCCTATTAGGTAGCTTAATACTACAGTCATTACTCACTCCAAACCAATCACAAATGCAGACCCAGACATGTTTGAATAAAATAAGTTAATCTACATTTTTTGATAGTTATCAATAATTACCGATATTGATCAATATGATGATTCCCTTTATCAATAAGCTCTTTTCCTACATCTTCCAGCCCTAGGTCGCATCTTTTTATTTTGTTGTATTTATCCGACACATCTTAAAGGCTGGTCTGTGAAAATATTGTCTGATATTAAACCGGTCCATGGCGAAAAAAAGATTGGGGACCACTGCTTTACACTACATTCAGTCATTCACCCATTCACAAACACTGATGTAGCCACAGCTGCCATTGGGCACACTAACAGAAAGGTTGCCATACAATCGGCGCCACCAGGCCCACCAGCAGGCAAGGCAAGTGAAGTGTCTTGCCCAAACACACAACAACTGAGAAGGACAGAGCAGGGGTTTGAACTGGCAACCCACCAGTTACAGGACAAGCTCCCACCTCTCTCCCTTTGCCACCATTGTTACATGGCAAAAACAAAGTACAAATTGTTTGGCCAGACTGTGCATAACCACTCTGTTTGGGAAATCAGGCACAGGTCAACAGCTCAACCAGTCAGAACAACTGCCAAGCATGGTGGAGGAGAGATGATGATTTGGGTTTGTTTTTCTGCCACAGAACCTTGGCAGCTGGCAGTCATTGAGTTTACAGTGCATTGTGGAGTAAAATACTACTACTAGTTTGTTTTGACGGTAATGGGAAAGTAGTAAAACGGCTGCCATGTGTCCGTTTTAGACCAATGTGGTAGTCGAATTTAACTAACACAATGACATACGCGGATTTAAGAGTAGCAGCGATGAAGAGGAAAATATCTCTGAAACCTATACAAAACCGAGAAACGTTTATGTAGAAAGTGCTACATACATTTAACATCCATGAAACATGAACAGGAACTAGATTTCAAACTTTATCAATGTAATACGTACAGGAACGCCATCTTTCACAGTAAATATGTCCCTGCATTAACACATTAACTTGTAGTGTTACTGTAAATATACTTTCTGACTGACTGATTGAATTGACATTTGTCTGGACAGTGCAAGGAACAAGGCTGTAAAAAATTACTCATAAAAAAGCCTTTGTATAAATGTTCATGTTCATAAAAGTGATTGTTTCTACTGGTGATCTTAAGGGCCCCAAGTAATAATAATAAATTAAACAGAAGTATCTGAATATGATTGTTTTATTCACATTCATTCATTACATTGCAGTACTTAATATGGGGAGAACCAAGGAGCTGGTAGTGGATTTCCACAGGTGGATTATATTGTGAGAGAAATTCAGATTTTTGGTAATTCCTCAATGTTTATATTTCAAACATTAAAGCTGTCTTGAAACATGTCACTCTTCTTAATGCCAATTTAAGGCTGGTATGATTAAACACAAGTCACAGCACTAAAGCAGATTCCACTGTGTAATATACTCTACTTCACTGGTGGCACGGTGATTCTGCTCAAAAACAGATCATGAGGAGAAATGGAGAGGCTGCCAAACACCTCTCAACAGCTGCAGTGCTTAACAACAACCTGCTTCCCCTTACAACAGCCGCTTTAGTCATACTGACTCTAATCAAAGCTGACTGTTGATTAAATGAAAACAGACCAGGGCCTCATATTTGTGCTGTTTACCAGTCAGAGGGTGCAGACACAGAGAGGCACATGGCACAAGCTGATGTGCAGTTTTTTCTCCATCTACACACTCTTGTTTTCACTTGGGCCTGTTAAATTGGTATAGAAAAGGCCCGTCTCTGGGGGATCTAGGCCAAATTTTTGAGGCAGTGTTTTGGTCTGACTAAACCTTGTCTGCCTGTCAGAAAATGCCCCTCCAGTCCTCATATTGTTTTCTATTGGATTTCAAAGAGGTAGGACCTTCCAAGCAAAATGACAAAGACAGCTGGAGGATTATTAAGGAAGCTTTTTATGTAATTGAAGTGGTTTTCACAAACTACAGGCAATTATTTTTATCTTTAAGTTATACATTGGTAAGCGAGCTTACTCCATTTCATGCAGTAACAATATGAAACAATCTACCCCAGGATATTAGGTAGGGATGTTCTCCTGATGTTTCTTAGTCAAAACTAAAAACCTCCTTGCTTAATAAGGTGTTAAAGCTATAAATTGTCCATTGACCATTTTGTTGATAATGCATTGATTTCATTGTTTGATGTGTTTTTATCTTTTGTACATCTTTCCATATTTTTGTAAATTTTTATTTTTTTTCTATACAAGTTAACTTTATGATGTTTGGTCTGTACCTTTTAATTGTTGTTCTGTATACTGTACACCGGTGTGCCACTAGGACACGTCTCAAAAACAATTTCTGCTATATATAAAACTTTGAAAGTTGTTTATAAATAAATGTCTTTTAGTATTCTTATTAACTATCTAGATGTTGAAAGCATGTTACTTCTTATAGAGAATTAATAGTAAGCTATTATTATAGACATCAGATATGAAAGTGAGTACTTTAAGCTTGATAACTTGCTGAATTTGTTTTGGAGACCCATTTTTAAATCAACTCTAGTAACTTTATCTCCTTACCCTCAAAGAAGAATAATCTTTCATCTGATTCGTGTTGACATCTTGTAAGTTTTCATATCAGTTGAGCACACAGTTTCTTGAACATCTTTCCGACACAGCATCTAGACTCTAAAAGCTCAAACTTTTTAAGCATTGCTGTGGAATAAAGCATCAGCAACATAAACAAATGGAATGAAATACCAGTGAATAAATTAAAATAAATGCCAGTTTTATGAAGACACTAGAAAAGCACTCGGAAAGCGCTGACCTCCCCCAAGGCAACTCAGTCTCCCCAGACAGTGATCCGGATCACCCCCAAATTCTAATCACTTGTTCTTGGTCCCATTGCAGACATTCTCAGAAATTTCCATCAAAATCCATCAATAACTTTTTGTGTTATATTGCTAACAAACAAACAAACAAACAAAGCCTGGTGAAAACATAACCTCCTTGCCAGAGGAAATAATCATTTAACATTTAACAGGCTATATTTGAAAAAGGTAGCTCTCCTTGTTTAAAAATATCCACCTGCTACTCTTATTGACTTTTCAATGACTGTAAATTAAATTAATTAGGAAAAAATATTAGCTGTTTGTAATTGGTGGCTAATTGATCAGGGGACCGTTCAAATCAAATGCCAACGTACACACCACCAAGTGAGCAGATCAGAGTTGTTTGACAATGAAAATGTGTGTATGAATAGGTGAGTGACTGATTGTAGCAGAAAGCGCTTTGGAGTCCTCTGACTTGAGAAAGCACAACCATTTATCATAAAGTCAATCGTATTTACTCAACCTAAAAGAGCTGCAATGATCTGGAAACATCCTATCCTCATTTTTCTGCTGTACTCTCCTCAAGTCAACATACACACCCTCGGGCAGACCAACAAGTTATAATGATAAGCGCTCACCTGAGGGGCCACTCTAATCAGAGGCTCAAACTATCGCAACCGACTCATTTTAGACTGCTTCAAGCATCATCCAGATAACGTTCCTCACCTGACTGTTAAGATAAACTCATTAATCCTGCAAAGTAGCCACATCTAAAGTGAATCTTTTAATTCAGTCATCATTTCAGGAGGCAACAACTTTATGAATTATAGCAATTTTAAAGATGATAAACAACTACCACTTAGCAAATACTGGTCTAAGATTCTCAAGGTATGATAATCATGAGTGGAAAGAACACAATTTCATGGTACTGAACTGAAAACCTGAAATAAAAATGTATAAAATGATTTAATTACTTTTAATTAAAATGGAAAAGCAATTATTTACATTCATACAATTATTTCAACTACTGGTAAAATAAACCAGCATATTGATAATTACATTTATGATAATGCTATATACACACCTTTTTTGTTATTTGTATACTAATACACAGACGTTTGGTTACATAGTTTTCTAATATACACACATATTATACATATCATCCATGTTTGAAGTTCTACACTTTTTGCAGAGAAACACAAGTTAAACTATCTGCCATAAGCTGGTTGATAAGTTAGGCTATCTGTTTGAATAGTCAGTTAGCAGTCAGTTTCTCAACTGACATGCAACCTATCACTTCCTAACTGTAGGTTTAAAATGCAGATCTAAAGAAGTGTGATGTGTGGCACTCTATCACAGTACACAATGACTGGTTTTCGTCACTGTAATTTCCAAACAGACAAACGGTGCACATATACAGCTGCAGAGGGGCAATTAAGCCTTACTCCAGTTTGGCCACTGCACCACTCTGGCATCTTATTTTAAAAAGTTTAACTAGTAGGAACAGTACGAGTTTCAGCAGTTTTCAAACTGTAACTGTATTAATATTTGATATAAATGGCTAGCTTCCACACAAATCTGCCTAATATTGATTGAAAAAAATAACATAAGTGAAAAATATGTAAGGATATCTGGTATTATTATTTAGCTTTGTATCTAAATGAAAACTAAGAAACCAAAGCTCAATCACAATGTGGCAGCCATTGTAAGTACAAAAATGGCATACAAAGCAAATATTTTCAACAATGACAAACTCTAAAACAAATCAAATGTGAAACCTAAATCTAAGATTCCTATATCGTTTGAAAAAGAAAAAAAAACTACTTAAAAGAACAAAGGTCTTATATCTTTCTTTAGAAACGTTTTTAACAAAAGAAAGCACGTTCTTAGACATCAGCCCAAGCCCTGTACCATTAGTCGAACATGAAAAGAAATTCTGATTATCATTGTCCAAACTAGCAAGTTAAAAGGTATGGTATACTCAACAGTTCTTAATCAAGACTTCGACAGCAAAGATCTGGATAAGCTGAAGCATATTTATGACTTTTCAGAAGAAAAAACACATATAGGAAGATAAAAAATGAAAGGTTTGTGATTAATGCAAGTAAGCCAATATATTGCCTTGTTTTAAACATCGAATTGCATTGATTTAGAGAAAAAAGGTGCAAGCAAAAAGGATTAAGCATTGTTTTTTATGAGTCCAGTGAATTATACATTCATGCAGGTGAAGTTCCCAATGGATCATAAAGAAAAATAAAGATAGATGGACGACTAAATGAATGCACAGCTCTTGCTTGATGTATTTACAGAACTAAGTCTCAAGAGAAAAGTAGAGTTTTCTAAGTGGGGTACTGGCAGGAGATAATGACTGGTAAATGTTTTACCTGCAGTCTATGACTCTCCTAAATTGTTGTGCAGTAACACAGTCAGTACGTTTACATTTACATCTAAATCAAATGTTGGCAATAATCGGACTAATAGCTTAACCAAAATGGGAGCCTATATTCCAGTTTAATGTCACTGAAAAGATTTAATTATTGAATGAAGTGCTTTCAACTCTGCGACGCTAGGTGGCGGCACGCACCTTTTCGTCACACTGATAGTAAACAAATGCTGGCAGCAGTGAAGCAGACGGAGAAAAAGCAGGATATGCAGAATGTATGAAGAAATGGACGACAACAACACTGCTGCACAGAACATTTAGTAAGTACAGTACTGTTTAATTGTGTTACACTCATTGTTGCTGCATTGTTGTTGTGTGCCGGTGTTGTTATTCCTGCTTCCAGGGTCTCGTCACTTTAGGTGAAAAGCTCGGCTGAGGAGGGGTTGGAGTTACATGCAGAGAGATTCGATTTTCCAATCGCATTGTCTGGGTGCCTCAGCTCGATTTTGAGAACTCTAGTTCGGTTCAACTTTAGTCGGAGTAATGTATATACATGCATTTCAAAAGTCCGACTTCAATCGGACTAAGGCCATAATTCAGCTTTCTTTTACAGCATGTAAACGCAATGAGTGTTAAGGTGTACCAGGGTATCCTAAAATAACAAGAATACTCCTCCAAATTATTCAATACAAACTGTTGCTAATTTGATGTTAGCAGTGCACAGATAAGTCTGAAGAAGTTACATTTAAGTTTGTGTAAGAACAGTGTAATTCTTGTAAACTCTCTCCTTCTGCTGCTATTTCTGCTGTGCAGATGTTAAGATTTTACTTAAATCACTTTGTGCTGTGATTTAATTTCAATGGAAAAACACTGTTATTGCCTTAGTCTGACTGAAATCGGACTCTTGAAATAGATGTATATACCTTATTCCGACTGAAGTTGAACCGAACTAGTTCTCAAAATCGAGCTAAGGCACCCACAAAATGCGATTGGAAAACTGAACTTCTCTGCATGTAACTCCAACCCCACCTCAACCGAGCTAACAAACATCAACAATGAGTGTAGCACGTTCAAACAGTACAGTACTTACTAAATGTACTGTGGAGCAGCGTTGTTGTCGTCCATTTCTTCGCTCATTGTTCATATCCTTCTACTTCGTCTGCTTCACTGCTGCCAGCATTTGTTTACTATCTGTGTGACTATAGTCCAACCGGATGAATGCCAGCACGAAAGGGCGCATGTCGCCACCTAGGGTTGCAGAATCAAACACACTTCATTCAATAATTCGATTTTCTGAGTGACATTTAAACACTGGGATAAAGGCTCACTTTCTGGTTCAGCTATTAGTCCGATTATTGCCAAAATTCGATTTAGATGTGCATGTAAACGTACTGAGTGTTGCATGAGGTAAACAAACATGCAGTAATAATACAACATAAATGCAGCCCCACAGCCATATATGGAATAATTGTTTTTTTTTAAGGAAGGCTTAAAAGCATAAAAAAATGGATATGATGTAAAATTTACTCTTGCTTCTTATACTCAAACAACAAATCTGTCTCATCTGTTAAAGACATGTAACATATATGTTGCAGGCAAGACGTTTACTCATAATTTCTCTCTAAAGATCCCTGCTTTAAAGGGATACTTATTAAAAAGAAGAGCACTGACCTTGGCATGGACAGCATATGAGGCCAACAACACAGAGGCCTCTGGAGGACAGTGGATTTCTTCTTCAAGGATCTTGTTCTTCACCTAAAGAGAAATTTCATCAGTTTTCAGCCACAACTGAGTTCATCACTTTGAACACCGACGCTGTTGATATGTATCATTTCTTTTCACACAAGCATTACCTTTAGATATAGCAATTATTCATTAGACGAGAAACAAAGATTGTCACATTATGTGGGCAATAAAATTCTTTTTCTGGAAATTCTTTTTACTTTAAATCAGGATGGCTGCTCTTCCATATTTCCTGAGGATTGGTTATTCTGTTGTTTCAATAAGAAGAGCAAAAGTGTTGGTGAGACATGAGGGACATGCAACCAAGATGATTTAATCTGATTCATACAATTAAAAAATAAAGTACCGCCCTAGAGATAATAGAAACAAAAAAACTTTCTGACTGCTGAGTTTTTGACTGCCCAACAGTGTTCCCCAAACTCTAGACTGACAGATACAAAAATTATATTTAGTGGGGAGGAAAAAAAATTATGTAAAAAATTCAACACATTATAAGTCATACATAAAACATATGATCATGCTCAGGAAAGAAAATACTTATTTACATCTTTAGACAATCATACCTTTGATGTGCTTTGACTTTGTTCCCAATAAACTTCAGTATCGCAACCAATAATTTTGTTAAAGCTATGTACAGATGTCTTATATTTCTATAGAACATTTTAGATCTAAGGTCCCTAAACATTAGGCCCATTTCCACTAGACAAATTCAAGAACATTTCTGGGAAGGAAAGATACGCTGCCTCGGTCCTCTGAGTCGTTGTGTCTCCTAACAAAAAGGAATTTGCTAAGACAAATTGCTAAGACAGCAGCATATTGCGACCATTTCAGCAGTGAGTGGCATCACTGATCAGCCTCAAAACACTCCCACAGGAGAAGAATAATCAGAGATGAACAATGGAAGAAGCAGGAATGGTTGCTGTTTCAGTTTGCTATATTGTTATAAGTATGAGTATTCCACTTTTTGTTTAATAACTGCACAGTACTTTGGTTTTGTAATTTTTGTTTTAATGTAGATATATTGTTCTTAATTCTGTTTTTATACTTTTCTTGTGAGAATCTAAATGCTTCTATTATCTGTCACTTTGTGGGACAATAAAGAAATATTGTATTTTATTTTTAAGCCAGCAACTCTTCCAAATTCAATTGTATAAATGCTGGTTGTTTGGTGACATCTGCTGATATAATTTCCCACTGAGTTAAGACCAATCAGCATGGGTTAATCACATGTCCCACCCAGCGACTCTATCCAAGAACTTACCCCAAGGCAGGTACTTGTTTGGTTCCTGAAATGGCCTGGAAAGCCGCCCTATCGGGCCCATCCGGTGAAATGGAGACACGCACATACCATGAATGTCTGGTAAAATAATCCTGAAGTTCTGATAGTGGAAACTGGCCTATATTTCACATCAGAATCCAGTAATTTTCCATACTCTCATTTCAGTAATTTTTATAACTAATTTCAAAGTAGCTGTAGGAAGACTTTTTTTGTCATAAACATCTGCTACTTAGTTGGACTTGCTGAGTGGCCAGTACTAAACAAACTGATGAAGTGATTTTTCTGTATTAGAATACTATATTTCAAATGATTTGGACACAAATTTGCTCCCTGGGAGGACTTGCAGACTTCCAAAATCTTTCCTATGGAGGCCTCAAAGACTTTTATTTATAAATTAGCTATATTTACTTATATTTACATATTATAATCACAGTAAATCTTCAGCCATTTATTCAAACTTTATTTAAATGTGTGAAAAAATATTTAACCGTTTTTGTAACATTTTGACTTTATCTATACTTATGACATACAGGCTAAGTCCAGATTTGAGGAAAAAAATTTTTTTTTAATGAAACTCATTTTTTCTGTGCTTTTTGAAAACTATTGTTGCATTAATTTGGATGCGTTAATTCAAATTCTTTACTGGAAAAAGGGGCGGAAATAAGCTTGGGCTCAGATAATGTATCCCCTCATCTGCATGTATGGAATGTAAAAATAATAAGCGACTGCTGAAGGAGGAGCAGCTGCTCTCTGTCTCTCTCCAGATCCATTCACTTTATTTTATTTTCTGTTTGCTTTTCTTATTTTCTTTTCTTAACTTTTTCTTAGTTACTTTATCTACCTAGTCCCTGGAGTTTCTGTATTAGACCAGATCTCTTCTTGGATTACTTTTTTATGGACTTATCAACATGGTTTTTTGCTCAGCTGAGGATTTTGAAAAACTGCTCCACAGAATTGAGGGCATTGAAACGAAGCTACGTCGTCTGGAAATTAATTTTGATCTTCACGCTGATTATGGACAAAATGACACAACTTTACCGTTGAATACAAACAGGGAACAGCCTATCAGCCCGGTGTTACATCGGTCTAACCGTGTCACAGAGACTCCCTACAGGCGTCTGAGCGGCAGAACTCCGCACTATAATGAAAACTGGCCAGCTTTAAAACGCATGAAATCAACCCCAGCCTGTTCTCCGAGGAAGAAAAAACAAAAGAAACTCCGGCACAGAGAAACCTCTGAACCCAGAACTGCTGCTTCTGCTAAAAGTAAACAAAAGAGGTTTCAGCCAAAAACAAGAGATATTTCTCCACCTGGAATCCCGCTGAAAAACAGATTCGCAGCCTTGAGTTCCCCGAAAGATGACGCAGCCCCTGGGACCCCTCAAAGCTACCAGGAGAAACCCAGCCGCATCAAACGGACACATAACAAAGTAAGAGCCCCCCCAGCAAAGATTGTTATCATACAAGATGGATCAATTAATGGAACTGAGGTTTTTTGTAGCAAGAATACCAAAGTTTATAGCTGCTACAAAAATACAGTGAGAGAAATATCAGAAAAAATCCCTAAAGTCTTGGACCAACATCCTGCTTTGGAAAAGCTTGTCATTCACGCTGGATCAGCAGATATCGCGATGAGACAATCAGAGATTCTGAAGAGAGACTTTTCTGATCTCCTACAGAGACTTGATGGACTTAATGTAAACATCCTCATCAGCGGACCAGTCCCTGAAGGGAATGATGAAAGATTTAGCAGACTCCGCATGCTCCATAAATGGTTGAAGAAACAATCAGCTGAGAAGTCGTTCACATTTATTAATAATTTCAAAGTATTTGGAAGTGTTAATCATCTGTTCAAAGAAGGGATGCGCTATTTGAACAAGGCCGGAGTAAGGCTCTTACCAGCAAACATTTTTTCTTATCAAAATCAGAAAGCAAAACACTTGCTCCCAAAAGCTGACCTTGAGGCGCCCATGAATATCAGAGAACAAAAACAGCAAGTCATGATGACACCACAGGACCGAACAGATAAACAACCATCAGAGATTAAGTCTTCATCTTCCTGTGACTCAGCCACATCAAATGAGTCTCAATTTAGAAACTTTACAGACAGACTGAACGAGCAAATCAAATTTGGGACACAATTAACACCTAAACTTAGACTACACCAAACGCCTGGGACTAGTGTCAATAAGCCTGGGAGCTTCCCCCCACTGATTATTACAGATATTGGATATTTGAGGGAACCGGGCAATAAATCCACCCCTACCGTCTCCCAGAATTCACCCGGCACCCCTGAGGCTATATCAGTGATTATCAGCAGCAGGAAACATAAACCGTTAACCACACGCTCTCATATTAAACAAAATCTCAAATTGATAACCTGTCAGAAGGTTTAGCTGCCAATCATCACAATACTTAAGTTAGCTTTATTAAACATTAGATCTCTATCCGGGAAGTCTTTACTTATCAATGACTTCATCACTGAGCATAATTTACATGCCCTTTTTTTATCAGAAACTTGGCTAGATGAAAATAACGAAACAACTTCATTAATAGAATCTAGTGCTCCAAATTACAATTCCTTAAGCGAGAGCAAAAAGCACAGACGAGGTGGAGGTGTAGCCACCATCTTTCACAACTCAATGAACTTTAAAAAGGTAACTCTGGGCACGTTTGATTCTTTTGAATACCTAGCCACCCAGATAAATGAGCCTAACAAAGCGTTATTTCTAAGTTTATATAAACCACCAAAACTTAACTCTAACTTCTTTAATGATTTCAATGACCTTCTTTCTGTAATATGTATCAACTAATCATCGTGGGGGACTTTAACATCCATACCGACAACCCCCAAGATAGACAAGCAAAAACATTAGATAATACTCTCCACAACTTCGGACTGATCCAGCATGTCAAACAACCAACACACAATAAAGGACACACTCTGGACTTAATTATCAGCAAAGGTTTAAATATTTCTGACATCTCTGTAATTAATATTGCATTATCTGACCATTTCTGTATTTTCTTTGAAAGTACCATCTCTGCTAAATTATCCAGCCACAGTAAGACCACTATAAAAAAGCGTTTTCTAGGGGACAGTTCAGTAGAAACCTTTAAACGTATTTATCCTTCCACCACATCCCCCTCATCTCCCAACTCAAACTCAGTAAATAAATTGGTAGATAATTTCCTTTGCGAAAATCTCAGACATCATGGATTCCATTGCTCCAACTAAAGTGAAAGTAGTCTCTGGTAGAAAGAAGTCTCCGTGGACAAGTAATCCACTAGTACGTAGTGAAAAAAGAGAGTGTCGACGAGCCGAGAGAAAATGGCGGAAAACTCGACTCCAGGTTCACTGTGAGATCTACAAAGAGAGACTGAATAGATATCAGCTAACTATAAAAGATGCTAGGGAATCGTTCTTTTCTGAAATCATCAACAGAAACATTAATAATGCACGGACTCTATTTGCAACAGTGGAAAGACTAACTAATCCTTTAGTGACAGTAGCCCCTGAACTAAACTCTACCAGGGCCTGCAATGAATTTGCCAGCTTTTTCACTGAAAAGATTCTAACAATTAGACGGTCAATCTGTACCTCAATATCGAACCCACAACCAGTGCTATCCCCAATCAACAACAATGTAGAGATAATGTCTGAATTCCACGAATTAAACCAGAACAGCCTTGAAAAAATCATTATCCAATTAAGCTCCTCCTCCTGCTGTCTTGATATCCTACCCACAGCTTTTCTAAAGAAGGTTCTTCCTGTTATTGGTTCTGATCTTGTTCAAATAGTGAACTCATCACTGCTATCAGGTGTCTTCCCTCAGGCTTTAAAGACAGCAGTTATTAAACCACTGCTAAAGAAGAAAAATCTGGACAACACGTTAATGCAGAACTATAGGCCAACCTCTAATCTCCCATTCATCAGTAAGATTATTGAAAAAGCTGTGTTTCAGCAGTTAAATGGCTTCATAACAATGACAAACCGTTTTGATGCTTTTCAGTCTGGTTTCCGCGCTCACCACAGCACCGAGACTGTCCTCGTCAAAGTATTTAATGACATCCGCATAAATACAGACTGTGGAAGAACCACAGTGCTGGTTCTGTTGGACCTCAGTGCAGCAAATGACACTGATGATCATGATATTTTATTGTAACGACTGGAGAGCTGGGTCGGACTCTCTGGTACAGTACTTGGCTGGTTCGAGTCTTACCTAAAGAACAGGGACTTCTATGTTTCAATAGGAAACTTTTCATCAGAACGAACAGAAATCACATGTGGGGTGCCCCAGGGCTCCATCCTGGGGCCCCTCTTATTTAATATCTACATGCTCCCACTAGGCAAGATTATAGCAACCAATAACATTAGCTACCATAACTACGCAGATGACACTCAGCTCTACATTACAATGTCACCAGGTGACTCTGAACCCATTCAAACCCTAAATCAATGCATTGACCAAATAAATGTATGGATGTGCCATAACTTTCTCCAGCTGAATAGAAACAAAACTGAAGTGATTATTTTTGGACCCAAGGAGGAACGATCAAGAGTCAGCACACAGCTTCAATTAATACAGCTAGAAACTACTGATCAGGTTCGAAACCTAGGTGTAGTAATGGACTCAGACCTGAACTTCCAGGGTCACATAAAGGCAATAACAAGGTCAGCGTTCTATCACCTGAAGAACATCTCTAGGATTAAAGGACTGATTTTGCAACACGACCTAGAAAAACTCATCCATGCGTTTATCTTTAGTCGGATTGATTACTGCAACAGCATCTTCACAGGTCTGCCTAAAAAGTCAATCAGACAGCTGCAGCTGATCCAGAACGCTGCCGCTCGCGTCCTCACTAGAACCAGGAAAGTAGAGCACATCACCCCAGTTCTAAAGTCCTTACACTGGCTCCCTGTAGCTCAGAGAATAGACTTTAAAATACTTTTACTAGTTTATAAATCATTACATGGCTTAGCACCAAAATATGTTGAAGACCTGTTGTCATGGTACCAACCACCAAGACCACTCAGGTCCTCCAACTCTAGCCTACTAAACATCCCTAGACTCAGAACTAAACATGGAGAAGCAGCTTTCACTTTTTATGCTCCCCTTATCTGGAACAGACTTCCTGACGAGTGTAGAGCTGCTGAAACTCTGAACTGCTTTAAATCGAGACTAAAAACCCATCTGTTTAGAATAGCCTTTGAGTAAATGCTTGATGTCATATGTATGAAATGTGTTCATGCTCTCTTGCTTTTTTTATTTTTCTCTTGCTTTATTGTGTATCATGTGTAATGTGTGTTTCTTTTATGTTTTTTATTTATTTTTTTATCACCAAATCATGTAAAGCACCTTGAATTACCCTGCTGTTGAAAGTGTGCTATACAAATAAAATTGCCTTGCCTTGCCTTGCCATACAAAACAAGCTAATGTACTTGGTAAACAAATTTAAAGGGTTAGAATTTCCATTAATACCAACAAATGTGTTATGTATGGTGAGAGCTGAAGCCTGCAAGAATGTTTTTATGTTCAAGGGACTCAGTTGAAGCAGTTTTTATAAGTAATTTTGCAAATAAAAATAAAAATTTATCAGAATACATTTTAGGGGCAATTTCTGACACTCACAGGCTCAATTAAATAACCAACTCTAAAAAAAAATCAAATAAGCATAAATGAAGCTGGAATAACAAATAAAAAAATCAGCTTTAACCACAAAAACTTAACACAGTTAAGAGGGTAGAAATGCAAAAATTCCTGAAAATTAATTATATTTTATTGTACGAACTAAAATAAAAAAAGTCAACCCTAAAAAAACCTGGGGAGAAAAATGTGATGATTTTGTTTTTTTGTCTTTATTTAAGGAAAACAATAAAAACAGAAATCTTTTTTCCACTTTTTATAACATTAAATGCAGAATCACCTTGATTCAAGAATATCAGCCTTCTAATCAGAACAGTTGTGTGTTCTTTCAACATTTGCACAATAGCTGATGCGGAGATCTTTATTTTATTACAAAATATAAAAAGGTCTAATTAAATATTCACTTCATAACACAAGAAAAAACTCACACAAGTTTAAAAGTGATGACAAAACTCTCAATGCTCTCAGTAATAACATTGTTTTTAACAGACTCTAATTCACTCCAACCAAGATGAAAGCAAAGCTTCTCACCAGGCGTTTCATTCTTAAACTTCATCATCGCTTAAACTAATTGATTCACTAACCTAAGTTGCGTAACCACAAATACATCACAAAAGCAGATTTTAAGAATAGATGGGGCAAACAAGCTGTTGCAGCGGTTATATAAGTGAGCAATTTCACGCTTCAGACCTCGTCATTTATCGAGCCAGTCAAGCTGTCTTTTCTTGTTTTGAAGTTACAAAGGTATGGAGCCAGAGGTGACAGCCTTAATCATAACCAGCGCTAAGTGCAGAGGATGCCATTCCCTTTACAAATGAGAGCACATTGCCGTTATCATCACAGCCTGTCGTTACAGACATGTGCATGTGTCTGCTGTTGTTGTAAGTGCTTGAAATATAAGGGGTGTGAGCTTGAGTGTGTGCGTATCTGGATCAGTGATCATTTCTGATAAGCACTAATCCAGCTGTCACGCCTGTGACATTATCTGAGCGAGGGCCGCCTCCTGACATTACTGGAATTAATGGGAGCAAAGAAATAAGCAGGCAGGCGATGCACTGCACATTTGTATTCTTCTTACTTGTGGCTGTGTATTGCCTTAACTGATTGATCTGGCTGTTAGGCTGTACTCAATAAATTAACTCAAGCAGATTTAAATAAAGTAAGAGTAT
The DNA here is from genome assembly GCA_963556495.2 of Valencia hispanica. NCBI lineage: Eukaryota > Metazoa > Chordata > Actinopteri > Cyprinodontiformes > Valenciidae > Valencia > Valencia hispanica. The sequence continues at coordinate 49,136,466 of OY747704.1, forward strand.
ACATAAACATTTTAAGTATACGCAAAGGAACAGAAGTGCAGGACAGTAAGCTACATAATTAAACTAGCACAACAGACAATTTGATAAGATTACATTGGTAATATACCAATAACGGGGTGAAAATTAAAGCCTTTAAAGCCTAATTAGTAATAGATAAATTACCAATAGGTAGAACTGCATGATGAAAGCAAAGGACCAAATCTCATCTCTGGTTAAAAGTGTGCTAGGGCAGGCTGTGCAGGAATCCCCCAGGAGAGTATTAAATGGATATAAAGGGCAGCAGTAATATGCTGTCCACTGATTTCACATGGCTGCACACCATCAAACCAGGACAACGGAAAAGGTGCATTCCAGAGGGGTGTGCTGAACATCTCTCAGAAAAACTGTGAAGGTCTGCCCCCTGTTGGCAATGGAACACATTAAGTGGAAGCTACAAATACGCAGCTAAAATTCAAGATATTTTAAATATATAGACTTTATTTAACCTTAAGAAGCTGAAACCTGCATTTTGGTGTCATACCTGTTTAAATCCATACATGTTATTTTATGTTTTTATTTGTCCTGCTAGTTGGGCCTGTTTCACAAATGTTTCACCTTAAAGCACCTTTTTAGAGGGAAAAAAATTGTTCCTCCAGACTTTTAACTAATTTACAATTCAAAACTTTTCCAAACGCAAATGTTCTTTAAGACATTTTTATAACGTTCTGAGCATGTGGGTACAAACCCTTGACCAAGTTCAGTTTATTATCTGTATGTTGAACAAACCATAACAAATATGGTGGTGAAGTTTGCTTCCTTCTTTGGATTTCAGTCTTTTTTTTGGATCCTGACCAATTTTAGTCGCTCCATTTCACAATATATTTTGTCTGTAAATTATTTATTTTTGATTGAAATTAAATTAATTGTTCGGCAAATTACCCAGATTCAGCTCTGATCTAAGAGGATCTAAAAGGCCCAATCTGTAGTGAAATGGCCCTTTTCTATACTGTTTTTTCCAGAATTGAATAAAGTATTACATTGCATTCTCTACTTTTTCAGACTGTTTGTTAGAACTGAAAACAATAACAACAACAAAATGTGTCCATTAGCCAAACAGCGATTAGGTGATCTTCAGTTAGGTTAGCCTGTAACGTTTGTAACTTCAAACCTCTACAAGACTTAATGTAAATTCGTTTAAACAAGGTTTCTCTAGAAATAAGTACTGTAAACCTATATAAGTTTACAAGGCTAAGTATGAAAACTTGAAGCGCTGCAACATTTGTGAACACACATACTGAATAAACACCATTTCATTAAAGAGACTCTGAACTATTTTGTGATTAATTTCATTAATTTCAACTAGATAATTAATCAATTAAAAAGAACACAAAACATATTCAGACATCTCCATAAACACAGTCTTGTGTCTCAATGCACATCTGACAGGTCAGATGCTGGCTGGATCTGATAAAAGAGTAACTGGCACATAAAAAACTGATCTGTTGCCTTATTTTACTATAAAACATTTTTTTAAATCATTGCCAAGCAATCTTTTTTTATCAACATGTTTATTGTAGTGCTGTCATGAGATTTAAAAAAAACTTTGAGATTAATTAATTATGATCCGTTATTAATTAATCTAATTAATCTCTTTTTTAATCTCAACTAATAATTGCTGAGAAAAGCCCTCATCTTGAGGTATTTTCTTTTAAATTCATTAAATTATTGTGGTAGAAAAAAGTTTGATACATGTAATTTTAAAAAAATGGCTTTATGAAGTCATTTATTGTATTTAACAGACTTGAAGAGATGCAGTCCCAGCCATTTACGTTCTGCTGTTTTTGTGACTAGTCCCAAGTGGCGCCTGCAACCTTCTGCTTCAAGCATTCAAGCAGTGGGGTCAATATCTTCTCTGAGTCCAGCTGTATTACAGGTTAAAACAACACGTAATATACGCATTTTTGATACTGATGGCTTGCCATACCGGCGGACCTGGGCGGCCGGGTCGAGCTGCAGTGTGCGGTGCAGACTGGTTGCCTGCGGTGAGCTCTGAGACAGGAGAGCGCCCCGCTGCTCAGTAAGAAGAGTAACAACGTTACATGCTTCAACCAAAAGTTTCCAATAACCCTATAAAAAGCTGCTAGATTTGCCGCTAGGTGATTTTTGTTTTTGTTTTCGGAGAAAGAATCGCTAGAGGGGTCAAACAATTCGGCAAATATAGCAAAGTTCGCAACACTGTCGGCAACTCACCGTTTCTCCTCACCTCTCCCTTCCCACCACGATGGAAGGCAGTCATCTTCTGATGAGTTTACAGCCAATCGATGTCCACTTTAGGGTGTGGTTACCGCAAACAACTCAATCACAAGAAGCCCAGTGCTAAAACAGGTTTTATTTAAAGGGAACTTGCATGCAGAAACTGTAAAATTAAAGATTAAAAATTAGATTAACGCGATTAAAAAACATACCGCGCTAAATATGGCTGTAATTAATTAATCGCAATTAATGCAATAATTTGACACCCCTAGTTTATTGTTAATGTAAGTGTTTTAAAAATTTTGGAGTGACCCATCCAGGTCCCGACTTGAATCTGACAGCAAATATGCAGAGGAAGCTAAGGATCAGGGTGATGGCAAGGAGGCCTTCCAAGCTCAAAGACTTGAAGTTCATCAACAAAGATAAATTGTACAAATACTAATGGAAACTTGCAAGAAGCTGGTCTGCAGTTATAAAAAGTGTTTGTTGCTCTAATATCAATAAAGATTTCCCCAATAATTATCAACAGGAAATAAAAAAAATGACATGTCATTATTTGATAGAATGTAGAGAAAAACTGATGTTTTTCTTTAACTCAGTTTACTTTGTTTTATTAGCTTTTAAATGATACCTGTCTCATTTCACATCAGAAACAAACTTTATGGTTCAATTAAAATACTTTAAAACGTAAATCTACCGGGGTATAGAAAAATGTAGACCTAACTATAAGAATTGCTGCAACTAATCAAAAGAACATAATTGCACAATTTTCATTCTAGTTCAATATAAGCACAATAACATTAGATGTGAAAGAAAAAGAAAATTATCATTTAGCTTAGTTACCTGTAGGAAGAAGAGATGCTGAGTGATATCTTGTACTAGCTCCTCCTCAGCATTTTCTGGGTAAAACTTGGCCAAGAAGTTTAAGGTGATGGGTTCTTCTTTTGGCACCTCCTGGTCTAAAACCTGTAAGCATGAACCAAAGGCCTCAATATTGCTCTATAACTAATACATTATTTCGATTAGAAAATACACAGTAATTTTAGGCAAACAAGAAAAGTGGTACATTAACCTTTTTTTCCATCTTCAGCCAAGCAACTGTGTCCTTAATGCTGTATTGGAGCCCAAAGAACCAGGTCTCCCTCAGTCCCAAAGTCCGGCACACCAAGTCAAAAAGGTCCTTTCCCTTCCACTTCAGCTAAAATTAAAATTAGATATTTTTGTCTTATTTTTTTTAATGAAACACGATTTCTTGTCTGACAAAAAAAGAAAGGTAATAGCATAACAATGAAATTCATTTAAAAACCTTTTCAACACGCTTTATTTTAATATATTATTTTAGATACAACTTTATATTTTAACCGTTTTAAGCTGGAGACAAATAAAATGTCATAAAATCTAAAATCCCCTGGGTTTTACAAGACTTTGCAGATAAAAAACATGCAAGTGGTAAAAAACAGCCCAGACAGGCACACTAAGACGTTCCCACACTCTGAAATAGAAGAAATAAACCTGAACACACATAATAACAATAAGGGAATAGAATATGTTCTGATAATTTTAGTAGTTTTAGAATAATCAACACAATGTGCAAACAACAGTTAAATATATTTGAAGCTAATAAAAACAAACTAATGCAAAAATATGAAATGAACGTAAATATTAAGCTTTTCAAACAGCAAAGGATGAAACTGAGCAAATAAAATAAATAAAAAAATCTAGCACAAAGGATTTTGTTTATTACTGATACATAATACTTACTTAACCAATAAGTGAGATAATCATGAGTGCTAGGCAAGAAAATAGAAACCTGCAACTAAAATTTTGCTGCTGTGTGTAATTACCAAAAAACCAGCTGCTACCCATAAAGGGTTCCTCCCTTTTAAACATAGTGTTTGCCAGTAATTTTGATGCCTTTCATTTACAAAAAACGGCAAACTAAGAGAAACAGTCAACTATGAAAGGGAAAAACATACAAATCATGCAATATATGTCAGCACTGATCTTTATCTGTGAGTAAAATGTGTTTAATTACACTGTAGTAAACAGTGTAAAACTTAAAACCTATGTTTAAGCAGACGCGTTGGCGACACATGCGTTTCTTTTATGGAAATCTGCTGCCATCTGGCGTTCGGCAAGTGAAACATGTAGGTTTCGTCATAATTTATGAAAAACTTTCAATTGTGTTCGTTTGTAAGCCAAAAGACAATTTAATTTGCTTTTACACAGCATGTGAATTAATTGAGGATTTGTTTGTAGTTGTAATATAATTTTAAATCAGTCAGCAGAAGAAGATAAATGTCGTATTTGAATTTTACAGCAGCTGCATACTCATCTCATATTAAGTATCTCTTATTTACAGAAACAAATAAACTCAGATTGTTCAAACTCACCTCGCACTTGAACTCCATGTCTGACTCCATGGTGCAGATCCTTACTTTAAAGTATCTGGCTTGTTTTCTAATCAAAGAGTTAAATCCCATTTTCGCTGCTAAGGCACTTGCCATGGCGACTCGCAAATAAACGGTCCTATTCTACTTCAATACAGCAAAGATTTACATTCCTCATAAACTAAAACACTCCGTCAAGACATTTTTGACTAACTTAATACATCTTTTGTTTCCGATACCCGAGGATTTAGTTAGCACAGTTAAGTGTTCCACAGGTAAACACAGTCGTGCATGTGACTTTTCAGCTGATACACAATATTTGTAAACAAGTCTAATCAACACTCGTTTGTCTTTCAGCACGTTATTGATTTATCAGTCTTCCACGAATTACATATTTACATGTTCCTCTAGATATATAAAAAGTTAACAGATAAAGATTAACACAAGCAGATAATTAAACCGTGATGTCTAAGGGTGGCTGCTAACGATAGCTGGTTAAAAATAATCAGAAGTTAACAAACTAATGTTAACTTCATTTTTAAAACGAAACGGCGTATTATGCAAATTTGACAACTCCCCGCATATAAGTTCTTTTAAAAACATGTAAACGTATGACAAGATTTTCTTCAGTACTTTCCTGTAAAAACTTGGAACGAAAAGCAGCAGCTAACTGAGGTAACAACCTGTTAGCAATGGAGTGGTGCATTCGCGTGCCGTCTATAAAGTAGAATTTTCTTGGAAAAGTGTTACACGCAATCAATAGAAGTTATGATACTTTAGGATGCAGGGTACTGAATTTTGTCAGTTATTTTACATTATTCTGTTACTGAAATAACATGTCTATAATTATTATTGTTTTTTGTGTTTATATGTTGCTGTGTGTTTAAGTAACCTAAAACTTGTATTTATAATTGTGTAGCTACAATAAGGCTACAGGAATATTTCCTCTCCCTGTTTTATCTTGTTCTGGAGAAAAATGATATTTACATATATTAGGCTACTACACTATATATGAATTATGAAATATGCAAGCTATTTACTTTGGAATTATGCGCATAATTCAATGAAAATATATATATTTCACAGGGACTTTGAAGGCAGCACTTCTTCGCTGCCCCTTTCCATTCTGACCAATCTACCAATCATAATGCAGGACACATCACATGCCCCACCCTTAGTCAGGCCCCCTGCGCCATAAGGAGGCGGGGCTACAGCAATGAGGTAATCGGGGTAAACAGAAAAAATGGCGACGTCTGTAGCCAGAGCGGAGCAGCCGAGTTTGAACGGGATCATTTATGAGTCCCCAACCAAAAAACTGACCGACCTGCCGACTGAGTTGATTGAATATATTCTGTGCTTCCCTGTCCTCAAACATGTCGACGTTTGTAACGTCTCATGCTGCTGCAAACGGCTGCACGACGTCTGCCATGGAAGGGGAAAGGTCTGGGAACACCAGTATAAAATCAGGTGCTGCAAATATTTTTAGCTTCTTTTTTATGCGGACTTATGTTCTTTGTAGTATTTCATCTTTATCTGCTGGAAAAAAATCCTAATGTCATTCAGAGCTATATAAGGTAGGGTCATTAAACCCTCTTTTTCTCCTTGAAGCTGGGCTCGTTTACTCACAAGAAGCTGTCATTCTGCTGATGCACCACATTTGTCGTTACCCCACCGGTGCCTAGCGTTATGACATCTATGAAGTTCGCATGAAAATTAGGTTTTACATTTATCATAGCTGGAAAGTACATTCTTGATTAAGCAGAGTCCAATAAAATGAATTTGTTTGACCTTGAATCTTATAACTATTCCTTCAACTGGCCTGACAAATTCTCTTCTTTCTGTAGGGGATAAATCCACTGCAGCTCGATGATGAAATGTTCCAGACACTGATTTACCCTTAAAGAAGAAAAAAACTTACTGAAGTCATTCTGAAATTACAATTTTACTCGTTTCACCGACAGATGGCCAAGACTGCAGAGGTTTTACCGTCAAAATGAGAGCTGTGACTGGCTTAGGGAATACATAACCCGGCATAGAGTTGGTATACAGATACGAAGGACAGTGGAATCCATCTCAAAACGATTCTTCACGGAAGTTGTAAGTGATAACCTTGTTATGATGTAATAAAATCATTATGACTTCCAGAGTGATGTGACAATATGCAGCATCAATGATGGTGATGTGACCTGGAAGTAGGCATGGACCCGTTATACATATCATATCAAGGTATTAAAAAGTTTCAGCACTGCTAAGAATTCCTGTAATACTGTTTCTATAGTTTAAAATCAATGACTGAAGTTTCTCCAGCTGTATGGAGCACAGTGTTGCCCCTCCCCTACCTATTGCTGCACACATGCGGGTCTGCTAGCTAAAATAGGGCTCCTGCACTTTTGCATCGTTTACTAGATAGACAAATTTAGCTGAAGTATTCCTGGTTCCATAAGACAGACAGATGTTGTGTGAAATGATGCTCAAGTGGTCTTTTTAATATCCGAACATATTTGTCCCTAATGACCAAAGACCCCAACTAAATGTCAGAAAAATATCACATATTGACATTTGTTTGTACATTAAACGTGTAAATCTTTAAAATTACCTGCAGTCTGAATGTTCATTATGTGTTTGGGATTTTCTTTTAAAGGCTAGTATGTTTACTTAACTCCTGAATTTGCTTTTTACTTACAAAAAAATAAATAAATGGTAAAATCATTTCTATGACATACATTTCAGGGCCTTTTTTCTCCTATTATTTATTATTAACTACAAAAAAGACATAATATTTTGTACAATAAGCACATGAAAACCACATCTACATATAGCTAGTGTTCTTTATTTTTGCTTAAATAGCTATATCCATGGCAATGAAAATACAGAAATATCTATATATGGCATGTTTATAACTGTCATTATTTTAGATTATTTTGCCAGTCCTGGGAATAATTTTATATACCAGTAAAATAGAATAAATTATTCTGTAAATTGTAGTTAGCCTAAATCTTTTTTATCTAATTAACATGCTACAATGAAACTGATATTTTTCCCAAAGGTTATCCTTTAAGAAACCTTGACAATCTCATGCTGGCTCATGTTTATTAGGAAGGGATAAGTGTGTGGATGCATGTTTGTGTTGATGCACTGTGTTGCAAACTAACCCAGAGATCTTGTGACTCAGCCATGCGTTGGCCAGGTGCTTGGAGACAGCTTTGCAGAGATTGAGTCACTCGGGATGCCAGAGCACTTCTGTGAAGATGAGCTCCTCTTCATACTAAACTCAGACAAGAGGTGAGAGCAATCCTGTGCACAAAGTTAAAACAAAACCAATACACACCACAAGTAGAAGATGTTGACCATTCGGGGGGCTGGATGTTTATTTAGATCAGTGTTTTTCAATCTTGGTCCTCAAGGCACACTGGCCTACATGTTTTAGATGTGTCCCTGCTTTAGCACACTTGCTTTCAAATGATGGCTGAAACATCTAAAACATGCAGGGTATTTTGCCTTGAGGACTAGGGTTGGGAAACGCTGATTTAGATAATCCCCTCTAATATCTTTGTGATTACAAACACTTTGTTGCATCACTCATTTATGATGCAAATGTTTGTCTCTCCATCCACTTCCAGGAAAAGCCTGACCCTGAAATACTATGCAAAGAAAATCCTTTACTTCCTGAGGCAGCAGAACATCCTGAGGAGTCTGAAGACCTTCCTAGCACAGCCGGCAGGGGAGCAGTCAGCTCTAGAAGGTAACCAGCAGTGCTAGCCTTTACTTTATTAATATCGCTCATCATCAGGCTTGCAACACATCAGCAAGTTGTTTTTGTTTGTTTTTGGTCATAACATTTGCTAAATTAAAAGTGAAATTGTTATAACTACTTCACGGAACACCAGAGCTTGATTATTGTGCATTTAAGGTATCTAAGGTTCTTATTCAGAACCTTAAAGCTTTTTTATTATTAGGGGTGCACCGATCCCACTTTTTCAGTCCCAATACGGATGCCTGGGCTTTGTGTATCTGTCGATACCGATCCCCAATCCAGCTATTTTGTCAGTATCGCGGCCGATATCCGATCCTAATATCGGATCGGTGCACCCCTAGTTATTATGTGAGTGAGTTGGTCACTTACACAATAGGTGTGGAGTTTGATAACGTTAGTGAAACTTTAAAATGAACCATGTACCTTGGACAGCTGAGACTAAGATTAATCTTTTCAGACAGAAACCTCAAGGTTGTACTGGTGTAAAATAAAGGATTAAATTTTACCTCATGCCTGCTGTTAAGTTCAGTGGAGGATCTATGATACTATGGGCCTGTTTTTCTGCCCTTGAATCAACCTCAAGTGTAAGATCAGATGCATGAAATATTTTATTACATGAAATAAAAAATTACTATTTTTTTGGAAATCACAAGGAATGCGCTGGGAAACCCGTTGGAAGATTGTGACTGTAACTGTGATGTTGGAGTTTTTGGGCTCGGGACGCAGCTCCCTTGTTTACACCAGAGATCAGCTGCTAGCTCTGCGAGAACCAACACTTCTCTACACAGTGAAGCTGGACCTTCCCTCTGAGATACGGAGGAACAGAAGAGGCAGCAGAGCTTCATGAAGGCTCCAGGAGAGGAAACGGAGGTATAAACCTTATTTACCGTCCGTCATCATAGGAAATGTCCGCTCACTCCCCAATAAGATCGAGGAGCTCACAGAGCTGATCAGAACACAGCGGAAATACAGACAGCGCAGCCTGATCTTTTTCACTGAGAAGTGGTTAATGCAGATTCTGAGGTGTCTCTGGAAGGAGTCAAGCTTGCGCGCGCCGGCGGGAGGGTGGAGCGGAACGCCGCCGCCTGTGGGCAGCTGCGCAGCTTGGTGGCTCCGGACTCTGCACCTGGACACACTCCTGCTCATGGTTGATGCTCGTGGGACTTTGGCCATGCCTCGGATTCCTCCGCTCTTCCTCTGTTCGCCCAGTGCTTTGGGTGCCACACCAGAGCAAAAAATGACACTGGATCTAGTTTTCCCACACCTTCCACAAACTGCTATTGGCTTATCACTATCACCTGCTCAGTGCAATATCCCATTGTGTATTGTATATTTATATTTATTTTGTGAACTCATTTTTTTGTATCTTATCCTAATTATTTCATCTTCCACCATAGTTATACAGCTGACTGTCTTTTACCTCATCACCTTATTCCTTTTTGTGTTTGTATATGCTACCATAGCATGTGAATTTCCCCCTGTAGGATCAATAAAGTAAAATTATTATTCTATTATTATTATATTATTATTAATATTAATAAATGCATACAGTTAAACAAACTGAAAACCTATCAATTCTGTTTGATGAAAAAATACAAATAAGTTCTTTATTTCTGATTTGTTCAGAGCTCGGAAATTATTATTTTGAGTTTTAATCACCTTTTAAAAACCAAGCCAATACAAATTAAAAAAAGACTGTCTGAGTAATCTTTTTTTTTTCTATTTATATTTCAATATTACCAGACTGTCTTCTCTGGGTTGTATTTGCTTTGTTAGGTGCTGTGTTGGTGGATCAGTATTGCAACCCACTGGCTGACGTCACACTGGAGTCCATTTCTGAACAATTAGATGATATGGCAGAAAAAGCGAAGAAGATGCTGAGAATCAAGAATCCGTCTCATCCCACCCTTCGGGTCACAAACAGTAGGCGCTTTAGGGGGGACACTAAGAAAAACCTTTCTTTTTTGTGGGCATTCTGTTTGGATTTAGTTTTTTGTTCTTCACCTACTAATGTTTCCTTTAAAATATGTTACGAGTAGAAATGAAAAGCTAGACTGCCTGAGCTTTGTTTGAAACAACAAACAAACTTGTAATGTTTAAATTCCTGTGTGTAGGTGACTGTATGATTGAGGACTTTGAGCTTCAGAGGCAAGTGTTGTGGGCCCTGAACGCCGTGTTGTATGAGCAGCTTCAGTACAAAGGCAACGAGTGTGACTACTACAACCCGCTCAACTCCTACATCCATCAGGTAGGCACCAGCTGGTAAATAACGTCTTAGAAAAAGTCATTCTGAAATATTTTCACCTTGCTCCGTATTCTCACAGGTGCTACTTCGTCGGACAGGTATACCCATAAGCCTCTCTGTCCTTTACATGACACTGGCCAGAAAGCTAGGCATTCAGCTGGAGCCTGTCAACTTTCCCAACCACTTCCTGTTGCGCTGGTGCCAGAGACCAAGAGGGTATGGCTTGAATTTAGAATACCTTCCTTTCAACCTGTCAGTCACATAGATTTCCGCAATAACCTAAAATTAAAGAACAATCTCTGTTCATGCTTTGTCTTTCTCCATTTCCACCTTTATTCTGTCTTTAATAGATGATGATGATAATAATAATAATAATAAACTTTATTTGAGGACGCCTTTCTAACACCCAAGGGCACATTACAGAGAAGGAAAAAAACAGAAAAATAATACAGACACTCAAGAAAATCAACCAACAAAGCAATTATTCAATAGCAAATAAGAGGACAACCAAAATCCGTGTCTAAAGTGAATAAGTCTGTTAATAAGCCCAGATAATCTGCAATCTTATCTAGATATTATGCTGTCCTTTCTGTCCAATATTCCAGTGCTGCTTAGGTCCTCACGAGCTTATATTAAACACATAATTTTTTTTTATAAACAACTGTACATTATTTCTGAATTCTCCTTTTCCTCGTTTTTTGGCTGTGGGATGGCGAGTCAAAGTTAATTAGTCTGAAACATGGCTATTGCAATCAAAAGACATGAGAGTTGAGTTAAAAAACAGTGCTGCCATGACGTTTAATAAAATCAAAGAAATCAGATAACTGTATTATCTAGAATTGAAGATTGTCTATTAGAAGTTCTTGCCTTTTTTTGGAAATACTAAACAAAAGAGCCTTTCAGCACACTGCTTGTAGTTTCTTGGCATTCTTAGTCCATCCTACTTCTCATTACAAAGATGTGTATGCCAATTTGTTGCTTATTATTTGGCAAACAGATAAAAACCTTAAAACATATCCTTAAAATCATTTTAAAATTGCATCATATAGCCTTTGTTAACATTTATTGTAAATAAATCAAAGCTCATTTCCTGTTGTTCCCACTCTAAAATATTAAAAGAAAACTATATAAATTGTCTTATCAAGTGACTATACTTTTCTTCTTTTTTTTTTATAAGTACAAAAGAGTAAGTGCACAACTCATCAACACGTTTTTTAAAGCCTTTACTGTAAATGCCTACAGAAGTGTAACAGAAGATCTAACCTGCAGGAGTGAGGACATCTATGACTTTGTCTACATCGATGCCTTTGGGAAAGGCAAGCAGCTGACGGCGAAGGAATGCGAGTACCTCATTGGTCACCAGGTGACGGCAGACTACTACAGTGCCATTAGCACCACAGAGGTTCTGCTCAGGATGGTGGGGAACCTGCTCAACATTGGCAAAAGAGGGTAAGAGAAGCTGAGCACATGGATAGATGAAGGATGGTTGATGCAAGATTTTTTTTGTTTTTACAGGTCCAGACATCTTAAGTTTGTCTTTCAATTTGATGCAATTAAAAAATTTTATTACCGATGACCTTCTCAGCTCCCCTCACTATCTTCTGCAGGACTCTACTGTTGTCATCCAGTAATAGTATAAGTTGCTTTTAATCCAGCAGGGATTAAAACTGAATAAAATCTTAGACCCCATCCTGTGTCCGCTTTATATAAAGTGAATCTTCCGTTTCAGTTGGATTAACTGCATTGTGTGTTGTCCATCAGGGAAGGCAATGAGAAATCTTACCAGCTGCTGAGGGACTCGCTGGATCTGTACCTCACCATCAATCCAGATAACGTTCAGTATTTGCTGCTGCAGGCACGCCTCTACTTCCACCTGGGAATCTGGCCAGAAAAGGTCAAGATGTTTTTAAAAACAAACCTGTTTTTGCACCATATTTATCTTATTTTGGATCTAATTTTGAATAGCTGTTTTATACTTTAAGGTTGAGTAAAATGATAAATACTCATCTGTGTAAAACTCCCTGTATATATCTATTGTATAATGTTTTAATATGTAAAATTTTGCTGTTCTTTAAGTTGACCACTTTAGACTCACACTTTCCTGAATCTTGTTCCCAGGTGTTAGACATCCTGCAGCACATTCAGGCTTTGGATCCTTCCCAGCATGGAGCTGTGGGCTACCTGGTGCAGCACACACTGGAGCACATCCAGCACAAGAAGCATCCAGTTACTCCTGAGGTGAAGAGGCGCAGTGTTCCAGAACATCTGGAGGTCCAGTATTCAGTCGGCCTAATTATGAAACACAAGCGGTGAGTTCCTCTAAAATGTGATGCAGACAAAGATTGAATTTCAACACGTTTCTACTTCACAACGTTTTCTGAAATTCTTCCAGGTCCGGCTATAACTGTGTTATTTACGGCTGGGACCCTAAATGCACCATGAGCCAGGAATGGATCACCACCATGAGGGTCCACCAGTTGTCCAGTGGCGCCAACCAACCTTTCTACAACGTGCTGGTACAGGACGGCACATGCCGTTACGCAGCTCAGGGTATGCTTCATATCCAGGGCGTGGTTACCTACTGGCTTCATATCCACCAGCAGTGTGCTTCTCGTGATGAACCACAGATTATAGGTTTTACAAAATAAAACATGCAGCTTATCAAATTACCTCTAAAACAGTGAATGAAAATCTTGATGGTTAGTGATTATTATATGCTGTAATATTTCACAAAGTGAAAGCATACAGAAAGAGGGATCGCTGACCATTCTTCTTCACCAATCCTTCCAGATTGTTCAGAATCCTGGGTTCCCTCCTATGCCCGATTCTATTCAATTCACCCCACATGTTTTCTATAGGATTAAGATCTGAGTACCATGGCAGTCATAGAAGATTGGTGGTTCCATCTTAACCTTATGCTTGACAAAAAAAGACTAAATGGTCCTGGTTTTTCAGAACATTTTTTGCTTCCATGAACTCTTTCAAAGTTCTGAAATGGGTGGGACACAAGCTCATCCTCCACCGTACTTTACAATAGGCATGAGGTTTTTTGTAAAAAGAAAGTGGATTTGGATTTATCAATATAAAACAATAAAAACAAAACAAAATCTTAAAGGTGAAACAGGGATCAGATCTAAACTTGCAAACCATATCAAGGGTTCACCCTCCTATTCAAAAGGAGTATTAACAAAGCACTTTCCTCCATGCCACCAAGAGGATCAAAACCACCACCTCCAAAGGGAAAAAAACAGAGGAGCCACACCTATACCTGACTGCAGTTGACAATAGAACATAAAGTCCTGTTTTACCAATTGGCATCTATTAGTTTGTTTTTACTTGTTGCTAAAAAAAACCTTGGTCTTTGGGGATATCCTAAAAAAGCTAAGTGAAGTTGGGTTGGATGTGTATATAGGGTCTAATGGTTGTTATGGAAACTGTGACCAACAAATAATCACTCTTTGCTGCAGTTCTCTAACGGTGAGCTTTGGAGATTTTTATTTATTTATTTTGACCTCACCAACCTGCTCACTGTGAGCGGTTGAAAGATAAGATTGAATTCTCATCCAGCCTATTGGCCAGTTGTTAAAAGAAATATGGACCCATTTGTTGTGTCATTTTTATATGTCAGGGACAAGTCATGTATATATAATGAGATGCTCCTCAAAGCTCTAATCAATTAAAAATAGAATAAAACCTTAAAAAAATGCTTTGCTTACTTTTCAGTACTGAAAAATATGCCAAGAGATCTTTTTAACAAATTATTTCTTCAAAGTGGATTTTTTAAAATATACTATAAAGAAATTACCTCAACATAAAAACTGGATTTGCTTAAGTGTGAGATAGTGCTCCTGAAATTAATGACAAATTCATTTAAAGACTAATTTCACATCTTGAGCAGAGGATACCTACAATATTGCTTATTGATTGCTTCATAGTGTTTGATTCATATTAAACTGGCGAAACTGACTGCTGTTTTTGCTCTAAATGGAGCAAAGCCTGACAAACTTATCAGGGGTGGTTGAGCTATGAGCTTTTTGGCAACTTTTCATAAATTTCTTCCCTACGTGGCATAGTTGAACTTTTTTTCCCCCATTTGTGAAATATCTTAGCCTGCCCCTGCATGACTTTCATTGTTTGTACTTGTTATCTTTGCTATCTTCAAGACCACAGCATTCCCCTGCATGTTCTGTTTCTAAAAGCCATGAGGTGCTTTAGATTTCCTAAAATTATGTTGCCTGTTCCTCTTTGCAGAGAAGCAATACTGTCCTAAAAAAAACTTATGTTGTTTTTAACCAAAGTAGCATTGTAGTGACTTATGTTCAATGGTTTTCCTCAGAGAACCTGGAGCCCCACTCAGCCCCTCTTGAGATTGGCCACCCGGAGGTGGGCCGCTACTTCTCAGAGTTTGATGAAACCCACTACTTTGCCAATGAAGAACTGCAGACACGATACCCAGAGGACCTGGGGGAAACCCTGAGCACAGTGCAAGAGCTCTATCACAGAATGACTCCTGGATCTGGGAGCAGAAATGAGGCTCCTGCTTCTGACCACATGAGCCACCAGTCCAAGTCAATGTAGCAAGTGGTCCTGCTGACCAGGACTAACAAAGAACTGTCCCCCTCGTACTTAATTTACAATCAGCTTAGCTGTTCCTGTTACTGTTGCACTCTAAGACTAGGACTTTTTTAAGAAGGAAAGATGGTTACTGTTGTTGGTTTGAGACTCATGTCCATATACCACCATGTAGCTGTTGTAAAGACAAAGTTCAGACCACTGGATCCAAATATCTATTCTACATGATGCAAAACATGCTCCTTTATTTTTTTATCCAGTAAAAAAGCTGAGTTTGATTAAAAAAAAGAAAAGAAAATACAACCCAACAATACTATAAAATAGAAGGAAACAATTTAAGTTGATGTAAGCAGTTAAGTGGACTAGTAAATTCAGGATGTGTATCCAGGTGCTGTAAATCCCTCCTTCCTAAAATCAAGGAATGCTTCTGTTCCCACATTGCCCTGCATCCAGCACCAGTCTGCAGAGTCTAAGCCCAGTGCCACACCAGAGAACTGAAGAAAACAGTATGACAGAGTTTTAACTCTCCGTGTTTCAACAGAATTTCATGCACTTATGAAAGTTTAACTTTCACATTCCTACATTTACCTTTTATTCTGTATATTTACAAGTGAAACATGTACGATGCCAAGACTCATGATGCCTGTCATAGAACGCCAAGACAGCAACGACTTGAAACAGAAACAAGTCTGAGTTTGTGAAAACTACAACAAATAAAGTGTTCAAGTTTGTCTGTGGCATTCATTACTAAAGACTCAAAGAGACTAAACATTTTCTCTTTTAGGTCAGTTTGGATTACCAATATTATTTCTGTTTGCTAAATTCCATCATAAGATAATCAAGACATTGCTATGTCTTTTAACAGTTTAGGAAAGCTGAGATGATGATGATGTTATGGCTTTGTAAGCTTGTCATCTTCAGAACATCTAAATTGAATGGAGGCACAGCTGTAGATGTAATTTAAAGAAACATCTGAAACACTGCTTTCTTATTTGACATCATGTAAAAATACCGTAAAAAAAAGTTTAAGGCAAGGCAATTTTATTTGTAGAGCACACTTTCAACAACATGGTAATTCAAGGTGCCTTTTACATTAGGGAATAAAAGAAAACAAAAGAAGCAATACAAGCATAAAACACAACATTAGAGACGCATACATATGACTCATTAAAATATATGACATTCCAGCTATTACCATACTAATCAGTTACCGGTACTCAAAAGCAGCTCTAAACAAATGGCTTTTTATCCTTGATTTAAACTGAAAGCTGCTTCTCCATGTTTGAATCTATTTCTAGGGATGATTAGTAGACTAGAGTTGGGAGACCTGAGTGGTCTGGGGGGTTGGTATAGTGGCAACAAGTCTTCCACATACTTTGGTGCTAAGCCATTCAATGATTTATAAACTAGTAACAATATTTGGAAGTCTATTCTCTGAGCTACAGGGAGCCAGTGTAAAGACTTTAGAACTGGTGATGTGCTTTACATTCCTGGTTCTAGTGAGGACGAGAGCAGCAGCGTTCTGGATCAGCTGCAGCTGTCTAATTGACGTTTTAGGCAGATCTGTGAGATAAGTTGTAGTAATTAATCTGACTAAAGATAAACACATGGATGAGTTTTACGAGGGAGGGTTGCGACATTAGTCCTTTCATCCTACAAATGTTCTTCAGGTGATAGAAGGCTGACCTTGTTATTGCCTTTATGTGACCCTGGAGGTTCAGGTCTGAGTCCATTACTACACCTAGATTTTGGGCCTGATCAGTAGTTTCTAGCTGTATTAACTGAAGCTGTGTGCTGACTCTTGATCGTTCCTCTGTAGGTCCAAAAATAATGACTTTAGTTTTGTTTCTTTTCAGCTGGAGAAAATTATGGCACATCCATGCATTGATTTGCTTTCACTTAGGGTTTGGATGGGTTCAAAGTCACCTAGTCACATTGTAATGTAAAGCTGAGTATCCACTGCATAGATATGGTAACTAATCTTATTGGTTGTTATAATCTGGGTTAGTGGGATCATGTAGATATTAAATAGGATGGAGCCCTAGGCACCCCACATGTGATTTCTGTCTATTCGGATGAAGAATTGCCTATTGACACCAAGAGGTTCTCTTTCATATCATCTGTTTTGATGTCTCACTATGTGATATTCCCCTCCGGATTCCTCAGAACCTTTTTGGAGTCTTTGGAGGGGGTGCTGGAGAGTGCTCCTCCTGGGGACTCCCTTGTTCTGCTGGGGGACTTCAACGCTCACGTGGGCAATGACAGTGAGACCTGGAAGGGTGTGGTTGGTCGGAATGGCCCCCCCGATCTGAACCCGAGTGGTGTCTTGTTATTGGACTTCTGTGCTTGTCATGGATTGTCCATAACAAACACCATGTTCAAGCATAAAGGTCTCCATATGTGCCCTTGGCACCAGGACACCCTAGGCCGCAGCTCGATGATTGACTTGGTTGTCATCTCATCTGATCTGGGGCCCCATGTTTTGGACACTCGGGTGAAGAGAGGGGCTGAGCTGTCCACTGGCCACTTCCTGGTGGTGAGTCGGCTCCGATGGTGGGGGAGGACGCCGGACAGACCTGGAAGGCCCAAACGTGTTGTGAGGGTCTGCTGGGAACGTCTGTCAGAGTCTCCTGTCAGAAAGAGCTTCAAGTCACGCCTCCAGCAGAGGCAGGGGACATTGAATCCGAGTGGACCATGTTCCTCGCCTCCATTGTCGAGGCGGCTGACCGAAGCTGTGGCCACAAGGTGGTCGGTGCCTGACGCGCCGGCAACCCCCGAACCCGCTGGTGGACACCGGCGGTAAGGGACGCTGTCAGGCTGAAGAAGGAGTCCTATCGGGTCTTTTTGGCTTGTGGGACCCCTGAAGCAGCGGATAGGTACCGGCAGGCCAAGCGTAGTGCGGCTCGGATGGTCACGGAGGCAAAAACTCGGGCGTGGGAGGAGTTTGGAGAGGCCATGGAGAACGACTTCCGTACGGGTCGGTGGATGGAATACTTCGAAGACCTCCTCAATCCCACCGGCACGCCTTCCAATCTGGAAGCAGAGTTTGGGAACTTTGGGTCGGGCTCTCCAATCTCTGTTGCTGAGGTCACCGAGGTAATTTAAAAGCTCCTGGGTGGCAAGGCTCCGGGGGTGGATGAGATTCGACCTGAGTTCCTCAAGGCTCTGGATGTTGTGGGGCAGTTCCCTTGAATTGGCAGACCGGGGTGGTGGTCCCCCTGTTTAAAAAGGGGGACCACAGAGTGTGTTCCAACTACAGGGGGATCACACTTCTGAGCCTCCCTGGTAAGGTCTATTCAGGGTTTCTGGAGAGGAGGGTCCAACGGATAGTCGAACCTCGGATCCAGGAGGAACAATGCGGTTTTCGTCCTGGTCGTGAAACACTGGACCAGCTCTACACCCTCACCAAGGTCCTGGAGGGTGCGTGGGAGTTCGCCCAACCGGTCTACATGTGTTTTGTGGACTTGGAGAAGACATTCGACCGTCTCCCTCGGGGAGCCCTGTGGGGGGTACTCCGGGAGTATGGGGTACCGGGCCCCTTGATACGGGCTGTTAGGTCCCTGTACGAGCGGTGCCAGAGTTTGGTTCCCATTGCCCGCAGTAAGTCAGGCTTGTTTCCGGTGAGAGTTGGACTCCGCCATGGTTGCCCTTTGTCACTGATCCTGTTCATAACTTTTATGGACGGGATTTCTAGGGGCAGCCAAGGTGTTGAGGGGATCCGTTTTGGTGGCCTCAGGATCGGGTCTCTGCTTTTTGCAGATGACATGGTCCTATTGGCTTCATCGGAACGTGATCTACAGCTTTCGCTGGAGCGGTTCGCAGCCGAGTGTGAAGCGGCTGGGATGAGAATCAGCACCTCCAAATCCGAGGCCATGGTCTTGAGCTGGAAAAGGGTGGGGTGCCTTCTCCGCGTCGGGGATGAGTATGGAGTTAATCAGGGCCATAATGTTTGTGTATTTGAAAGAAATATTTGAAACTGAAAATATGTAAGCTGAAAACGAAAGTCAAGTTTTTATTGCGAACTTTGATAAACAAAAAATTGGGTTCAAAATAAAATGAAATGGTATTGAATGTTTATATTAATTGAAATTTCAATTGTATTTTTATTTTGTAATTTTCTGAATAAACTTTAATTCAAAATGTTCAGTATTATATATTTTTTCAAGTTTAAGAATTTTTTTTCCTTAAGTTTCAGATTATATTTTTTTCAGATTCAGATATTTCTGATTAAGATCAAAGAAGTTCTTTACAGTTTCAGATTTTTCTTCCAGCTTCAGATCCTTTTTCTACACTTTCAGATTCCTGTTTTTCAGTTTCAAACTTTTGGCCCTGATATGACGTGGTGGGCAGGGCTACACAGAGAGGGGAAGGGAATCATCAAGCTGTGTCAGTCAGTACTGTGTACAAATTATGCTGTGAGAGTGATCAATTATAAGCAGTTTTCCAAACCACAACCACAAACTTGCTCATTTTGACATAAAATTATTAATCTTAATAATAATTTCCCTATTTAGTTATTCATAGCCAAAACCTACCTATTTGTTAAAACAGTTGGTGGTCGCTGGATAAGCTGTCTTGATATCCCATAGTGAGACATTGAAACAAATGTTATTAAAGATGGCATTAGGTTACTCTTGTAACCCTGGTTCTCTGAGTAACATTAGTGAGATGTCTCATCAGACAAACCTTCTTGCTGGGCGAAGCGAGAAGAGGTTTTTTATCTTGAAAGGCCTTGCTTCGGGACACACTTTTAGAGGCGTGACTTGGACGCCAAGATCACCAGCCAATCAGGATTGGCGTAATGAGACGAGTGCTTCTGAGGAATCCACCGAGGGGCGTATCCCATTGTGAGACATCTCACTCATGTTACTCAGAGAACTAGGGTTACAAGAATAACCTAAAGTTCCTGTTCTGTAGGTAAGACTCAAACCAGCCAAGTACTGTACCCGGAGTCCGACCCAGCTCTCCAGTCATTTCAATAATATAATCATGGTCAACCGTGTCAAATGCTGTACTGAGGTCCAAAAGTACTAGCGCCGTGGTTTCAGTGCAGTGGTGAGCAAGCAAACCAGACTGAAAAATATCAAAATGGTTGGTGATTGTTAGGAAGCTATTTAATTGTTGAGACACCGCTTTTTCAATTATCTTGTTGTTCTGCATTAACATGTTGTCCAGGTTGTTTTTTTCTTTAGTAGTGGTTTAACTGCTGTTTTTAAAGCAATTATTAATGTTTCTGTTAAGGATTTTTAGAAAAGAACGATTCCGTTGCATCTTTCAAAATTATCTGATATCTGTTCAGTCTGTCTTTCTAGATCTCACAGTGAACCTGATCAGCCAAACTATCAGGAAGATAAATGTGGACTTCCAGAAACCTGGCTCATCCTCCTGTTCAATTTTTACATGTCTGAAAGTGCAACCTTTATGTGTCCAAACAGTTTATTCCAAGGGTAAACTAAATGAGAATCTCCAGCTATTAAAGGAGACAGAAATGAATGTGTGTGAAATGTGTGCATCATGCCCAGAACAAAAGCAAAAGGCTGTGACAAGATGCTGGAAAGAGATTGTCATTATTCACAGTGAAAGCCTTCATATCGTTCCAACTTTAAAGTACATCAGTGGCAGCATTGTTGTTGTGGGTGTGATGTGATGCAGGAGGACAAATGTGATTCACAAAATAGAACTAAATATTCTTAGTAATCCTACTTGATTCAAAACAGGAAACATTTACTCTGATTCAATGCCAGACAAATGGTTATGTGGCTGCCTACGCAAGTTATGTATTCTGTATATCCATCCATCTATTGTCGCTTGTCCTTGCAGGGTCATGGAGGGGGCCGGTGCCTATTTGTGCATTGGACAAGAGGTGGGATATACCCTGGACAGGTCACCAGTCCATCACAGGGCAAAATAGAGACCAATTAACCTAACAATCTTGTTTTCGGACTTTGAGAGTAAGGCATACACAAGATCAGTGCAACTTCACGATAGATAGATAGATAGATAGATAGATAGATAGATAGATAGATAGATAGATAGATAGATAGATAGATAGATAGATAGATAGATAGATAGAGTTTTTTTTACCTCAAAAATGCCCAGACTCTCCACATGGTGGCAGCAGAACACACCAACAGTGACCTCTCCACTAAACGCAGATAAATAGGTAACAGCGTGGAAAAGTTTCGGTCAGTCCAACCGGATAGTGCGCCTTGACGCACCGGTCAGACAGGCACAGAGATGGGAGCCTCGCAAACGCGCTCCGAGCACGAATATCAGAATCTGATGGACAAAACTGGATGTAAGTATGAGGGAAAACAAGAGATCCATTTATTTTACTACTTATAGTGGTGGTTTAGTGTATAACCTTTCTGTCAATGTCACCGTGAGAAAGACTCTCTTGTCAGGAACAATTATGGATCGTTCAAAAGATGAGGGGACAGAGCCAAAAGTTGTTTTTTTTAAATGATCCACCTTACGTTTTTGACGATCCATATTCAGAAACGTAAAATCATGTTCAGATAGTGCAACAAAGTGAAAGTTAAACTTGAAGAAGGTGGCGTATTCATTTAGTATTTAAAGCCAATCAGCGTTCACACGTAGTGCTAATAATAACACGCTGCTGTATTACAACAGCCTCTGCTTTAGGTAAACATGCTGCAGCTTTTATTCTTCTTTTATTTGCAGTTAAACTTTCTTTCCTTTGTATTCAGATGCGTCAATTAGGTCCAATCTGGTCCCTTATATGTTGCTTTATAAACAGAAGTTTTAGATGCAAAAATGAAACACATGACAGATCGAACTGAGTAGAAATATTTTTGAAAGTGAATGATAATAGAACACCTTCACATGTGCACACAGGTACTTTGAGCTAGTGGAAGTAGGTCTTCATTCCTGACTGAGCCCAACTTTATTGATACTATCTGAGGGAGACTTTGGACCGTTTTAGGGCCTTTTGTCTCTAAGGTTTATGGCCCTGATCTTATTTATTTTTTTATCTCAGTTGCAGACCTTCTTTTTGTTCTGTAAACCCATATTTCGAATTTCAACCGCATTTATCTCAGAGCACGTAGTTGTTGTCCATGCTGTTTGTTTGTGTTTTATTGTGCAAGTTGAATTCTTTTAAATGAGACTGCTGTGTGTTATTCTTGCATCTGTTGAGCTGTGACCCCACCCACCCTGAACAACAACCTGGTTTGGTTTCTATGTGAGGCCATGCGCATAACTCACCTCCGGTCTGACTTTGGCAGAGAATAGAAAAGTGAAAGAACCAGACTGTTGAAACCTTCCAAAGAGGAAATGATTTAGTGAATCATTTTAGATGCACTTAATAGGGAAGGCATGTTTACTTTACCATTACAGTGATAGCAGGACCTGATCAATTAAAGTGTTTTAAGCAGTAAATAAGTACTTTAGGATACAACCCTTAAGTGCAAATGCTCTTGTTTATCATGGTTTATACCCATGTTTAGCTGCTGAACTGTGGTAAGTAACTTGGGGGAGAATACTGGCTTACGTGTTAATGATAGACGTCTTTGTTTTTTCAGTTTCAGCCGAGCAGATTAAAAACCTGCATAATCGATTTCAGCAGCTGAGTGGAAATGAAGACACACTAAGGTAATGTGTCTAAATGTTTTTTTGTTGTTTTTTTTATGTCCAACATAATAAAACTCATACAATCCCTCCATGCTTATTTGTCCAATAAAAGAAGGCTGATATTGTGTTTGGTAAACCATTTTTGTGTTTATCCAACAGAGAAAAACAGCAATTCAACTCATTTTCAGGGTTTGGTAGGGATCACTGGATTTATATTTCAAATATTCTGTTTTTTCAAAGACTTTTCTGATGCAATGCACTCTGATAGGGTTCCCACGTGAGAAATAGGCCCACACAATCACAGATCACTTGACAGTAGGCAGTAGGTAATCCTTCTCATGAATATAATTTGTTTTAGACCAGACTGACAAGAAACAGTTTCTTTCCAAAAATGTGAATGTGGGTATATTCACCCCCGGAAGGTCTGTTGGTTCACTTGCTTTGGTACGGACCAATTTTTTTTCTTTTCTTTTTTTTTTTGCTGCGGTTCCATTTCACACTGCAATAGTTTCTCAACATAAAGACATGTGTGCTAAGGTCTTTCAGCCATTGGATAGTTAAACGTGTAAGCGAGGTAAAACCAGGAAGTCATGTGAAAATAGGTCAGCATAAACAGTGAAGAGTGTGTTCCTATCATCTTTCTGTCATTATAGTTAATAAACGGGTTGTGTTAACCGAATACTTTCCATATTTGAGCGGATTTTTAAATGGTGACGGAACAATCTTAAGGATGTCGGTCATTTTGACAGATTTGTATTTAAACCCCTGACCACTTGGTGCAAATGCGCAGACATTTTTAACTTTACGGAGTACAAGTAAATACGCCCCTTAGTTTCTCTGACCAAAGCCCACAGTTTCAGTTGTGTTTCCCAATAGCCTTAAGAAAACTCTGCATGCTTGCACATGTGACAGTAGGACTGGAAAAAGCAGTTTCCCTCTATTTTACCTCAGTAATTCCACATCAGTATTTGTTTCCTCTGTATTGGGAATGCTCACTCGGTAAGAAGAGCAGTCCAAATGTCTGCCTTGAAAATGATTACACACGATACCACCTTGAGAACAGCAAAAGTGATATTTGCTTGTTTTGGAAAATAGCACCAGAAGATTGAGCAAAAAAGTTAAAATGAATTGAGTTTGCAAAGACATCATTATTCTCTTATTACAGCAAACATCCTTAGTTTGTTCAAATGATTACAAGCAATACAATATGGTGACAATACAAGTGTTATTTTTTACAGAGATCCACTAGCTTTATGAACAGTTAACAAGAGTTCTGTTTTAATTTTTCACAAAATTAAAACAAAAAACTTTTCTCATGTCTAATTGGCTGGAATTGACTCTGTCCTTTGGACAGTTCTTTCTGCCAAGGGCACCTTCCTGATGCAGGGGTAACTAAGTCTGTTGGGGATAACTACCATGGTATGACACCAGCATTTTAATATAATCTAATAGTTGTTTTGAAGACTGAGTGAGTCAAAGATCCAACTCTTTGCTACAATTATCTAAGAGTGAGCTCAGCAGATTTTCACTACCTTCATAACACTGTGTGGTGATGAGAAAAACTTGTTTGCCCTTTCTTGTTACAGTACAGGTTGCAATTTTCTAGTAGCGATTTCCTGATTTGTGAAGATCAAAACATATGTACCTCATGTAAATATGCTAAGAAAAATGGAACCGTTTGTCATATTAATTCCCTAGAGAAAAATCAAGTCATGAAATTCTGAAATAAGAGTTCTCAGATAATCTTACCTACTTGAAAAGTTACATTAAAAAGTCTTCATTTATGTTAATTGTATAGGAATTATTAAGGTTGTCAGGAACTATACTGCAGTAAAAGATTAATTGTACAGTTTACTTCGTGCACTGTGAAGGGCACTGCATGAAGATTATATATGGTGCTTATTAATTAACGAACATTTAACGTTGCCTGTAAAAATAAATGTGTTAAAGTGAGTATTTCTGACATCTACTCCACAAATGAAACACACTGAGCTTGTGCACACAAGACCGGAGGACTGTGCCTGCTTCCAAAAACATGGACATGGAGATATTGTCTTATAAAACCACAGTCACATAAACATTCTGCAAATACCTGGATTAAATAAATGGAATCTCCTTTTTTTATTTATTTAAAATCAGCTAAAAATGCTATGGTGTAATGTTGTGTCATAATGGATTTTCTCTTGTTGCCCTGCAGCAGAGAACACCTGAAGAGCATACCAGCCCTCACCAACAACCCCATCAGAACGCAAATTATTGAGGCGTTCTTTGACAAAAGGTGGGTACAGTCAAATAACACCATGTCCCTTGTGGATTTCCTGTTGCAAATGCCTTTTTAATTAATAGAACGTAACAATTTTCCAACAATTTTCAACCATAAATAGCTCTTATTGTTGTTATATTAATCTTTTTTTGTAATTCAATGTTTATAGATGCACTAGGCTTTTCATGACCAGTGCCAATTAATGGTTTTCTTTGAAGTCTCCCATGCTGATTCTGATTTTGACAGATTTAGATTTTTTACTAAGTACTATAACATAGAAAAAGATATTTTTTTAATTATTATTATCACTATGCCAATAACATTTTATTAAATAAAAACATGCAACAACATTTTTAAATAAAAAATTGTGAGAGTTCTTCGTTTCACTACACTTAAAAAATAAGGAAAAAACATTTTCCTTTATTAGGATTTGACTTACCAATTGGAGTTTATGAAAGAAAAAATGTCCGATCTCAATCTCTGACTGATTGGTGCATTTCTAACAATGTTATATTAATAGAGCTGCTTATTCCAGGAAAAAAGAGAGTTAGGAAGCTTGAATTTTCTTTGCTTAATGACATCACTTTATAAACAGATTAGCTTTAGTTGTCTGTGCAATGATTTGTCTTACACAGTAAATATAAAGAGTGAATAGTTTAGTAAAACTTAATTTGACCATCTGTAGTCAAGTCAAAACTAGCTGGAACTTTTCAATAAAGGTTTCAATGAGAAAAGTTAAAACAATAGTGTTAAGCTAAAAATGTGGATAAATTAATACAAAATATGTATTCATTTAAAAATGTAGAATTAAAAAAACAAAAAGTACCCCTGAGGAGCTTGGTTTTAGCTACTGTAGGTCCTGGTTGGTGGTCTTTACTTACTAATTGCTGGTAGTTGGTTTCAACTTCAGCAGCTTGACTGAACTAACTCCCGCTTGGTAATGGATCATGATTTTTAAACACTCACAAAAAGTTTTGCTTTCTTACTTTAAAAGTTGTGTGGCAGATGGGAGGAAAATGTGTCTTATGAAATACTCAGTGAAGATAATCTGATGGTCCTACTTATCACTGAGTGGAGTTTGGTAAACAGAATTAAATATTTTAGATAACTTTTGAAATTCACAGTAGAACATTCTTGTGTTATTGCAAGAGCAGGATGGGAGTTTGACTGCTTTATAAACAGCCATGTGTTTTAGGATGGCATGTTGTCTGAGTTGGTTTGTGGTGTAATCATCTGATTTCTGTTCCTAAAATAAAAGTCATGTGTAAACTGGCAACATAATGCCTAAAAAAAAGATACACAATTGAGCTGTTTATTTTGTGGGTCAAATTACATTTAGATATATGGATGAAAATTACTGTAACTATGTTAGGCAGATTTAATTTGTTAAACATTTATCAATAATACTAACACTAGTTTATTTTCAATGCTTTTGAATGAAATATAGGAACCAGCATGGGAATGAATTGGGATCATATGAAGAAATTGGCTTTGAGGAGTTCCTCATGGTCATGTCCCACTTCCGCCCTCCAACTTTGAGAACAACCGAAGAGAAGAGGGAGGAGATGAGAACAGAGAAGATTCACTGTGAGTAAAATATTTTTATAACAACAACCCAGTCTGCTGCCCAGTACTGCTGCTATCAACTGAATGTGTAGGTACCAAAATACCGGACAAACAGTACAACACAACTCACTTCTTTCAGCAGACTTTTTTTTTAATAGCCAACATCTAGCTGTTAAGTATGTACAAGGACGTGAATGAGCAGAGGATTTGTAACGGCATGTCAGCTGTCACATTTGAGGCACTCAATAGGTATTTCTGGCTCATCGTGGGAATGTTGCCACGGCAAACTCACAAATCTGTCACAAAGACAAAGGCATGACCTGGAGGCACACAGTTGGTAATCATTTTCAGCTAACAATATCTTCATTTCAAGAGGTATTACAGTACTGTAGTTTACATTTCTCCACATATCTTCTTCTCATTAACTTGCTTTGTATTTTTGGGACTAGTATACTGCCACAACATTGTGCATTTGTCTGCTGATTCAGTGGCAAATGAATTGGGGATGAAAAAAATGTAATGTAAAAGAAATCCATTTATTTTGATGCAAACAAAAAAATGACAGAATTGCTGGGATTGTCCCTTTTGCTGCTTGAACTATCTTTTTCACTCTACACAAATATGAAAATGTTTTTAATATTATTGAATGTGATTGTGTGCTTTTTAGAGGTATGATTGCACTTCTTAGTGTAACTGGTGTGTCCCAGGAAATGTCAGAAAAAGCTTTAACATGTGCGTCACAAATCCGAGATTCTACAGTATATTCCCTGCACATATGTGCCTTTACAATAAACCTTATGAAAATACCCTATAAATAACCTGATAGTGTAATTTTATTTACTGCTTTGTTATGCCAAGCAGACACTCTGTCTGCACTGATGAAGATTCACTCTCCACACAACAAATTTGTTGAGTGGCTGACATGGCAAGGAAGTTGGACCAATTTTCTTGTTAATTCAGCTAATAAATATTGTACCACTTGTACCCCTTGGTTTAGAGCAGTGTTTCTCAAACTTTTTTTATCATTCCCCTCTTGGGACAAAGGAGCATACACAAGCCCCCCACTGCTTTTATCGCCCCAACAGAATGGTGACCACGCCTAATTTTTAAAGTATTTTATTTATTTAAATAGCAGAGTTAGTCCACAAGTTTTTAAGGGTATAAATTAGTTGG
This sequence comes from Valencia hispanica, assembly GCA_963556495.2. NCBI lineage: Eukaryota > Metazoa > Chordata > Actinopteri > Cyprinodontiformes > Valenciidae > Valencia > Valencia hispanica. The sequence goes on from OY747704.1 coordinate 49,164,254, forward strand.
AAAAAGGGGTTGCGCACTGTTAAAAAACCGGCTCAGAAATATATGCTGTCAGTAGTTGCTACATGTAGAACTTCAGCTCAAAGTTGGAGAAAATAAAAGTTGTAGTTTTATCACGAATACAAAGCTTTCAAAAATACAAAATAAAATAAATAAAAATAAATAAATAAAGAGCAAGATACTCTTCCCTGTATTTCCTCCGTGGTTGACCGTGTGACTTCTCTGACTCTGAAACGTTCCCTGATCTTTTTAGATATTTCTACATTTTGTAGATGGAATCTCTGATAATGCGGCTAGTTCAGCTTGTTTTGTTCTGCTGCGATATATTCCGACATCAAACTCCCAGCCCGATGTTCCTGGTCCCAGTTCTGTTTACAATGATGATCACAATTGCTAATTTATTTGAGTGTGTTTAATTTTGTGAGAGGGGGAGTTGGTGGATTTAATTTACAGTGCAGTGAAACATTCACAACGATAGAATTTAGGGGTAAAAATCTATTTAAATCCCGTTGCTGTCATGCCCCAGCTGCAATACCTCTGCACCCCACTAGTGGGGCTCACCCCATAGTTTGAGAAACACTGGTTTAGAGTATCAAATTGGAACCTCAAAAAGTCAGAATAACCTTAGGACCAAGAAGGTTCTTGATTTGAAATCCAGTTTGGGCTCTTTTATTGTATGGAGTTTGCAAGTTCTCTCTGTGCGTGCATGACTTTCCTTCCACAGTCTGAAAACATACGTTGGGCTAATTGGTCTCTTTAAATTGCCCTTAGGAGTGTGTATGCATACATGCATGGTTGTTTGTCCTGTGTCTTGCTGTAATTGAGTGAGGTAGGCACTAGCCCTTGCCCCTCAACACTGTGTGGATAAACAGATATAGATATTACCGTAGATGGATTTTAGAGGGTACTATTATCCTTAGCTGAACAAAGTTGCATTGACGCTTTCAGTTTTTGTCAAATCCAATTGAAAATGACCTGAAACTCACCCATTTCCAAGCTAACTTTTGTTTGGTCAAATAAATGTATCAACAGAATCAGGACACTGTTATTTGGGCATGTCTCCAGCTGATTCCAGTGCTTTAAAATGAACCTAAACACTCTTTTTGCAGCTCAGATTGTGTAGCTCATGATAAGCAAATCAATAAATACAATAAATGGTCAAATCTGGTCTATTAAAGAAAAACTATTTAAAAAGAAATTATGATAACATTTCAGCTTATACTCTGAGTAGTTGCCTGTACTTAATTATGTATTTCAAGAATGAAATGATCAGACCATGTATCAGAACCTTATTGAAGCAAAATGTTCACTTTCTGTTGATAAATCATAAAACATGCCATTGGAAAACATCGTGAATGATGTTTTTTTGGGGGTTTTTTGTATTTGAACATGTTACAAGTAAGAAGTTAAAACATCCATGTTTTTGTTTTTGTTTTTTTTACCGTCTCTCAATGTAGAAAGGGGAAAAAAAGCTTTGAATATCCAGGAATTGTGAAACGGGAAACATTTACAACATGTTTTTATTTCTGGCATTTGTGCATGTCCAATGTTCACTTAATAATTTCCTTAGTAATAGTCAGAGCATTTGCCTTAAGCTCCTTCTGACCAATCAGAAGAAGTTGTTGCTATTGTGCAGGGGAACTTTGAAAGAGTCAGACAGAGCATAACAAGAGGGACTTTAAAATGTACACTATACAGAAAAGTAATGTTTTAAATATTAAATAAGGAAACAAGCCTATTCTAATAGTAAAAATTGAGGTTTTTCTGACAAATATTGCGATGCGATTTTCGATTTTTACTTTCAATACTTTTAAGTGCATAAAACTAAAATTGTGAATGAAATATATTGTTACTTTTACAACACAGTCTTGTACAACTTGACACACAATGCAAACAATATACAATAACCTAAAAAATATTTATGTGGCCAGGGCCCTCTTCTTGCTTTTGTCTGCTGTTGAACCTGAAAAATCTCTAATATAAACTACATAGTGATTGAGGTAATGAGATTGTTCAATGCTTCGTGATTATTAAATACCTGAACCTAAATACCAAAGAATAAGACATAATGGAAAATAACTTAAACAGGTAGCTTAATTTTTTTTTATTGACGAATCTTTGCCATTGAAAAATAGAAAATGAACTCTTATTAGATTTAGATTTACAATTAGAAAACAAAATCTTCTGCAGTCCACTGCCATTTACTAATCATGAAACTGTTATATTGCACACATTTTAAAATAAATGACAATAACAATTAAAAACAAGACCTTATCCAGCCTTCTGCAAGATAAGACGTAGTAACCTGACAGTAGGGTACTCCCAGCAAAAAAAAAAAAGGAACCACCCCCACCCTCCGCCTCATGATGCTTAATCGACCTAATCAACTTTAATTTAATGCACGTGTAAAACAAATAGACAGAAATGAATTATTTTTCTATAATAATTAAATAGATTCAACATCTTTCTTTGACAGAACTGCAGACTGCACAGATGGTACCTTCCCGAAGGAAAAAGTACTATAGCTTAGTAGGATACTGTATTAGACTTAATATTAGCTGTATACGATAAATGATTTATGACCACTATATCCGATTGATTGTAAGAGTCAGATAATTATTTATTAAAAGCTAGACATTTTAAATGAGAATAAGAAAGAAAAGTATGTATTTGTGCCCCCCTTTTCCTGTTAATGCCCTACCTGGCCCCCGGGCAAAACTTTGCTAGAGCCGTCCCTGCACAGAGCTATGTAGAAAACGATCCTGGTGTTATTTGTCTCTCAGAAACAGTTTATAACTTCCCTTCAACTCATTCATGTCACCTAAAAGGTAAACCTGTTTCTCCATCACCTGTTCAGCTCTGATGATTCAGTAAGAACATCTCCTGGTTTCATCTTCATGTTTCCATTTCACCACATATCCAAATCGATATCATGACCAGCAGCTTTTACAGCTGTGACTTCAGCAAACATCAGAAAGTAATATTAAATCAATTCTAACAACAGTTTATCAAGCTTAAACGTGCTGCTGTTGTTTAGCGCGAAAGAAGGGCCTGCTCACTCCTCAAGCATGAAGGAGGCTTGAGTTTCAGTGCTGGGCCCTCCCAGGGTTGGCAGAGGGAGAGCAAAATCCAGGACTGGATTTAGGTAGGAACACAGGCGATAAATAATGGGGGAAAAACACGGGATAGAAAAAAAATTTAAAAAACAGAAATATAGTGTCCTATATAGGATTTCACACCTCTTAAACTTTTTCACACAGTCATATTACAATCACAAATTAATGCCGGTTACTGGGAAATAATGTGATAAACCAACACAATATAAATGCATGATTGTGAGATGGATGGAAATTTATAAGGGATTTTTAAAAATAATTAGGAAATAATTTGATTGGATTCAGCCCACTTTCCTCTGATACCTCTAAATCAAATCTAGTGCATTCAATTGCCTTTAGAGGTAACCTAATTCATAGAGTCCACCTGTGTAATTTAATCTTTGAAGGCCTCAGAGGTTTTTCTTAAAGAACATTAGTGAACAAAACATGAAGGAACACAAGAGACAAGACAGGAATTAATGGAGAAGCAGATTTAAATTAAAAAACGAAATCCCTGTTCGTTGTATAAAAACAGAAAACATATGGCACATCTGCAAACCTACCTACAAATGGCCATCCACCTAAACTGACAGCCTGGTCAAGGAGATCACTTATAGAACCAGCCAAGAGGCCCATGGCACCTCTAGAGGAGCTGCAGAGACCCACAGCTCAGGTAGAACAATTTGTTGACATGCTGAAAGAAAGCTACAGCATGAGAAGTCCTGTTTGTAGTTTACTACAAGACATATAGGGGACACTGCATAAATGTGGAAGAAAGTGTCATGCAAAACATTGTGTGGTAGAAAACTAACTATGAATCACCTTGAACCTCTCTGTGAAACATGGTTTTGGCAAATCAATGCTGTTGGGGCACTTTTCTTTAGAAAGCACATGTCACAGTTTGTGGGATGGATAGAGCTCAGAACAGGGGAATCCTTTAAGGAAACCTGTTATAAGCTGCAAAAGTTTTAAGACTGAGGTGGATGTTCACTTGCCAGCAGGGCAAGAGCCCTAAACATAAAGCAGGAGTTACATTGGAATGATTTAGATCAACGCACGTTAGGATGGCCCAGTCAAAGTCTAGCCGATAGAGACATAACACAAAACACAGAAAACTGAAACTCTTGTCTCATATTTTTTGTAAATCATACAATCTTTTGCTCCGAATATATAAACTGTTTATATCACATAACATTTCAAGAAAATACATTGCAGTTGGTACTCAGAAGGGGACAAAATTGGGGGAAAAGTTCCTGGAGTATTCGGGTAAATACTTTTGCAAGGTACTTTAGATACCAAGACCTATGAGGAAAGATTGTCTCTTCAAAAGTAAGTGTGATGAGGAAATCACAAACACCAAAGTCTATATCTGATATACCTGAAATAATAGTATTCCTTCCTGTAAGTACAACAAATTATATATGAAAACTTATGTTTAGACCCAGAATTTCCTAGTTTGTACAAAGAATGTCTTGGTTCAAATTTAAGAAATTAACTTTTTAATTGACAAGACAACAAACCCTGGTCTATACTCCTGTTTTATATATGGTAAAAGATAGAAGTTTAAGATAAGAACCCAAAAGCAATGTACTCTGGGGTATGAACAGACCACTTTTTATGATTCCAAGTAAAAAGACTGGTTTGCTAGCTGTTGTAAACAGGTTATTAAACACTTATCAGTAATATGAATTATGCCTTTTGTTGGAGCACAAGTTATATTACCATCCATACTTATCAAACAATTCTACCTCTGGATCTTTAAAAGGATAAACAATATATTTACTATGTAAAAGAAGCATTAGAGCAATCAAAATGCCAAGAGGAGAACAAAAAGGTTCTTTGAGCATTACAGTGCCAGTGGTAAACCTGTTATGGCTTGAAGGATCTGTTTCATTATCTAATCCTTGCATCATCATGACCAGTCCTCTAATCACAACTTCCTCTGGCCCAATCCCATAATTTGAGTGGAATTCTCCTCAGAAGTCTGACCGTAGGTGTAATTGTTCTGTTTTGTCTTTCCAGTCCTGTTCAACATGCATGACACCGACGGTGATGGCAAAATTACACTGGAGGAGTACAGGAAGGTAGGTGCTCATTATGTGCTTATTTTCCTCTCATTACATTAATCATTGTTTTGAAATATGATGGAATGTACCAGACACCCATTATGGACACTCAGCTTTACTTAGAATAAACCTTACCGCACACAGATCTGGAAGTAAAACATCTCCACTGTTATCAAATTGGAAATTAATTCAATTAAAGTTAAGCTAATTCTTGTTGGTAACAATGACAGTTTTACCAAACAAAAGGTGACCTTGAGACAGGAGCATTTAAGTTGAGTAAATTTGATTTCTGTGCTGTTTGATGCATGGCATATTTTTCTTTGCCATAATAATTTTAATGCATCAAATAGCCATAGAGCAGCCCATTTACTTTACTACACTGAGGTCAAATATGATGAAAGACAAATGTAAAACATGCAGTGTACTGAAAGTCAGTTCAATTACATTTTTCTAACTGATTATTTTGCCAAGGTTAAACTATTGTAGATATAAAGACCACTTCTATGTTCTCTCGTTTTAACAATTTAAAAAATGAACCAGTGTGTAAGCACACTCATTGTCAGAAGCAATGCATAATCAGCCCCAACTGAGAAGGTAAAAAAAATGCTGGATTAGGAATAATAAAAGGATGGAAGACACTAAGTTAGCAATATAACAATAAGTTATAACAGATTAGAAAGGATACTTATTGATAAGATTTTTTTTCTGCTTTTGTGGTAAACCCTTAAATGCCATAGTGGGACCATTAAAATACCCTGAGTATGACATTCTATAGCAAAGAAAAACAAAAATAGTTCACAAAGGTAAAAGCAGCACTAGCTCAGTTAATTACTTTGTTTGGGAAAGAAACAACCGAAAGCAAAAATTATCTAGTGATAATTTGCAATACTTTACAGAATGTCTTGCCGTTTTAAACATTAGGGTAATTGAAAAAAGGAAAAAAAAATTAGACTTTTTCCATTAAAAAAAGTCAAAATTCTGAGATTAAATTTTTTCTTTTTCTTTTCCGAGTGACCCTAATCCTTCCATAGTTGTAAATTTACCAATGAAGATTTTAAGTCTGAATTCTCTGTTTACATCCAAGGTTGTCGAAGAGCTTTTGTCAAAAAGCGGCACCATCGGACAGGAGGCGGCTAGGGCGATAGCAGATGCTGCCATGCTGGAGGTGGCGAGCACAAATGTGCCCAACATGGTAAGAGAACTCACCAAAACTCAGCCGTTAATATTCAATTCTCACTGATGCAGCACTGAAGTAACAGATTCATGTCGCTCCAGGGCCCAGATGACTTCTATGAAGGAATTACATTCGAGCATTTTGAACAGGTTTGCACTTTTCCTCCCTTTGAAAAACAGCCTGAATATGTTTTGTGAATTCATGACAGCATTTTTGTTGTTTGTCCACAGATTTTAAAAGGCCTTGAAATAGAGTCCAGGATGCATGTCCGCTTTCTGGATGTGAATACCACTAATGTATATTGTGGGAAAAAACCCACTTGAGGGACTGGTTAGTCTAAGGAATTCTTTATGTTGGTCTTGTTTTTAGCACAACCACTTCTGTCCTTTAAAGAGAAAAAGCAAAATGCTTTTTATCACTAACATGTCTAAATAGAAAAAAAACAATATCACAACTCTAAGCTACTTGTGAACTTAAGGTTTGATAACACACTATGTATTCACTGAAACCCTTTCTATTACTGTGTGTTAGCATTTAAGATCTTTCAGGAAGCAGTTTAAATAATTTCAAATCTCCTTTCAGACTTTTTAGTCTTATTATATGTAATAAAATTTATGTGCAAATCATCAGTGTCCAATATGAAGGATTCTCTACTTGAAACAAAAGATTCACATAAAAGATTAAGTATATTATGGGGGATCGACTGTGGGGAGCATCTGAAAACTACAAGGACATACCATTCCTTTAAAGAACCAGAATAGACAGATAATTTATTGACATGTTTTTGCTACTGAAACTGTTTATAATCAACCACTACTGCTGTAAGATAATAATAAAAAAACACTATTTTTGATTATTACTTAAAAGTATTTATTTTCCCCTAATTTCAAAACATGGAATTCAAAATAAAAGTGGGAAATACATTTCTGGATTCGTCATTTTTTTTCTGAAACACTAAATATGACACCATTCCTGTACATAAATTACATACTGCATCAAATCTAAAAGGCCTAACATAATTAAAGCAAATCAGTGGACAGTAATGTTTCACAAGGCGATGATCTTGTAGCAGCTTAGCAGTTTGCATCCTTTCAAAAGCACTAAAATGCCTTCGTTTGACAAGGACAGTAAAAGGTAACTAAAAATGTGCAGTTTGAGAATCAGACAGATTAATGTGTCTCTTGTCCATTCTGTTCTACAGTCAGTATTTTGTTTGCACCATTCAGTGAGATGGATGGGAACCAGACAGCCTGTCGTAGGGCACCGCCAGGCTAATGTTGTAGTTGTAGCCGTGTGAGTCAATGTAGTCGGACCTGCAGATGGGCAAGATGTGATCCTGTGACAGTGAGTCCTCAGAGAAGTCGTAATGGCAGATGACTCCTCTGTGTCTGAAGTGTAAAAAAACAAAACAAAAAAACTGTTACAGCATTACAGACTTTATTTAATTTTTGAAAAATAGTCACGTCAAAAAGAGAGAATGTGATAATTTTGTGGAAGACAGTTTTACTTTTTTACAGGAATATGCAAGATTACGTCGAATAGATAAATCAGATTACAGTGCAACTATTTCCTTATTTCTGTTGTCTGTATTCTAAAGATCAGTACACATATGGCAGAAACCTCATTCAATTCAATTCAGAAATAAATTAATACTAGAGAGAAATTAAATACTAACCATCTAGAAATAGAGGTATAAGAATATATATTTTCTGCAAAACCTCAAAGACAGAAGCGGAAAATTCAAAATTTCCAAACTATTTCTGACTCATTTTAAGAGGAGTAAGTCTGCATTCAAAAAAATGTCAAGATTAAAGTCATTTTACAATGTGTAGAAGGGTGGATTGTGACCTGCGGTGAGCTGTGAGGTCATCATCTGTAATGCAGGCCCCACGCGGTGACTTGTCATCGGGGATGTTGGCTGTTATCAGGGTGCTGGTGTTAAAGCGAACATGCCTTACAGGATGCCTTCCACAAAAACAGAAAATTATCACAAAAAACAGAAAATTATACCATGACTTCAGCCAATAAAAAAAGCTTGTAGCACAACCACAAGGTGGAAAACTGTCAGAACTACCTGTTGTGCATCTCCCACAGCTTAGTTCCCATCCTCATTTCCCAAACACACACCAGTCCTTCTTCTCCACCACTCACGATCTTCCAATCATCTACCTGCACTGACGTGACACCCAGGTGGTGGGCATACAGGGACACCAAAGAAGAGCTGGATCTGAGGTCAAACACCCTGACTCTGCATCATAACAGAAAAGGAAAGACTCTGCTTTATGTTTGGGTTTTTGTTAGGCAAAAGCAGCACAGGAGCTTTTCTATATGCAGAATAAAGAAACATAAAACAAAAAAATACCAACATACTTTAAGGCCCACCTTAAAGACAAGCACTCAAAGTGGAATCTGCATCACCATTTATGATGCATCATATGGAGGAGGAGAGCACAAATGGGATTTTTTTGGGACTACAAGACAATTCAGCGTGCTTTACATAACACATCAAAAGCATTACAGCAGTAAACAGTAACATGTGGATGTGTAGCTGCTTATTGCTTATTTTCCTCCACATGGCCAATACAGAAAGATGAAGTAAACACTTGCTTTTTTAAAGATCCTGCTATACTGAAGTATGAGATTCATGAAAGTGAATAGGTGAAGAGGACTCTGATCACCCACCAAAACTAGTCTCTATTTAGACTTTTTAAAACATGTTTTACCTCAGAACTATAAAACATTTTTTTCAGCAAAATTTCTAAGTCCAACAAGGCTGAATTATGTGAATTTGGACCCCCACAATCTTCTCTTTTAGGAATGGAATACCTATACTGGCAGAAATGTAAAGAGTGTCTGGATTACAGAGCCAACAAAGGTAAAAAAAAACATGCAAGAATAAGTAAAATCCAAAACCAACACAAATTTGGACCAGAACACATCATACCTAACAAAAAAAACAGCAGCTGAACGTTTGAGTTCCTGAACATGGTGTTGAAAAAATTATATAAAAGTGTATAATACATGTTTGTTATTAAAGTTATTTCTCTCAGCAGAAAATGTGCTAAAACAATATGGCATAACACTATGATTAATATAATTGTAATTATAATGGATTTTAAAGTGCTGGTTTCCACAATGGATATAATGCAATAAGAGAAGGATTTTTGCTTTGTGTGTTTCATTAGCAACAAAAGCCCAGGGGACTTTCAGCTCCATCTGTTGTCGGCGTGGCTTTATTGCAGCTGAAAGCATCCAGGACATGACTCCATCCAGGATCAACCTTCTTCCAACTCTTCATTACCATAATCAAATTTACTCCGGGGACTCAGGCAGATTTCATTTTCCACTATCAAAAGTTTTTTTGTTTTTTTTTAAGAATCAAAGTAAAATGGCTAAATAGGCGCAGTGGACTTGTCTGTCTTCAGCTTGTTTTGCCTGTTTAGTGGCATTACGTGATGGAGGCGCACGCTTAAACAATGAGGAATGAACATTACTGGCGGACCACAGGAAACCATAAACCTAATGCTGGAGGCAACTGTCTTCGGTGAACTGTCACTGGCCAGAATTTTCTTCATTAATCAACAGGAAGTGAGAGAGAGCCACATACAACTCCTGAACAGTTATTTTTTCTAAAGCCAGAAGAAGTCATTAATCATCCCAAGCATGATGTCCGATTTAGTCTAATGATCTTGCGTTCACAATCCTCCACATGGACTAGGTTTCCTAAATTTCAAGTCAAAATGCAAAGAGAGAATATTACATGCACCGCTACACAGCATGCAAACAAGTCTAATGCTAAAAATGCAGTAAAATCCTCTTTAAGGGCCGATGGACCTTATTTTTATGTGGAAAAGTGTCCATTTTCACGTCTGAAAACTTATGGGCCACATCATGTTCAAATTATCCCAACAAATAAAATTTTTATAAAACTTTTTATTCAAGCAAACTGCTGTTTTAGAGTTAAGTATCCATGAAAATTTTGAATTAACAGGAAGAAGAAAAAAACAAAATTCACATTTTTACTGAATCTGCTCTGGTAGAAAGTTATTTGAAACATAACTGAAAATGTCCACAAGCATCTGACTTTTTAGCTAAACTAATAGCAGCAATAATACCTTGGTTGGATCTCAGTTGTGCCTTTGTTTAGCCAGTTAGCAAGAGGTCCAAGAGCAAATAGTTACATGTGCTAAAAAAGCAGATATTAGTGGTTTACACGTAATTTTAGCATTTTAAAAGCAAATTCACAAGCATGCATTAAAATACATTAATACGTGTAAAAAATGAATTACCGGTATTTATTTAAGCCAACAAAAGACCAAAACCTCGCTTAAATTCTTAATAGCATGCTAGCATCTAAGCTAACAGTAGAGTAAAATCTATACAACATAACGCTAGATAGCCTTTAGACTCGTCTTTTGGGTTAGGTACAGACTTCCGCCTTGAAGTTGTTTCATGCCTACCTAGAGCGCCTGAATGGTTTTAAAGGAATTTATCATATTTTAGAAAAGAATAGAAAAACTTGATTTTTCTGACATCAAAAAGGTTACAGAAATTTGTTATCAATAGGGCTCAAAATCATCTTTACACACGCATACAAATCAGTAACAGACCTAAGACCACATATACCTGAACCAAAATCACACACATTGACACTTAAAAAAGACCATTAATAAAATCATTATAAGGGTATAGACATTCCTTTACTATTAAGGGCTGTGATTGCAGTTGGAATTAATAAAATTTTTTTATAGAATGCTTTTTTTCAGTGGGACCTTGTATCTCCTGCCTGATGGGAGACGACTGAATGAATGATAAAGGGCATGAGAGGGTTCCTGATTAGGATGGCTTTCCTGATCACAGAGCACTCACAGATGGGACAGTGGAGTTTTTGCTGAACCAACTATTTTTCCAGCTTGATGTGTAATCTGTGACAGTTTTATTCTCCGTTCGTTTACTTGTGAGGAAGTTGTACCAGGATGATATTAAAGGTGAGAATAGATTCTATATGTGCCCAGTAAACCATGCTTAAAATCATTTCCCTGACATTAAAATTCCTTAGCTTCCTCATTTATTCATGGTCTACTGTAGTGAAATTTATTTATGTAACCAGTAATCACATCTACTAGAAGTTGCACAATGTTATTTTGGTTTATCATTAGTTTATAATGAATCATATTTTATAAGAATCAGCTGGCCCAAACAGACCCTCAATCAATGAAAATAGGGTGTGATAAAAAAATCTTTAGAAATACCAGAATTAAAATGAACCATATATGAAATTAATATTTTGTGATCATTTAGCACCATATTTTATAAAAGCGTTGCACTACAAAGTGAAATAAACTGTTATGCATAGTTAAGAACATAGGCAAGTAGTACAAAGTGGAAGTAGGAAAGGAGAAAATAGCGCATAGGAGTAGACAAAGGTGCAAACTGACCCAGAGATGTATGGTTAAATACTAATTGTAGAATATTCTGGTAAAAAGTTGTTAAGTACACAGGTATGGATATTTTGCAAATGAGTATGAAATGGAAGTAGGAAGTGATGAAATAGGAATGTATTGGTGTGACCTGGTGAAGAGGGGGACTGATCTGGAGCTGTTTGTGGTTTATGTGTTTTTGGCAACATCCTAAGACATATTTTTTTATTCTGAGATCAAAAATAAAAATTATTCAAACAATCACTACATCAACTGCAAAACAATTCCCTTGCTAGTATTTTGGCTGTTACCTTGCAAAAATCACAAAAAAACTTGATCCAAACATTTGAATATTCCATCACAGAAATCTAGAAAGACTTTATGAAAACTGTATGAGGAAAATGATCATTATACTCAGTAAACTGATCACTCAAACTGTTTTGTTTCATACCAGAAATTTCTATAGAACAAAGCATTCTGCTGAATGGGTACCCATCAGCTAACGGCCTCACACTCTTCTGTTTTCTCTTTATTTTCTGCTCAGACTTGTCTTGTTTGCACAGATGTGTTCTTTTTTCCACACCGGCCTTATCTGGACAACTCATTTGGTGCTTGGATCTCACAAAAAATGCAGAGTGACAAAACTCATCTGGACAAAAAGAAGAGATGCATTAGGCATTGGCTTGATGCCACCCTGACAAAGGGCCAAGAACGCCGACAGTCCGTCTATCTCCACCGTTCCCATTTGTCCTCGACTCTGTGCTGCGTCAGCTGAAGCCAGAGTGGAAGAGCCAAGTTAAAGCTCCTTTTTTTCCCTATCTGGATGAAATCTGATCAAAAAGCAAGGACCAAGAGTGAAGCCACTGACAAAACAAACGGAACTATTTCTTTGTCTTCGTGCAGGTGCTGTTGATCATAACTAGCAGGGATGGGAGAAACAGAACCTGAACAGTATGATGTGGTCTCTCTTTCGTTTTAAGCCAACTACTTAACAGCCAGATGGGTTTGGGGCTGAATAGAAACAGCGGGGGCAGCTTTGGAAGCAGACATGCCAGGGATTTCTCCTTTCCTGGCATCCTACGCAACACAGCACCCTCTAACAAGTGCAGAATAGATGAGAATGGATCTTTTATGTGTCTTTTCTTTAACCGACGAGCCAAATGTGGCAAGCATGCGCACATTAGTGAATGTGTGTGTTGTTGCTGCTGCTGGATGAAGTCATTACAGCCAGAAAATTCGTCTCTTTGCATTCAGTAGGTAATGGAGAAGACAAAGAGCAAAATATCACTCCTGTTAGTGTTTCAATGCACGCCTTTTTCTCAATAAGCTTTCAGAAGCTTCCTTTTTTAAAGAAACAGACAGTCTTGAATAATGCACAAATATAATAGAGTTCGGTCTTCTCACACATTTTGTAAACACCTGTTCTCTTCTTCCAGAATATTCTTCTAAGCCTCCGTCATCTGGTGTCAGCGTGAAAACTTTTACCAGATGCATTTGTCTGTGTCCCTGGAGCAGTTTTTTATTACCTTATGTATTATGTTTGTGCATTCTCTATATGTAGTTTTGAGCGTTTTTTGCGTCCTACCTCCTGTCTTTGTTTCCACACACTAGCAGATGAGGGGGGCTGTCTCTCAGGTTGACGCATGTGAAATCTCCCGGTGAGCTGCCGACACAAACTGTTGGTTTACCGGTCTCCAGGTTGTAGACGTGGATCTGAAATTCAAGATCACACATCAGTCATCTAAGGAAATCATTTCAGTTCAGAGCTGGTATGGTATAACGTAAAGACAGATTTTTGTGATACTGCCGCAAGGCAATAATATAAAACATGCAGAAAAACCCATCAAAACACTTAGAGAGTATAATGACATGATATTAATATGCTTTGAACTATGATATTAATGTCTGGTAATTGTAGATGGATGTAGTGGAAACCTGTATAACATATTAAGAATAACTCTATATACTGTAATATTTTATAGTTAAGAGTGTATATCAGGCAGCATGAAAACATTCCAGGTAAATCCAGTCTTGCAGTAGTACAGTGATGCCCAGGTCCAGTCCGCCAGAGCTACTTTTCTGTAACTTTTGGATGCATCCCTTCTTCAACACACCTGAATCAAATAGATGGCCCATTATCAGGTCAATGCAGAGCATTACTACAGAGGGATTTCAGCAATTCCATTCAGATGTGTTGGCATAGGGATGCACCCAAAAGTTAAAGAATAGTAGCTCGCAAGGACTGGAGATGGGCACTACTGTAGTACTGGCTATAAAAAAGGCCTAATTTACCAATTTACCCTAAAGTTGAAATTCATCTGCTTTACTTTCAAATTAAACAGTCATATCTATCAGAGTTTAGCTAGTGCAGCACTGTATCAATTAATCAATTATTCAAATTCAGGTTGCCTGGAAAACCAGAGATCCCTCTTTACCCAGCTCATTGTGGGTTGTCCCAAGGCATGTCCAGGTCAGAGGGGATATTTGCCCCCTCCAGCGAGTTCTGGGTTCTGCTCAAGTCTCCACCCAATGGCTAAGGCTTAGCCACTACAGAGGAAGCTCATTTTGAACACTTGCATTTGAGACCTTTGGGTTAAGATTCATGTTTCTTGGCCAGAGTTGAGGACTGAGACAGCACCTGCATTACTCCAGACAAGGCCTCAATTGGCTGATTCGCGCTCCATCCTGAGATCATCCATAAATACGTTTGTATCTATTTTCAAAAGTTAGTTTAACTCTGCTAATTTTTTTTAGCATTACCACTCCAATGGTTTAAAGTCCTGTCAACATGTGCATTTCCACTACCGGGACTTTAAGGTAATTTTACCGGACCTTCGCGGTATACGTGTGCGTGTCCCCATTTCACCCGGCCGGCCCAAAAGGGCCACTTTCGGGGCCATTTCAGGAGCCAGCAGAGTAACAGTCATGGGGTATGTATTCGGAAATGGCCTGGTAAAGTCGCTGGGGGGGACTTGTGGTTAACTAATGCTGATTGGTTGTAACTCAGTGGGAAAATATATCAGCATATGTCCCCAAACAACCGGCATTTGTAAAATTGGAAAAGTTGCTGGCAAAGCATTGTATAACAACAAAGAAAACAGAAACGCAGCAACCATCCCTGCTTCTTCCATTGTTCATTGATCTCTTGTTATTTCTGCAACTGTGGGTGCCTTTTGGCACCGATCAGTGGTGAAACTCACTGCCGAAACTGTCGCGATGTGCTGACATCTTAGCAATTCCTTAAAGGGACAATTTTGTATGGAGACACAATGACTGAGAGGATTGGGCCAACAGATTTACTCCATCAACTTTTCCCCTACCAGAAATGTCCCAGAACTAGTCTAGTGGAAGTGGGCCCATTGAGTAATAGAGAAAGAATGCTGCCCCCTCCCCCACACATTGCTGGTAAAAGGTTAAATCTATAGAACCTCACACCTGCTCATACCTCCTCATAAATAAGACATTAAGATACTCAGACGCTTGGGTGCAGACTCAGCCTTTACCCAGAGTGAGCAGCTACCCGTTTTCTGGTTCAAAGCCATGGACTAACACCTGAGGGACTTACTCATCACCACAGCACGAATGAAAAACTATAACACATGTCAGTGCATTAAAATGATTCAGGATCACGTTGAGTGAACCCAAGAATTAAAAAGGAAAATATTGTATATATGGTGTAAGACTAAAGCTAGATATTTCCGTTTTCTGTTCCCTGAATAATTCTGTGTCAAATTAACTATTTCCTGTTTGTGGCCTCTAGAAAGAATTTCCTTCATTCAGGGTGTTTTGTAAGACAAACCTACTCATGGAGCAAACCCAAAATAGAAGATTTTATTCATCAGTCTTATTTTGAGTTTCATTCACTGGGTGTTTATTTGGTTTTAATCATTACTCCAGGATACTCTGGGTGACTTGCTTGGGTGTCGATAAGAGGCTTTCAACACCTCTAAATTTAAACAAGGGGATAATACTCCCAAATTTGTCATTGAGCCCCTTTTTAACAAAAACACTCAATAAAAGTGATATGGTTGCAAAAAACCACCCAAAATCTGAACATCTGTGTTGCTTTTGTAACTCCTACATCCACAATAAATAATCTGAAGTGGTGATGTAGTGGTTATATTAAATGCAACACTTAGTAGGTCACTAATGTAGCACAATACTAATTATGTCACTAGTCTTTGGTTTAGCTTATTTAATTTTTAAGAAACTGGGATACTTTGACATAAGTTAAAGACTCAAGATTCTACCAGACCTCGATAACAAAACAACACTTATTGTGGGTCTGACAGTCTAGAATGCATTATGCAGGAGAAAGTACTCTGTGAATATGTTCAAGACGAATGTATGTGTACCATGGCAGTGGCTCAGTTATGCTCTGGGGCTGCTCTGCTTATACAGTCTGAAAGGAAGCTAATGCTTGGAAGCCATTGAACTTTTAAACAGGACAGTGATCCTAAACAGACCTTAAAATCCAACAAGGTTTGGTTTCAGAGGAAGTCCTAGAAGATACGAGAGATGTCAAGCCTTTGCCCACAAGGAGTGGCCTAAGAGTCTTAAGTAAAACTGTCAGAGGACGATGTCTGGCAATGCATTATGCCTGCACCGAGTCATAATAGCAAAAGAGTGCTAAACGAAGCACTAGAGATCCTTGTCATGAAGGGGCTGAAAATTTTTGAGACTGCGGAAGTCATTAAAGGTGGTTTTTGGAGTTCATTTTGGAGAACCTATTTGAAATATTAGTTGCATTTAGCTAGTTTGCAACTTTTAAACAATAAACATAATTTACAGTGGGGAATGAATATATTCAGGCACAAATGTATATCAAATTGAACTGAATTGAATTAATGCCACAGGGCAACAAGACTAGTATTTTTCTTGAAAAAGTGTGATCATATTCTTTTAAAAATAACCTATCCCTGTTCTCTCTGGTTTTGAATGCTGTGCAGCTGGAAGGATTTTTGCTGATACTTTTTATTTTTGGACATTTGTTATGATGCATAACCATGGCAACAAGGTGGTTTACAACTGGCAGCAGCTGATTAACATCACAAAAGCTCAAATAATACCTCAACTACAGCCACAAAACCCTGATGAGTTGAAAAGAAGACTCCATAGATCCAGAGTATCCACTACAGACAACTCAGAGCGTCTTCAGTCAGAGGCTTCTTCAGATCTGCAGAGCACTACAAGAGATCATCCCTACCCACAGCCATCAGCATCTACAACAAATCTTTGAAGGAACTTGCATAATGAGTTACAACAACATTTAATTTCCCGTTGGGATTAATAAAGTAATTTTGAATTTGAATTGAATTGAATTGAATTGAAACAGGCCAACATCCTTTAAGTCACAAAGAGGGTGTCTTAAGCTTACAAAACTAATGATAAAACTGTGGAAGTGATTAATATTGGATATTAGCTAATAAAGTGAATCGTACAATATGGTGCAGCTTAGACAGTTGCTAATAACTGGAAAAATGATTCGTTAGTTGGGTAACAGATAGAGGAACCTAAGCAGATTAACTGGAAAGAAAGTTAAAGGCAAACCTGAATTATTATCTACAGCTTGATGGCAGCAATAAAATCTTTTCATAGAAGATTCAATGATGTCATCTGGTGCTGGCCTAATTGATCAATTAGCAGCTGGTGTTTTCTCATCCAAACGAGACAGAACAAACGGGTTAACTGCCAGGCAGAACTGTCTTTGAATAATTAAACTGAGTGAAAAGGAAAACTAAAGGGAAAATAGGCAAAAGGTAGAAGGAAAAAAAGAAACAGAAAGCAGGAAAGAAAAAGGATAAAGACCATTGAAGCAGAGAAAAATAAAAAAGGAACAAATAAATAGAGGAAGGCAGGCTATAAACCATCAGAGGATGCCAGCAGTTTTTGTGTGTCCCCATATTTGGGCCAAGTGAAGCTTTAATTGTGCTCCACCCCAGGGCAGAGCCCAAACCACACCGGACTTCGAAATGACAGCTTGATAGGATTTGGACAGCTCAGGAGACTGGAACGCAGAAATGAGGTTCAGCCTGCTGTTCTCAATGAATCACAGCAGAATTAGAAAGATAATTTTATTAAATACGTCCCCACCTCAGCCACTAAAATGAAGAACTGTCACTGAGAGAGGCAAAGGAGCTGATTTGTGATAGTACTGGGGGCAGTTCAAAGGCCTGGAAGAATATTAGTAAGCACGGATACAGTGTAGTGGTTAGGCTAATGCTCTCTGTGGAGCTCTGCTATTGAGGCTCGCCGACAAAAGAAAGGCCAAATTACACTTCGATGTTAATGTGATTACTCTCCATGCTTTTAAACAGATGACATTTATAAAATCACTGCTGTTCCTTAGAGAAATCTTTTCATTTTGCTGTCCCATAAGGCTTAACTACAATAGTTACTCTTATCATAGTTTAGAA
Organism: Valencia hispanica; assembly: GCA_963556495.2. Classification (NCBI taxonomy): domain Eukaryota; kingdom Metazoa; phylum Chordata; class Actinopteri; order Cyprinodontiformes; family Valenciidae; genus Valencia; species Valencia hispanica. The sequence goes on from OY747704.1 coordinate 49,182,422, forward strand.
AGGGGAAATTATGAGTAGTCTTGGTCAGGTGTGTGCATATTTTACCCATAAAAGAATCCAGCAGCAGACTTCATAATCAGACCAAATCATGGGGTGGGGGCTAAAACAGGTTTCTGGGGAAAAACCAGAACCCCTGCTTCCTCTACACTACATTAAATCTTACACAAACGCCCACATCTGGAACAAATATGGGCTCAGGGCCTCATTTGATTTAGACACCATGTGAACAAACAGAGATTAGCCCACTGGACTAGCTGCAATGTTATGGTGGGTTTCTGCTTTCACATTATTTGGTACTTTCAACACATCCTAATGGGCACAGCAGTATTGTATCATTTGTAAAAAACCCATGTTACTTATGTAGATGAACCCCTCAAATCTGTATGCAGTTGGGTTTGGATTCTCCACTGAAAATACAAGAAGTTTACATTTTTGTTGTCTTGTTTAGTGTAAAATGGTTTGGATAAAGGGTGTAGAATTGACAGCATTGTGCTGTCAGGATGTTGTATGATGTAAGCTTTATGTTTAATTTATTCTCTATATACATAGGATCAAATGACCATCTGGGGATGAAAGTTCAATCTCTATTTAGAGTCTCTTAATGCCCCAAAGTGGGCACCGCAACCCATCAGAAAATAGGTTGGAGGCGGATTTAGCATGCAGAGGTGAGTCAATATTTATCAGTGCAGACATTGTGCCTGCATAGTATAGCCTAGGATTGAGTAATGTTATTACCAGGTTATTACTTCTATCTTTGAGTAGGACTTCCATGTAAAATATTTGAATAGTCTCAGGTGTGTGATTCTTAAGCCATAGAATATTTGGCTTGGCTATTGATTATTGATTAGTTGATGTAATAGCACAGTGGTTCCCCCGTTAGGGAGTGCAGTCATTGCTAGGGGGGGTGGCGGTATGAATGGATACAATTTTAAAACTAATATAACTGACAGGTTTTTGACGAGGCTCCCACCTAAATGCAAAGCAGAAGATAAATCATCACCAAATAAGCTTCTAAATCAACTTCCTTCCAGCCAAAGAGTAGAAAATATGACGAAGAATATCTTGCCTTTGGTTTTGTTCCACCAAACACCTGCAAATGCTCATCTGAGCTCATATAAAGTTTTGTACATGGAGGCACAGTGTGAAAAACTGCATACAACTGCGGAGGATTACATACTTCCCTACACTATGGAAATGTTTTCATTTATGTTTCATAACAGAGGCCAGCAACTATGGGTTATTCCTCGGTCCAATATGCGCATTTATGACATGTCAACCGACATATAAGGACTTTGTAGAGATCTGCAAAGATGAGGCAAAGACTATGGCTGGAAAACTAGGAGTGCTGCAGGCGTTAATGAAGCAAGTCTCCCCCAAGGAAAATCTGTTTGTTTTTTTTGTTTTTTTTTCTTTATGTTGTTTTTTTGTCATCCAAGGCGATGTATTTTCACACACCAATGAAATGCAAGAAAGACACAAACTAGTGAGATGGGGGGAAAAAAATCGCTCATTAGCAATTCGAATAGAGAAAAGTCAGGATTTTTTATAACAAAGAATTTCAATCTTTTTTGATGAATCAACAATAATAATGTTATTTTGTGTACTTTGTTTTGGTTGACCCCAACAAACAAAAATCTTGGTTCTTTACAGATGGATTCAAAACTACTGCCTCTGTAAAAGGAACCTGCATTTTTATTTGGGAAAAAAAGAAAAATGAGAGAAAACCAGAAATCAGTATCATCGTCCAGAAGGGGGATCTCTGTTTCCAAAACAAAGAAATGTTGGGTTTTTGCACTTGTGCAAGCCTCCCAATGAAGAGAAAAAGGATCCAAACATTCTAAGTGTCTCACAGAGGTTACCTTCACATAGCTGATGTCTCACTTTTATTTTTTACCAAACCGTTATAGTCTTAGGAAAATGCTTTTAAACTGGCACCTTATAAAAATATGACCATCAGATATTTTTTTCACCATTTCAGATGTTTGGTAAGCAAAAAAGGACACGGAAACCAAGCAAATTTCCCCCAAAACTGTACTCCCAGTGTTATTTATTTACTTTTTTATTTAAATAACAGTGTTATGAAGGGGCAGCTAAGAGCAAAGGTAGTTTATAGAGTAATATATGACAAAATCTTCAAACCGAAACTGTTAAAGGTATCAGTATTATGTTATGTTGGTAGTAGCTGCAGCTTAAAAGCCTAAATTAAAATTTTACATTAATTTGCACCTCCATAGTCAGACTTCATTTCTGACTACCAATTAAGTAGGGTGGTGAAGGTGGCCAGCAAAATAATAGGCCTCCCACAGACCTCACTATCTGCAGTATGTGAGCAGCAGGTGCTGCGGAAAGCCAGAGCCATTGTGGGAAACCAGAACCACCCTGTGAACTCAGAGTTTGAAATGTTTCCTCCTAGCTGTAGACACAGAGGCACACAAGTGAGGGATATTGAATCAAAAACTAATTTGTTCCCTATGTAAAAGCTTATTTTGGTAAGTACATGTGATTGTATTCCATTATAGAATGCTAAAGTCTAAGAAGTTTTGGTTATGGTGTGATTTATGTATTTTGATTGAACTCATTTGACATACCGAGCTTTGGTAACTGAAGAACTAATGCATTTTGGTGAGAGACTAAAAGGATCCCCCTTGAAAAAGACCTGCATGGGTGTACTTTCACTTTAGAATAGTTCAGCTGATGTTTAATACAATTAAATTGTTTATTTATTTTAACATTAATTCTTCTGTGCGGGAAGTATGTCATATCAAACCGTAATAGATTACCTCATGTTTTGAAAGTGGATTTTCAATCTGATCATATTGACTTTGTGTTCATTCAGTTTATATAACAAATCTGGTCATTTGATCTCTTCTTCATAAGGAAACAACAATATTTCTGACAGCACTTGGGTTCTGAGGTAGAGCCTCTGCGGTCGGTGAATTGTTTGCCAATGTCAATGCCAGCTCGTGTTGAATGCAGAGCCACGAGCTGGGTGGGTGCCCAGGTGATGTTGGTCCACTGACAAGAGGAAAGCAAGGAGTAACAAGGATCTGGAGGCAAGCCTCAGCCACACACATGTTCTGTACACTCGTGCCAGGACAAACCAACAAAGATAAGAAGGAGAGGCAGAAAGATCTACAGTTTGAACGCAGCTTTACAAATGAAACTGCATAAAAGTAGAAAATAACCACAAAGTCTAAATAAAGTTAACCAAACAGGTTAATGTCAGTCGCTTCATCTGACTCGAGACGCTGTAAATGAAAATGTGTCATTCTTAAGTGTGAAAAACAGTGTGAGATGATTTCCTCGGATATCAGCTCTGTGCATCTTGACAGGTTTTAATGAAGCATATGTTTTCTGTTCTAAAGACAGTAAAATCAGTCACAGCCAAATTGTGTTTTGTCATCTGTGCTGTAGGAAACAGCTGATAGAAATGGGACAAGAGTGGAAGACTAGTTAATTAAATTTCGAAAATATGTTAATTGGTGAGAGCGTTCACAGATCATGAATTGGCATTATTTAGAGCTGAATTTTGGCCCAGATCTGACTTGAACATTTTTTTTTTAGAAATATTTAACAAGCTTCTGTTTGAAGTAAAACTAACTAAGGCTAAGATCAAAATCTCAAATTTCACCTTGAAGATAAGGAATTTTCCAACCTGGTAAATTAAAAAAAGTTTTGAATGAGAAGTTTGAGATGAGCTAGGATGAAAAATTATGAAATGCTAAAAATCATGTAGCATTTCAATTTCTTAAGAATTCTTAAAAAATTGGTGTCTCACAATAAACCTAGTCCTCTCACGGTATTCTTTACTAGTCCTATTTATTTTAGTGTTTTTATCTTCATTATATATTCTTTTGAAATTAATTAAAAATGTTTTACTTCATATTCATTTAAAATATATAATAAAACCAAGTTATGTTTCCCTTGCCTGACGATATTAGGGAAGAAGAACCTTTTTCAGGCAATAGGGAGGGCTTACTGTAAGTTCTTGGTTGGCAAAGTCTTTACAACAGCCTGCGTAAACATCTGTCTGAGATTTTGGACCACTTAGGATTAAACTGCTACAAATTTGTCGGATGCACTACTGCAGTGCAAATCTTCCATTCCCAAACATTTCAAAAGGTTCTGCACTGGATTGAGAGGGGTCCACTCAAGTCAGGGCTTTACAGTGCGGCATGTATGATGAAAAAAACTGTCTGTGCAATAAACACTTTTTCATACGTAGCACATGTGCGACAGTTTTGCAAGCTGCATGTTTTTTTTTGTTTTTTTTTATCTTTATCTGTCACTTTGCTGCCATTATGCTTGAATTTCCCCAGTGTGGGATAATTAAGGGAATTTCTATTCTATTATATGTATTCCATTATTACCTAAATTGTTCACATTTCTCAATGTATATGGACACACCTATGCATTAAATACACCCACACAAATATAAATAAAGGTAATATCTTAGCCTTTTCAATGAAATAAACACGTCTGAAAATATCTCTTGTTGTTGTGCGTTCATTGTATGAATGTCTATTGTTTGTGTGTTCAAGTAATGAGATGCACCAAAGTTGGTTTTTAGAGATTGTAAAATACATTTTGTGTTGGTGCTACAAAACCAGCAACCTCTGTAGCACCAGTGCAATAAGCTAAAAAAGTTAAAACTCACCCCTGTGAGTACATACAAAAAAATGGGCCCTTTAAGGAATTGGTAAGATCATTTCAGCAGTGACTAGCGTCACTGATCAGCATAAAAAGGCGCCCACAGCAGCAGAGAATAAAAAAAGATCAACATGGAAAGCAGGGATGGTATGCTGTGTGTCTGTTTGCTATGTTGTTATAAACTGCTTCGCCAGCAACTCCTGTTTTTTACAAAGTCAGTTATTTGGCGACGTCTGCTCATTTCCCACTGAATCACAATCAGGGTGAATTAACCACAGCTTCCGCCCAGCGACTCTACCAGGCCATTTCCAAGTACATACCCCAAGACTGGTACTCCATTGGCTCCTGAAATGGCCCCGAAAATGGCCCTGTTGGGCTGGCCCGGTAAGTTGGAGATATATGCATACCGTGAAGTTTCAGTAAAATTACCCTGAAGTTCCGGTAAAATTACCCTGAAGTTCCAATAGTGGAAACGCACCTGTTGCCTTTCTACCATCTCAACCTCGTCTGCCCATTTTTGTCCATATAACTGCTGCTCACTGGATATTTTCACGGTAAACCTAAGAGGTTTGTGGATGAAAATTCCAATAGCCTGAAATAGCCTGTATGGCACCAAAAACAATGCAGTGTTAAAAGCCACTTAAATCAAGCTGTTCTCCCTTTTCTGATGCTTAGTCTGAGCGTCAGTCATCTTTATCACGTCTAGATGTCTATATTTATTGATTTGTGGCGATGTGATTGGCTATTTATGGTATATTTTTTTATACCCCTGGCAGATTTAGGTGTACAGCAATTATTTTATATTTACCAATTCACCGATTGACTTGGCACAATATTGACACTTTGGATTCACCAAAACAGTTCCTAACTTGAATCTGAGAGGGAATCAGTGGCAGGAACAAAAAATTAGAGTGATGACAAGGAGGCCTTCCAACCTAAAAGACTTAGAGCTCATTACAAAAATATAATTGTTAAAATGACGGCTGTCAAATTATTAAAAATGTTAATCTAATTAACCACAGGGCAGCTGTGAATTAATTAAGATTAATCAACATTTCTAAATATGAAAAGTACAATTTTTGGTGTAAGTGAAGGACAAAACCCTATGGCGTTGTTGTTTTTTCAAGGAAATACAGGAAAGATGCATGGAACTTTGTTTTGAACCCCAATATCACATTTACACGTGGCCCTTTTAACCTAATTATATTTTAGCCAGTTGCTAAGGCAAACTAACTGGTTAGCATTTTCTGAATGTAAAGCTGGCCGTTTATTCTGAACAATAGAGGGATTCTTTGTTTATCAACACAGCGGATACCTGCGCTTTACATAGCTCTGGTCCGCCTTATTATTAGCGGTTATTTTGCAGTTGTAGTGTTGTTTAGAGATGCTAGCTTGGTTGTTAACCAAGGAGGATTACCTGATATGATGCGATTGCTGCAGATTGTTGCATTTTTAATTATCTGCTCGTTCCAATCACTTCTTCTGATAGTTTGCAACCAAAGACGTCTTTTGTTTGCTTTGAAAGGGTTGCGAGTTGATGGAATTCTATATAACTTGCACGTTTTCTTGTTTTTATCAAAGCAATCTGCGCAACCAACAGCACAAGACATGATCACGTCTCTTTCTGCAAACGACCTGTGCAGTAGAGCAGGCAGTGACGTAGACCAATGATCCCTCTATATGGCCTGCGACCGAGAAGAGACATTCACATGGAACCATGGATGCAGTTGCATGCTGTTTACGTGACAAGCACCTGAACGCAGCGTGGGTTGAATTGTGGAATAAACAGGGTGGGTCCTAGTGGCAAACCCATGCAGCAAAAAACTAAAGCTAGTCTTTGTGGAGCAAGGAAAGGTCCCTATGAACTTTCTCAATGCCCTTCTCGAAAATTATATCAGTTTCAGTTCTTCTGTTTATTTATATGCATTGGGAAAGTCATTATTTTATTCTCACAAATCCATACATAGTCAATAAATAAATTTTAAAAATATATAATCCTACCTATTTGAGTTTTGAGAAACCAAGACAATTTATTAATTGGATGTCCACAAGGCAGCCAAAAAAAACCCAAAACAATATTTTATGATGAAAAACGGGGACTATTCACAAAGTTAAAAAAATAAATTCTAGGATTGATAGTGATTACAAACATTAGCAACCTGGTAATTATTTATATTTGTAATTCTTTCTAACTGAATAAAACATTATTAAACCTTCAATTTGCTGGAAAAAACATTGCTGTAGAGAAGACCCTCTTTCAGTCAACAAAGAGTCTTATTACAGTCAGACATCAGTGTTACTCTCTTTTTGGTCCACTATGTGGTGCTTTAGTGCTGCAGCTGAATAATTAGATTCACTTTTCTAGAAGGTATGATGTCATTGTGTCCATATCGGCAAAAAGAAAAAAAAAATCCATTAGAGTCCTTCAGAAATTCACATAGGTGGGGTTTTTGCTCCAAGCTACAACTCTACCACTGTTGTCTTCTTTCAAGATACTAACACAGGGGGAGAAAAAAATATTTCACTGTGTATTTTGAGTCTGCCTACTTTTTAATTTATGCTAAAAACAGCAACAGTGAAGTTTTCTCAAGTACATAAATGGCCCAAGAGTAGTATCCCCCAAAAGAGTATTTTGTCTCAAGGCTCTTTGTACTAAGTAAAGGTTTAAGAGTCAATTAGCCACACAACGCCCTTAGAAACAGTATTATTAGAAACAAACAGAAGCAAGCTAAGAAACAACACTTGATAAAAGTACACTCAAAGGCTGTAGTAATTAAGGGAAGCATCTAGGGAGGGTTTGCTGTAACTTAGGTTAGTTATTTTAGATATAAACAAACTCCCACTGGTTCATGACTGTCATATCTAAGGGGACACAAGGTAATTGAGATCATGCCACTATGAGACCAAGCTTACACTCAGACGAACAAAGGCTGGTTGTAAAAGTAACATCTAAGTTTGGATCTTTTGCAACATGAAACACATACTCTATATTTCAAAGAGATTACACATATTTTACCTATAAGGGTTTAATTCACTTACCAGGCAAAGGTAGATGGGCATTTAATTAAAATATTAACATAATCCTAACATTTTTGTCCCCACTGCCTTTTGTGCAATGATTTGTATTTGTGAACAACAACCAGCATATTTCCATTTAACCAAACCAAATTGCAATTTACTTTGTTCCATGTCTCATTTTTTAATTATGCACCTGCAGAGAAAACGAGTGGCCTTGTTAACTCTAATGGAAACCTTTCATCGCAATTAGGGAGATCAAGGTAGCTATCAGTCCTTTATGCAACACGTCTAAACTCTAGATGCGGAGGTTTAAGGTTGTTTAATCCAGTTTGCCAACACTCACATTTACACCTGACAAAACCTTGACACAGGTCCATCACTTCCATTAACACACAAATACGACATTGTCAGTTAATCTAAATATTATAGTGGGGTACATAATACACAAATAATCATCAACAAAGTGGGATTTTGTGCAGTATCTAGAGCACATGATTCTTAGAGATAATTTTTTTTATCTTTAAGGGGTGTATAGTCAAAACTACCTCCTATTAGACATACAGAACATGAGTGTATGACCTTCTCAGTTAATATGCCCAAAAAGTTATGAGCAGCTTCTTGCTGCTGTTGATATTGAAGTAAATGCTTTTGCATTCCGAAAAAAACACACAAAATGCTTACATTTTGATGAGCGTTATGAAAGGAGGAAATATTTGCTCTCTAAGGAAAACATGAAGGCCAGACAAAAGTTTGCCATACAGTACTTCTGGAATAATGTTTTCTTAAAAGATGAATCTAAAACTGAATCATCCTTCCTGACATTGAAAACACTCGCCTGAACCGGATAGCTCTCTGTATTACAGGGGTTCCCTACCACCCTTCTCACAGGTTCTTCCTCCAAAAAGAGACTCCAGAGTCTCCAGGTCAGGACCATCAGATCAAGAGTGTATCAAGCTGTCAGAAACATCATCTCTCTCCCTGCTTTACACCCTGTCTCTCTCCTTCCCCCTGCACCTACAAACAGTGGGCTTTCACCCCACTGATTATGTCTCAAGTAACCGTGGCTGAACAGATACATACGCTTACAGACAACCTAAACTAAGAGGCAGTGCTAGTCAATTTTTTTCAGCACTGGACTGCTCTTCTTACACTATTCATCACTTTAACCTGTCATGCATCTTAATGTACTGTAACTTTATACTTTAATTTGGTGTTTCATTCCTGTTGAACTTGAATCTTTCATTTAATGTTACTTGGTTGCACCATGAGTTCTGCTTTCTTTCTTTTTAATGCTATTGCATTTATTGCTTGCATTCATTCTACATGAGATTGTGAATGTGAAGACCTTACAACATATATGTTGAAGCAAATCAGTCAACCTATTTTGCATATGGCTCATATATTTTAGCAGTATTTTGATTTGCATCTATTATTTCTGTATTAAATGTGTGATGACCACAGATAATGTATCAGTATGTGTTTTGGATGGTATTGTTGGATAAAAACTAAAAGGACATTTTTCACATGCGTGGACAATAAGGTACTCATATTTGCATTCAAACATTCCACTTCTAATGGCAGAATTAACAAAACAGCTAACTTTGACTCATATTATTGTTATGAGTAGACATAAGGAAATCGCTGGTTGTTTGAAAATATGCAGTTTGCAAATAAAAATAGACAACTGTAGTATCAAGCAAAAAAACATCAAAATGACCAAAACCCACATTGAACGTCACAATACTAGGAATAAGGTAATGAATTTGAGTTTGTAGAACGCTGATAAATGCTCAGCCTTTTATTAGTTACCAGAATCTGCAGGGTGAAACTGAACCCACCTTGTTGCCTCCATCATGCATGGGCCAGCCGGTGCGCTTCACGCCAAAAGCGGTCAAGGTGTTGGAGGCATCCAGACAGGTTACAGGATGACCATAAACAGAGTGCAGGGTCCTTGGCTGCTCCTCCTGAGGGTTCAACAAGTAGACATCTTCTCCAGCTGCTAAAACCACCAGTGGTGTCTGATCTGCCCGGTTGGGTACAAGAGTCAGGCTCTCTACCTGCCATTAAAAAGATAAAGATGCAGTTCACAATACGAATCCAGCAGCTGTGTAGCCTCATCTTTCACTAACACACACTGCTACTAACAAAGTATTCCCACTCACTGTTTTGGGTAGCTGAGTCTGGCAGACAGTCCTCCAGTATCCACAGTCGTTAGCGCTGTCGAGCCGAACGTCTGATCCTGTGGCTGAGACCAAGACGGGACTGTCCAGACTCAAACCCAGAGCCTGGATTCTCCCAGGACTCTGGTAATGGTGGATGGGTTCTCCACCTGTTTCTGTACTCCACAGGTCTACACAGCCTAGACCAGAAACACAACCTCTGACTAAAGGGGCTCTGATTTCTAAGTGCCAAAGAGCGTTGGTCACACAAGACAATATGGGTAAAGGCTTGATAGGCATTTAAATGGATAGATAATGTGCAGCATTGCCATCCTAGATATAATTATCTTTTTGTTCACAAACGTCATATATTGCTGGTTGCCCAAACAGTGAGGCAGTCACTCCTCACAAGTTTATTCTGAAAGGCTGACTTTCTTTTTGTAATTGTGTCCCTAGGAGCTAAGAATTTGGATACAGAGCTTTCCAACTACCGTCAACTTTTGCTGTCACCCTTGATAAAGAAACATTTTCATTCCGCACCCTTCCTATTATTTGGCACCTTGTCATGTGTGAAAAGTCTTAAAGAATGTATGTTTTTTCACAGTAGCATAATTTTTTTTAAAATGAGGAAATTCCAACCAAGATTTTGAGAACATTTAGCAGAACATGCAAAAAAGTTAAAACATTTTTAAATGTAGTGACTGTGTAAAAAACAATAATTTAAAATGCTGGATTTCTCTGAATTCAATAGTGTGAGATTGAGCTTCTGTTTAAAAAAAATACAAAAAATAAAAATTTATTTTGAGGTAGTTTGAACATCTTTCCCAGGGGGCGCTGTATGTCCCAATTCCAATCTCTTGCAAAACACAAAGAGAACCCCAACATTCACCCCACCTTTAAACAAACACCAACTTACCATCTTCGTATGAAGCAGCAGCCACTGTGCTGTTGATCTGGACGTGGCTGACGTGTGGTCTGGGGTGCGTGTTCGACGACAAACTGTTGGTCTTGAGATACGAGGATGTTGAGTCCCAGTGCAACGTATCCCAAAGCCTCACATCACCAGACGTGTACCTTAAATACAACACAACAGCTAAATTACTAGATGCTGTTTAAATTTTTTTGTTACATTGGTGCTTTGAGAATTGAAGCAGTATCATACAATCAAAGTAATACTTATTTTTTGAATGAAAGAGGTCCCTCATTTCCACCAGATTAGCTTTTAGCTGAATAAAAAGACCAAAGGTGAACTGAAGCACTTTAAGGACTTGATGATAGTGTGCGATCCTTTAATGGCCTCTCAGGAAACGTGAAAAACCGCCCTCCTCCTCTCAACACCTCACCATCTGCACACTTTTCTTTTGTTTGAGCAGTAATGTCTAACAAATGTAGCAGAGCAGCCCTCTGCTCTGAGCTCCACACACCTCCTCTCCCATCGCTTTGCTACAGCTGATAAGCTCTCACCGCGAAAGAGGAGCATGCTGCCACTTTCACAGACACAATCATGTCTGCGCGACTTGGAGCCGCAATGTGTCGTGCAGTAACAGCCAGTTTGACACAGAGCGTATATGTGAGTAGCCGTGTGTGTGTGTGTGGATTTCCAGGGTTTGGCAGGAGTAGAAGTGCAGAGTTTTTCCTTAATTGGTGCATCATCAAAATGCCAGCTATCGGCATGACGAGGATGCTGGAGCTCTCCCAACAAACTTTTACGTGGGGAGAAGTTTCTGCTCAGACTACAGCAACCTTTGTGCAGGCCTAAGCAGATCTGTTCTTTCTGTCGCTGTGACAGAGAGCCGGGTTAATGGCTGCTGCTTCTCCTGATGCTTTTAACACAAAAAAAAAGCCAACTCCCTTTCCACCGGTTCTCTGTCACAAATCAAATCAATCTCGACTGGTCCCAACTGCCATTGATTCTTTTCTGGACAAATTGAAATAGCTTCACTTAACCGAATTACTCTTTAAATACCGATAATGAGGAATGCACTGACATCAGGAATATGTTAAGAGCTTATGCATAAAACTGATGATTTAACAGTGAGTTCACATTGCATTAGGCAACCTATTATATGTCTCCAATGTTTAGATACGGTGTGTTGCACATTTGCTAATTTGAGACCATACAAACATGCCGTTTTCTCTAAAGGGATCCAGCAGGACTAATGGGAATCTAGTAGCCTTCGTCCCAGGAGACTCTCCAGATCTCCTTAAGGGCACCCAATTGAGCCCTTGAGGTCCTTTACAATTTATCACTGTCTCATACCAGCTTGTTTAGGGCAGGTTTGGCTGATTAAGATGTAATTTGTGTCCTCCTTCTTCAATAAATACAGTTGTTACTTGTATTATTTAGAAGGAAATTTTTAAAAGCAATAATGGGACTATATGCACCAGTTGAAAACTGAAAGCAGAACTAATTATTTCTGATCAGAACTTAATCTGTCAAGGTAAAACATTTTGTTCCTGCTGTCATTTCTTCGCATACGGTATCATTAGAGGTCTGACATCTGACTTTAAGGTGATGTTGAAGTCTTAAAAACTGATTTTCATTTCTCAAATCCCAACTTGTGAAAGCCTTTTATGTGCCTGTGAAATCTGTTTTGATAATTACATTAAACAGGCACAATATTTTTTATGGAAAATAAGAAGAACACACGATTCATCAGACAAGATCTTGCTCTTCAAATGCTCCATGGTCCTGTGCCCTTTGTTTGTGCTTTCAGCAGTGGACAGGGGTCAGAGTGGGCACCCTGACTTGTTTGCAGCTATGCAGCTCCATAAGCAAAAGAAACGACAGTGCAATGTATACTCTGACAGTTTCTCTCAGAACCAGCAATAACGTGTCATCAATTAAAGCTATAAAAGCGCGTCTGTTCAATTGGATAACACGGGCCTGGCTGTCGCTCCCCACTGTTTACCCCCTTTGGACTACTTTTGATAAATAATGATGATTGCAGACTGAGAACAGCTCACACAAGCTGCAGTTTTTGAAGATGCTCGGTTGTCTAGCCATTACAACTTAACCTTTAGCAAAATCACTCAAATCCCCGCTCTAGTCCGTTATTCCATCTTAAAACAAGTCAAAACAAAATGTTCACTTGCATCCCAATATATTCCACCCACTAACAGAAGACAAGATGAAAAAATAATCTGCGTAATTCATCTCAGAGGTCATATTGTTGTGCCTGAGCGGCGTAAGTGTTTCGGTCTGATCTGCTTTCCATGACAGAACATGGTGACTTTCACTATTACCCTGTCGATACTGCAACTTTGACAAGAAGGGGTATCAAAAAGCATGATAAAACCATGTTTCTAGGGCTACATGTCTGGTCAGCAGCATCTAAACAACCGGTTAACTTTACGGGATGTTCTTGGTATGATAGTTTCCTGCTGGTGGTTGACCCTTGGCTTCTGTCGTTCAGCTGAGCTCAGGCCCAAAAAAAGGTAATATGAGACCCCTCCACATGGGCTCACAACCTGAGGGGAGCGATATCAAAGTAGGGTGCCATGTAAATCATAGGGTAGGCAAGGGCGGTGACTTAGGCAAGATTATTTATGGCTTTATAATATGAAATTATACTGAATTAGGTCGTATAAGAATAAATTGAAATTCATTTGAAAGTTTTTCAGTTGGGACATTTTTCCTATATATATAGTGTACAACTTTAGAGTCTAATGAAATGCATCTCTTTTATAGGTCATTATATTACCATGATGTTTGTATATAAAGAGTAGTTTATGGCCAAACAAAGACTAAAGCAGTTGTAGGTTATTCAAACACTGTATGTCAATTTTTATAAAATACATAAACTTTCTTAAAGGGGACATATTATGCCTCTTTTTAATTCAATTCAATTCAGTGCCACACAAGAGAATGACTTGAAATTGGAATTAGTGGGTGGGGTTAGACATGTAAGTGGCACAGTTTGATAAATTAGGGGCGAGGCTTGACAGGTGATGCAAATTCCGCTTTTTCAAAGCACTCGTAGAAGCACAAGATTTCTGAGACTGAAAGTTTGCAAAAAATTCTTATTCATGTTTGGAGTGTTTATAGAGGCAGCAGAGACCCAAATGGGAACATAAAAGGAGGGAAAAACTTTAAATATGTATAATATGTCCCCTTTAGAGGAACCCATGCGAAATAATGGGCAGAGTCTGCTCAGGGCACTTGAGGTGGCCAATCAAAGCAGCCTGGGATTTAAGGAGTTGATTTCTTTAGCTTCTTTTCTGACAAGACATTGTTCATTCAAACAATAACTTGGCTCATAAGAACTTAAATCAACGATAGCTACACTTGGTTTATCAATCAGACAAACTACTTTTAATTTAACATTGTATAGGTGGCCATGTCCCCACTGACATTTTAGCTCGTTGATGTTGTGATTCAGTATAATATGCTTTTTTCAGCTGTAAAAAAGAAAAAGAAAAAAAGAGTAAACTTAATCTCCTGATTTATCATTTCATCAGTGCAAATGCAAGATTTTGGCATTGGTTTAGACAGGGACACAGCGTCTTTTACATTCATTTAATCACCCTGCATTAAATCACGAAAATCTATAACCAAGTTTTATTTAGTGCGACAGAGAAATCAATGCAGATGAAATGAGAACAAGTGAGCTCTACTAAAACAAAAGAGGATATCAGATGTGAGCCGCTTGTCCTTGAAACTCACCCAGCCAACACAAAACCATCACAGGAGGTGACGTCACACAGAATTTTCCCCAACTCGAACTGCATCTGGCTGACGGATCCCACTCGGTTCTAAAGAGGTAGAGATGTGGAGCTTAATACTATAAACAATAACAATTTAATATAGTGCTATTTACAGTGCCTTGAGAAAGTATTCACTCCAATTGGAGTTTTTTTTTATTTTCTGTTTTTCTTTTTAAATTTTATGCAACAGACCAACACAGTAGTGCATAATCGTGAATAAAAAGGAACACTATTTTACAAATAAATGGTGGTGTGAATTTTTACTCCGCTCCTTAAGACAATTGGGTGTATAGTCATATTTGACTGCAATTACTGCAAATATTTTGGGTTATGTTTCCTATAGCTTTGCACATCTTTAGAAAGAAATTTTTGACTATTTTTCTTTGTAAATAAGCACTGTCAGATTTGACAAAAAGCATCTATGAACTTCTGAGGTCTTGCAACAGATTTTTAATTGGATTTATATCAGGACTAACACATGAATAGGCTTTGATCTAAACCATCCCATTTTAGCTCAATCTGTTTAGGGTCAAGGTCATGCTGAAACGTGAGCCTCCTCCAGTCTCAATTATTTTGCAGCCTCTAACAAGTTTGCTCCATCCATGTTCCCATCAACTCTGACCATGCCCCCAGGATGATGTTGCCACCACCATGTTTCACGGTGATGTGTTTAAGGTGATGGGCAGTGTTAGTTTTCCACCACACAGCCTGTCTTGTAAGGTCAATTTCAGGCTATGGATTATGATGAACAGCGCCCAATAAAATGTTCAAAGCTTAAGATATTACTATTTAACCAAATCCTGTTTCAAGTGTAATCGCAAATGTGCAAATCTCCTCTCTCTGCTGGAAGAGCATAGCGACAGCACAAACACAGCCATGAGTCTCAGTCACAGACATTTTATTGGAAAAGTACCGAAGGTTAGAAGTAGATAACAACATGGGGATGGAGGGGGATGAGTGGCCCTGGCTGAGGTCTGAGCTCTCCGAATGCTTTTCTAGTTTTGGAAATCATAAAAATAAAAATAATCATGCATTATTTTTGTTTCACTACACAGTGAACCACTTTGTGTTGATCTATCGCATAAGAAACTGAACATTATGATTTCCTGAACATTATGAGTCAAAAGAGAACCGTCGCGTTGACTTCTACAATCTATAGCTATTAGCAATGAGATTTCTAAGTCATGTAAAAGTTGGCATATAAAGAAACACTATAATGATCAGGCTCCGCTGACAATCACACACTAGTGTTACTGTTATTTTAATTGGATAGGATCAACCCACTTTTACCTCTCAGTTTTAATAATTTGATTTTTATTTAAAAAAAGGTTCCTGTTTCGGCGTAGTAGAACAGTTCAAGCCCACCTTCCAGTTGGAGCGGACAGTTCTGGCCGAGTTCCTACAGTCTCGCAGGGTGCTTTTCCAACAGGGGGAGTTGGACACGCTGTCACCCTGGTGGTAACCCTCCTTCTGGCACAACCTGAACCACAGAACGCTATCCTCCGCGAGGACTCTCCATGCCCTGCTCACCTGGGAAGAGATTGGACAACATGACAGCGGTTTGAGTCAGCATACATTAGGAGCTTGCATCACTCAGTTCTGCTTAACGAGTCCGGACGCCTGCCAAAACGGGCTCTCTGCACCACGAGTGCTATGGATCTGCCACTCAAAATGTAATTTACTAACATGCACCAAATAAAGTCATGAGCTGCCCAAAGCAATACAGACTGAAGAAGGTAACTGTGATTAAAGTACCTAATCGCCAAATTAGGGCAGCTACACAAAGAAACAATAAAACTAAAGTTATAGATGGATTTTATTGACAGGCCTAGATTTATATGTCTCCTAAAAAAATTATGCTTGATCATCTCATCTGTTTTAATGTAATTAATAACATAATATAATCGCTATAAAAACAGTATGTGGAGCAAGTCCCACAGTTGGGATCAGGACCCAACCCTGGGTGGTAAAACACCAGTTGTGACGCTAGCTGACTTGTAGTGTGCAGCAACAGGAGCAACACAGCCAGGTCTGGCATCTCATTAAAAAAGCTCCAAGAACCGTATGATGGAAAGCTATAAGGCTTTTGAAGCCAAAACAATAGGGAAGATGCATTTTTTAAATGACATCAAATGGAAGGCAAAAATAAAATAAAACGTAAAATAAATAAAACATGTCAGTTCATTAGTCAGATTGGTTGATCAAAAGTTGCTGCAAAATGAAAATGTTAGTTCTGATATAAGGGCCCCGCCAGTTTCTGCTCATCTCAGGTTTTCAGCGAGTTTGTTTCAGAGTGGAGGAGCACCGACACTAAATGCTGCTTCTACAAGTTTAGTTTTGGTCCTGAGGACACCGAGTAAACAGGTCTCTAAAGATTTAGAGACCCCCGACCCTTCTATTTTAAAACATTATATATTATTTGGCAATCACTGTTTATCTCTAAGCTACATGAGCTCTTCAGTCTTGAGCCTCGTCGGTTTGAAGCATGAGCCAGTCCCCCAAGGTCAGAACGCCCTGTAGATATCTTGCTGCTCTGATGTCTGTAATCCTGCGGTCTGATACACTGACCTACTCCCCTGGATGTTACTTATAATAAGACCAGGAATAATAAGTTAAAAACGAATTACATAAAAATACTTCCTCAACAGGGGTCTACATGGTTTATTCATGAATCCAACCATTAAAATCCCTGGAATGCCTCGATATCTTTCCCACGCTGTACCCATCTTTAATAAAAAATATACAAAACACCTAGATGGAATTTTGACAGTTGTACTGAACTTCCCATGCCTATTGCTTTCCTTTTAAAACAAGAATTTCAATCTGTGTAAAATTGTACAATAATATGAACTAAGTAAAGGCAACTTTAAAGGATCCAGTAATTATTGTGAGACGGGGCATACTACCCTGCAGTTTGGATTATTTCATGACTATATTTGACTATTTAAAAACAACAACCTCTATAGAAAGAGCTAAACCAATTATCTATATGCCTTTTCTTTTTCTGCAGCTTACCTGGGCACAGCGGCCGAGTTCTGTGCAGTGGAGATACTGGAATATCTTCAAAGCTAATTCGTAGGGCAATTCAATGTCAAAGAAGGGAATGTCGTTGACTTCATTCTGCAAAGAAAATGGATTACAGTTCAACATAGATTAGCTAGATACAAAATGTCTGTTTATGTGGATATATTTTGGCTAAATTTCCCCAATAAGGGACAAAACGGATGTTTCTATTCTTTACTCTTGTAGAATTGCTGAAAAAAAAAACGTTATTGCCACCCTGGAGATATTTTCTGTCTTTGCTTTTTTGCCACTCCTAAGTGTTTCAGATCCTCAAACAAACATGTATATCAAAGATAACCAGAGTAAATACAAAATCTGGTTTTCAAATAATTTGTTACGGGAAACATGTATTCAAATCAATTTATCTCATAATGAAAACAAGGTTTTACCCCTCTTGTTAAATCCCAAGTTAACTGTAATTAACCACTTTATTATGGGTCATTTTTAAATAGCTACATGAAGGCCTGATTACCGTCTGAACTATAGAATAAAATTTTTCAAAAATCACCTGAACAGAACCTGACTAACAACATGAAGTAGGCTAGATAATCTCAAAACGCAACACATCATGCAATGATCTAAAGAAATTCAAGAACAGATGACAAAGTCGTTAAAATCCAGAAGTCTGACTTTGGGATTCCTAAAAACTATGAGAGCCTTTAGGGAAACAAACATGAAACAATGATGAAGCCCCCCAGGCGTGGCAGGAAGAGAACAAGAATTACTCCAGGGCAAAAGCATCAGATTCTGCGCTCTACCAGAAAATCCTGAAGGATAATACATGACCACCCGTTCATGACCCCAGGAGCACTCCAGTTATGCAATAAAACAATAATTCCAAAGACCACCAGTAAGACCGCCTCTGAATGGCTAAAAACCGAGGGATTTGGAGTGTCTAGGTGAAATTCTGGGCCGACTGAAAAGGTATTGCAACACCTTCATGTTTGTAACTCTTTAATATGAGTGAATTGAGACCAAAAAAAAGACTGGGCCCAAATTCCTTAACATTGATAGGGGGGATCAGTGCCAGTTATTACAAATATTTAATGGCACAACCAATTATTAGGTTTACAAAGCCATTATGTTTGCACATCTGGCCATTTTAAAAAAAATTGATTAAAAGCTTATCTGACACATTAAATCAAAGACAGAAGGGGGGGGGGGGGGGGGTTCACCACACTGAACTCCTCATCATACCAGATCCTGAATGAGTTGATCCACAAGCTCCTCTTCTTTCTTCACCTTCCTCTGGGGCTGCCTCTGCTCCTCCAGGGATATACTGCACATGTTGGTCATGCTATGATACTGCCTCTTTCTCCTCGTTCTCTCCTCCTGGATCCTGTAGAGCAGGGGACTGGTCCTCCCATCCAACAGACTGTGTGCAATGGAGACATACTGAGGCTGATCTTCTGCCTTTATGGCACTAACACCTCCCGCATCCTCGGTGTGACTTGATTCCTCTTGTTTTAAAGTATCACAAGGTGATTTTAAGTCTTCCTGTCCAAATTGATCGGGATCATCCCTGGAGGAGGAAGGAGCGCAGACGAGTCGATTCTCTCCTTTTCTATTAGGCCTATTTAACTCTTGTTTCCAGCGTTCCCTGAAGGCAACAAGGTCGTTCGCTGCCATGTCATCGTTCAGAAAGTATAAATTTGAAGTTTTACAGAATATCCAGTTATGAGTTTAATAGTAACCTGTTTCAGAGCAGCCGATTTTCTCAATGTTTTGTAGCACCGACAAAAACAAGCTCGCTCTTCTCTATAAACAGCCCGAAGAGGGACAAAGCAGCTTTATATTGGTTCCGCTGGTTTTTAATTCCTTGTTTTGATATTCCTCGTTTTCTTTCTTAGTGGCACATGCGTGGTTAAAATGTGTTCATAACAATTAGCGTAAGCATTTGTTCTGTCAACGTGAGATCGATTGAAAGTGCAAATAAGCGTTATATTTATATTCACATAAAAGAAAAGAATACCATTTCCAGTGTCCGTAAACAAAAGACTCTTCAGATGAACCCAACCATCAGATAGCTGAGTGTTGAGCGCTGCATCTTTATTTTAGAAGATGATGTAAACCCTAAACACCATGTGACATGGTAATGAATAATACAGCAGTGAGAGGTGGGGAGAGTCTGGGGAGCGCAAACACAGTTAAGGCTTGATGAGGGACCAGGAGGAGGGTTCATATACCCTTCCCAGATTTAAAGAGAAGAGGGGGACAGCGCGGCTGCTCAGTCCGAGGAGAAGATGTGCTGGTTACCGATAGACCAGCCTCTGCTGCGGCCGGGAGACTCCAGCTGCAGCGCGTCGCACCGACGCTCCTCCACCTGCTCCGTGGCTCAGCTGCTCGCGTCGCGGCTGCGGAGGATCGGGGACCAGCTGGAGAAGAGTTGGACGGCCGGCGACCTCGGCTGCGAGGACAGAGTGACGGTGGCGGCGGTGACCGAGCGCGGCCACTTCAAAGGCTTTCTGTGCCTTGCGGTGCACGTCACCTTGCTCGTGCTGCTCAGCGCCAGGCGACACCTGTAGGGCGCGTGGCTGCGACTTCCGCAACAGGTGAGATAACATCAGCTCTGAATTATACAATTCTCCAAAATGTAGCCTGCTTTTTGTAAAGCTGCAGGCCCATTAGACAGTGGATAACGATTATGTTCTTGCTTTTATGAATTGATTGTATTTGACACTGCAGTAAAAATAATGCAAAGAAAAAAGGTCTCAGGTTTTTAAAGTTATATGGGGAATTTGTGAATCACAAATGACATCTATGTTCTAAAATTGAGATTTTATGTTAGATATTTCAATAGAAAGGTTAAAAACTTAAAACAATAGCTACTGATTGCCCAATAACTATATGGCTATATTGACATTTTTGCCTCTTTAGGGTCTACTATATATGAAAATTAACATTTATGTGGATATATTTCTCCTACTGTAGATTGGTGCCTTTAAAAAATAAAAAATAAATCACATGCGGAACAGCAAATGGGCTTACATCATTTGCATTTAAAGCAAGACATGCAGAAGGATGCTGTTGCTGGAGAAATAATGTGCAGACTGAAGAGGACGAAAGGATGGCCTGAAACATTTCGTATTCCAAGGTTGAAGGAAGACATAACTGACTCAACTCCCTCTCTGGATGGAATTGGAGTTTTAAACTGACAGAATCTGCAGTTGTCCTGTCCCCTTTCTTACTCCGATTCTGTCATCCCATTTACAAAACAAAACAAAACAGTGATGTAATCCTCCCCTGGTACCAGCGGAGGGAAAAGCTTACTAATGTTACGCCTCTGAATGTTTTCTCCTCCAATGATGCAAGTGCATCAGGGACAGTTGGATGAAACCGATTAGACCTGTCACATATAGGCTGCAATTACTACAGGAAACCTTTAAAAATGCACTGAAATACACCTGTTCTAAAGCTCAACAATGCACTGTACTTTTTTAGATAAGCTAAACTCTCTTTGTAAACATGTAAATAATGGAAGGAGGCTTTTATAGGTGTTTTTTTTTAGTGTTTGGATCCTGTTTACACATTTGTGTATGGTTTATCATTACCTGTTGAGGCTGTCTTATGTAGCATTTCACCATAAATAGAATGCTGGACCTGTGCATAAAATGCTTCTTATGCTGTTTGTGATTACTGAGAGTAAGCTTTTTTTTCTGTTGTAATGTTTTTTGTACAAACTGGGCTCTTTTTATGTCAAATATTTCTACTGAATTTTCAGCAATTATTATAATAAACAAGGAAAGCTGTCCCTCAGGTTGTCTTTAATTGCAACATGCTTCACAAAAACGAACAAAACTATGTTGCTCACAATTATAAACAGAAGCAAATTGTAATGTTTCCATTTATGGAGATAAACTAGACCAAAAACATTACATACATTACGGCGTTCCACAGCCAATCCCTTTGAGACTCACTTCATTTGAATAATTAAACATAATTAAAAGCCAACAGTAACTTTAAATAATATCGCAGACAATATATAAATACTGATTTTACAACATTGTCAATTCTGTACCCCATCATCCTTGCAATAAATCAGTATTTTATATGATCAGAGGAAAATATGTTCCAAAACTAATAACTGACCTTGATGCTTTAAGTCATTGTGGATAATTTCACTTATCCCTGTGCACAATCATTCAGTTTTCAAAATTACAATGAAGCTAGTCCGGATTGAAATGTTTACCACTGCATTGTATAACTTGCTCCGAAGTGTACTCCCATTCCCTTTGATTCTGTGAATCCTCTCAGCGCTCAGTATATCTGGAAGTGAGCGGACGTGGTGCCGTCCTTCCAGCACCGCAGGGCCTCGATGACCGTAGAGCGACACAGCGGACACGTTCTCTCCCGGTCGAACCACAAACACAGGCACTCCTCGCAGAACACATGCTGTAGAGGCAAAAAGCTTAAACTTCACATGCAAGAAAAAGCACAGATCTAAACATTGAGATACATTTTAACTAAATATGACGCAATATTAATGCATAAGTAATATTTTTTTGTTTTAAATGTTAAAATAGTAAATACCAAATTTTACGTTTTGGGTTGTTTTTTTGCAGCAACAACACGTCTAAAGCAGGTTTTTGTTGAAGAATCCATATATAACTTGCTATTGTCATGCTGTCTATGGGGACAAGCCTCCCAGTTTCCGTCACAGAAATAAATCTCCACAGCGTGTGGATGAATCCTTGCCTCAGTCTGTGCACAAAGCACTCTGGAGCAGGTTTTTGTGGAGGAATCCACACCATGATGACTGTCCCCCAGTTTCCAATACATCCCCAGAGCATGATCCTGCCACCACCATGCTCTGGAGCCCCTCTGTGACTATCTACAATTTAATAATGTCTTAAAATGCTAAATTTATTTTGACAATTTGTTCAGAGAGACTTAAAACAAATGTTTACAGTCCAATTACTATTTTCTCTGTTACTAATAGCAAAGAATTTTCAGTAATGAAACCAAGTATGATGAGTCTGGTTGTGTTATAGTGTCAGAGACAGATTCTTCCTGTAACAGCGGGAAATGAAACATTTCCACAGTTGATATCGTGTTCAGGTACCAGACTAGACAGGACTTGATGATAGCAAAGAGCCTGAGGGGAAATAATAAAAGAGGCAAAGGGAACAAATGAAACAACAACCATGACAAAGAAAAAAAAAAAAGACAGAAATGTCAATGCATATATCTTGTGATTATCTTTGTACAAAAGTAAAGGAAAAAGTAGCCTGCAGTAAACTGGTGAGTGGAGCTGCAGAGGGACTCTAGAGCATGGTGGTGGCAGAATCATGCTCTGGGGATGTGTTGGAAACCGGGGGACTGTCGGGGGACAGTCATCATGCTGTGGATTCCTCCACAAAAAAAACTGCTCCAGAGTGCTTTGGACACAGACTGAGGCAACAATTCATCTTCCAACATGACAATGACAAAAACCTGCACAGCTAAGATAAAGGAATGGTTTCAGGAGCATTCTTTCAATGTTTCAGTGGCCCAGCGAGTGCCTGGAATTAGATCCAATATGCCTGGAAAGACCTAACGGGGCTGTTTACTAACACTGTCCACCCAACCTGACTGAGCTGGAGAGAATGTGCAGATAAGTACTGTAAAAAATACCAAAACAGATGTACGACAATTGTAGATTCATACCCAAGGTTTTAGACTGCAACTCCTGCCAAAGGTTATTCAATAAAGTATTAACCATTGGCTGTGAAAACTAATGTCCCAATGATTTTTGTTTTGTTTTGTCTTTTCTTTTAAATTCAATTTACAAATATATATTTTAAAAAAACGTTTTTTACTGCCATCGTAGGGTATTTTATGTAGTTTGGAGGGGAAAAAAAGAAGAGAAAAAATAAATCCAATTATGAAATAAGGCTCCAACATAAAATATGGATAAGGTGATGCGATGTGATTACTTTTTGGATGTACTGTAACTTTCAATTGCAGAGACAGAATCAATAGGGGGCGGTAGGCCTCTAGATTTTCACTGATGCTTGTTCCTAAAGTGTACATGCATTATTTATAATTCATTAGAGAATTTAACCTTCTAACCTGACAGATGAGAGCATTGGGATCTTTGAAATCCCCCTGACAAATGGCACAGACATCACCAGCCTCGCTGCACAGCTGTGTGCTGGCCCTCACTCCGTAACTCTACATTGGAACAAAAATGACAACATGTAAATATGAAAATGAACTGATTTCATTAAATTCCAGCTTAAATGAAAAAAACAACAATACCATCTTATTAATGGATGTGTGGAGAAAATGTAATTTATTTGAGGCTGACCTGGGAGCTGCAAAGCATTACCAATGCCTTGCGTATTGCAGATACTCGTCCACAAACGTCAAAGAACTGCAAATAAAAAAAGAACAAAGTGCAATCAGTTTTTAAACCTCAATAATTATAGATGATCACAAACTGCATGTGAGAATGCTAACAACGGAGGATGTCCTGATTTTCTGCTATGTTGAAAGGTGTATACTTCTGCTGGTGAAAAACAAAACTATAGATAACGAGTAGCAGCAAGCATTCATGTAGTAAACTAATACCACATTTCTTTAAGCAACCTTTTCCAAGAAAGAGTACGCCTGTTGTTTATCTCTTCTTTGTTCTTGTTCGGATTAAAAGATCAGATTTGCTTTCAGATTAGCTTCTGTTTGTTTTTAGTTAAGGAATGAGCCCAATTTCAAAAGCGCTTTGTAACTTTGTGAATCAAAAAAGAAGTGTACATTATAAATGTAAAACCAAAGTATTACCGTAAGAGAGGAGCCAGCAACATCAAGGGCAAACACACATTGAGCCCCACATCCAGACTCTTGGATATTTACAAGTAAACAGGATGCTGCAAGCTATTTTAATTAGCCTTAAAATATGTTCTCTGATATTCAGAACCCATTATATACAACTGAATGTGGATATTTACATACAATGTAAAAAGAAAACTTTTTTTCTTAGAATTTAAAAAAAATATTTTCTTTAACTCTCGTTACATTCAGAAATGTACCTATACTTTCTAAGTGGTTGGTAGAACTGAATGACTTGGGTCAAATATTTTGTTTATCCTTCCACAAGATTCTCGCAATAGTTGGCTTAAATTTGGGCCCATCCCTCCTGACAACTGGTGTGACTGGGTTAGCTTTGAAGGATGCCATACTTGCACACGTCTTTCCAGCTTTCTTCACTAATGCAGTGGTCCCCAACCTTTTTTTCGGCACGGACCGGCTTAATATCAGACAATATTTTCACGGACCGGCCTTTAAGGTGTGGCGGATAAATGATAACGGACAGCATAAAAACGGGTTATTTTTAAAATTATAACAATAGACGTAAATCCAAATGTGTATTTGCAGCTTTATTAACAGCCTTCTCCTAACATCGTGCAGACAACATAACACGAGTAACATATGTAATGGCAAAAAATAGTATCTCAGGGTTTCCATTATAAAGAAGACTTGAGTCCAAGAAGGCGTTTAAGTATTTAATTCAAACATGTCTGGCCAGACACGGAGAGGACAGAGTTACTCGTGCATCACCCTAACCAACCTTTCTAACTAACCGCTTAAATAGTATTCAGCAATCATTGTTTATCTCTGTAGATGTCTTCTCCATCCTTCACGCCCCGCCTCCAGAGTAACCGCTTCACGCGAGTCATAGCAACGCATAGAGCAGCTCATCCGAAGGCCAGACTGTTATCTTACAGCCCCGGCGTCTGTCTCTCTGGTGACCTGACACATATATCTTTCTCATAACATTAAGCTGGAGCAATAACCTTGTCATTTTACCCTAGATGCATTCACTAAACAGAGAATATACACTTAATTCCTGATTGCATAACAATTTTCCACCACACATACACTCAGCCCCCTAACGCTCTCTGGTCGCCATGGTAACATGTAAACATACCTTTAATAATTCAAGATTTACCACAAAAACAAATACAAAGTGCATTAAAAATCTAACTCACCACAACGCTGAATCAGTGAGAGCCTTGGGCCTTTTCCCCTTTCCAAAGAAACGTTTGTTTTCTATCCATCTTGCTACCTTGTGGGATTATGTGTCAAGACTGAGCTATGTAATGGGGATATCCGGTCATTTTTCAAAATAAAACAGCGGTCACCATCAGATAATAAATAAAACAGAAATACTGGAAGTTATTTATTCTTTATGTGTGGCTGGCGACCCGGTACCACATGACCCACGGCCCGGTACCGTTCCGCGGCCCGGGGGTTGGGGACCACTGGTCTAATGGACTGATATCAGGGTTTTGTGATGGGGTCTCCAAAATACTGACTTTTTCACCATTAAGCTGCTTTATAACTAATTTGGTGATATGCTTAGGGTCATTATCCATTTGGAAGATCCATCAAGCATAAACGTTCTGGTGGATATCTTGAGATGTTGCTTCAATTTTTCTACATGAGGTTCTTTCCCCATGATGATATCTATTTTGTGAACTGTATTGGTCAATTCAGCAGCAAGACACCCAGACAGTATGATGCTTTTCAGTGTTTGCAGATTTTTATGTGGAACGTAATTCCAAATTATTCCCAGAAAATTCACCTATTTGCTGACTTCTTTGTACAGCATAAGAAAATACAGCTCGGGAAACTGAAATACCGAACTGCAATGCTACTTGCCACACTATTGGCTGGAGTTTGCAAAGCACCCAATCCAGAAGCGCTATTTATTTAACTTTGAGCTGATTGGCTGTACTTCTAAGAGAAGAAATAAGGAAGACTGTATTAGATATTAATTTCTGCGGAAGTATTAAGATGGTTTCCACTGTGAGTATTAATGTATTTTTGGTGTTAATTAATTGGTGTTAATTAAAATTAATAAAACAGGCAGCTATACACGTTTTTAGAGGGGCTTTCAAGGAATTTAGTAATTTGCGTGGTCCCTAACCCCCACAAATACTGGGGGTCCACTGTACTTCACAGTTGGGATGGTGTTCTCAGGCTAGTAAGTTTCCCTTTTTCCACTAAATGTAACAATGGTCTTTCTGGCCAAAAACTTCAATTTTATATTTATCAGACCACAGGATGTTGTACAGGAATATATATTTGTACTAATGACTTCTTCCTCTCTGATTGGCCTTTCATCCTGGTACAGGACTTGTTATACTGTGGACATTGACTCTCTCCTACCAGCTTCTGCCAGAATTTTCAAAAGGTTGTTGGAGGTCATACAGTTCCACGAAAATGTGTGTCATCTCTAGCCATTTTCAGACAGAAGTTCTGGAATATTTGTGGACCATTCCATCCGGTCTTTAACCGGAGTTGTGTTTTTCCGGAATATTGCTTTCACACAGCAAGAAATGTACCGGAGGATCCTAATGAATGTCTGGGGGGCTGGGGTGAGGGGCAGCGGGGGGTTGTATGTGGATATTACGTAAACTTAGTGCGGCGGGCGTACATGTTATTTCCACAAACAAATGGATTATTGCAAAGATGGTCGACGAAACAGCAGATCTACTCGCAGTGTTCGTCTTTGTGATGTGTGCAATTTTGTGCACATGGAAACGCTTAAGAGACATCGATGAAGAAGCTGAAAGGAAAATAGTGACATTTATACGTCATCAACGTGTGCACTCACATCGTTCCCTACCCCCCTCCCCTTTTTCCCACCGCCCCACACCCCTCCAGCTTTCGCGGAAGATTACGTGACAGTCTGAATGCAAACCCCATCCCGCGAAAAGTCCACTCTTGTTACTAGGTCTTCATCCGTAAAATTACCGGTAAAGGGTATCCAGACAAAGTCCGGAAGATTGCTTTCAGACTCAAAAGCGAAACAGACGAAGTCCGGAAAATTACAGTTTTTCATGGCCTGTTTGAAAGGGGCTTCTGAGACACAGAACCTGTCTCCTTCCTGAACAGAATGATACCTAGGCATTCCCATGATGCCCATCCTTCCATGTAATCTTTTGACAACATATGAACTTGGAACCTTCAGGCATCTGGAAATCTCACTCAAGGATGAATCAAACAAGTGAGTGGTTCACATTTCCCTTCCCCATATCTAACCTTATTGCTTTGTAATTTTTTTCATGATCTCACACAATGAAGCACTGTATTTAAGGGTCTTGTCTTAAAATATATTATCCACAGATATGTCTCCATTTACCTCAGATGTTAAGAATTTGAATCAGAAGCCATGACATTATTATCTAGGCTTTCTCAGACTGCTTAAAGTAAATTTTATAACAGAAAGTGACAAAAGCAGATGATGCGTCTTTTAATACATCTAGTTTGGGCTGTATGCTTAAGGCTCCTATTGTAATTGTTCAAAGGCCAAAAGACTTCTTGTGTATCAGTTCATCTGAACTTTTTCATGCTTTTGACAAAACAGACAATTGTCGAACTGCTTTAGGCATTAAAGTTATGCTTTATAATTTTGGATGCTGTGCCAAGTAAAACCAAAACCATAGGATACAAAGCTGGCAATCCAAGAAACTAGACAAGCTGATGACAAGTTAAACAGACAAACCAAACCGTTCCAAAAACTGATGACATTCAGCTAAAAGTTGAGCTACTTTGCATTAGTCACTACAATGCTGGAGCCAAAAGACTTCTTGTGTTATTTCCATCTGCATCTAAAAAAACACCTTCTTTGTGAAGTTATAAACAACAGTTTTGCCCTGGGTCTTTTGTGGTTAAAATATCTCTGCCTTTATCGTCTTCCGATTGCGTCTGCAGTGATGTGTCTGAAATGCTGGATTTGATAAACAATATATTTTTTAAACAGTATTTTTCACAAGCATGGTAACAGACTAGGTTTTTAATGGTAAGAAGCGTCACGTATTTTATGATGCAAACCATTAGCACTAATGGTAATTTCATTTTGAGAGTCAATGGTTTTCACATAAATTATTCTCATCATAGCAGTGCTAACAGAAACACTTACCTTTTTAGCCTGATTTTTACTTAAATGTCAGTGCTGCTGTCTTATTTTTAAACCATATTTTTATTTTATTTATCAATTTAACAACTTCCAAGTAATTTGATTTTTGGTTGCTTCTTTGGTTTTAATGTGATCGAAATACCTGTATTATTTTTAGATTTTTAAACTAGTTTTTACTCGTAATGATATTAAAATGTTATATGTTTTTTTTCTTTCTTGTTAATAGTTTGAGCATATCATTGTGATTTAGAATTTTTATATTTGTGCGTTGTTTATATATGTCCCTGGTGTTTTCTCATTTACACGAGTGTTTCCTCAGTTTTACAATTTATGACACTTTAATTTAGTAGTCTTATTTTCTGGTTAACCTAATTTACCATTTACAGCTGTAACTGTTGATTTCTCATTGCATGCCTTTTCCTTTGTTTTCAACCTCGGTAAAGCAATACGCTTTACATTTGATTTTATGAGCAGCACTTAATAGATAAGATCATCTGTAGCCCCACCTGGGTTGGAACAGTATAATGCAAAAAATAAAATAAAAATACAGATCACTTCTAAACGGAATGCGTACAATCACTTTAAGCAAGCAAACAAAAAACATAATATTTCAACACTAAACAAGATTAGACAATTATTTATACTGGGCCTTCTTTAAAAGAAAGAGGCAGAAATATCTAAATCACAGAATGTTGTGCTAAAGTATTCTTACACCATGAACATTTTTACATATAGGCAGATTACAACCCACATTTTATGTATTTTATTGCCATTTTATGATATAAAAAAAAGTTTTCTAACAAACTTAAAGAGCAACTCACCCCCAAATAAACTTTTATCTGCTGATAAACTGTATAAATGAGTGTCTGATAGTGCTGTCTACATGTGCAGCCATTATTTTGGCATTTTCGTGCATTTTATTTAGAATATAACTGTTTTGCCTAAAACCGTTAGTGTGGCGCTCTCATCAAGTTCAAAGTCTGCACTACATTTGAATTTGAATCAGCCATTACTATTTGCTCTGTTGTGATATGTGACGTTGGGCGGTAAGTGTGACGTCCGCTGCACTGCTGCTGTGGGGTATAAAAGCAGCCGAGTCTCGGCCACGTCTCCGTGGCGAGTTGGTGTTGGAATAGCAAGTGTTTATGCCCAGTCCTCTCGGTCCGCCAGGCAACGCTTCCATTTGGCATATTTTTCAAACAGGAAATGTGGATGGAGTAAGACTCTGGTAGGGGGGTGAGTTGCTCTTTAAGAATCTACCACAAACCAGTCAGGTGGACTGTTTTAATAATTAAGTCCCTTCTCAGGTCAAGTGGTTGAACTGAGGCTATTTATGGGTACCAGAGTAGTGGGGGTTGACCACATATGCACATCACAATTTAGAGATTCAAGTAAAATAATTATGCATCATGTAACTCATGTATCTTTTTTCTTAAGCTTTGCAGTTGTGCTCTAATAATTACATGATTAGCAGTGCATAATTTGGTTTGTGTTTAACATAAAATCCCAATAAAACAATGACATGTTTGGTTGTGACATAAAATATGAAAACGTTCAAGGGGTATGAATGCTTTTGCGAACTATCTGCAGTTTTACCAACTACAAAAGCAAATTACAAAATTAACCAATTGTAGAACCTTTGACTGTTTCACTTTCAGTGCATTTATTAGAAAATTGTTACAGTCCTCTTTAAAATGGCTCACAACCTTCCACCTAATTCTACAGCTCCTTTATCTGATGCTGTTGATTATTTAAACTTTACTGTCACCCAGTAATCTACATGACTAACACAATGCTGACTAAACAACAGATGCAGATTAATGCAATCTAATAACGAAACACTACTTTGCCCTGATTTTGGAAAACACCTCAATGCTCACAGGAAACTGTCCATCTGATTCAGCGGAGAGGCCCTTCATCACGATTGGATGCTGAATCACTGCTCTCTGAACAAGCTTGGACCATGACTCCTAATGCACATATGCGTGAGAATAGAAGCCTCACTGTGACAATGACCCTTGCATCATCCAGGGATTCATATGTTTTCGTTCCATAAACTCAGCGCTCAAAACTAACTGAAATTTGACTCAGAGCTTTAAAAATACTTTGATGTTTCTTTATTTGAACAAAACTAGCTGTAACCTCTTATTGCAAAATAAAAAAAAACATTCCCCTTGTGTTCTACTTCCACCAGTCTCTGAGCGTTTCATTTCCATTTCTGTTGTGTGACAAAAAATTGCCATCTTTGAGGATTAGGTCAGATGAGTTTACTGGTCAATCAAGCACAGTGATTGCATGGTCATTAGACCAAGTAGTGACACTTTTCGCTTGGTTTGAAGGTATCAAGTCCAACTGGAAAATGAAATCAGCTTGTCATCAGCAGAGGGAAACATGAAGAGCTCCAACATTCCTTGTAGATTTTCACAAGCTTCAAACTGGACCTTGAGCAAAATGTATTCTGTGCCTCTCCACTCTTTCTCCAGACTATGAAACCTTATTTTTCCAAATTAAAAGCAAAATGTACTTTCAGCTATCTGTTGTATCCAGATCAGGGGCAGCTAACATAGTTGGAGGCCATGTCCTGGAAACATCTGAGTGGTGGCTCTTGAAGCACTATCTCCAGCTGCAGCCCAGGCCTCGCAAATCTTCCCAAAACTCTTTAAGGGACTTTGCTTCACAATCGTCTCAAAGTTCTCATTGCTGCTAGTGAATATTTTTCTGACCCACTTCATCCTTCCACTCAACTTTCCATTAATATGCTTTTAGACTGCCAGCTTCATAGGCAATAACCTTTTGTGGTTCGCCATCGTTGTGAAGGGTGTCAGCTTGGCCATAATAATAGATTTCTCAATTAAAAGTCATTGTTTCTGGTTTCAGGTAATATTTGAATGATCTGAGATCGTGAATGTGAGTGAATATATTGTGCAGCTCTAGCTGAGGATAAAACCAAACTGGGTCTATAAACTGTATTTGCAACTAAAATGCAACTCAACTTCAAGTCCCAATCTCTGGTTTTGCCTAACGACATAGTTAAAATCTAAAAGTGAGTGTTTCCACTAAAATCTAAATAATAAGTAGCAAAACAATATCCTTGATACCAGGTTCTGCCTACCTTGCAGAGGCTGTAAATGATGATGAGTGCTGCTCCCAGGAAGTAACTGCTTGACGGGTCTTCACCCATGATGTACTTGTACCACAATTGCACTGGCACGAGAGCCCGAAACAGCTGGCTCAGCTCCTCGATCAGAAGGTAGAACTTACCCTAGAAAACCAAACAAATGTAACTACTAGTGTAGTAATCAGAAATGAAGGCAAGAATGAGTCGATATGAATGAGTAAAAAAAAATTTTCTTAAACTTTGAAATAATACACCAAATTGATGACAATAGGTTTTCTTTGTTTGAGACGTCAAAAACCCAGAAAAAGCCCAGTAGCTTCAGGGCTTTCTTCTATCTAGTCAAGAGCAGTGTGGTATTAAAAGCTTAAAACAGCACGCCTCTGGCCCAAACATGGCCGCTGTCCAGATTTCTCAGCTTCACAGCAGTACAGGCAATTTCCCCGCACTGCGAGGGAAACTGGCAGCGCCTCTTTCCACCTGCTACCCCTGTGCCCACTTTAAGCCCAGCCCTATGGGGGCTCGGGAATGTCTTTGAAGGGCCTCCCCCCTAATAATCAGAGAAAAGAAACACTCTTCTGTCCCTATAGCTACAAAGTGCATTAAGTGAGTTGGGGAGTTTTAAGAAAGAAAATAAAGAGAGGTGGGCAAATGAAGGTAAACTTGATTCCCCAATGGCCCCTGTGGCATCCCAGCTTGCATAATGACTTCATGCACGGGAGAAGACAAAGATTGATGACTGTGGGTAAGGAGGCACAAGCAGCCAGGTCGGTAGGGGAGAAAGACCTCTTCTAACTGCTAATTCATCTTGCTTATTGTTCGCCTTTGCCTCATGTCCCACAGTGCCAATCATGCCCACGCAAAAACTGTCAAATTTAAAGTTTGGACACAAGCCAGCCGCTTTGAGTAAGCTGCACTTCAGGCCCTGTTTGAGTAGTTTCCTGCCTTTTATATTTTGTTTATGAGTGTGGTGGGCATATATGTGTTGTACTTGTATAGGTAATGGTCATTAATCAAGGAAACTGCAATAGCAAAGCAATTAAATGTATTCCTTTACATAGTTTCAAAATATGTCTGTTTTTTTCATGTAAGGAAATGAATTTGATTGTGGATCTAATAAACAAAATTACAACAGTAGTGATCAGTTCAATTCCTTCCTCCGGGAATCTTTGGAAATTGTATTTTGTAACAGTTCAATTTGTTTGTATGCTTTGTTTGAGAACCTCTCATTTTACAAGTTTCTTATCCATCTAGATCCAAGTTAATCTTCTAATTATTCCAAACATACAATTTTTCAAGGGGAAAATATATCATAGAACCATAAAATACATAAATATTGAATGTCGGAAACAAAAATAAATCACAGCAGGTCATTGTATTATTTCCAAAGGGAAGATATTTCTAAAGCACTTTTTAAAATACCAAAAATTCCTTGTGGTAACACCTCCTAAAAATAGGATGTGAATACCAAGAGCTGATGATGATGTGTAATTTGATCCCCAGTGGTTGGACTATTAGTGTAAGGGAGATATGCAATATTTTCTTCATTAAAAAAAAGTTATTATTGGGAATGTTGCAGCCTATTACACAAGAAAAAGTGACTAGTGGTGCTACAAAGATCATCCATGTAGGAAATGTGTTTGAGCTCCATGGAAGAAAACACAAGGAGAGGACATATTTCTATCATCTACCAAAACAGTCTCTAATTGAATTTTCTGCCCCAGGAATAGGAACTCAACTGGAATCTGAGATTTAAGATAACCTAAAGTGAACGGGACACAACACACTTTGTGCCACAGTTACAAAATATAACACGAACAAGGAGTTAAACGGCCGGAGCAACAAGGCAACCACACCAGTTGTTTGGGAGAATAAAGATTGTCTGTGGAGAAAAGGCCTTCTTTCACAGGAGTTTTTTGTTACATGTCCTTAATCACTGAGATTAAATCAGATCCAGCTAAATCAATACCTAATCTCAACTGCAAACTTTAGCCACAAAATTTTATTAACCTTATTTGTAATTAATGTTCGTTAGTAATGTTTTGAGAGATACATGACTTTATTGTAGTAAAGCCCTAACTAGTAAAACATGGACTGATAATGTGGAGAGAAGTAAGACTTACTCAACCACGTTATAAAGCAGGCTATCTTTTTTGAAGACACCATTGTTCAGTATTTAATTTCTTTAAATTTTATTTTGTCTTTTTCACCAAAGTGGTGAATTACAGGTAGACCTGGTTCACAACAGTGCACTTTTACAAATCCTCAACACAGTGTTGGTTTGCTAAGTCTCCAAGATACAAATGTCTGACATTTCTCTGAATTTCCTTCTCCTCACTTGGCAAATCATCACTCTTAGACAACTTTCAGCTTTTTCCTGTCTGCTAACATATGCTCTTTTTTTCCCCTTTCATGCTTTAAAAAAAACATTTCTCAATGTCTTTTGTGGAAATAAATGTAATAACTATTGTGAGTTATGAGCCTAACAAAATGGAAAAGAAAAAAGGTTCATTAGGGTTCCAAATCACATAATTACTCAAAATCAATTGTTTACCTTATTTCTAATCACTTCATGCAGAAATGCATTTGTTATCACAGCAAATTGTTATCTTATGTTTTACATTTATGTAAATATTGTGCATTTAGATTCATTTAGACCATATACCTTTCCAGATGGTGTTGAACACAGGCATGAACATCAGTACCATGGATAATGGTACTAATGTAGAAAAAATGGACTGGTCAAAACTGTCTAGTAACGATCTTAATAGATATATTAATCATACTGATGAGTTGCTGGGTAAAATCAAGGTCCCAAAAGATGCTTTATTATGTTGGGATATGAACTGTAAAAGTGAACAACATCATAAAGAGTTATGTTCTATGTATGATTCACTTGTGGAGTATCTCTGTACTGCAGGTGGTGCTATATATAAACATCAGGCAAAAGGGTATCAAGGGAGGCCAGGCTGGAAGGTTTATGTGGAGGAGCTTCATGCAGAGGCATGGTGTACGTTTTAAAAATGGGTTGAGTCAGCCAAAAGCAGACATGGCCAACTGTTCGAAAACAAGAAATGCACCAATAGACGATTCAAATATGCACTTCGCCATATTAAAAGAAATTAGATCACCATGAGGGCAGATTCACTGGCTAAAAAGCTGCAAAATAATAATGTCAACAACTTTTGGAAGGAGATAAAAACTATTAAACAGTGTAACAACATTTCCATTTAATATGCCTCTAAGTAAGGGTGGACAATATAAAAGGTATAAAGTAGAAATGATATAAATTTAGTCAAAAGTAGAGATTTTGACTATACCGGCATACAGCGATTGCGTATTTTGATGTCATCAAGGAGGATAAATACCAATGTTCAGTGTTCGTCTTTACACTACATATTGCAAGTTTGAAATTTGTTGTTTTCCATTTAACCGAAAAAAAAAACCCTGTTGATATTGAAGCGTTTTTAATTCAAAGATGTGCAGCTTTACTTTTGTGCGATATTACATTTATAAATAAGTAACCAGGAAAGAGGACAATTCTGAACTGTGTGTGTTTTTTAATGACATTTAGCTTTTAATATATTTAAAATATCTTCATCTTTATGTTGTGATAATTTTTGTGTTGCATTTTTTGGAAAAAAGCTTTTAATATTTTTTAAATGCATTTTGCACAATAC
The DNA here is from genome assembly GCA_963556495.2 of Valencia hispanica. Classification (NCBI taxonomy): domain Eukaryota; kingdom Metazoa; phylum Chordata; class Actinopteri; order Cyprinodontiformes; family Valenciidae; genus Valencia; species Valencia hispanica. The sequence continues at coordinate 49,217,717 of OY747704.1, forward strand.
ATGTTCTTTGAATTGCAGTCTAAACTTTTTTGAAGTTGTTGTTCTGCTGCAATGTATTAAGAAAGTGAGAATGTTCAGAAACTATAATTTTGACATATATAAAGAGAAGAAACGAATGTATCGCTATAGATATCATTACCTCACATGCTTTAGATCATATCGCAACATACATTTGCGCTCATATCGCACAGCCCTATCGCCCAGCCCTACCTCTAAGGAATTTGATTGTGTAAATCGCGATAAGTTATTCCTGAAGCTTATGAACAGTGGAGTTCCTGGGTTTTAAAATGGAATTTTGGTATATTGTTACTCCCATCAGACAATGAGAGTGAGATGGAGGAGTGTGATATCTACTCCGTTCCATGTGACCAATGGGGCTCATCAGGGTGGAATTTTATCTCCCTTTCTTTTTAATATGCATGTCAATGAGTTGTCTTTGTTATTAAATGCAAGCAATACAGGATGCGGGATTGGTGACTCACTAATCAATCACTTATGTATGCACATGATCTGGTCATCTTTAGTCCATATAGTGCTGGTCTCCAACATCTGAGAATATGCAGTCAGTACAGAGCAGACTTCGATATAAAATATAATGCCAAAAAGAATAAGATCATGATACAGAAGACAGGAGGTTAACATTTCCTGAATTTTATCTGTCAAACTCTGCACTTAGTGTGTGTGATGAGGTTACCTATCTGGGCCATGTTATTGTTGATGACTTGTCTGATGATAAGGATATTATACGGCAGCGGAGGAAGCTGTATGCTCAAGCAAACATACTGGGAAGGAAGTTCAGTTTGTGCTCCTTACCAGTAAAGATTTCGCTCTTCAGAGCGTATTGTACATCATTGTATACTGCCTACCTGTGGTGTCGAATATAAACTAAGTAGTACTAAAAAATTGACGGTGGCTTATAATAACAGCATGAGGCTCATGTTGAGAGCCTCAAGGAGTTCTACTGCTAGCCACATGTCTGTCACCATCGGAGTGCCTACCTGTTCTGCTGTCTTGCGTAATATGATGTACAGATTCATGTGTGGGGTTATTGGGTCAGAAAATAGACTAATTGATGGTGTGGCTAATCCTGTACGCAGTTCTGTCAGATTCTCATCAACACTGTGGAATCACTGGCGAAATTATTCGTATGTTAGACATTAGACATGTAGTGGTTGATATATGCATGTATGTGTGAGTGTGGGTATGTACATGTTGTACTGTAGTTTTTTTATTGTCTGTATTGTGTTTTTTAGTTTGATATGGATCCCATTGGGTCTGAAATAAAGAATATATCGATCGATCTATCTATCTATCTATCTATCTATCTATACTGATGGCCAGACTTGTTTTGATGCTCCTCATTAGTTTCATACACTCTATCATTATAATAAATGCTGAGGCACTAAGGCAGCAGTGATCAAGGTTTTTGGCCATGTGGGTTGAAACTGTAAAGTGGAAAGTAGCTGCAGGCCAAAAAAAGTAAAGCTTTAAAGAAAAACCCAATAACTAGTTTCTAGGGCTGTCAAACAATTTTTTTAAATCCAAATAATCACTGGGTAGCTGTGAATGAATCACGATTAATTAACAGTCCTAAATATGACTGAAAAACTACCATTTTCGGTGTAAATAAATTAACTTTTCTTTTGAACTCTAGAATCACTTTAAACGTGGCCCATTTAACATATTTATATTTTAGCCATTTGCTAAGGCAAACTAACTGGTTAACCTTATCTGAAAGTAAAGTTGACCGTTTCCAATATTAATATTGGATAACCCTGAGCATCTTCTTCATGAAACTATCCTACAACAACAGTGTGTGTTGCAGCAAAACTGAAAAAGCCTTTGACTGAAAACAGACTGCTACAGGAGATCTTTCTCCACAGCCATCAGGATCTACAACAACTCCTTGAAGAATTGAATAGTATTTGGTACAACAACACTTATTTTCCCTCTGGTATCAATAAAGCATTTTTGAATTGAATTGTATTCTTCTGAACAATAGTGGGATTATTTGCTTATCAACATGAGCCCAAATAGTGTGGAACTGAACCTTAACATACAATACCTCCAGTTCCCACTGTTATTATTTGTTGTCGTCTTGCAGCTGCAGTGTTGGTTAGCTATGTTAGCTTGTGTGTTAGCCAAGGCTTAACTGATGTGAAGTTATTGCTGCAGATTGTTGCATTTTTAATCATCTGCTCATTCCAATCGCTTCTTCTGATCATTTACAACATCTGATCGTGTCTCTTTCGGCAGCCTAAACGCGGAGTAGAGCAGGGAGTGATGTAGATCAATAATCCCTCGACAGATAAGAGACGTTCACAAGGAACTGTGGTTGCAGTTCAGGTCTGGCATGCTGTTTATGTGAGGAGCACTGAAGCAGCGCAGGCTAAATTGTTGGATAAACAGGGCAGGTCATCCTGTGCATGTATTAATTGCGTTAAAAAAAATAATTAACTAAACATGGAATATCTCAATAAAAGGAATAAAGTTGTTAGATTTTTCTAGAAGATTCATCTTTAATTTGTGTAAGACCTGAAATGTATAAAGGGTCCTGCAATTTTGCCTTGTTAAAAGAAATGCATATCATTGTCAAAAAGACCAATTGTCAAAACTTAATCTCAGCAACAAAGACAGAATATTTGTCACTCTTTCTTCGGAAATGCTTTCTACAATTTATCAACTGCCTGTGCTTGTTGGTGAAGTTTATACCATACTAGAAGTGCAGTCAGGGGCTGGAAAAAATCCTTCACGCACTTTAAACACCCTGCACTAAGGGATCACGTGAAACCATTTGTGCAGTTAAAATACTTTGCCTTAATGCAACAAGTAATAAAATTGATGCATTGCATTGATCTTTTTAAAGCGGACATGTGCTGACTGCAGTGGTTGTGTTAGGTCTCTAGTGAATCGCTGGGCTGCACACAGTAAAGACATTTAAACACTGATTATGTGCTTTCATGAGGTTTATAATCGTAGATCTTTTAGAGCGCTTTCAGGATAAAAAAAACAACAAAAAAACTGATAAAACAATTAGGGATTTCCCAAAGCTTAAAATGTAACACTCCTTTGTAAGCTTTTAAACCCTGTATGCATGTGTGTCTGCGTTTGTGTATGAGTGGAGGACACAGGTAATGGTCCAGCTCCAGGGAGGGATGACCTCACCCCTGTAAATCCCTTGTGGCTAAATGAGCTCAGTTGCTTGCTGAAGTAGTTCTGATATGCCTACAGGTTTGTTTATCAGTGGAAAATGTAATCCTAATACTTTTTATCACCACTCTCCTCCCTGTCACCACTTTTTTTTTTTTAATCGAGCACACAAACACACACATGGACACTAAGAATCGCACCTGTACATATCTTTTGCCTCAGGCCAGAAAAACACTCTCAAGCAGACACCAACATGAAAACAGAACACCTAAGGAGTACCATTTAAAAAGCTTATGAATAAAAAACAGTTTCACACTGTGACCCTTTAGCACTTTCTTTACTCAAGGGAGAATTTCATCATAGTTTAGACTCCCCCCCTCCCACATCGTGAACTTTTCACTGCTTGAAATGCTGGTTTTATGTCTTTGTCTTTAGAATGTGCAGAAATGACTGAACTTAAATGAAGCTGAAAAAAAAAAAAAAAGATGTCAGGAATTTACCGAAAAAAATGATCAGATAACTAAGTAGTGTTTACCTTTTCTTTTGGTAATGGAAATAACAAATCATAAAGAAAGGATATTAAACATTGTTTTTGTATTTAAATTATAAAAAAAGACTTTAAAAAAGTTTATCTTATCCTCTCTACTTATTTGCCTGAACCATTCCTAGCCATAAGGAATTTCCTGCTCAGACATATTTCATTCAAAAGATCTAGAGTGCTGGTCCACCACACTAAGACACACAAGGTACATTGTGTTTAAAATAGGTTACGCTAAAGACGGATGTTATGGGATTCTTACCCTTGACTTGAAGGCCATGATAATCTTGGGCAGAAAGAGGACAAAGCATTTCAGGCCAATGGTGACATATTTAAGTACAAAGTCAGTGATTCCAACAACCCAGATCAGATCAAAGAAGTCAAAGCTGTTGAGGTTGGGCTTTACAAATATAAGGCTAGGAGAGAAAAAAAAGACAACATTGATTTAGATTACTTGAGGACAGGGCTTTTTTCCATTTGGTGCATTTAGAAACAAGATCAAGAAAAAATGTGAAGTTTAAGTGTAAAATAAGAAAACAAAGCCTTGAAACATAAAATACTCACAGGACAAGAGCGACAAGAACTGTAACACTCCCTAAAGGAAATGGACGTGAAAATAAAACACAAGATGATGGAATAACTTTAAAATAAAAGAAATCACAAACATAGGATGAGTGAACACACATATAGCTCCTCCAAAAGTACCTCAGCTTACACTGACCTGTGGTGCAGCTCCTCATGGCTGAAAGTGTAGTAGATATATACGATGTTCCCCCCGAGAAACAGGAGGATCCACAGAGCAACAAATATGGATCGCTCCTCCTTAAAGAAGGGAAATAGAACAGAGCAAATGTGGCTGAATTAGTACAGTAGGTTTCAGAGATGCACTAAGACATTTGCAGAGGATTACATTTACAATTACATTTTCATTATTACTGACTCAAGCCAAATAGTCAGAAACTCAACAATTACATATTTTTCTGATCAGTTAATGTTCCATACAGGGTGCAGTCAGGTTACGCTGATGACAACACTCTGATGGGGATGCGATTACTGAGGGAAGAAGACTCAAGGTATGCAGCTATTAGGAAATCTCAAAGTGAAGTTATTGCTAAAGATAGTTAAAAAACAAATTTTGTATGTGTTTTAAGTTACCAAAACTCTGGTTTATAAGTTAAGGTACATTCTGTAGTATATGTTAGGGCTAGGCGATTAAACAAACATTTACCAATACCGAAACTTATGAAAATTACCAATGTCATTTTGCCCATGTCGGTTTATATGGTTTAAAAAAAAAAGAAAAGATATGTGTAGTTTGGCGATACTCATGTCGCTTTAAGATGTCATACTACTACAGGGCGGGGGATCTTGTTCTTAGATCTTCTTATATTATAGTTTTTAAACAGACATTGAAATCAGTAAAAACTCGATATTGGTGACTCTTTACAAAAACGGGAGATCAGAAACTAGTCACAAAAATTTAATTGGTGCCTCTAAAGTCATTTTCTATATTTTTTAACTTTAAATTGTAACCAAACACAGTTTCAAATGAAAAGATGCCGAGATGGATTATTAGACTGTGAGCCTTTGGCATGCTATGGGCATGCAAATAAATGTTTCCTTAGGTGGAATACAGGTATTACCTATTCTTAACCATTAATTTTTATTTAGCTTTTATCTCTGACTCATAAAGTAATGTTTAGAGAGGATTAAAAAAAAAACAGAACTGTTATAAGCACTAACCTGTTATAATTTACCTTTATGTGCCACAGACATTCACTGCTATATATTATGGTGCTAAGTAATAACTGAGTCAGTTTAACAGGAATCAGACAAACGTCTTTGTGAAAACATGTGTTATATGCATAACAGTGTGTGCATGGATGGATGGAAGTATTTCTAGCGATTGATAAGTGTTCTGTGGCTTAACAAAAAGTCTAACAGGTTAGGTGTTCCTATGAGATCCTGTTTTTTACTCCTTTTTATTGAGTGTGTTACCGATAACAACAAATTAGCATCTGCCTTATTACTTTGCACTGGGATTTTAGTCTTAGTAACTGAAAGAAAGATGTTTTTTGTAGGTTTTCTTACCCTCAATGAGACTTGATGCTTGAATGTAGAATTGGCATAAGCAAATGTGCTAATCATTCCCACACACACAGTGATACCTACAAGAAAAGAGGCAACATTGTCAATAAACATCACCGTCTGTTGCTAAAAACAGCTTGTTGATAATGGGACAGTATTTAAAAGAGATAACAATATTGCACTGTTAATAATACCTAGCTTATGTTCGAAGCAGACTTTAGCCAGCAGAATGAGGATAAAGGGAAAGCCCCTCTGCAGCCATGTAACCACAGCCTTCAGCTCAGACAAAGCCGGAGCTGGGGTGGACTGGTCATCCTGGGCCTCCTCCCTGGAGCTGTGCCTCTCAGAGCTGGCTGCTGTGGTGGCCTGCTGGAGCAGCGAGGACGTCCTGTGCTGCAGGGGCTGGTGGTGGAAGTGGTGATGATGGTGGTGGTGGAGGTGCTGGGGAGGCCGGGAGAGGAACGGTCCACCCTCTGTCCGATGGCTCCCTGCCTCCTCCCTGGAAGACGCAGTCATCTGGATAAAAACTTCGGGGGGAGAGGCTAGAACTAAACCAGCTGCTTGCAACTGAGCAGATGAGACAGAGCTGGAGGGGACCCCCACCAGGCCTGAGAACATCTGCTGGGGTGAAGTGGAGGAATCGGGCTTCAGGCAGTCAAAAACGCCACCCTCATCCAGGCTGCTCTCCGACCCCAGAGTTTGGCTTCGAGTTCTATATTGAAACAAAGAGATAATACAAATAATCACGGTTCAAGAAAAACACTTTTCCTTTTTTATTCATGTGATTAACAGATTAAAAATGCTTTTAGCATATTAAATTATCCTGTGTATAAATAATATATAGGGGAATACTGGGGAATCCAAAGGTGTTCCCAGCCCTGAAGGGAACTACAGTAGCCTACATTCTCTTTGGGAACCTCTGGGTATGGCAGAGTTTTGTCCAGTGGAACATGTGTGAAAAACCACCTGATGGAGGCACACATCACCTCCGCTGACCACTATGACCGAGCCACACCAGCCAGGGTGGACCAACTAGTTATTAGGTTACGGAGGCAAACACATTTTCCCATAGGGCCTTGTTGGTTTGGATAGCCTTTATCCCCCCTTAATGAATGAAATCACCATTTGAAAACTGCTTTTTGTATTTGCTCAGGATATCTTTGTCTAATGTAAAGAATAGTTTGATGATCTGAAAATGTGAAGCTTTTGGACATACCAACATAGAAACGTCCTTGAAAAAAAAACAATAACTTGAAGGTTTTGTGTCATGTGTGGAATAACAAGTTATTTTGACCCTATCTAAAGTCATGAAGAAGCTGAATACAGAGAGCTGGTGGACAGCTTTGTGACATGGTGTGGAAACAATCGTCTTACCTTAAATATAAACAAAACAAATAAGATGATTGTAGATTTCAGAAGAGACAGGGATAAGTCAAACACTGTTTCTATCATAGGTGAAGAAGTGAAGGTTGTTAAGGAGTATAAATACCTTGGAGTTCACCTGGACAACAGACTGGACTGGAGACTGAACAGTGAAGCCGTCTACAAGAAGGGACAGAGCAGACTGTACTTCTTGAGGAAGCTTAGTTCCTTCAAGGTTTGCAGCAAGATGCTGCAGATCTTCTACAAGTCTGTTGTGGAGAGTGTAATCTCTTCAGACATTATCTGTTGGAGTAGCAGCATCAGAGCCAGGGACCCAAAAAGGCTAAACAACCTGATAAAGAAGGCTGGTTCTGTTCTTATCACTACTGTGGAACCTCTGGTGATGATCATACCAAGAAGTATTCTACATAAAATCAAATAATTATGGACAACCCTGAGCATCCTCATCCATGAGACTATCCTACAACAACAGAGTGTCTTCAGTCGGAGGCTTCTTCAGTTTCACTGCAACACAGACCGCTACAGGAAATCCTTCCTGCCCACGGCCATCACAATCCGCAACTCCTTAAAGAATTCATTGTAAGAAGTACAAAAACACTTAATTTCCCTCTGGGATCAAGTAAGTATTTTTTAATTGAATTTGAATGAAAGCATGTTAAAGAGCTCAGGTGAAAGCAGTAGCTCCCAAAGTTGGGGTTGGGACCCTACTTGGAGTCACAAATATGTATTTGAGAAAATAACCTACATATCAAAAATAGCAACGAGAAAACATATGGATTTTATAAACAGTGTAATAGATTTCAAAAAACAGTACTTTAATACATTGATTATTGTACCACTTTTTGACTGACTCATAAGGAGCTAAATCAGGGCCATGTTTGTGTATTTGAAAGAAATATTTGAAATTGAAAATATGTAAGCTGAAAACAAGTCAAGTTTTTATTGTTTACTTGGAAAAACAAAAAAATTGATCAAAAATAAAATGAAATGTATTGAATGTTTATTTTAAATGAAATTTCAATGGTATTTTTATTTTGTAATTTTCAGAATAAACTTTAATTCAACATTTTCAGTATTATATATGTATTTTTTAATTAAAAAATTTTTTTTCCTTCAATTTCAGATTGTATTTGTTCTGATTCAGATATTTCTAATTAATGTCAAAAAAGTTATTTACAGTTTCAGATTTCAGAATCCAACTTTTGTTCTTCAAAGTTCACAATAAAAACTCGACTTTCATTTTCAGCTTACATATTTTCAATTTCAAATATTTCCTTCAGATACACAAACATTTTGGCCCTGATTGAGCTCCATAGACTCAGTAAAATGCTTGTATGCTCAACAAAGAGTCGAGGTCACGTGCCTCTCTTACATTTTTTTTGTATAGATCAAAAGCTGGAAAGCTTGGGAAGCACTGGTTGAAAGTAATTATGTGTGAAAGGCCAAATCTGACATGTTTGTACAGATGGCATATATGGAATGCCATGATGACATAATACCACAGCTGGAAGACAACCCAGCTGCCACTGCATTGTGTAAGAGTAGCATAGACTGATGAATAATGAGTTATGTGGACACATGTTGTTTTTTAAATCAAATACAAAAAAAGCAATTTTATATATATATATATATATATATATATACACTTCTCAGACCTCATCCCACTAAACATCAATATTAGGTGTTGGAACCACCAAACCAGGTGGGTAGGCTTTAAAACATAACGGCGTGCATTGCGGCGTTCTAGCTGTCCTTTCCTCCCACCTTTCAGAGGGCATGCCATCCGTGTTGCTGCTGTGTCTTCTCTGCATGGCATCACCACATGGCCCAGCCCTGAAAAGGTAAATGCAAAAGCAACATGGCTATCATGTGATATCACAGCTCATCCTGCAAAGTTTGAGGTCTTCGTCCTTATATATTGCATTTGATAGTTGCACGACTGGCCTATATGACTCTTTTACCTGCGTTAGCCTCGTGAATTACCCTTCTGTTTCAGCTCCTGACATCGTTAGCATGAAAAGCTTTGACTCGCTGGAGGATGATGATGCTGAGGGCTTGCTGGGAAAACTTCCTGTGTGACGTCAGAACACATCCGTGTCGACAGTTAGCTGTCAGATTTCGTAGGGGGAAAAACCCCCACAACTGTTATTGTTTTTAATGCTGGAAATTTTCGAGACGTGTTCGTCGGTGGAGATTAAACGGCGTCATTAGGCTACGTCATGTAATACTAGCGTTGCTTCATAGCTACTGCTTGTCAAACGCTACGACAGCAAGCTAGCTAGCAAGCTAACAAAGCAATATTTTACGATGAAGCACGGTTAGTTTACCCGTCTAGCTTTTGTTTGTTTATGTAGTCACTGGATAATTTGAAATACCAGCTCCTCTGGAAGTATATATCATCTCAAGATAATTAGTAATAGCTTAAAAGAGCAACATGGGTTAGCTAAAATCTGCATGGAATGTCCTGACAGATCGGGTTGACATTAAAGTCAGAAGGTAGCTCAGTTTTGGTTGAATACGTTTTGCACCTATTGTCACACATCGCATCTAATTTCTCGGAGCTGAAGACAGTCGAGAAATTTATACCTGAGGAGGATTGATGGTCTGGACTGTCACCTGCACTTTCCCAAGAAAAGTCATGCTATAATGTTGGTGCTACGGAGGTTACTGAGGAAGCGCTGGGTGCTCGGGGTTGTCTTCGGATTGTCCCTTATCTACTTTCTCACCAGCACACTCAAACAGGTACCGAAACTCACTCTACATCTGAGCAAATGGGTTTATTATCTGCACAGGGAGGGGCTTTTCTTTTTTCCATGACAATTGACAATGCAATTGACTCTCATTTTATTGCAGTAGGATGATCTCACATTTTAAAAAAAATCCGTGGGCCAAAATCGACCAGGTTGGCAGCACTCAAGGGTCATAATTTGCGAAATAATTTTATTTTAAACTCTTATTCTTTTTTTTTTATTGTAGGTCCAAAAAAAGGTTAAGGTGTCAGATGTTTGTCTCAGTAAAAAGAAAAAACGTGAACATTTTTATAGGATGGTTATTTTTTTGTTCACCTAAAAATAGATTTTAGCACCAAAAATTAGAACTGTCTTTGAAAACCTTTACTGTATATAGCCCATTATAATTATTGGGCGTGTCTAAGCAAAAAGTCGCTGGATGTTTGTGTCCCTTCTAACTGTGCGGTCAAAATGAAAAGCAAAAAAAATAGTATAACCGTGAATCGATTAAATGGCTCATTACCAGGCCTCTGCCAAACCTAATGGCGTGTAGAAGAGGTAATTCAGTCATTTGATTCAGGTATGATGGACTAGGGATGCTCCTAGTCCAGGGCAGGAACTCTCGAGGACTGGAGTTGGAGACCCCTGCTCTATCTACATGGGAACAGGTTGTTGGGAATGATTATTGGAAAAAGGCCTGCTCTTTTCTACCATCACAAAAATAAAATGTTGGTATTTTAATCTCCTTTTGTAATGTGTGCTATCACTAAAACAACAGGATATCTGTATTTATATCCTATATTTTTTTATGCATTATTGCCTGTTGCCTTGCAGCAACAAGGTCCTGGATTTGAATCAAAGCCTGGGGTCTTTCTGTGTATAGTTTGCATGTTCTCCCAATGCATGAATGGGTTCTTTCAGGGTGCTCCAGCATTGTCCCACTTTTTTAAAAACATCACTGTTGGGTCAATTTGTTCGCCCCGCCTCTCGTCTAATGATTGCTGGAGAAAGGCACCAGCTCTCCGCAAACCTGCTAGGACAAGCGGGTATAGAGATGGGGGTTGTTTTAAATATAAAGCCCACGTCTTTCACAGAAACATATTCAAGGACAGACATAGGACTGACTTTCATCTTATTTTTGTGTATCATGTGTATGCGGTCTGTGTTTTTGTTTTTTCACTTGCTTTCTAGATTCTTAAAGTGCTCTCCATTGAAACATGTGGAATTCAGGAAAATATGACAATCAAAAACTGATTAGTTTTTTTATTGGAGAGGGACAAAGGTTAATTATTTTTATTGTCTAGTTTGAACTTTGCAAAACTCACTCAGTAAATCCGGACATTGAATTATATATTGTCTAGCTATTCTTGTTGGATGCATTTTATGACATCTTCTTGCTTGGATTCTGCAGGAGGAGAGGTCAATGCGGGACCGCACACTCCTACAAGTTAAAGATTCAGACCATCGCATCCCCTGGAAAGTGCGTTTCAACCTGGGTAACAGCAGCCGACAGATTACTCAGTGCAGAAACTCCATTCAGGGCAAGATCCTACTCACAGATGAACTTGGTAAATATTGTAGCCTTTACTCACCTTCACTACAGTGATGACACCAAATTGTAACTATAATCGAAGCTTATGCTTGTCTGTGTTTAACAGGTTATGTCTGTGAGAGAAAGGACTTGCTGGTTAATGGCTGCTGTAACGTCAATGCTCCCAGCACCAGGCAGTATATTTGTAAAAGCTGCCTGGCCAACGGCTGCTGTAGCATCTATGAGTATTGCGTGTCTTGCTGCCTCCAGCCAGATAAGGTAATCTGTCACATCAAGGCTGTACAATATAAAAATCATCATGAGAAACTTCTTAACTGTCTGCATCTATTTTACACTATAAACTTTAAGAAATGTTCATGAAATACTAGGATTGTGGTCCTAGTTCTGTCAAAGTTGAAAATGACTTTGCATCTTCTGCAGATTGAGCAAAAAAACAAAAACTCAATAGTTTGCTATCTGCTCATCTTGTGTTTTGCATCTGATCAATTTCTTATCTGTGTACTTTTACCCAGCAACCTCTTCTCGAGCGCTTCCTGAATCGGGCTGCTAAAGGTTTCCAGAATCTTTTTACTGCCGTGGAGGATCATTTTGAGTTGTGCCTGGCAAAGTGTAGGACCTCTTCACAAGTATGTTATGAGCTAAATAAAGATAATTTGGTTTTTGGTATTATTTAGCATAAACAAAATCACACAGTGGATTAAAAGAGTCTCTGCGCCCTTGTAAAATTAAAGGTTTATGTTATATAGAAAATGAGACCAAGCAAAATCATTCTACAACTTTTTTTCCCTCCTAGTTTATAAATCATTGAATGGGTTAGCACCAAAGTATGTTGAAGATCTACTGTTACTATGCCAACCCCCCAGACCACTCGGGTCCTCGGATTCCAGTCTACTCAACATCCCTAGAATTAAAACCAACCATGGAAAAGCAACTTTCATTTTCTATGCATCTCTAATCTGGAACAAACTTCCAGAAAACTGCAAAGCTGCTGAAACACTGAATTATTTTAAATCACAACTGAAAACGTATCTGTTTAGAGCTTCCTTTGATTAATGTTTTCATGTATCATGTTTTGTGTTTGCTTCTTGCTTTATTGCTGTTTTTACTTTATATGCTTTGTCTGTGTTTTTACTGCTATTTTTATTCTACCCCTTAATCATATAAAGCACCTTGAATTATCTTGTTGTTGAAAGTGTGCTATACAAATAAAATTGCCTTGCCCTATAAATCAGGCATGTGCCTTTCTAAACTTTAACCTTCAGCTGTGGTAGGAATTCTATATTTTGGTTTGGATTTATACTTTAGGTTTCTGAAAGAAATATCCACAACAGCCCAAAGGGGTTGTGCCAACATTGATTGGTAGTTGGAACTGGGATTCTTTCCTAAAGCATATTGCTGCCACCACAATGCTTGTTTTTTTTTGTTTGTGATGTCCAGTTTTGTTTTTGAGCCAAACATGGGATTATAGCAACAAAACATATTTAAGGTGCAAAAAAAAGAAGAGTAGAAATTATGTATCTTGGTCTCCTTTTTTTTATTCATGAAAACCAGGCGCTGCTGTATATAGACTTTTTATGTCCACCAAAAATATTGAAAGTGGTATTCCCCACAGATACCCAACGTCACGTATCATTGACAGTCAATATTTTCCATGTATTGGAATCTATGAAATCAAGATTAAAAACCATGCACAAGTGGCTTTTTCTCAATGAGTCATTGCCACCGTCTTTCATTTTCTGTCATTTCAATATATCTCCATATTCACCGTGCATTTATTATTTTCTGTGAATGCTTGCGTTGTGACTCTTTTAGTGAGAAATTTGAAGTTAAATTATATTTTAACTTTTTTTTTTTAAAGTTAACTTTATCCATCATTTTCTCTCCCTCTGCACAGAGTGTTCAGCATGAGAACACCTATCGAAACCCCCAAGCAAAATATTGCTATGGTGAGAGTCCTCCAGAGCTTTTACCTGTATGAAGTAGACCTGCTTAGTTGGTTTAAGAAGAACAAGTGGAACCATGGATCATTAAAAAAAAAGACAAGTTCCTTGAAGAAGAAACAAAACAAAGGCTGTTTTGGACAGTTTGGCATTATTTTGCAGATGAAGACATTCAAAACCTCCAACCTCGGAAAGAAGGACAAATGATGTTTTTAAATTGTATTATTTACACTTCATAAGTGCATAGAACGCTTCATACATTCATCCGTGATGATCATCAGGTCTCCTGCACAGACGGCTTACTCATCAGGTTTTGCTTCAAACTTGTTCGTATTAAAAAACAGGTTTAATCTTAACATAGATGTTTTGTTTTGTTTATTTTGCTTTGTGGAAAAAAACTGAAACGTCAAAGAATGTATTGGTGCTTTTGTGTGTATTGCATACATATAAAATGGATATTTAATTAAAAGTGACTGTGAAACAGAAAAGAAATTGTTCGTTTTGGTTCTTTTGTGGTGATTGCTGACAGTGTAACTGGTGTCCTTTGATGTTCAGTTTATTTAAATGTTAAACTGCCATGGAAAAGAATCACTCAAGTCAAATCTTGAAATTACCATTTTATTGCAAGAAAAAGAAAATATGTTTATGAATACGGAGAAGCATATTGATAGATAAAATAAATGAGTGAAGAACTTCTACACATTTTGAACACTAATTCAACAACATGAAAAGGAATTAGAAAATAATGAATGCATCACCTGACGTGACCAGGATGAAACTAGCATTAATAATCTTGTCTTTAACAACGTTGGGTTTTTTTTATGCAAGCCCGACAGATAATTTTGTGGGATACCCATCTGGCTACAAATTCCCCTGCTCGGTTTGTTGATTGAAGTCTAAACCAACAACTCTCAGAAAGTGATTCTTTCAAATTAACTTTTTCCCTCAGGCAGTGTGGCCTTCTCACAAGGGACGGGCGACCAGAGCAAAACAATTAATCAATGTGAAGGCTAAGAGAACAACCTTCTGTAATTAAGAAATGCATTAGAACCCTTCTCATTTGTTCCCTTGGCAAGTTGATTAATGACAGTCACAGGGATGTGTCAATTGCTGGGGGTTATCAAATTTAATAAAACAAAGCGGTTTCTGACAAAGTTTTTATATGGCAACATCTTACACTTGGTAAACTAGTCTACTTAGGTGAAACTGTTGCCGTAAAGTATAATAGAATCCTAAGATAGTACCCAGTTAGCTTAACACTTATTTTGAATTCTTGCTTTGAATATGTATATTCTGTAATGCTAAGCTAACTGGAAGCTATGTGTGTGTTAGCTTAATTTGGCTAACTGTTTCTGAATTCTGCACTTTAAAGGCAAGTATTGAGTTAAATCAACTGTTTAATAAACAAGGGGTTAACAGTTTGTTAATTTTACCATCAAGAGTTGTCAGTTTACTTTAAAAATGTATTTTCTGACCTACTTTAAATTATTAATCTTACAAAGTAAAAAGAGTTTGCTGCATGAATGACAGAAAGTTAAGTCACATTAACTGTAGACCTAAACAGAACAACATTTTATACTGAAATTATTTTCAGATGAGATCACAAATGATGTGCACTACCTGTTAAGTATTTATCAAGGGCAGAGTTTTTTACATGAAACTTTTTCTGCTTAATCGCTCTGGACTTCGAAACCTTGATTTTATGCTGCAGCTTGTCCAGATAATTCTTGGCTGACATCAACAGAGTGTGGCTCCACTGTTTCCTCTCAAATATATAATGAGGCATCTTGGGTGGAAATTGTTTCTCTTGGCATTTGCCCTTGTAAAAATAACCCAAACACGCTTTAAGCATAATGACTTGTGAAATTGTTTCGTTTAGCTTCTTCTGAAGGAAAACATCTTTGGGGTTCAGATTGTTCTTTTGATCCTCCAAGATTTCCTTAAAGCCTAGAGCCATGAAGGTGAGGCTACACTGAACTTTTGCCCCGTTTAGAGGAGAGTTTATGTCAACCTCCAGCTCAGGGAAGCCAGGCGACCAAGTACCAAGGTGTCCCCCATTGGCTTTATCCTGTAACAAAGGTGAAGTACTGCCATTAATGATGTTGTTCATCACAGCTCATTGATATGTTGCTAATGTTTTAAACTTAAAATATCCAGTAAGCTTTAGTTAACCTTCGTAAATAAAATACTGCTGACATCGCAACAAAAGTTATAGATCTTTATGTCAAATACTGGAAAAAAGCTTATTTGCAAAACTAATTTAAAACATTCTTATATTTTAAAGCTTATCACTCTTGTATTTGTACCTGTATATTTTTCTTCTTTGAAACTTAGTTTAAACAAAGAAATAATTGTAACGGCGTTCAAAGAAAACTCTCTGTTTGAATTATTTTTAAAGCTTATTAATTACAGTTAATTATTTAAAATACAATAAAATTATAGCAATTATACGTGTGTATCCTAAACGAAAAGAAAACCACAGTTTAGATGCAAGCACCAGTGCATACTTACAAAACCCGTCAAGCTTTCTCCCACTAGATGTTTTGTGAGGGCTGCCAGATTTTTCAGGTTGCATTTTTCTTCGGTATGTTTTGCTGTGGCATTTCCTGAAACCAAGCCCTCCACCAGCATCATCATCATGCAGGCGCATGCCACCCCAAGCAGACCTGCAAACATAGGTGCCCAATTTCAGCAATTTGAAACCATTGCAATCAGTATGTTGCAAGGAAGTCTGTAACTATTATACTGCAGATGAAAACTGATAAGTGAAAATAAAAAAAATTAAAAAATGAGTTTGTGGCATACTGTACCTGGTGTGCATTTCATTTCTGTCTGGCATAGAGTTTGATATGACGAATAAATAAAGAAATGTCCTCTAAGTCAAACAGCATCATATGCATATTTATGCACAGGCTAAAAGAGGCGTGTGTAAAATGTGCTGAAGATAAACTTCCAATATCTCCAGTCATATCTTCTCTTGAAAACAGTGGTACACCACTCAGCGCAGGGCTCAGGCATCAGGTCAGCATCTTACCATGATTTTTGTCACTTCCACTGAAGGAGACAGGACTGCAAATGATACAAACTGTCTTGAACTAAACAGTGTTTTTACCTTTACCATTATTCATTACATTATTCAAAAATGTTTAAGTCTGTTCTATGTCTGCCAATTATCAGGTACTTTTATGACAACATTTTCACTAGGATTGACGCATTACTTTTCTGGTAGCCCTCTCGCAGTGCTTCCTGTGCGCATTCGGAACTAACCACAAATCAACTAGATCCGTTTTCGTGCATCATCAGTTTGACTCATTTTAAAAACCTTGGTAATCAAAGGGAGACTAGGCTGGTTACGACTGTATTTATTCTCATAAAGCTAACTTATGCAGGATAATAAAGAACTAAAACATGTTCATCTAATATGTGATGCCTTTACGAAGGCTGAGGCTGTTATTGTACCTTTTCTTAAATAGAAAACACAAACCTCAAAATTTAATTGGTAAAATATAATTTATACATATGCAAAATATAAATGCTACAGTGTTGGGCATTCATAATTTGAAGCGAGAAACCTTAAGACTAAGGGGGTAAAAGAAAAAAAGAAAAAAAAAAAAAAAGACTTGCTGCTTCAGTGAGAGTGCAACAAGCTGTTTTAGAAGTCTCACCTAACCGGAACATACCACCTTCTGAGGTAAATGGGTAGTCCATACACATATAAACTTCCCCCAAAAAATACAAAATTATTATTTACAACAACAAAAAACACCTCGCTGATACCAACATTTATGAAAATCTTACCAACTACATGTCCAAAAGTGCGAAAATTTAATCAGAAAAGAGTTTATTGTTGGAAATTTTAAACACACCCTCCCACATTTTGACAATATCTACTTTTTCCACTGTAATGGTCTCAAATGATGCAAACCTGTCTTCACTCATCTCTAATTGAGCAGATGATTTACACCAAAGTCACAGAAACATGACTAAAGTAAGTAAAACTAGAACCACACATACACTTAAAGTTAGGTAATGTCACCCATTAAGTTATTTACTAATTCGACATTAACTCAAATACTGGCAATGTAAGTGATAGAGAACACAAGAAAAAAGTGTACATATTATAGAAAGCAAGACCCAAGTCATTTTCTCCAGTCCAACTCCTTGATATATATTTTACACATTTTATTACAATATGCTTTCATATTTAGAGCTACATGAGATTATTAATAATTATATATAACAGCAATATAGGTTTAGGTTTTAATCCAATGAAAATAAGTATGTCAGACTAGTACTCAATGTTTAGGTTGCTAAAATGTGACATCTATGAATCTTCCTGATCATCAGTTTCATCTCAAGAGCTTTGTCTTATACAGACATAAAGTTCTGTTTAAAATATAAGCATTGTTTTACAAGTGGGCAAAGTTCTTATATTTATTTCCATTCACATAAATGCATTGGGACCATGCACATTCTTTTCCAATGCAAAACATGAAGAATAATTGATTAAATTGATTCTTTTACAGAGAAAAATGAATTTTAGGATCTAAATATAGTATCCCTCGTGAACTGAAACATGCTTTAAGATTTCGTTTGCATATAAACAGCGGAAATAGTATTTAGTTGTAAAACCACTTCCTGAGAATTGCTTCACATCTGTGCTGCATGGTGTCAAGCACTTATGGCTCCTCTCAACAGGTATACCAGCCTCGGACAAACAGACTGCATCACACAGTTCCTCTAGATTTCTTAATATTAAATCAGAAACAGCATTTTTGCTGTCAAGTTTCTCCTTGAACAATGGTGTGGGGACAGGGTGGCCAACCCACGTTTATCTTGTTGCCTGCTTACTGTTGTGTTTGAGGTTGTTGTCTTGTTAGAACACCCAATTTAAGGGCATGTCCTCTTCTACAGCATAGGTAACTTCGCCTCTTCCAGTTTTTGAATTTAGTATGTTATAAAAAGGTATGATGCCATTTAATAAGAAACCTCCCCCATCTCATGATGTGTGAGTCACCATGCTTCTCTTTCTTCATCGTGTACTGTAGCTTGAATAGAGTGTTTGGGAGTCATCTGACAAACTTTTAACAAACTTAGTTTCATCAGTTGACAAAATACAGGGTCATGTCCCTTGTGGCCTGTCTTATGGCTTCTTTCATTACCCTGGAGCTGACCATTGGCTGATTATATGCCATATGGCTGGCATTTCCTCCATACAAATGGTAGTTTGCAGTTTTCTTCCATTGCTATAGTGTTTTCTTTTTCATTTTAAAACATTTGCGATCATTTTTGCTGATTATCATTTTTTTTTCATTTATCTTTTTGTTCTATATATGTTGCTGCATTCAGCCTTAAATTAAGGCAACTAGTTTGACATTTGTTTTTTTAGAAAATAAATTACCTTACGGATTGAACTCCTCACCACTGCCATTTTGAGCAGGTGCCTTTCAATTAACGATTAAATTATACTCAATCAGCATCATGTATGATTATTTCTTGGTTTGTTATAACTCTCCTGCTACAGAAATGAATTTTCAACCAAAAACAGTGATTACTGATTAGTGGTGGATGGCTTTTATTTTTATTTAAGTTCCATCTGAAGAAATGCCACCTCTCTTTTCACTTCTAAAATCCTAAAGTTCACAACCCACAGGTACATTACACCACCATGACATTATATCTTGTTGAATAAATTTATTACATAAATAGTTTAAATAAAAGCATATGCCAAATGACATGTTTTTACTGTTAAATAAATACATATTTTATAAATAGTTAAATAATTCAGGTTTCAGCTACAGTGGAGTGTGCTTCGTAAAGAATTCCAGTGCATTTATCTAAAGTCTTAACAACAATAAAAAACATCAACATTTAAAAAGTTGTAAACTCAGTAAAAGATGCTACAAAGTATGGCCGTCATTTTCTCTATCCCTGGAGGAGCTGCACGAGCCATAGCTGAGTACATTAAATTTGGTCAGAAGAAAAAGTTAGGCAACAATGTTTTTTAAAAGAATACTTATGTTAGCCAATGTCAGTATGAAGACTTAATTAAAAATATTGATCATGACAAATGACATTTGAAAGACAAAACAAAAAACCCATGTACTTCTCATCAAGAACTTGCAATTGTTCTTCTCATTAGCTTTTTAAAGTGCCGTATTGTTACCAGACATAGCCATTTCCTCCATCATTACCCGCAGTACTTCTTGTCCCCAGTCCCTCAGTCTGACAAAAACACTACATGCATATTCTATCCTCGCATAGTCATAATTGTGGGACAGCTGCAGAGGAGCAGGTGTTGCCGGCACAGGCGTTGATGGATCCATGTTTTTGATATGGCATTTTACTCTTTTCAAAACATGATAGAGTGTCGTCTTTAGCCATGGCAACCTTTTCGGAATAGGTTCCGGATACTTAAAATGCACATTCTGATATCTTTCTACTTGGGAGAGATGGAAATTGAAAAGCTGATTCTTTGTATAGATGTCTCGCAGCTTCTCAGTAAAGTTGAAACCAGTTACCATGGCGCTAGGAACCTCATTTGGAACCATACAGGAGCTAATATTTTTCTGTGATAGAGGAAAAGAAAATGATCTCAGAGGAATTCACGGGTAAAGACAGTTTTAAAAGACATTTTATATTTAGACAAGAGCAAATCACTAAACACTGTACCTAAATATTTCATGGAATCAAATGGCAAAAGCACAAGTCACAAAGAACTGTAAAGTTCAGAAAAAAGCAAACCAACACAGTCTTTGATTGTCAGTAATACTAAGCGCGTTGTCACAGTTTAAATTGGGCAGCTGGGCATGAATTGTATGTTTGACAGAATTTAAGGAAAGTTATCAGTCAGTTTATCTTAAGAGTCACACTTTGCAGAATAGTGTATATGGCTACCTAGTTCCACAATAGTCGATGATTTGCTCTGCAATTTTCTTAGCATGGCTAATGAATTAGACACAAGAAGTGGTTAATAAGCTGCTTATTTTTCTTTGCAGTCTAAACATTATAGCACAGCATTATTTTTAAATGGAACTGAGATACATTTATTGGGTAAACTTTCATGTGCTTCCCTGGAAAGAGCCGTTTCTCCCATGAACTTCTTTCAGAGTATTTTCCCCTACAGAAAGTACTCCTGGCTTGGGCTTGACTATTTGGTTGCAGGTTCTTTTTTTCTAGACAGAGAAAAATGGCCTTGCTATTGCTCCCTTTAACATGTGTACTCTGCTTGTTTTACTTTCCCATAGAAAGCACCATTGGCTCAGTCCTTAACTGTGTTCATTTCCTGAAACCAATCACTGATGGATCAACTTTATGTACTTCTTTTGTTTGTTTTCTCAGAGAGTTATTCTAACCCCCTAATTCTATTTCTTAGCTGTGTTTTTTTAACTGGAGGGAAGAATTGCTGCTGATGTTGGGTACTATGATTGTTAATCTCTCCCTTGGAAAGTTCTCCTTGCTCAGTGGTTCTTTGCACACCCGTGTCTCATACCTGGATGTAGACATCTATCTAGCTATTGCTGCCATTAGTTTTCTGTACACTTCTTTTTTTTCCAAACAGCAAGTAATAATGGCCCAGTGTTTTTTCCTACCAGTTCCTGTCCTTACAGCCCCCAGTCAGTTGTGGAGGATGGCTATGGATAATGGGTCTGTTTCTGCTGGAATTCTTTCCTTTGAAAGGCAGTGCTTCTTTTGGTAATATTTTTATACTAGAACTGAATCTCCATGCAAAACTTGACTGTAACATGGGTTAATTTTAATTAATTTGGACTGAGCTGGATTCTTAATAATTTGATAGAAAGTTAACTTTTTTCCCCTGTAAAGTACCTTGAGACGTTTGTTGTGAAATAAAACCTACATTGATACACCAACGTGAAATTCATTTAAAAATAACTGATTCTAAATCAAATAATTTCTAAAGAGTTACAGCAAAATTGATTGGTACTTACGAATATGTCCAGAAACTCCTTTGTGTCATGTTGCAGTAATTCCACAAGCTTCACAGATTGGGTGAAAGAACATTCAATTGGAACAGGAAGTGCAAGACTCCAGGGATTCCAAAGAAGCATCAAGACAAACACTGAAAACATTCAAATAAGATTATCTATATACAGTTGAAACCATTTACATTCATTGACTGGGATCTTTCATAAAAAGAAAAAAAAAATTGTGTTAGTTCTACAGTTGTGTAAGATAATACAAGTTTATGTGATAATGTTGCTGGATTATGGTTGTTTTGCGTATTTTATAAAGTTGATATTAAACTATTCGTAAGCTTTCTTTTCTTATCTTGACCTGTCATGGGACTGCAGATGTTAATTGGCTAAAAGCAATAATCTGGGAAATCACATCAAATGGTGACATTATGTCTAAGTTGTACATTGTCGCCTTTTAAATAAAGCCAAAGTAAAAAGGAAAATAGTTTAAAAAATACACAACTTTATATTGACTAAAACTGGTAAGAGAGTTTCACTCATAGGGGAATTAACCACTACTCTAAACAGAAACCTAAAAACCTGGATTACAGTTTATTAATCTACCCAGGGGCACCTTGTAAAAATATACCCCAAAGGTTTAACCCAAATACTGTTTATGATACAATTCTTCAACAAAAAAAGTAAACTGTTAATTTTAAAAAGTAACAATTTTATTTTGGCTTTTAGCAAACAAGAATATCTTGAGTAATTGTAGCTGACTAAAAAACAAAAGTTTAGCTAGTTTAGTGTCAAACAGTGAGGAGAAAATAATGCATTTCTTTTTATCAGCTGCATTGAAAAACCTAGACGTGGTAGATCTAGATAATATACTTGCAACATACCATAATACATCTTAAAACCAAATATAGAATTTTTCTAATATAATGAGCACGGAAACATCTCTAACCAGGCCTATGGTCTATATGTTCAGGGGTATCAAGTATAAAACCTCTGAACATTTATTTAGGTTGACTAATTGACTGTCCTGTAAGAAATAACGAGCAATAACAAAAAAATACTTTAACAAGATACTAACAACTACAAAAAGAGGCAAAAATAAAAAGTATCCAAGAAAGCACAAAGCCAAACAAAACCTGAAAAATCTCAGCAAAAGAATCCAAATGTGAAAGCGTTAACGAAGTTAAAGATAATTATCATAAGAAATGGCATGATTCTTTCCTAACCCATGTGATTGTAACCATAAAACTTTATTTTTACCTGAATTGAAATGATTCTTCAAAAAAAAAAAAAAATTATATATATATATATATATATATATATATATATATATATACATACATATATATACATATATATACACACACACATATATATGCATGTGTTAGCACTAAAGGTTATCTATTAAATAATTGAACAAACACATAAAATTAGATTAATCATGCAGGATACTACTCTATTACAAAAACATTTTTTTAAATATTGTAAAAAGTACTTACCAAAGTGTTTTAGATGTCCATAAAACTTAGAGTCCATAGTGACCGTAGAAAGTGACTTCATAAACTCAAGGTGTAACACTTCAGTGATTACTCTGGCCTATATTGTATTTATAGCAATCTACACCCACGTCTTTTGACACAAAAAAATCCACTAAGTCACTCACTAAA
Organism: Valencia hispanica; assembly: GCA_963556495.2. Lineage (NCBI taxonomy): Eukaryota > Metazoa > Chordata > Actinopteri > Cyprinodontiformes > Valenciidae > Valencia > Valencia hispanica. The sequence goes on from OY747704.1 coordinate 49,240,698, forward strand.
ATTCCATTGTATATCTTGAGACAGTTCTGCAATGACAGGGCATGGCTTGTTTTAATACTTTGGGAAGGCAAGTATCAATTGGCAGGTATTGCCTAATTTCAACTCCAAAGACAGAATTTTCTTTTCTTTTTTGATTCTTCTTACATTTCACACTATGATATATAGCAAGCACATAATAGTCCTTCCCAGTTTATCAAGAATTTGTGCATTTGTGTGCATGAAATAAGTAAAATATCTCACTAGGGGGTCGCTGTTTTTATTTAAAAAAATAACCGTTATCCTCTACACTTTTAACTGTAATTCAAGATCAACAATAACATCTACACCATTTCCATGCACATTTCCTTATGTTTAGCAATTTTTAGTTGATAACCAAAGAGCAGATATATGGAAAAGAAAAAAAGTAAAGTATTTGATGAGATCAAGGCAAACCATCTCTTATCTATGCTTTCAGATATTGTGGTCCACCTTCATGGTGTAGCCCAGGGATCTGTTCAGGTTCCTGTTTAGATTCTAAGAAACTTGCCTTTTCTCTTATGTTTAAATAGACTTCAACTCTTAGATTTGGAGTATATTAAAATATATCACATATACCTTATTTTCCCATCCAAAACTATCCGTTGTCTGAAGCCAGTGGTTAAGCGGAACGGTAGAGTATTTAAGTTTTGGAAATGTGTGTATGGGCATTGAACCAGATCTCAGCTGCCTTGTTTTCTTTATACATTTCCAGCCATTTCCAGAATGTCGCTGATTTGAGTCCTATAATGCATATCTAGATGCAAAGATTTTCTGCAAACTTTCTCTCTTTAAGAGAGATTGTTATACTTCATCTTAGATTTAGAAGAGAAGGAATTACATTGTTGAGACAGACTTTGAAACTCCCTTTTAAATCTAGGGTTTGAAAAATGTGAGAAACCCATTATAAGGTTAACAGTATGAAAAACAATGCAATTTTTACACTGAGAAAAGTAAGAATTTTTGATAGTTTGTTTTTATTGAATGAAGGGAGAAGCACAAAAATTACAAATGTTTACAGAATACTTCAGATTGTATAAAATGTAGCTGTACGGGAAAAAAAACACAAAAAAAACTTCTGATTGAAATTCACTAAATCAAAGGTTTATTGTGCAAGTAGCAAAAACTAAGACATAGTGTTATTGACCTCGACACTGTTGTTAAAAAATGCTGACCTCTTAAAAAAAGGAAGTGTTAGATTCCACATTCTTAAACAAAAATGAGCAAGTATTTGTGTTAAAAAGCTCTCATATTGCTCTAAAATGAAAATAATATGCAAATTACTGCTGTCACAACTTTTTAGCCATGGAGTTAGAAAACTGATATTCACATACGCATACTCTTTGAAGAGCTAAATGATAAAACTAATGCTGGAATTTTTTTAACATTTAAAGTTTTTTCTTGAAAAGTTGCTGGGGAGAGACCTGGAAAAGTTTGACACTTTCTCTCACCATCATCTTAAGCATACTCATATTTAACAGAGGAAGCAACACTTTTGATGCTTAGTTTCCAGGAAATGAGTAAACTATCATTACTTACATATTTTTTATGCCTTTGTCAAATGGATGATTTGCAACCACAAGGCATGAACTGCCAATTTCAATGTAGGAGATCTATAAAAGGAGGAGACCTACATTTCAGATCCCTTCAATATGTTTTCCAATCTGCTGCCTGGAATCAAAAAACAAGGCTGATTTTAGTCACATAGGACTATATCATGTAAACAGGGATGTACATGCCTTTTATGTCATGCGAGAAAGTAGGTCATATGCAAGTTTTCCAAATTAAACACAAAAATCCAACATTAGTCTCATGGTTTATGCTTTAAATATGAAAGGAAGAGTATGTTGTCTGTTGACTGTGTTTAGGACTGCTTGCTACATAACACTCATTGTAAAACTATGTGACTTTCTACAAGTCATCAGACATAGATCCTAAGAACTTGCATAAAAGACAGTCTATCATACCTGTTCATCTCTTAACTCCTGATTTGAACTGTCTAAGTGCGTATTTGTCTGCATGTGGGTATATTAGCAGTTGTGCTCTATCATGTGTATACATGTGTACTTCTTGGCCCCCTAGGTGGGAGGGGGGGACTGCAAATCTTTTCTAGCCATAGAGAACCACTTTTGGTTTTAATGGCAAAGTTGTAGTCATTAATACTGCTGGCAATGCAGTGGGGATCTAGGCACAGTTAACCTCCTTTCATGATACCCCTGTCCAAGAGAAGCTGAACAAGGAGGGGAGGGCAAAATAAGCACGGATCATTGATCTGAAGTCAATACTGCAAAAATCAAGTGCTGGCTGGTTCATTCCTCTGGTGCTGGAGCATGTCCGTCACGCTCACTATGTCCTCCTCAGGGACCTGGAAAAGAAAAGTTATAGGACTTTTACTTACTTTACCTACTTTTTATCAGAAACATCATTGTAAAAAGAATACAGACACATCATGGGCATGAATGCAATACATTTTTGGTCTTTAAGGATATATTTAAAGCTATCTTGAAGGGTGGAATGATCTAATGGGAAAAAAACAACTTTCAACAACTTTTAAAGTTAGAAATTGGGTAAGCAATTTTGAATTGCATTGAAGTGTTAGATTGCATTATTCATTCCAGAATGTGGGGGTAGCACCATGCTGTGGGGCTGTATTGCAATTTTATTTGTAAAGCACACTTTCAACAGCAGGGTAATTCAACGTGCTTTACATGATTTGGTGATTTAAAAAACAAAAACAACAATGGAAATTAAAAGTAAAAGAAACACACATTACACATGATACACAATAAAGTAAGAGGAAGATCAATAAAGCAAGAGAGCATGAACACATTTCATACATATGACATCAATCATTTAATCGAAGGCAATTCTAAACAAATGGGTTTTTAGTCTCGATTTAAAGCAGTTCAGAGTTTCAGCAGCTCTACACTCGTCAGGAAGTCTCTTCCAGATAAGGGGAGAATAGAAACTGAAAGCTGCTTCTCCATGTTTAGTTTTGAGTCTAGGGATGTTTAGTAGGCTAGAGTTGGAAGACCTGAGTGGTCTTGGGGGTTGGTACCGTGACAACAGGTCTTCAACATATTTTGGAGCTAAGCCATGTAATGATTTATAAACCAGTAGGAGTATTTTGAAGTCTATTCTCTGAGCTACAGGGAGTCAGTGTAAGGACTTTAGAACTGGGGTGATGTGCTCTACTTTCCTGGTTCTAGTGAAGACGCGAGCGGCAGCTTTCTGGATCAGCTGCAGCTGTCCGATTGACTTTTTAGGCAGACCTGTGAAGATGCTGTTGCAGTAATCAATCCGACTAAAGATAAACGCATGGATGAGTTTTTCTAGGTCCTGTTGCAACATCAGTCCTTTAATTCTAGAAATGTTCTTCAGGTGATAGAACGCTGACCTTGTTATTGCCTTTATGTGACCCTGGAGGTTCAGGTCTGAGTCCATTACTACACCTAGGTTTCGTGCCTGATTAGTAGTTTCTAGCTGTATTAACTGAAGCCGTGTGCTGACTCTTGATCGTTCCTCTTTGGGTCCAAAAATAATTACTTCAGTTTTGTTTCTTTTCAGCTGGAGAAAGTTATGGCACACCCAACCATTTATTTGATCAATGCATTTATTTAGGGTTTGAATGGGTTCAGAGTCACCTGGTGACATTGTAATGTAAAGCTGAGTGTAATCCGCGTAGTTATGGTAGCTAATGTTATTGGTTGCTGTAATCTTGCCTAGTGGGAGCATGTAGATATTAAATAAGAGGGGCCCCAGGATGGAGCCCTGGGGCACCCCACATGTGATTTCTGTTCGTTCTGATGAAAAGTTTCCTATTGAAACATAGAAGTCCCTGTTCTTTAGGTAAGACTCAAACCAGCCAAGTACTGTACCAGAAATTCCGACCCAGCTCTCCAGTCGTTCCAGTAATATATCATGATCAACAGTGTCAAATGCTGCACTGAGGTCCAACAGAACCAGCACTGTGGTTCTACCACAGTCTGTATTTATGCGGATGTCATTGAATACTTTGACGAGGACAGTCTCGGTGCTGTGGTGAGCACGGAAACCAGACTGAAAAACATCAAAACGGTTTGTCATTGTTATGAAGCTATTTAACTGCTGAAACACGCTTTTTTAATAATCTTACTGATGAATGGAAGATAAGAGATCGGCCTGTAGTTCTGCATGAGCGTGTTGTCCAGATTCTTCTTCTTTGCAAATAGAGAAAAAAACAACAACCTCCAAATACCTCAAACATCAGTTCAAAGAAATGACCAACTTTGCCTTCAAGTATTCACTTGGAATTGTGCCAAACGTTTGTTGGTGGCTAAAAAACTGTGCAGTTTAGAAGTAACATGCCAAGTGACATTCAAGCAAATTTCAGTGAGATTATGTACCGTAGATAAATAATCACCCAAAAAAAAAAAAAATATATATATATATATATATATATATATATATATCCACAACGATAGAGTCACCATTGGTAGGTTACCCATTTCTTCAGACCCTCTTGCCTTCTCCCGCATGTTTTCCATTTATGGGAAAAGCTGAGATAATCTTCCCTGATCGCATTTATCAACAAGTCATGTTTCTCAGAAGTGTTAAAGTGCTAGTGTTGTCAACATTTTCCTTTCCATATCAATAGTTTATTATTAGACCCCACTGTGGTTTGCAAGGTTAAGGAAATGTATGACTATGATGAAATGCAATGCGATGACATGCTGCAAAACGCAAGGCATGGAAAGGAGTTACAACTTGAAACATTCAGAGGGTGGAATGTTAAAATAATCATTATGTGCATATGAAAACACTCAAACGCTCACAAACACCAGGTTTACATCTGATTAGTCTTCATTGCGAGACTTAGGTGACAACACTGATTAAACAGCTCAGGCACTACTGAATTAACTATAGAAAAACGTTTAACACAAAATTGAAGTAATCCATTAATGCATAAGAACCGTTTCCCCAACCAGGTGCTGCTAATCAAATGCATATAATATACTAATCATCAGCGAGGGTGACGGCCTCTTTAAAAGCAGGGGTTTCAGCAGTTTTGAGCAACAGGTGTGGGTTGACACAATGCTATGGTGGAAAGACATCAGAAATTACCTTAGAGGAGCAACTTTCCATCAATGTGGGGACATAATAGAGCTATTTCCAAAAAGTTTCAAGTCCACTATTTTAAAGTGAGAAAGAATGTTTACAAGTTGAAAACAAGGACAAGCTGTCAACTTTTTTCACCGACTGGACATCTTGGTATATTCAATGCAATTAAAGTTCAAAAATATTTAAATTACTCCCAGAGAGAAATTAAATGTTGCAACTCATATTAGCCAAGCTTGGGAGGTTTGACCCTTTTTATTGCTTTTGCAGATCACTTGACGCAAACAAATTACAAAAGAATTTAACTTTAAAGTGACTGAGCAAATTCAACAGATGTCCAGCCAACTGGTGCTAGTAGTCTCACAATGAGTGGAAAATAGATCACCTGAGTGCAGTGACTGTGTCTCAAGTGATTATAGTATATAGACATATGTGTCTGGAAGGTCTGTTCACTGGTTAACCAGTATTTCTGGCTACCATTATAGCATGAAGACAAGAGAACACTCGAAGCAAATCAGAGTAAAGGTTACTGAAAATTATAAATCAGCGGATGGATACAAAAAAAAATCTAAGGCACTGAACATCCCTTGGAGTTTAGTTAAAACCATCGTCAAGAAATGGAAGAAATATGGCACATGTGTGAATCTGCCTAGATCAGGCTGTCCTCACAAACTGATTGACCGAGCAAAAAGAAGACTAGTGAGAGAGGCCACCAGGAATCATGACTAAGTTGAAGGAGTTACAATCTTTAGTAGCTGTGATGGCTGTGAGACTCTACATACAACTGTTACCCAGGTTCTTCACCAGTCCAAAGGTTTATGGGAGAATGGCAATAAGAAAGCCACTGCTGAAGAAAACTCATAAAAGGTTCAATTAGAGTTTGTCAAAAGTCTGATAAAAATCAATAACCATGATGTCAGAAAACTACACAGCCTCTTCAGATTTTCTGATTCTCCGAAACTCAGATTCTAAAGATTGAAGGATCAAAATGTCAGAATAAAAGAAAAATTAAAGTGGAGGTCTTAAAAGTAAGTGTATGGAAATTAAGCGAATAAATAAGCTCCAATGCAAAAGTTATGTGTGGGAAGATCTGAGTACAGGCCATGATTTTTCCCCTTGGAGCCTCTTTTTTTTTACTAAGAAGACTGGATTAATTTTACAACAAAACTTCCTTGGAAGTTTGACTCATCTGTCTTAAGGATGATGATGAAAGCACCAAGTAATGGTATTTAAAAATATATAGACAGAGACTCATACTTGAGGTGCGGTAAAAAGGTGAGATAAGTACATAAATACATTGAGTTTCCATTGCAACAAGTGTAGTATTGAAAGGTTTTGGACTCACTAGAGCATGGTCAAAGCTGAAGGTGCTGATGTAATAGGCAGAAATGTCACCATCTGCCAGGGGCTGAGATATCTGGGCGACTATGCCACATTCATCTGAAATACAAAAAGGAAATGGCATTGATTTTAAAGTTACAAATAATAATGAAAGGTTCATAGATCAAAGTAATTAAATAACGATAAGAACAGGATGCCTTCATGCAAAGAGGTTAAATGGAAAACAAACAGTTAATTGTTTCCGGAGACAGTGCTTAATGTGGGCAATATGGCTCCATGCCCAGGGTGGCATGGTCTTTGAAGCATTGCAAGAATACAAAAAAGTGAAGTTGTGACAGTTTTATATTACTGTAATTTTCAGACTATAAGCCACAACTTTTTTCACATACTTTGGACCCTGTGTCCTATATAGTGCTGTCATGAGATAAAAAAAACTTTGAGATTAATTAATTATGATCTGTAATTAATTAATATAACTAATCTCTTTTTTAATCTCACCTAATAATTGCTGAGAAAAGACCTCATCTTAAGGTATTTTCTTTTAAATTCATTACATTATTGTGGTAGAACAAAAGTTTGATACATTTAATTTAAAAAAAAGCTTTATGAAGTCATTTATTGTATTTAACAGACTTGAACAGATGCAGTCCCAGCCATTTACATTCTGCTGTTTTTGTGACTAGTCCCAAGTGGCGCCTGCAACCTTCTGCTTCGAGCATGCGTGATTCATTAGCGTTTTGGACGCAGTTGGGTTAATATCTTCTCTGAGTCCAGCTGTATTACAGGTTAAAACAACATGTAATCTACGCATTATTTTTGATACAGATGGCTTGCCATACCAGTGGACCTGGGCAGCCGGGTGGAGCTGCAGTGTGCGGTGCAGACTGGTTGCCTGTTGTGAGGTCTGAGACGGGAGATCGTCCCGCTGCTTGGTGAGAAGAGTAACAGCCGTACATGCTTCACCCAAAAGTTTAGAGGGGTCATCTTCTGATGAGTTTACAGCCAACCGGTGTCCACTTCAGGGTGTGGTTAACCGCAAACAACTCAAGCTCAAGAAGCCCAGTGCATAAAACGGGTTTTATTTAAAGGGAACTCGCATGCAGAAACTGTTAAATTAAAGATTAAAAATTAGATTAACGCGATTAAAAAACAGTGAGCTAAATATGGCTTTAATTAATTGATCGCAATTAACGCGATCATTTGACACCCCTAGTCCTATACAACGATGCGGCTAATTTTTATTTTTTTTAATGGCTAACGGCCTCTGGGGGTCTCTACTCCTCTACTCTCTCTCCTCTACTTCCTGCTCTCCGCGAGGATGGACGCTTTTCTCTTTCCCTCCCTACTGTTGCCTACTTCTGCATTCTTATGTCTTGTCAACTGTTTTGGAGCGTCTCTTTGCATCCAGAACAACCATGGTTCTGGATCTGGTTCTGGTCAGCTGGTCTCTTAATACAATTAATCACATTTGTCCCGGAGAACGGCTAAAAGGGAGATACGAGTTGTTCCGTGGATGATCTTGTGTCTCTCGCTTTTGACCATTGAGGACGTTGGAATCATTTATATAATTGGATTCATGATAACCAGATATCTGCTGATTATCGCAGGTGGGTTTTCTGAGGTATCGTAAACTTCAAGCTTAAAGGCAGCAATTGGCAGGCTGCCCGGGCTACAGGAAGGTTGATGTCAACACTCAGACTATTTGTGATGTGCGAGCATAATTGGACTCGTTTCGCTGCATGGGTAATAACTTGGAGAAGTTTTCAGCTAGCTGGAAGGTAATCTGACCCACGATTTGGCAATTTGGACTGTACTCGGACCACTGACATACTCTAAGGCAAGAGAAAAAGTGATCTTCGCCTGTTTCTAGAACAATTTCTTATCTACTGGAATTCGACTCCCTGGTCTTGGTAGACCAAACAATAAACTCCCTTGGATGTGTGTGCAAAAGGATGCTCCATCCCACCCCACTCCCCCATTGCCCCACATGAGCCTGGGAGCTCCCTGACTCAGCTCCAAGGTCGTATATTACATGAAAGTGGACAAACACTGGGATTGAACTGAGAGGAGTTTCATGGTCTCACATTAATGCACACCTACATGCACGCACGCTCACGCCACAGCTACAGACATGCACGCGCTCCTGGATTTCAACATGCTTGCGGTACCCTAAGACTCTTGCTCCCCCTCCCGCAAAGTGGGCTAGTGGAGCGCGCCAAGCCGCGAACTTAGTCTGCCAAGTGGGAGTTCCCAGAACCACCCTTCCTGCCTTGTATTATCATGTGTTGTGAATGATATATGTGTTTTTTATGTAGGGAGGTGGGGTTTTTTAGCACCTAAGCTGTGTCCTCCAATAGATGACAGGGCTTACATGCATTTTTTTCCTCCCCTCCTCCCATCCCCTACCTGTTGTGAATCATTTCTATCTGCTAAAGGGGTGCTGGTAAAGTTGGCTGCTACCGCGGTCTTCCAAATCCTCTATTGTGTTCATGTTTGTATGATCTTGGATTGGTTGCACTTGAAACTGAATTTCCCCACGGGGATTATTAAAGTATCTCTTATTATTATTATTATTCTTTTGGCAGGAAGCGCAAAAGTGAGACAGAATGCGGGGAAAGATTATGCGCCGAAGAAGACACTACCGGTAGTTTTCATGCATACACCCTCATGAAAAACACATGAAGAAATGTAGCTTTTAAGTTAAAGGCAATCGAGCTGGCAGTCAAAGAAGGAAATAAAGTTACTGCACGTAAGCTTGACATCAATTAATCGATGGTGAGACGTTGGAAGTCGCAGCGGGAAGAACTGAGTCAGTGTAAAAAGATGACAAACACTTTCAGAGGACATAAAGACACCGAGGAAGACGACTTCAGTGGCTTTAGTGATAAAGAGGAAGATAGCGACCAATGAATATTCTGATAGGCTAAAGTGTGTTTTGTTTTCTAACCGGGCATGTTACTGTTGTGTTGGTGCAGTGTTTTATTTTCTAACTGGACATGTTACTGTCGTGTTGTGGTGGTGCCATACTACCGATTTTAAGGTTTGAAAAACAAGCACTTCTTAAATTAAAACAGGAACAGCACTCAGACATCCGCCAGGGCCACTCATCCACCCCATCCCCATCCCTATCCCCATGTTGTTATCTAATTTTAACTTTCGGTACTTTTCCTGTAAAATGTCTGTTAATGAGACGCATGGCTGCGCTCTTCCAGCGGACAGTGGAGATTCGGGCCTGCTGCGCGAGGGGAGCCGCTTGTGAGCCCTCTGACATAGGAGAGGAGTGGAGCTTATCACCGCCATTCGGTGGGTGGATACGTCGGATCAACCCCAAAATTGAATCATTTGTTCCTGGGCCCATTGCCGACATTTCCTGAAGATTCCAATGAAATCCGTCCATAAGTTGTTGAGTTATGTCGCTAACAGACAGCCAAACGGGCACAGACAGATGGGCGGAGACACTGTGTACCATCTTTCTGTGTAAATATTTCAAAAACATGAAAATGGGCGGCTTATACTCAGGTGGGCCCTACAAATGTACAACATTTATTTTCTTTTGAAATTTAGTTGGTGCGGCCTATATTTACATGCACTCAATGTACAAAAATTACGGCACTTATTTGGATGTTCCGAAATTTGGAGTGGGGATCCAGTGTGATCCAAATCAACACAGCCGACCATGATTTCTTAAATAAATTTAAACAGTTTAGAATTTTGATACTATTGCTTATTTTTTGTATCTCTAAAGCAATTTTTTTAAATGCACATGAAGAAAAATTAATTTCCTGTTTCCTTTGTTTTGCTTTAAAAAGTGTTACCAGGATACGGTAACATCCTTTGCAAATAAGCAGAGAAGGTGATACATCATGAATAATCACATGAATGATTGCTCGTCTCTAAATGGCAAACATGGCTACAGTGAGTCTGTAAACATTTTTTAATGAAATCGTCACAGCTCAGTTTCATGTATACAACCGCCATCCGTTTTGAAGAAAGCACAATCTTTACAAGGACTGTATCCAGCCTGAATTTATCCTCCAAATGTCAGCAAATCTTTTTGTATCATGGGGTATTCTGGATGTTCACTTCAAACTTTCTACGCTCTAGAAGGCAAACAAGGATTATCAATAAGGATCCTTAGTTCTCATGACCTCTGCAATAAGAATACAAATTTTACAGCCATGTATGCCATGTTTTAGATTACTATAACTACTCTACATAGAGTAAATAACTTACAGTATTTACGTTTTATTTATTATCCGAGTCTGAACAATGTTTTTTTTTTTTATGACCGGACTCTCCGTTACATCCGGCTTTAACTCAATCTTGACGCACGTCAAGATGCTTGCCATGGCCACATGATACATCACAACTGAAAAAAACAAACCCACCAGCTAGCATAATTATTAAAAAACAGCTCTCTGAAAAGTAGGAAATGGTTAATGAAGAGACAGAAGACGGGCTTACAACTTCCAAGAAAATGACAGCTACATTTAACAGACAATACCACAAGTCACACTTAAAATGTGGATTTATCGCAACAGGCGATTTCTATGCACCAGGCCACAGCTCTGCTTAATATGTGGCAATCAGCTTTCTAATGAAATCAATGAAGTCTTTGTGCTCTACTTTCCTGGTTCTAGTGAGAACGCGAGCAGCAGCGTTCTGGATCAGCTCCAGCTGTCTAATTGACTATTTAGGTAGACCTGTGAGAGCGCTGTTGCAGTAATCAATCCGAATAAAGATAAATGCATGGATGATTTTTTCGAAGTCCTGTTGTGAAATTAGTCCTTTAATCCTAGAAATGTACCAAGGAAGAATAAAAGTAAAATCCATCTTAATACATTAAACTACAAATTAGGATGTTGTTTTCAGTGTGCTTTGTTCTTGTAACTGTGGTTTTTAGAAATATGTTGACATTTGTTTGTTTTTTTATCTTGTTTGATAAGAATAAAGGAGGAAAAAATTTAAATTATGTTTAAAGTCATAACAAGATAAGCCTTATGCAAATTGAACTGGTTAAATATTGAAACAGAAATGTTATTTTTATTGCTCATTAAAGCTCTAATCTGATATACAGACTACTTCAAACTAGACATTCCAGTGGTTATTGTTCTGTGTCATGGCAATTATATTTCCAAGAGTGCATCTGCCAAATCTTAGTTTTTACAAGCTAGAAAGCCAAACCCATTTGCACTTCTTTTACAATGCAGAAGACCAATACAATATGGAAAATGTAGGGGTAGGGCTAAGAATGAGAAATTTAATTTGGCGATAGCCTTTTAAGGTGACTGTTTAGATGAGAAGAAAAGAGGAATAACATGAAGATTAACTGATGATTATAGGGTGGCATCAAACCCTCTTAAATAAGTCAAATTGGGCTCTAAATGTGGGACAAAAACTACTTCAGCTGAACAATGAAGACTACTTTAGCACACAATAGCAAAAAAAGTATTTAAAAGCAAATTGCCTCACCAAACCCCAGTGGTTGTCCACCTATACGAACCATCCTCCAGAGCTCCCCGGAGGAACTTGTGAACAGAAGATCAGCAGGAAACCTGGAACAAAATTAGATTGCTTCATTATAAACTAAGGGACGATGTTTAAACGTGCACTAGACCATGACAGAAATGAATACTCTGCAACAACTGATACAAACTCAATGTAGAAACAAAGACTGCTTCATATTTGAACCACAAAATAATTTCCGATCAAGTTTTTCCCCCAGGGTGCCATTTATTTGTTTTAATGGTGATTACAAACAGCAATATTCTGTCAGACCTCTAAGAGGTTGATGAGTAAATGCTTACTGTCTCTGGGCCTCAGTGTCCATCACCAATGAGATATATCCATCGATGAGGGAGAAGGAGAAGAACTTGATGCAGTCCAAATCCTGACCTGTACACGACTCACTGTCTTCTTTAGGACTGAAGATAAATAAGCATTCAGTATGCCAGCAAAAATCTTCTTTTGGCACATACACATGCATTTCTATTAATATGAAAAACATTTATTTTAGAAATTACATTAAAAGACGAATTCTCATACTAAATAGATTATACTGATAATTCAAGAGTTTATTTCTGTTCATTTTAATGGTTATTACGGCTTTTACCTGATAAAAACTCAATATAAGGTTCCTTAAAATAAATATAAAAGGATTTTGAAAGTAACAAAAAAAAACTATTTAATTTTAATCTCCCATAAATAAGGTTTCCAGTTTTACATTAATAATTAAAGCAATGGAATTAAAGCAGAGCGCAAAAACAACAGTCTTCCTGTTCAATGGATTTCACTTCACATGATGTGAGCTAATAATGAAATAAGAATGTGTGCTGCCATCTTGTGCTTTAGAGCAGTACTGCAGTGGTGTGAAGAAATTTGATCTCACCTGTTGGAATAAAAGAGGACGTCTATGAGCGTGGTGGCAATGGATGGCAGTGTGTCCGGGTCCAGAGACATGACGCAGAACTGGTTCTTTGGGATCAGCACCGGGTGAACTGTATGCTGGATGGCTGGAGGAAAAGAAAAAAATCCTTAAAATTTGGATTTGGTTGTGTTTGGTTGAGGAACATAATGAAGTAAATTTTAGGAAAAGAAATATGGGGATGATCTGTTAATGAAGACAGTTCATCCAAAGAAAAGCACTTATTTGTTTTTCTAGAAGGATCAGATTGAAGAATGTTGTGGTCAAAAAGAAAAATTTCATACATAAATAAACAAAGTTTCAATTTGACCAAGAAAAGGCAACTAGCATTTTTAATCCCGCCACCCTACCTAAAAATACTGAAGACCATTGTTCATTAAATGAAAAGGTCTTTCCCATTTTGTTCCTCCCCTTCCATAATTATAAGTGGTTATTTTGCAACTTGGTTTTAACACCTTTAAATTTTGTAGATAAAAATGATGTATCAGTGGATCCATGTTATAGATAGAGAAGCTAGTTACATTCATACATCTGCTTTGCTGATTTAAGTTATTTTGGGATTTAAATGATTTGGCATAAACTAATTGAAGAGTTTGCATCATTAGCTGGCATAATTGTCATAATGGGCCTCATTTATGGGCCAATCCCAGCATTCTAACAGTTGGGTGTTGATAAATCCAACAGCTTGATACGACTGCGTGTCAGTTCATAATGCTGGTGAGCATCAAATCAGGACAGACTGTCCAGCCCAGTATTGTGCAGACCTGCACAGGCTAAAATGACATGTAGCATTTTCTGTGGTGTGTACAACAGAATTCCTTCAGCTGGACTTAAAAACTTTCAAATATTTAACCCACAGACAGTATAATACAGATTCACACAGTAACATAGTTCTTCTAAGGTGACAGCCATCCTTCAGAGAAATCCTAAACTTAGTTACATACAATTTTATTTCAGTTCAATTCTTCCATAGTACTCAGATTAATTCACTGAAAACAATGTTACACACCCTATGGGTTGTTTCTACAAATCAAACTGTTAATCAAATATAAATCAAACTTTATTTATAAAACGCTTTTCATACAAGAAGTTGCATCACAAAGTGCTTTACAGATTAAAATGACCCCACATAAAACCACCTTCCCTTCCCTCCCACACAGATTTAAAAGCATGGTCACAGTTATACCCCCCTCCCCCCAACCCATCTCCCATGCACACACACAGTTAAAAGAAAAAGTAAAAAAGGACATTGGGCCGAGTGTAGATGAACCATGCAAGGAAACGCCATCAGAGGAGCCATCTGCCCCGGCAGCGGTAGACCAACAGCAGCAGCCGAGGCACCGACACAGGGCGCCCAGTGGAGGCAAGGCCAAGACCCCCACCTCCACCCAAGCTCACCTGGAGAGCACCCAGGCAGCCACAGCCGACCACCGCTCCCGGGGCAGAGGGCTCCCACAGAGGAAACACTGGAACGGGGATTAAGAAAAATTAAAGTATAAAAATAAACAGTAAATTAATGTGCTAATATTAAATAGTAAAACTGATAAAAATGTAATCATATAAAACATGCAGAGCAATTAAACAAACAGTAATAAATAATAATCCGTTAAAAGCTAGGCTAAAAAGGTGAGTCTTGAGCCTGCTCTTAAAAACATGAACGTTCTCTGCGGCCCTGAGGTCCTCTGGCAGCCTGTTCCAGAGGTGAGGGCCATAAAACTGGAAAGACGCCTCGCCATCCATGTGTGTCCTGACTTTTGGGGTGACAAGGAGACGGCTGCCAGAGGAGCGCAGAGACCGCGAAGGTTTATATGGTAAAAGCAGTTCAGAGAGATAAGAAGGCCCAAGACCATTAAGACACTTAAAAACCATTAAAAGAACCTTAAAGTCGACCCTGAAATGTACGGGGAGCCAATGCAATGATTTTAAGACCGGTGTAATGTGCTCCCGCCTCCTGGTCTTCGTCGGGACACGTGCTGCTGAATTTTGTAGTAGTTGTAAACCTGATATACTCTTTTTGGGAAGACCAGAAAGCAGGGCATTACAGTAATCAATTCTACTGGTGATAAAAGCATGCATCAGTGTCTCCGTGTTGGCCCGAGAGAGAATGGGGCGGACTCTGGCGATGTTCTTTAGTTGATAAAAACCTATTTTAGTGATATTTTTTATGTGAGGAATAAAAGTCAGCTCAGAGTCAAAAATCACGCCCAGGTTCTTCACTTGTAAAGAGGGATTAAAAGACAGTGATTGTAGTTTTGGTAAAAGTTTCTCTCTCTGAGCCTCAGGACAGATGACTAAAACTTCAGTTTTGTCCTGGTTGAGCTGGAGAAAGTTTTCTGCCATCCAGGATTTAATGTCTAAAATGCAGTTAAAAAGTGCATCCATTGGCCGTGTGTCATCGGGAGACATGGAAATGTACAGCTGTGTATCATCAGCATAACTGTGAAAGTTGACTCCATGTCTTCTGATGACGCTGCCAAGAGGGAGCATTTACAGGTTAAAAAGCACTGGGCCTAAAATCGAACCCTGGGGCACACCACATGTAATCCTATAGAGGAGCAGGTATCTAAACTTACCATAAAAGTCCTGTCTGTGAGATAGGATGTGAACCATTTGTGAACAGCACCAGAGAGGCCAATCTGTTTTAAACGGGTTAAAAGAATAGTGTGGTCTACTGTATCGAAGGCAGCGCTTAGATCCAGTAGAACCAACACTGTCACCCTCTGTGCATCATAGTTTAATCTAAAATCATTTAAAATCTTTAGAAGGGCCTTCTCTGTGCTGTGGTTCACCCTAAAACCAGACTGAAATTTCTCCAGGACATTGTGCTCATTAATAAAATCATTAAGTTGAATTAAAACAATTTTTTCGAAAATTTTGCTTAAAAAAGGTAAGTTAGATACCGGTCTAAAATTGTTAAAATCATTCAAATCTAAATTGCTCTTCTTCAACAGGGGCCTCACTACTGCCCCTTTAAAGGCGGCAGGAAAGACCCCTGTCTGAAGGGAGCAATTCATCACGGTTAAAATCTCATCTCTAAAAGATCCATAAAATTGCTTAAAAAAGGAAGTGGGAATCGGGTCCAAAACACATGTGGTGGGCCTCACTGAGGAGAAAACTTTATCAAGAGTCCCAGCTTCTACCAGGACAAAACTGTCCAGCGTTTCCTCTGGTAAAGACACACACTAAGATTTGTCTAAAACCATGTTACTCTGAGAAGATAAAATCTTACATCTGATGGTGTCTACCTTTCATCTGAAGTGGTCTGCGAACTCCTCACAAAGAGTGTTTGAGGGGGTTTTAGGAAAGGCAGTAGTAGCTCTGTTAAAAAGTTTATCAATGGTGGAAAAAAGGATTTTGGAATTATTTTTATGTTCCGAGATGATTTTGGAGAAGTATGAATATCTTACTGCATTGTTGTATAATTTGAGAAGATCTGTGTATATTTGATGGTTTACTGTGGTTTTACTTTTCCTCCATTTTCTCTCTGCCGCCCTAACCACCTATATGACATACCACCTAAAATCTTTCACCATTAGTCTCATTTTGCTTTAGATTGGACAAATAAAAGCTTTATTTCCTCTGCTGCACTAAAAGTCCAAACGGACATAAACGTGTGTGCACAATGTAAGACCTCCTATTTTTCTACTGGGGCAGATGTATTCGTGAAACAGTTTACATTCAGTTTAAAAAGCCAGTTACTCCAAAGAGCTGATGAAATGCCAGCATCCTATGGAAATGCAAAGACAAAAGAGATTGCATAAGAATGAACCTTTCTTTCAGGATGTTCTGACCTCACCATACAACATGTTCTGTACTTTAGGATTACATAATAGCTTCCTGTAAAAGGACAACACCATTCAGTGCAGGATAACTACCCTTATTTCAACCTAAAGCAGACCTCGTTGATTCTGGTTCTTCTAGTAATGGCTCAATCCAAGTTTCCTATTGTCCTGACTCCTGAATACAGATCCAAACACTTTAAATTGAAATGTCCATTAGCACCAGCTCTAGGTTTGATAATTAAGTTTTACTAATCAAAGTATTGCACTTAGTTTGGTTTTTTTTTTGCAAAAGAAAAACTGGACATGTGAATTGTACAAATTTATAAGAAAATCTTGTAATAGGCAAAAAATAGATGACCAATGAATGTATGATTTTAGGAAACTGTAAAAATAAGATACAGAATCTGAATCAAAAGGAATAAATCAACTGATTACCTATATAAGCCAGGAACTTGTACAACAAATGACAGTGTAGAACGCACTCTTGGGCATTCATGTACAAAAACACCCTACCACTACTTTCTGCAGTATGAGCCATATAGAAGAAGCTTATCTTGAAATTAAAGGTAAAGATGACATCAAGCTGACTCAAACATGCAAGTTGTGGCAGTCTAGATCCAACAATTTTTGAGAAACATAAGATGATAAAAGTTTACACAGAGCAAGAGAAAAAAAATTATGAGAAATTTGATAAAGTAGGTAGTAAATATCCAACATTTAAAATTTTTAATTTCTTGTTTTGCTTTTTTGGTCGGAAATATAACTTTACTTTCACAAATATGTTGCTACAAAAACGCTGATCTTTTCCTGCTGTTTTTATTTGCGTTGTATGTTATTTCTTTATTTGCTTAACCTATGAAAAGGTGAAGCATATTAATGATCATTAGATATAACACACTTTTAAAAAGGAATCACAAGTAATCCCAAAACCATATAAAGACCACCGGAAAGAAAAAACAACACCTTTAGATGTGTCCAAAACCAGCTTTTAGCTGTTTTTTTTACCCCTTCCCTGCACTAAATTATAGAGTATTAATGGAATGTATTTTTCTCTCTCAGACAAGTCTGATAAATGGCTGATAGTTAAGTGAATTCATACAGAAACCTTCTTTGCCGTTCTTTTGGAGGCCGTTGGTAAAGTCCTGGCAACCCACAGGCACGTACTCTCCTTCCACCTCCTTATAAAGGTTGAACTCCTCCTCCAGAGTACTGATGACAACTGACAGGTCTTTCTCTCTCACCTGCATAACAAGTATTAGGAACATACTGAAATATAATGGCCTATAATACTATAATGATAATAACAATAATAATAATACATTTATAATAATAATAATAATAATAATAATAATAATAATAATAATACTGAATGTACAACATTGCCATATTAGAGTTATGCTAAGTACAGTCGCTCCTCAACGTGTACACATCCCTAGTAAAACGCCTGCTTTTTGTAATATACAAGATGAGACCATGACAAATTAGTTCAAAGCATTTTTTAAAATATAATTTGACATTTCTTTTGCACAATTAAACTGAAAAACCAACAAACAAATCTGTTTGGTAGAGACATTCAAAAAAGTAAAAGTGTAAAAAACTATTTTGCTGTTCTTCACAATGTCCACCAAAAAGATTGAATACTGAAATAAATTCAAAAGGTATTTCAACAACATATTAGTCTAAGTGTGTGCACGCTTATGCAACTAACTCTTACATACATATTTTGTACAATTAAACAGAATAAATATCACTTAAAATTTAGCATGGTTTCATTTTTCTTTTTAATCACAAAAACCTGGCATTTGGAACAGGGGTGTGCATACTTTTGAGTGACACTGTATGTAAATCAGTCAGCAAGCTATTTTACATTTGCATATTTTATATAGATTGCATGTTTTAAAGCACAAATGCTGTCATTAAAAATTTCCGCCAGCAAGTCAACCATTAATATTCCTGCTGACACAATGGTTTGCCATGTTGCTAAACATTTTTACTCAATTACTTTTTGACATGTAATACATCAACCAATTTTCTGGCGCCGTCAGCTCTGTCAACAATTACTTTATTAACTCAAAATGCTGGTCACTGGACAAAATGCAAACATGGTGGTGTTTTTTGTCTGATGGGGATCAAAGTTTGTTCTTAGTAAGAAGCACTTCAACAGATTTCTGTAAACGCTTTAATTTTGAGGGCACTTCCAAGAGCTGAGTGATGTGAAGCGAAGGAAATGCAAATAAAAGTTAAGCATCGTAGAAACAAAGAAAGAGGAAAGGGCACCCACCAGGATGAAGTCAGTCTGATATGTGGAGAGCATGAAGACGGAGACGTGCTGCTGGGCAAGCGGAGCGATGACCGACTTGGCAATCTTGGTCACACCGACAGCCTGCGAGCTGCTGGAGGCGTTGCCATTGGAGGCAACATTGAGGGGCAGCCAGATGGAGCTCTCAACCTGGAGGTGCTCCGAGGGCGGAAGCTCTGTCAAGTGTCAAGGGAAGAAAGGCAGCTCTGAGTCAAACAACAAACAACATGGCCTTCTATTCATGTCTATCCACATGACCAGTTTCAAGATAAGCTTTTGCTTATAAGCTTTTTCATAGACAACGTGATACATGGAAATAGCCTTCCTGTATTCAATAATGACAGCAATGTACAAGTTCCATACCCCTGCATTCTTTAATATGTCCAGCAGGGGGCATCTCACTAGGTTGCCAAAAAAAGCCAGCATCTACAGCCTGCTTCAAATTTTATTTGATCTGCCTGATGCCCAATTTTGTGAAATACTGTTCTATTTATATTAACATACATTATTCTCATTCACTGCACTAAACCGCCAATCAGAGCCACATTTCTTACTGTCCAGCCTTTTTCTGATTGAACATAATCGGTTAATAATTTAGTCTTTGATGTGGTTCTATGGAATTCATTACCCAACTGTGACAGGTATTTATTAATGCTTCAAGTGGTTCATCAACTTTGTGCCATAGCCTGAAATGAGGATATAAATGTACAACTGTAATGCACTGTATGAAATCTACAGTAAAGTGCTGGAACTTCACTCATAGAAAGGACTACAAGAGTCACAGTTTATAGTTGTTAACTCTGAACATTTTAACAATAGAAGATTTCATTTAATTTGAAAATTTGAGTAACCTTTTTAGTGTTTAAAATTGAATTGCATTAAAAATCCATCTGCAGTCACTAGTCCCCTAAGCTTTTGCAAATGTTCTATTATATTAACATGAACTGAAATGGCATGAACCCAAATAAAACCCACCCCTTCATCAGCACTGCCAAAAACCCTTCTATCTTTACATTTCAATCAAGAAAACAGTCAAACTTCCAAATAAATGGCAAAGCAGGAACATTCACAACGGAGGGTAGCGGCGCTTGCCGTAGAGGTCCAATAGTTGCCCAATATACGGAGGATATTAGTCCTTGATACAGTCATACAGGGTTAGATTCCCGATCTTTGCTTTAAGTCTTTGATCATTACCCTCTTTTTCCTGTCTAAATACTGCAAATAAATGCCATCACAGAAATAAAAAAAGAACTAGCAAAGAGACCTCTAGTGACATAGTAAAACTAAAAGCTCAGAATTGGCAGACGATAATTCATGTGGGATTGCCAAAGGTCAATTAAGGTCCTAATTTAGATGTTCTGCTATCCAATTTCTATTTTCTTGAGGCTCTAAATTATCAGGCAACTTAAAGTTTTTATTCCCTTTTTTTTTTTTTACCACTTTCATCTTCCCGTTTGGGGCAGAGGGGTACAGGACCTCCACTATTTATATCACAAAAGCAGCACAAGAATATATCATGTTCAGGAGAGGTCACAGTAACAACACCAGCCAGGAAGGTTGAAAATTGAGACCCAAAACCACTTTGCAATATCTGTTATCTGTTCAGATACTTAAATAGGTCACAAAGAGGAGTTTAAGTTTCTGAAGATTAACTGCTTAGAGAAGGGGCAGACAACATACAATTAAAAGACGTTTTAAAAAGAAAACACATCTATATACCAATTGGTAGTGTGCTAAATAAGAATTTGCTGTATGAGGAAACGTCTTCTTTTCTGTTAAATTGGGCCACCATATTTTTATAGTCGTTTACGAAATTAAATATGTCTTTTGAAAGAAAAGTAAATTAACAACTGTTTGATACTGCTGGTCAACCAGGAAGTTTCAGTACGAGTCAGGCTTACTAAAACCATTACAAAACAGCATCCGACTATGAATGCTCCTTTTTCTTTCCTCCCCTTCAAAGAGCCTTTGCTCTAGTTGGCATAATTTCTCACAGACAGCTCCTTGTGGCTTCTCAATACACCAACTCCTAAAATAGGCACTCAGAACAAGAAAACGCTGAAGGCAATATATGCCTTCAACATCTGCATCAGTGTTAAAGGATGGGGTGCTAAATAACAGAAGGATGCGACTTTTAATCTAAACAAAACATTTATTTGCCAATCACATCTCCAAAAAAGGGCTGTCATACACTTTGTGCGTTCAAGAGGTAAAATACTGAAAGAAGGCTCAAAGATTAAGTCTATAACTATGAGAAAAAAAGTGGACTGAACTCCCCAATGTGCTTGATCTCAGTGTCACTTCAGACAGGAAATTATGGTATTTTTTGTGTGAGAAGATTCAACATTAGGAACAGGTAACACTTTGCTTTTCCTGGTAGTTTTTACGCACACACAATAAATTATTGCAAAGGAATATCAAGAAACAAAAAAGAATACTGCTTTGTCATTTATCGTTTTCTTGTTTAAAAACAACTTATTAATGGGACTATGTGGATGCTTACTGAGCATGGAATCTACAGTCAGACCATCAAGGTAATCCCAGTAACTTGACAGCATCAAGTTAACCAGGTGAGTAAATGCCCCTCCCCACACACACTTTTTTTTCTTTACTTTTTGTGTGTTCCTTTTTTAGCACAAAATGTACCACTTTTTGCAAATGATTGTTCTGCAAGCTTTGCCACAATACTAAGCTTAAGCTGCAACTGTTTTTTTCTTTCTTTCTTTCTGCTTGAGATAAATGAAGAAAATCAAATTTGACTGCAACTTCAGCCTAAATTCAGTAGGTTAACCTCTCTTAAATCTACTTAAAGTTGCTTTTTAGGGCCAGAGAACATGATGTGGGAAAAGTAACTGCAGATAGACTTAGTGTTTGAGTGACTAGACCTTACAGTAGTGTAGTCAAACCCTCACAAGTAAAATACTGGGTACATGGAGAAAAGCAAAATAGTAAGCTATTCTGGTGAAAAAGTTGCTGGAAGGCCGCGTGTTTGAGCACATCAGAGTTTGTTCTGTCTTTCCACGGCTGCAAGTACAAAAATACATACATTCTGTTCTTGCAGTCCTGAGGTTCATAAGTGGTTCTCAGAGCTTGTTTGTGACAAAGATTCTGGGCATTCTTTTGTGTCAGACAAATACATAAATTGCTTTGGTAGGACAAACCTATGAGCACATCTTAAGAGTTCTGCGCTTGGGTTCTTGTGAAGTATAAAATGTCATGGGTAGATAGAGCTTTGTTCCTGTCACCTAAAGTAATAGAAACATATTATCTGTTCCTTGTGGTATTCGTTAACAATGCTGTTAGAACAATAATAATAATAAATTTTATTTGAAGCGCCTTTCAGGACTCTCAAGGACACTGTACAGAAAATGAAGATATAAAACAGGATAAATACTCAAAATCACACAAATAAAACATTTACTATAAATTAAAAGCCAGTTTGAACAAGTGTGTCTTAAGGCAAGATTTAAAAGCAGGGAGGGAATCAATGTTTCTAGAACCAGAGCTGAAATAACACCCCCAGTTAGTTTTTTCTTTTTTCACAAGCAGTCATGTGGCACTGTGGTGATAAACAAGTGGACTGAGGTTACCGGACCAGGCTGGTAAATCCCTCTGTAGGGTTCTGATTTTTTAAGTCTTCACAGTATTGCCCTTGGAAAATTGTTCCCTTACTGTAACTTCCTTCTCCCCAATGGAGAGATCAGCATATGAATCTTGACATAACAATCTCAAATTTAAAAGAGGAATGTTGTAAAAAATATATTATTTAGGCCCTTTAAGGAGATAGACTGAAGGATTTCCTCCATGTAATGTGGTTTGCTCTCACAGCCAAACACCAAAGCTGTTAGTTAAGTGGAAATTCTGAATTCCCTTTAGAGGTACATACATAAGTGTATTTTACCTTTAAATCCTTCTTCATCAAGGACGACTGTGTAGTTTTCAGGTGTTTCTGTCAGGCTAAAAAACTTGCATCTGAAATAGAGAAGGAAGGTGAAAAAAAAAGTAATTAAAACCATGAAATGTATAAGACAATGTTTTAAAGACAGTTATTGCTCATTTCCACAGAGTGGTAAGGCAAGGCAAGGCAATTTTATTTGTATAGCACACTTTTATTTGTATAGCACACTTTCAACAGCAGGGTAATTCAAGGTGGTACGGTACAAGTCGGTGTGGTTTGGTACAATATTTTCTCTGTTTGTATTGTAAACACAGCCCATACAACCAACTTATGCATAGAAAAACGTAAATGCTTGCAATAAGCACGAGACATACTAGTGTGTCATGTTTGTTGTTGCAAGAGTATGATGCCATGTTGGGGGTTTGGGTTTAACCCCGCCTGCCCAGTGAGAGTCCAACTGGGGGTGGAAATGCTCCCCTGAATACGCCGGACCATAAAATAGCATACTGAACTGCACCATCCGATGCCTTACCGCTCATTAGAAGCGAGGCATGAGAGAAGAATGTTGTGTATTTGCAACCAACTAAAAGGGATCAGTTTTCACAATAAATAGTCTTACTCATAGTATCTCAATATATCGTATCGTCCCCCAAGTATTGTGATACGTATTGTATCAACAGATTCTTGCCAATACACCCCAAAACCAATTTATCTAATCTGATAGAAGTGACAATAGACAGAACTATTTTTATTCACAAATCACTTAAAAGTAATAGGAACTTAAATCCTTTCAAAGCAGATTTTACTTCTAATCTTGATAATAATACACACCAATTATAAATTAAACTTGCAACCACCGAATCGGCTGAGAAGTAAATCTGTTTCAATGTAACCTTCTTTCCAACATGATTAAGACATTAGACTGTTGTGTGATTATTTCACTGTAAAATTCTTACATATTGCATCTTTAATTTGTGAATGAAAAAAAAAACATTCCCATCTTTAGGGCAGACATTTCGTCCACAGGAAGTATCACATTTTCCTATTTCATGCTATCCCTCTGAGGATACACCTTCATCCTCAGCAGATCAGTCTGAAAAAGCTATAAGAGCAGAGGCCCGAGTGCAACTACAAACACTCCTGACTCAGCAAAGAGCAATCCCTGCCATGGAATTGGACAACACCACTGAGAGACAAAGAGCGAAAGACAAAGAGAGAAAGCACTGCAACAGTAACTGCCAGCTGTGCTAGCAGGCTCCACCAGCCCATTGTGTTATGATGGCCTTCTCGTTTCCTGCTGAACCTTCACCTTCTGCAGCTCGCAGTTTCCTGCAGGTGCAGTAAGCCTGCATGAGCGAGAGAAGCAAGCAAAGTAATAGCAATATGTCAACTTGTTGTCATGCAACTTGAGGGAACCACATCTGTGAAACAACTGTGCATATTTGGTTTCCTGTTTGCAAAGTACAGATTAGATAGATAAAAGAGGCATCGGTTTATTACCCAATTAGGAACACAGCAAAACTAAGAAGCTTACATCCCTTTTGTAGTCTGCAATCCTCTCAATCGCTTCAATAGATTGATTTTACTTACAATCAGTATTAGCTTTTAATAGCAAATCAGTGAAAATAAATTTGTCAAACAACAATTTGGTCAAATAAAAAACAAAAAAAACTGACTAATGTAGGGCATTTTTGTAAGATGACCAGTTCAAATAAATTGATCTTTTTGACAGTATCACAATCTCATACATTTAAAGAGAGAACATCAGTAACTAGATTTTATTTATTCAATGAGAAAAATAAAAAAATCTAAATCACTTTTTTCTGGTCCCACTGCAGACCTTTCCTGAAAATTTCATCAACATCCATCTAAAACTTTTTGAGTTACATTGCTGACAGACAAACCAACAAGCTCTGGCAAAAACATAACCTCCTTGGTGGAGGTAATAAATAAATGACAGTTAAGCAAATAACGGTTTTAAACAAAATCAGAGGTGGCACAATTGTTTTACTGATACAAGTGAACTTCCTCTTTTTCTCTAATATTTCACAGATAGAGAAAGGGATCTTTGTACACTCCTCTTTGCTCGATCTCTCTACAGAGTTTTTGGTTCTCTCTCCTCTTCAGCTCCCCCTACAGGTTTCCTTTAGGATTTGGCTCTGGGGCCTGAAGAATGTTTTTTGTGTGCCTAGGCAAATTATATAGTCTAAAGTTTTTATTTAAGTTTTATTTAATGTTCGTTGGTACTTCCAAGAGTTCATGTTGCCAGCAAGATTCACAGGGGACTAAGATCTATGAATTCACACTTGGTATCATGTGATTTTCCCAAGGGGCAAACTCCACCGGCCAAATATGAAGCCAATGCGGAAGTGAAAAAAATTGCAGTTCCCCCCTTACCTGCTAGGGGGTGATCGAGAGAAGAGCAAGTTCCCATTGACTCCCATGTAACAAAATGCCAACTTCACAGCAGAAATAAATGTTTACAGCCTGGTAAAAAAAAAAACAGTCAAGTTTACTGTCATGACAACTCTGGGGGGGGGGGGGGGGTGAATTTTTTATAACACATTCGTTTATCAAATCAAACTTTATTTATAAAGCGCTTTTCAAACCAAAACAAAGCTTCTCAAAGTGCTCTACAGACTAAAAATGACCCACAATCCCCCCCCCTTTCCCAAACCCCCCCAAAATAAAAATAAAAAACATCACCACAGCTATACCCCCCCATCTCCCATGCATGCACACACATAAAAGCAATAGACAAAAGCAAAATGGGCTGAGTACAGATGAGCCAGGAAACGTAATCATGGGAGCCATCTATGCCGGCAGCAGCAGGTCAACAGCAGCAGCCAAAGCACTGACCCAGGGAGCCCAGAGGAGGGAGGGCTGGTACCCCCACCTCCACCCTAGCACCAAGGCAGCCACAGCTGACCACCGCCCCTGAGGCAGGGGGCTCCCACAGAGGAAACACTGGAAGGAAGACTAAAAAAAGCTAAAATATTCAAATTAAAACAAGATATGATCAAATAAAAATGCAAAGCAGATAAACAATACTTGATAAATAGTCAGCTAAAAGCTAAACTAAAAATAATTAAATCAAATAAAACATGCAGTGCAATTAAACAGACTATAATAAATAATAATCAGTTAAAAGCTAGGTTAAAAAGGTGAGTATTGAGCCTGCTCTTAAAAACATGAACGTTCGTCCTGAGGTCCTCTGGCAGCCTGTTCCAGAGATGAGGGCCATAATAATGGAAAGACGCCTCACCATGAGTGTGTGTCCTCACTTTGGGGGTGACAAGGAGACGGCTACCAGAGGAGCGCAGAGACCGCGAAGGTTCATACGGTAAAAGCAATTCCGAAAGATAAGAAGGCCCAAGACCATTAAGACACTTAAAAATTATTAAAAGAATCTTAAAATCGATCCTAAAACATACAGGGAGCCAATGCAGTGATTCTAAGACCGGTGTAATGTGTTCCCGCCTCCTGGTCTTAGTCAGGACACGTGCTGCTGAATTTTGTAAAAGTTGTAAACCTGAGATATTCTTTTTGGGAAGACCAGAAAGCAGGGCATTACAGTAATCAATTCTACTGTTGATAAAAGCATGCATCAGCGTCTCCGTGTTGGCCAGAGAGAGAATGGGGCGGACTCTGGCGATGTTCTTTAAGTGATAAAAACCTATTTTAGTAATATTTTTTATGTGAGGAATAAAAGTCAGCTCAGAGTCAAAAATAACGCCCAGATTCTTCACTTGTAAAGAAGGATTAAAAGACAGTGATTGTAGTTTTGGTAAAAGTTTCTCTCTCTGAGCCTCAGGACCGATGACGGTTTTGTCCTGGTTGAGCTGGAGAAAGTTTTCTGCCATCCAGGATTTAATGTCTAAAATGCAGTTAAAAAGTGCATCCATTGGCCGTGTGTCATCAGGAGGCATGGAGATGTATAACTGTGTATCGTCAGCATAACTGTGAAAGTTAACTCCATGTCTTCTGATGATGCTGCCAAGAGGGAGCATATAAAGGTTAAAAAGCACTGTGCATAAAATCGAACCCTGGGGCACACCACATGTGATCTTGTGGACCTTAGAGCAGCAGGTATCTAAACTTACCATACAAGTCCCGTCTGTGAGATAGGATGTGAACCATTTATGAACAGCACCAGAGAGGCCGATCTGTTTTAAACGAGTTAAAAGAATAGGGTGGTCTACTGTATCAAAGGGAGCGCTTAGATCCAGTAGAACCAGCACTGTCACCTTCTGAGCATCATAATTTAATCTAAAATCATAAAAAAAATTTAAAGAGCCGTCTCTGTGCTGTGGTTCACCCTAAAACCAGACTGAAATTTATCTAGGTCATTATGAGCGTTAATAAAATCATTAAGTTGAATTAAAACAAGTTTTTCTAAAACTTTGCTTAAAAATGGTAAGTTAGATTCCGGTCGGAAGTTGTTTAAATCATTAAAATCTAAATTGCTCTTCTTCAGCAGGGGCCTCACCACCGCCCCTTTAAAAGCGGCAGGAAAGACCCCAGTCTGAAGGGAGCAATTCATCAGGGTTAAAATCTCGTCTTTAAAAGATTCATAAAATTGCTTAAAAAACCGGGGGGAATCGGGTCCAGGGCACTTGTAGTGGGCCTCACTGAGGAGAAAACTTTATCAAGGGTCCCAGCTTCTACCAGGACAGAACTGTCCAGTGTTTCCTTTGATAAAGAGACACACTCACATTTGTCTAGAACCATGTTACTCTGAGAAGATAAAATCTTACATCTGATGGTGTCTACCTTCCCTCTGAAGTGGTCTGCGAACTCCTCATACAGAGTGTTTGAGGGGGTTTTCTGAAGTGCAGTAGAGGTATGATTAAGAATGTTGTCAATGGTGGAAAACAGAATTTTGGGATTATTTTTATGTTCTGAGATGATTCTGGAGAAGTATGCATTTCTGGAATTTCTTAATAACAGCGTTATTGTATGATTGGAGATGTTCTATGTATATCTAATGATTTATTGTGATTTTGTTTTTCCTCCATTTCCTTTCTGCCACCCTGCAGCTCCTCTTTAATTTCTTACGGTTTTCATTTCTCCATGGTATAATATGTTTTGAATTAGTTTTTACAACTTTTAGTGGAGGCAGCAGGTCGAGAGCGGATTGAAGCCTACTGTTAAAATCATTCACGATAAAAATCACAGGGGGCAGATAAAGGTACAGGAGGAAACTTATTAAAAACTTCAAGAAAACCTGCAGCCACTTCAGGGGTTAGATGACGTTTCCTGATGGTTCTCACAGAGGTTTCTATTTGGATAAAACAGGTGATTTTAAAAAACACACAGTAGTGGTCAGAGACAGCCAAGTCAACAACAGAGGACGCACTAGTGGACAGGCCACACCTGGTGACCAAGTCCAGAGTGTGTCCTCTGTTGTGAGTTGGCTGCATGACATGCTGACTAAAATCCATATAATTCAAAATATTTAAAAATTCTGTTGATAAAGGATCGAAAAGGTTATCCACGTGTAGATTAAAATCACCAGCTAAAATTATTCGTTCATAAGAGTTGTGCAAAACTGATAAAAACCCTGAAAATTCTTGAATAAAAAGTGGGCTCTTATTAGGAGGTCTATAAACTGTCGCGCATATAATCTGAGGAGTGCTAAAAACAGAGTCAGTATATTCAAAAGTGGTAAGATTATCAAGTAAAACAGGTTTGGCGGAAAGGGTTAATTAACTTATAAGCAGTTCCACCTCCCCTCTGGCTACTCCTGGTTGAATGAGAAAAGTTAAAATTAGGTGGGGAGGCCTCTGTAAGAACAGCAGGAGCATCTGCACTCAGCCATGTTTCCGTTAAAAATAAACCTTGAAGTTTATGGTCTAAAATCAAATCATTTATTATAAAAGTTTTATTCAGCAGAGAGCGAACAGATGTGATTTAGATGTGATTTAAGCTTGAAATTATTAATTATAAAGGGCGTGTCCTTTTGATTGATAGGTCTCAGATGCACCATCAGCGCTAGCGCTTGGTGGCTAGTGGCTTGCAAGCCCATTTTGTTTCTCTGAACTTCACCATCAGTTGCGTCTGCAATGTTTATTTGTGTTTGGATGTTATTTGTTCAGTTATTGGACAAAAATGGCTTGCTGTGGTATTGATTGCACTAACATACTGTTCAACAAGTCTTGGCTTCATTTTTATCTGTAAGTAAAATCATATTTCTTCTTCTTCTGCACTTAGGCAAGGCAAGGTAAATTTATTTGTATAGCACACTTTCAACAACAAGGTAATTCAAGGTGCTTTATATGAATAAGGGGTAAAATTAAAATAGCAGTAATACACAGACAGAGCATATAAAGTAAAAACAGCAAAAAAGCAAGGAGCATACACAGATACATCAAGGCATTACAAAGCATTTAAAGTAAAAACACCAATAAAGCAAGAAGCATACACAAAACATATGAGACATCAAAGCTTTAAGATTTCTTTGTCAAAAAGGGGTTGAAATGATCACATTTCTTCTGTGATGAACAGCTCTCACTGTTTCAGTGCAGACCGAAAACCTCAGCAAAAGGGCTTCGTAACCATTTCCAGACTCAGGGAGTTCAATGACTTGGTCATTCATCTGTTCTTGATTTTCTTTACACGGGACACGAAGCGCTGCTCTTTGAAAATGTCAGCGTACTTCATGTTGTCAGACAGGCTCTATTTTTTAAGTGATATATTAATTGTACAGGTTTGTAATTTATCAGATCAAGACATTGCTAGTGAAACTGAATTTAAAAAACGAAATAACGACAGTTAATTAGTGAATAATTTACTTCTTCACAAAGAACCAGGTTGGGTTGGACAGCTATTTCCCCATAATAATGTAAATTATTCCTTGCAAATTGCAATTTGCATTTACCCCCGTTATCTTTGACATTTAAATTTTTTAGTGGTCTGAAATATTTAAAGTGTAACAAAAAAATCAAAACAAACCCAAAAGAAAATCTGTAAGCAGATAATTCTTTGCAGCACTGTGAAGGACCAGAACTAGACTGTAAATTTTGTGATGAATCTTCAAGAGATTCTCTTCTGGAAGACAATTTTAGTTGCAAAGAGAAGTTAAAGCTCAGTAAATTGCTGTCATTATTGAGAAACATAGAAGATCTGTGATGAGAAGCAGCCCGTTTCAAGTGTTGTAAAGCTCTAATGTTTGCACAGCACTCTAATACACAGCCCTAATGTGATTGTTGGTAATGGGCTGGAAAAATAAGCTCCTTCCTCTGGTGGAGGAAGGAAAATAACCAAAAGAGATAAAGAAAGCAACAGGTAGAGACAAAGCGCAGATGAAAACCAAAGCCCACAGGACTCTGGACTTGGTGGGGGGGGGGGGGGGGGGGGTTGGGTACAACTGTCGTTCCAGCTGAGAAAGCATGATAAGAGTGGAGAGAACTGCACTCTAATAACTTCTATACTTACTAAGCATGACAATTCTCTTAAATACTTTTGGTTGATTTCTTTAGATTTCTTCATAAAGTCACACAAAGAAGAAATGTGTTTGAAGTGTTGCCTTAAGATATCAGCTCAAAAAGCCATGACATCTTTATCTGGGTTTACCCAACTTTAAATTTTTTTTATTTTTTACAGAAACTGTGATCTTGGCGTATTTAAACCTCTGACTTTGAAGTAAAAAAAAATGTCCCTCTCTCATTAAATATTTTTCTTAATCCTAATTGAACTCAAACAGGAAAAACAGGGATCTGATTTTATGTCAGACAGTGAAAAAACAAACATCATGCATGTTTTGTACAGCATATGTTGCAGCATTGTTAAGAATTTCATACGTTTCTACCGTTTCGCTCATAAGAAACAAACTCAACAAGTAAAAAGGTTTGGGAAATTTCTTTTAGCCAGCTTATGAGCAGTGCACAGCAACAATTGGGAGGGGGGTACTAAAAGATGCACTGAACTGGAGAAAACTCTAGTTTATCTCAAGTTCTTCCAAGAGAAGGCATATAGGCTTTATCCAAGTTATGCAGTGAGAACA
Source organism: Valencia hispanica (assembly GCA_963556495.2). Taxonomy (NCBI): domain Eukaryota; kingdom Metazoa; phylum Chordata; class Actinopteri; order Cyprinodontiformes; family Valenciidae; genus Valencia; species Valencia hispanica. The sequence continues at coordinate 49,271,559 of OY747704.1, forward strand.
TAAAGAAGTTGAGCGAGAGCCCGAACTTCAGGAGATCACTGAAGCAGAAAAGTGGAAAACTGGGTTTCTGGCTCAGCTGACACATTGTTCCAAATCATGCTCTTGTTATTTTACAGCCAAACTGAAAAAAGGAGAACTATGCAGAAAGACCAACATACTGGGCTCTGATAATAACCCCACCTCTAAGACCAATGCAAGACTACAAGCAAAGCATTTCCGGATTTATAATAAATGCTTTGTCAGACTTTGTGAAAAGATTAGATTCATTATTCAAATATTTTTTCAATATTAGTGGCAGAGTACATATAGACCACAGACTAGTTAATTCCTCAGTCTGTGCCAAAGCTGCACTTGTAATGAATGTTTAAGGAAGATCTATAATGTAATACCATGCAATTTTCAATGCTGTAAGTGATCCTCTCATTAAAATTCCTCTCAGAACTGCTGTCAAACCCACTGTGTTCAGGCCAGGGAGTTGTTCTTTAATGAATAGAGGAAGGCCTGAAAGGAGGAGGGGGAAGAAACCCATTCAGGTCAAATCAGGCTTGTTTTTGCCCAACTTTCTCCAGCACTCCTCCCTGGTTTTGAATCGAATGTAGCTTTACGGAGAGAGGAAAAACAAACAGAGTACAGAATAAGAACAGGAAAAACAAGGCAAAACACATCCACCGTGGAAGCATGATGATGTAACGTCAACGCACGAACAACAACAATAGAGAGCGAGAAGAAGAAGAACAAAAAGAGGTCTCTGGAGATCCAAGCAAGTAGGCATGAATGGTTTTACTGGTTAGCTCTGGTCCCATGCATTTAGCATAATCCCATGATCAGCTAGAGTAAAAATCCATGGCATCATCACATTAGAGTATTTATACTGTACATTTCTGTATGCCTTAAACAGAGATGCACAACATGCTTTCTGCTTTTAAAAATGTTACTCTAATAATAATAATAATAGTAATAATCCACACTATAATTATATATACTATTTGCAATCGAAAGAAAGCCGTAACACCCAAATATGTTGTTCATGTACACTAAGAAAAGTGTAGTTCCGGTCTTTCAGCCAGCTGACTGGCCATGTGCAGTAGCAAGTGAAGTAGGGGCAGCACTGCTTTGCTCTATTCACCATACAGCTGGAGAAAACACCACAAACTCTGGCATCTGATCAAAAACGTCTGAAAGCCAGAATGGTACATCAAAACATTAGAGCACTTTAGAAGCCAGAACATTTTGAAACCTTAGTTTCGGTAACCACCACATGCCTCATCTAACTGACAGGTTAACATGTTAGTGTAAACCATAGCTTCATAGTGAGAACCCCTTTTTGGCTAGTTTATTTATTACAGACATGTCAAAACCTAGTTTATTGCTCAATACTATGACTCAAATGGCAAGAAGACAACGAAGCATGAACAGACAGAGAAAGAAGTGTCTCAAAGTACAATTTAGTTCATATGCTTTAAATTTTTAAACCCGTTGACCTTCATCTGCTACAAAGTAAACCATTAAAAGGTTTTCTGTGGTTGAAACAACAACAAACAAAGCAAACTGTACTCTAAGCCTGTGAAAAAGGCTTAAAATAACCTTGAACCTTTACACATTTTGTTATCTTACAATCAGAAACTTTAGTCTATTCTATTGGCATTTATGGGATAGAGTCCATGGGGTCTGCAACTCTGGTCCTCGAGGTCAGGTGTCCTGCAACTTTTAGATGTGTCCCTGGTCCAACACATCTGAATGAAATGACTAAATGATCGCCTCAGTCTGAGTCAAGTTCTCCAAAGTCCTGCTACTGACATGATTGTTTGACTCAGATGTGATACACATGTAAAAGTTGCCGGAAACCGGACCTCGAGGACTGGAGTTGCAGACCCCTGGGATAGACCAAAACAGGGGAATGTGTAATTGTGAAGTGGAAACGAAACAGCAGTGGTAGTAGTTTCAGAGATTTAAAGCTCAGATGGAAAAAGTTAGGGGACATTTGTGACCCCTTCAAGACACCGTCTGATAGAAACCAACACTGCCAGTCACCTTGAACACTCCAGCCCTAAGGTAAAAGATGGTGGTGGTAGTATCATGCTGTGGGGATGCGTGGTTGAGCAGGGACGTGGAAGCTGGTTAGAGTTGGTTGGAAGATACAGCAGATAGAGTTAAACATTGGACAAGCATGGAAGAAAAGTCCTGTCCTGCAAGATGCCTGATCCAAAATTACTGAATTAAAAGGCTAAATTACATGTCTTCAAGTTCTCCAGAGGCCTGGTAATAAATCAATAATTTTAATTCCAGTGTATTGACATCTGAAACATGTCGGATAAAGACCCTTGAGGGCCGATTTTGGACACCGCTGTTTTGAATCCAAGCAAACTTCTATGCTATAACGGCCCAGTCAAAGTCCAGACCTAAATCTGACAGAGCATTTGTGGTAGGGTAGGAAAATTAATGTTCACACTTGCTGGACTGAGTTGGACCTGTTTGGTAAAGAATGTGCAAATATTTCTGTCGTTAAATATGAAATGCTGGTGGAGATTATAGCCCATAAAAGTAAAAAGCTAAATCCCGACTCGGACCAGCTGAGATGACAAATCCACACCGCACTTTACAGGTTATACGAAATAGAAAATATGTAACATTTTCGTTACACTTTACGATTATGCTTAACTTTATGTTGGTCTGTTTATGAGATAAAACACCAATAACTAACAAAAAAAGATTTGGTTGTAACATAACAAAAAAGCGAAAAGATTCTAGGGGTATGAATGCAGGAAAACCTTTTACAACTAGGAATGTAAGAAAATATTGATACGCCAATATATTGCGATATTTTACGTCACAATATTTTATCGATGTTCAAAAGCAATGTATCGATCTTTATTTTATTTTTTAGAATTTGAATGGTGCCATTAATGATGACAGTAATTTTCGTAGTAAAATTTAAAGTATGACCGCTAGTCGGTGGCTGTTTTCACCTTCTTCATTCCAGTGGATCAACTAGATCTAGTAATAAAACTGGATGTATAAAACAGGTTGGAGTGTTTAGAATGCTGTGACAGTTTTTCTACAGTTAAATTCTCTTTTAAAAACAACTATATACAGTCTTACTCATAGTATCACAATATATCGTATCACCCCCCCCTGTATTGTGATACATCGTATCACCAGATTCCTGCCAATACACATCCTTATGTATAACGGTGTGACATTTTGCAAGTGTGATACTTGTTCCTTATTTTTGTTTGCACGTTCACATCAGCTTAGTGTCGCAGCAGTAGCGGCGGATCGAGCAGATGTCGAACTCTTCTTCTATCCATGCACATATGGGGCAGCTAGAGAACTAGACGATTACATAACTAAAGCAGAATTTCCACAGATTAACTGAAATCCTGAGATGTGGACAACTTAAAAAAAATGTATGTGGGTTAGGGTCAAGGTCAAGTTTGTGCTGAACATACAGGCTCCCACTAGACTACAAAAACTAATCAACCCCCTCTTTTTTTGAAAACAAAAAACCTTTTGATCACACATACTCATTTGAAGCAGGATGAAGGCACATGCATGTCTCATAGGAAATAAAATCACACAACAAAGCAATCTGCTACTGAGATACTGCAAGTTTCTCTGCAAACAGGAGAAACTACTTTTACTAAAAGTCAGCAGCTGCATGCACTGCAGTTCATCACCCGTAGCTGCAGAGTTAAGACATGCACAGACAAACAACCCAACAATAGCTCGGCTACCCAGTGAATGAGCAGGCGCTGTATGTATCCGAACTGGATTACCAGACTGATTCACAACCATCTGGCCTGAGCAGGGAGTCTACTTACCGCGTCCTGTTGCGGAGAAATATCAGTTTTATTAGAGGGTGCGTGTAATTGATCAGCCCGTTCTTGGATATGCTGGTGACCCGGAGTCTGTGATCCAGTATTTGTAAGTCCATATCTCTTGCTAACGAGCAGTTTTCCCCTTCGCGAGTCTTTTTAGCGCAGAAAACAGCTCCCTAGCTGAACGCTATCATTCAAATGTTAAATATAGTCCTGAGTGAGAAGCATTACGGACAGCTGTAAACCCCCCCACGTCCCGCTGGGTCCGTCTCACAGGACGAAAAAAACATCCGACGAAAAACAGCCTCCTTAAACTACTGTATATTCAAATACAGGGGGGCTGCCCTACGCAGACACGCCCCCTCCTGTTAAAGCTACAAAACGTGTGGCACGTGCTTTCAAAAGTTGAACTGAACGAGCCGAATCCAATGTCCGTATTGAGATTTCAAAATAAAAGTTGTTTTCCGTTGATTCGAAGCTATTGACGTAGATTTTCATAAATGATACATCCATTTTTTTTTACTTTACAAAATCAGTAATCATTAGGTATAATCCGAGAAAATACAACTAATCAAATAGAATCTAACTAAGAAACATAAGACTTTATTTTATACTTTCTAAAACACTTCCTGGTGTAATGTTCACACATTCTTGGCCAATTAATTCAGATTTTTCCACTGGTTCTGACATGGAGCAAACAAGGAATCTGACAAATGAAAAGAAGACCACGAAAAAACATGATATTTTTAAATTTATTTTAGCAGTCTGACAAAATGAAAGTAAAGCCTATTGACATGTGTGTAATTCATACATAGTCAATTGGTTTTGAAAAACATCTCATTATTCTAAATAGAATATGTTATCACTGCAATCTGAAAACATGCTGTTCAATTTGATCAAATTACCCTCAAAACAAATTAATTTATTAAAGACAATTTTGAAGTTGTTAAATTCCCATTTATAGCCTATTGGTCTCAATGGACATAATGTGTTTTATGACCAGTGACACCGGTCCTATGTATAAACCTATTCACAAATGGTTAACTTTTCTCTGTCATTGGGTCTGATCTGATTCAAATAGTGAACTCATCGCTCCTGTCAGGTCTCTTCTCCCAGGGATTAATAACAGCAGTTATTAAACCACTGCTAAAAAAGAATAATCTGGACAACAAGTTAATGTAGAATTACAGGTCAATTTCTAATCTTCCATTCATCAGTAAAATAATTGAAAAAGTTGTGTTTCAGCAGTTAAATAGCTTCCTAACAATGACCAACCACTTTGATGTTTTTCAGTCTGGTTTCCGTGCTCACCACAGCACCGAGACTGCCCTCGTCAAAGTATTTAATGACATTTACATAGATACACACTGTGGTAGAACCACAGTGCTGGTTCTGTTGGACCTCAGTGTAGCATTTGACACTGTTGATCATTATATACTATTGAAACGACTGGAGAGCTGGGTCGGACTCTCTGTTACAGTACTTGGCTGGTTCGAGTCTTACCTAAAGAACAGGGACTTCTTTGTTTCAATAGGAAACTTTTCATCAGAATGAACAGAAATCACATGTGGGTGCCCCAGGGTTCCATTCTTGGTCCCCTCTTATTTAATATCTACATTCTCCCACTATCCCAGATTACAACAATCAATACGATTAGCTACCATAACTACGCGGATGACACTCAGCTCTAAATTACGATGTCACCAGGCGACTTTGAACCCATCCAAACCCTAAGTAAATGCATCGAGCAAATCAATGGATGGATGTGCCATAACTTTCTCCAGCTGAACAGAAACAAAACAGAAGTAATTACTTTTGGACCTAAAGAGGAACGACCAATAGTCAGCACACAGCTTCAGTCAATACAGCTAGAAACTACTGATCAGGCCTGAAACCTAGGTGTAGTAATGGATTCAGAGCTGAACCTCCAGGGTCACATAAAGGCAATAACAAGGTCAGCCTTCTATCACCTGAAGAACATTTTTAGGATTAAAGGACTGAAAAACTCAGGACCTCGAAAAACTCATCCATGCGTTTATTTAGTCGAATTGATTACTGCAACAGCGTTCTCACAGGTCTGCCTAAAAAGTCAATTAGACAGCTGCAGCGGATCCAGAATGGTGCAGCTCGTGTCCTCACTAGAACCAGGAAATTAGACCACATCACCCCAGTTCTAAAGTCCTTACACTGGCTCAGAGAATAGACTTTAAAATACAGTACAGTGGGTTACTAAAGTATTCGGCCCCCTTGAACTTTTCCACATTTTGTAACATTACAGCCACAAACATGAATCAATTTTATTGGAATTCCAGGTGAAAGACCAAAACAAAGTGGTGTACACATGAGAAGTGGAATGAAAATCATACATGATTCCAAACATTTTTACAAATAAATAACTGAAAAGTCGGGTGTGCGATATTATTCAGCCCCCTTTGGTCTGAGTGCAGTCAGTTGCCCATAGACATTGCCTGATGAGTGCTAATGACTAAATAGAGTGCACTTGTGTGTAATCTAATGTCAGTACAAATACAGCTGCCCTGTGACGGCCTCAGAGGTTGTCTAAGAGAATGTTGGGAGCAACAACACCATGAAGTCCAAAGAACACACCAGACAGGTCAGGGATAAAGTTATTGAGAAATTTAAAGCAGGCTTAGGCTACAAAAAGATTTCCCAAGCCTTGAACATCCCACGGAGCACTGTTCAAGCGATCATTCAGAAATGGAAGGAGTATGGCACAACTGTAAACCTACCAAGACAAGGCCGTCCACCTAAACTCACAGGCCGAATAAGGAGAGCGCTGATCAGAAATGCAGCCAAGAGGCCCATGGTGACTCTGGACGAGCTGCAAAAATCTACAGCTCAGGTGGGGGAATCTGTCCATAGGACAACTATTAGTCGTGCACTGCACAAAGTTGGCCTTCATGGAAGAGTGGCAAGAAGAAAGCCATATTTAAAAGAAAACCATCAGAAGTCCCGTTTGCAGTTTGCCACAAGCCATGTGGGGGACACAGCAAACATGTGGAAGAAGGTGCTCTGGTCAGATGAGACCAAAATGGAACTTTTTGGCCAAAATGCAAAACGCTATGTGTGGCGGAAAACTAACACTGCACATCACTCTGAACACACCATCCCCACTGTCAAATAAGGTGGTGGCAGCATCATGCTCTGGGGGTGCTTCTCTTCAGCAGGGACAGGGAAGCTGGTCAGAGTTGATGGGAAGATGGATGGAGCCAAATACAGGGCAATCTTGGAAGAAAACCTCTTGGAGTCTGCAAAAGACTTGAGACTGGGGCGGAGGTTCACCTTCCAGCAGGACAACAACCCTAAACATAAAGCCAGGGCAACAATGGAATGGTTTAAAACAAAACATATCCATGTGTTAGAATGGCCCAGTCAAAGTCCAGATCTAAATCCAATCGAGAATTTGTGGCAAGATCTGAAAACTGCTGTTCACAAACGCTGTCCATCTAATCTGACTGAGCTGGAGCTGTTTTCCAAAGAAGAATGGGCAAGAATATCAGTCTCTAGATGTGCAAAGCTGGTAGAGACATACCCTAAAAGACTGGCAGCTGGAATTGCAGCAAAAGGCGGTTCTACAAAGTATTGACTCAGGGGGCTGAATAATTATTAACACCCCACTTTTCAGTTATTTATTTGTAAAAAAAAATTTGGAATCATGTATGATTTTCGCTCCACTTCTCATGTGTACACCACTTTGTTTTGGTCTTTCACGTGGAATTCCAATAAAATTGATTAATGTTTGTGGCTGTAATGTGACAAAATGTGGAAATGTTCAAGGGGGCCGAATACTTTTGCAAGCCACTGTACTTTTACAAGTTTATAAATCATTGAATGGGTTAGCACCAAAGTATGTTGAAGATCTACTGTTACTATACCAACCCCCCAGACCACTCGTGTCCTCTAATTCCAGTCTACTCAACATCGCTAGAATTAGAACCAAACATGGAGAAGCACCTTTCAGTTTCTATGCTCCTCTAATCTGAAACAAACTTCCAGATAACTGCAAAGCTGCTGAAACACTGAGTTATTTTAAATCACAACTAAAAACGTATCTGTTTAGAGCTGCCTTTGAGTACAGTTTTCATGTATCATATGTTTTGTGTATGCTTCTTGCTTTATTGCTGTTTTTACTTATATATGTTTTATCTGTGTTTTACTGCTATTTTTATTTTAGCTCTTAATCATGTAAAGCACCTTGAATTACCTTGTTGTTGAAAGTGTGCGATACAAATAAATTTGCCTTGCCTTGCCTAAATGCACGAAAGAAATATGATTTTACTTACCAAAAAAATGGAGCCAAGACTTCTTGAACAGTTAGTGCAATCAATACCACAGCAAGCCATTTTTGTCCAATAACTGCACAAATAACATCCAAACACAAATAAACATTGCAGACTCAACTGATGGTCAAGTTCAGAGAAACAAAATGGTTTTGCCCCACCCCCCCCGCATGCTCCAGGAATTATCTTGTCGTTTAAAGCGTGCTGTACAACTAAAATTGCCTTGCCTTGCCTAACTGATTTAAAATAATTAACCTTTTTAAAATTTTTATGCATTAAGGATTACAGAGTTAATATTAGCTGTCAATATATTAGGGTTCACAATGCCACAAGTCATTTTATTTTGAAAACTGTTGCATGTTTATTACAAACAAGTACAAGTTTGCACACATAGAGTTTTGCACTTCTTTCTGCTCATCTCAGTAATCCAAACATTTAGATGTGTTGATAATGAGGAGTACAAATAATGGGATACACTCTTATGAACCAGCATTTCATACTATAAAAGGTGACAGATAATTTATGACTTTGAAAAAACAGAAATAATTGGTACAGCTTTCTAATTAATCCTAAAACGGACACATATTGTGCCCAAGTTTTCTTGGTTATTATCTAATATTCCTTTTACGGAACAGAGCTCCTGCTGGCCATATTCAAGCATGTTTTCCCCAAAATAATTGACTGATACCTGGAAATACAGGTTATTATGAAATACCCCCCAAAATAAACCATAGTATCATTAGTGTTAAACAACTCGCTGGAGTGCAAATAGAAAGTAAGATACTGATGTAACACAGATCATCCAGCAGATTTAACCAACAGGCGATTCAGCTCTCAGCGTGGAAGTGGATGTTTTAGTCAACATTTCACTGCAAAGGTGAACTCCTGGTAGGAATCATTAATCTGGACTCCATGCTCCTCACCAAAGGCACTGAGGAAAGATAGAGATACATGTTATAACATGTGCCTTTATGAAATTATTGAAGAAAGGAATCTATTTATATCAACCTTTTTTCATCATTGAAATGTTTACCACTAATTAACACATTTCCAGAAAATAACTTGCAGATGAAAGGATGTTTAAAAACAAGATTTGGATGCACAAGCTTGAATTTATTGTTGCTCATTTTGTAGCTCATTTTTTCCCTGTCTATCTGTAAAGCATTTCGGCATCTGGCATGTGAGAAAGTGCAAATTTCATTGGTGCTGAAAGGTGTCGATTCTGGAGCAGGGGCATATTTTTTGGTACCACCCCCACTCAGGTCACGGCAAGGTAAAATTTGCTTAATTGCGGACCTTGACACTGGTGTTCCAGCAGTTTCCTGTTTCAGGTTGACTTGCTCTTTGGTAGTTCCTCGGTTGTATCTGAACACCCTAACCGACTTCTTTTAATCTGACATTTTCAGACTTGATTCTGACTTTTCCAAGCTGGTGGTGACATAGCCAAAAACCTTTTATTGAAGAATAATCGAACAACATGATGATCTCAATAGCTTAAGTTTTGCAACTTTCCCTGACTAACCTTGAAATTATTCAATCTTAACCAAGGTGGCCTCTCCAGTGAGTGTTGTCAAACAAATCCTAATATGTCAACAGTAAATGCAAACTCATTCACTCAATTCACCCTGAGGTGGGGGGCCGATCCAAACCAACCTTGTCCAGTTTGAAAAAGTAATTGCCTCCTAAACTAACAACTGTGCCAACCTAGGTGGTAACAACTGCTATGAAGTATTTGTGATAACTGACAATGAGTCTTTTTTATCACTGTGGAGTAGTGTTGACCCTCTCTACTTTGCAAAATTGTTTTAAATTAACTAATTTGAGGTGGAGGATTCAAGCATGAATAGCCTTTTTAAGGTCATGCCACAACATCTAACCCGGATTTGAGTTTAGACATTGAGTAGGCCACTCCAAAACATTTGTTTTTCTGGAGCTATTCCGATGGTACTGCTGCATAAACCAAGTGATATTGAGCTTAAGGTCATGAACTAATTACCAGATGTTAAACTGCAGACTTTTCTGTGAGATGGGAGAAATGAATGGCCTCGTTAGAAATGGCAAGTCATCCAGATCCGGAAGTAGCAAAGCAGCACCAGACCATCTCACTACCTGCTACATCATGTTTGATTCTGCCATGTATGCCATGTTTTTTTTCTGATATGCTGTTAATTTTACACTAGATATTATAGGAGTCAACCTTCTGAAATGTTCAGTTTTTGCAGAAAACATTTTCCAACATTGTCAGGGATTTTCAATAAGTTTTTTGGCAAATGTGAGACTGCCATTTGTTTTACTTTTGGTCAGCAGCAGTTTTTACTTTGAAATGCCCCCTGGATGCCATTTTTACCCAATTTCCTTCTTATTGTCTTATCTTTTTTGTGGAAAAATTACCTCAGTGTGAATCGCTGGAGTCTCAATGACTTAGACATGGCTTTGTTACACTTTCCTGACTGATTGACGTCAATGACTTCATTTTAATCTGTTCTTGAATGTCTTACAGCTTCCATTTAACAGAGTTCATGATTCTCCAAGTCAGGCAGTAATAAGGCCATGGTGTATCTATTTGAAATTTAACCAAATGGTGATTCAAACTCAATCAATCAAACTTTGTTTATAAAAAGCTTTTCATACTAGAAATTGCATCAAAAGTGCTTTACAGATTAAAATGACCCCACATAAACCACATTCCCATCCTTCCCCCACAGATTTAAAAGCATGGTCACAGTTATATCCCCCACCCCCAACCCAACTCGCATGCTCACACACAGTTAAAAGCAACAGTAAAAAAGGACATTGGGCCGAGTGCAGATGAACCATGCAACAAAACGCCATCAGAGGAGCCATTTGCACCGGCAGCGGTAGATCAACTGCAGCAACCGGGGCAGCAACCGGGGCACCGACACAGGGAGCCCAGTGGAGGCAAGGCCAAGACACCAACCTCCCCCCAAGCTCCACCTGGAGAGCACCCAGGCAGCTACAGCTGACTACCGCTCCCGGGGCAGAGGGCTCCCACAGATTCACAGTTAACTTGTGATTTTAACAAGGAGGATGTTACATTTGGTTTAGCTCCATAACAAATTAAACCATCATCAGCATTATTTTTTTGTTGTTGACAAAAATCAAAACAAAAAGAAATCTATAAGAGGGAAAATACTTTTTCCAGGCACCTTATTTAGAGCCGTCACAGAAATGGATAAACTCAGATATGATTGAATAAATAATAATAATCAACGATACATTTTTTAGACTCCAGATTAAGTTGCCAATTCAAATTGGGTAAGAAAGTTTGTGAATGTTTTTATTGACACAGAAAACATCTCTGTAAATTGTCTATCCTCAAATAAAAGTAAACACATGAAACAACAACAAAAAACATTGGGTAAGACGATTTGTTTTTTTGAAAGCCTAATTGTTGTTGGACTTGTCTTACCTGTATAATATACATTTACATCCCAGCCCTCCTTCTGCCAAGCAGAGTTTCTTGTCTCGTCCCGGGACTGAAGACTTTCATAGGCTATGAAAAAGCATTTAAATATTATATCTTGTGGAAGTGAATTTTAATAAAAATTTCAAATTATAGCAGATTAATATATATGTATATATATGAAAATGTTGAAATTATTATTAGCATGTAAGGCTTGTCACAAAACAATCAAAAGCATGTTATAGTAGTAGGTATTCTTGTTTCCCACATTAGTCATTATAACAGTGCGTTATTTTTTTGCAGCCTGAAAGTGTTTACATGCATCAAAAGGTTTATGGTGAATTTAGAGTTACAATTTTGATTTATTATTACTGAATCTGAAAGGAACATACAGATTATCGAAGGGTAACATCTATCAAGGAAGAAACAAAAACTGTTGGTTTGTCTAAATTTGTAACACAGGTATGGTTTCTACTATTATCATGAGTTATAAACAAGAAACTTAAAGAAATGTTTCTCTTCTTGAGCTTTAGAAAAAGATGGCCATTATTACTTATCATTACTTACTAAAAAATCCAACTATGCAATAAAAAGGAAGTGGTTGATATTCCAACGCAATGCTTCATCTGTTAAAAAGGCTGTTGAACTTCATTACTGGTATTTTACTGTTTCGACAAGCATAGCTCCAGTCAAAGCCATCCTAAGGAATAAATCAACTTTGCCTGCTAATTTACAAATGCATAGGATGTATACATATTAGAGAAAACATTGAGGATTTAGTTAAACCAACAAAGCCATATTCTAATGCTTATTCAGTTATTTCTGCTTCTTATGTCTGAGCTTGGGTCACATTTTATACACAGTGTTTGTAAACTGACCTGAGAGTATATGCCTTTTACTCCAAGGTTGCTTCTGTGCAAACATTAAGAGTCATCCATCCTCCCCAGCTGTCTGAAGTCTGTGATAAGTGAGGTGGACTTAGCTCAGATGTACAGATATGACCTTCAAGCCACAAGCGGCCTGGTAAAGCCCCCCAAATTGGTTGTAAATGGGAAATCTAAAATTAAACATGCAATGAGTGTTCATTTTGCAATCCATATATTTCCCTGCCTTTTGGATTGAGTCTCACTCCAGTACACTCCCATAGCTGAGCCAGATGATTGTGTCCAGCATACATCACACATCACAGAAGCTGTTGGATGTAATAATATCACAACTGACTTTTCTAATGTTGCGCAGATGTACGTTCTCAAGCATTACAGCTTAAATGAGCATCAGACTGAAAATATGGGGATATACAAAAACATTACCTTTAAAAATCTTTTAAAATTAGAAGATACTGATACCAGCAGCCTTTAAAATCATATTTAGAGTTGATAATCAAGAATATATATATATATATATATATATATATATATATATATATACACTACCGTTCAAAAGTTTGGGGTCACATTGAAATGTCCTTATTTTTGAAGGAAAAGCACTGTACTTTTCAATGAAGATAACTTTAAACTAGTCTTAACTTTAAAGAAATACACTCTATACATTGCTAATGTGGTAAATGACTATTCTAGCTGCAAATGTCTGGTTTTTGGTGCAATATCTACATAGGTGTATAGAGGCCCATTTCCAGCAACTATCACTCCAGTGTTCTAATGGTACAATGTGTTTGCTCATTGGCTCAGAAGGCTAATTGATGATTAGAAAACCCTTGTGCAATCATGTTCACACATCTGAAAACAGTTTAGCTCGGTACAGAAGCTACAAAACTGACCTTCCTTTGAGCAGATTGAGTTTCTGGAGCATCACATTTGTGGGGTCAATTAAACGCTCAAAATGGCCAGAAAAAGAGAACTTTCATCTGAAACTCGACAGTCTATTCTTGTTCTTAGAAATGAAGGCTATTCCATGCGAGAAATTGCTAAGAAATTGAAGATTTCCTACAACGGTGTGTACTACTCCCTTCAGAGGACAGCACAAACAGGCTCTAACCAGAGTAGAAAAAGAAGTGGGAGGTCGCGTTGCACAACTGAGCAAGAAGATAAGTACATTAGAGTCTCTAGTTTGAGAAACAGACGCCTCACAGGTCCCCAACTGGCATCTTCATTAAATAGTACCAGCAAAACACCAGTGTCAACATCTACAGTGAAGAGGCGGCTGCGGGATTCTGGGCTTCAGGGCAGAGTGGCAAAGAAAAAGCCATATCTGAGACTGGCCAATAAAAGAAAAAGATTAAGATGGCCAAAAGAACACAGACATTGGACAGAGGAAGACTGGAAAAAAGTGTTGTGGACGGATGAATCCAAGTTTGAGGTGTTTGGATCACAAAGAAGAACGTTTGTGAGACGCAGAACAACTGAAAAGATGCGGAAGAATGCCTGACGCCATCTGTTAAGCATGGTGGAGGTAATGTGATGGTCTGGGGTTGCTTTGGTGCTGGTAAGGTGGGAGATTTGTACAGGGTAAAAGGGATTCTGAATAAGGAAGGCTATCACTCAATTTTGCAACGCCATGCCATACCCAGTGGACAGCGCTTGATTGGAGCCAATTTCATCCTACAACAGGACAATGACCCAAAACACACCTCCAAATTGTGCAAGAACTATTTAGAGAAGAAGCAGGCAGCTGGTATTCTATCGGTAATGGAGTGGCCAGCGCAGTCACCAGATTTGAACCCCATTGAGCTGTTGTGGGAGCAGCTTGACCATATGGTACGCAAGAAGTGCCCATCCAACCAATCCAAATTGTGGGAGCTGCTTCTAGAAGCGTGGGGTGCAATTTCTCCAGATTACCTCAACAAATTAACAGCTAGAATGCCAAAGGTCTGCAATGCTGTAATTGCTGCAAATGGAGGATTCTTTGACGAAAGCAAAGTTTGATGTAAAAAAAATCTTATTTCAAATACAAATCATTATTTCTAACCTTGTCAATGTCTTGACTCTATTTTCTATTCATTTCACAACGTATGGTGGTGAATAAGTGTGACTTTTCATGGAAAACACAAAATTGTTTGGGTGACCCCAAACTTTTGAACGGTAGTGTATATATATATATATATATATATATATATATATATATTTTTTTTTTTTTTTCTGAATGATTGAGTTCAACAAGTGTTTTCACCCTCAACAACATTCATGTATCCCTTTTGGGAAATTAATTGTTCACCTCTGGCCATGCTACATGCTACATGCTACATGCCAGCTCCCCAAATTAAATTCTGCCTTGGGCCACTCTTGTGCAAAGCACTGGCAACAGTAATACAATCATTCAATTATGTTTTTATTTCAGATAGAAACAAGAACATGAGTGAATGTTGATCAAGTATTGCTTAGATGAAGCCATATACCTAGAACTGTACAAGCATTTATAATTGAGCTCCTTCAACTCAAACAAGTAGAAAAAGATGGCTAATATGTTTTTTTTTTTTTTTTTTTTATCAAACTCAATTTATATCTCTTCTAAAACATATTCTTATGTACAGCAAGTATTGACTCACCCCACAAGTGATGAACAACATACAGGTCACCAATCTGGGAGAAGAACCCCCCCACTGCCTCATTGTTTTTCTGTCTGTATTTGATTGCCCTTGCCCTGTAAAAGGAGAGGTTGCCTTCAGGAGTGAAATGCTCACAGGGACACATCTAATACTTTGATAAGAAAAAGTATACGAAAAGGATGTAGTGTTTCAGTGTCTTACCAGCGGTTGCCCCATTCAAGCATGGTTCCTGGCTGAAAAACAGAAGAGGACAGATTGACAGCTTTGAATTAAAACATGCATTCAGTCTAATGCAATAACTATATCTTGCAATTTTAATCCTATTCATGGCTTCAGTTTTTTTAGACTTATTAGGAAAATGTGTTTGTATCATGAGCTTACATGCAAGAACAAGTGAAGCAGTGGCTGCAAACAGATTTGATCTGTTTGTACTCTTTCCCATTAATAAAGCGGTGACTCCCTCACTCAGTGAGTCAGCTATGAAAAAACATAAATTACACAGCATAGGCAGACTCAGAAAAAGTCTGGGGCAAAAATAATGTTAGTGTTCCAGACAACAATCAATATCCTGGCATTTTTGTGTCTGCTTACTAACAATCATGAAGTAAAAATGATTCTATAACCTTACCTGAACAGTTAGCTCAAGCAATAAACTTTAGAAATCTTAACTGAAAAGGTTGCTCAGCAATTGCATATCATTTGTATTCATATACTTTCAATGTGAAGAGTATGAATGCAAATAGTGATCATGTTTACAGTCATCAGAAAAAGTTTCTATTAGTCTCAATACAGTCATGGGAAAAACGAACTACTCCCAGTGATTCATTAGCTTGTAGAACCACCTTTAAATTGAAGTAGCAGTTTTCTATGAGACATCATCAGCCTTGCACATTGCTTTTAATTGAGTTATTTTATTTATCTAATTTTTATTTCTTATCTTATTCTTTTTTATTTTCAATTATTATTATTATAGTTATTATGTGTTACTGAAGTGTTTTTACGAATCGTTTTATACAGACTCCAGTGTTTCCTTCATGGGGATCCTTTTTGCTGGGAGCCCTGCCAGTTTAGCCATGGAGGTCACTGCCATCAGGATCATTTTTGTCGTGGTGGGCGGGGCTCTGCACTGCAGCCTTATGGCTATGTGGTGGATACCTGCCTGCCCTGATCATGGCGGTCCCTGTGGTGACTCTTCTCTGACTGTGGGGTGGCTTCCAGTGTAAAAGGAACTCCTAAATATTGTTTTCTCAAAGTGGTATCATTCTAGATGTTTATTTTTATTGTATGTTCACTTAAAGAGATAGAAACGGATTGAGCAGTGTTTTGCAGTGAAGGGGTTTTGTGTGTCTTGTGTGTGCTGAGAGTTTAACTGGTTGTGTATGATCAATTTTGCTTTAAATGTGTTTTCTTTGTTTATTTTTCTGTTTGTATCATATAATGCACTTTGTGCTGATCATGAAAAGTGCAAATACAATCTGATTGATTGATTGTTTGCAGTCAGGCGTCTTGATTATTTTCTTTTGTAGCCATTCTGTTGTAGATCTGCTGCAGTGTAGATGAACCATTGTCCTATTGACGACCCAGTTTAGACCAAGCTTTTGCTCTTGATAGACTCACATTCTGCCCCAGATTGCTTTAGTATAGTTCATGGTCGACTCAATTTGGCCATTTCACAACAGACAGTTTGACCTAAGTGACTGAAGAAAACAAGTACAATAACAGGGCCAGCAATCCATTTAGACAAAGTTCTGGTTTTGCAGACATTTTATCCAACAACCAACATTAATGGGTCCAACAGCAAAATACAGTCATATTCAGTTGTATGTAGAATAAAGTTCAGTAACTAAATTTACTAATCATATAGGTTAATTACACGCAGACTGATGTGTACAAGTCTTTGTTTCTGTTAATTATGTTGATTTTTTCCACTTACAGCTAATAAAAAATGATATTTAAGATTACAATAACAGACCAATAAAAAAAAGAATTTTATTACCTGCTTAAATGTAAATTTCAAAAGGTACCGTAGTATTAATGTGACGGACATTAAAGGCATATTCTATTTTATTAAATATATGCTCGTACGGCCCATGTTAACATGCCTGTGTTTTTCCTTTTTATTTATGCTAAAATATCTATATCCATACCTGATGTTTGTGATGATTTGATGTGTTTATTTTTCACCCAACATCTCTCTGTAAATTAGGGTTAAGCATCTCTACTTCGATCTCTTTTGTCCAAAATAAATTTTTCCAGGGGTCTTGGGGTTTATTCAGATGTAGGTTTTCCTACCTAAATCACATAGCCATTTTTTTAGACAGAGGATACGTTTTTCCTGGCTTCCCTTTTGAGTAAGATTCACTGGTTCTGTCTAATTCTATGGTTATAAACTTTAACATTTGATGTGTTAAATGAGGTGTTTAGAGTCTAAAATGCAGTCTTAAGGTGTTTTGCAGGTCTTCTAAATATTTACCAGTCTGACTCTAGAGTAAACCTGCTGGGACGAAAACTCCTGGGAAGATTTGCAACCATCTTGAATATGTAAAAGTGGTGAATTTTTATCACTGTTCAGTGATGGATTCAAAATGTTTACTCTCTGACAAGCAGCAACAATTGTTTCTTTAAAGTCATTGCTAAATCTTTTTTCCTTAGCATTGTCTCCCATCTGCATTCTCCAGAAACAAATTGCTTGAACTCTTCTTTAAAAAAAGTCACAACTGCTGCCATCTAGTGCATCTGATCAGCAACATCTGGCTACTACTTTCCTTCTGAAACACAATGGAAATATTTTATTTCAGACTTTTATGCATGCAGTTACCTGAAGGGACCAACATCAACACACATTACCTTAAGTTTGTAGGTGCGAAGTTCATAGAGATTTGGTCCTTTTCTTGGTAAAGGTTCATTCCAAAAGCTAAACTCCAAAAGAAGCTGATTTCGCCTTGAAATCAACATTTTGGCCCTCTCTTTCCGGAACTCCAAGTACTCCTAAAATTTTATGTCAGTATGTTATTCTTGGTAAGTGAAAAAGAAAATGCATGAAGACATAGGCACACAAAAAATGTTGTAGTTTCTTATTGTTAAAAAATAAAGCTGGTTGCATCATACCTTGTTGGCTCTTAATTTCTGCAGGCATTCACTCAGAGCTGGATAGCCTCCTCTATATCGCCACAGATGCACTGAGCAACAAGAACAGCAGATGTCACTGTAGCACTTCACTGAAGCTCAATCCACCCACACAGCTGAGTCTTACAGCAGCACAAACTCATTTCCAGCTCCATTTTTTTTCTAAAAGCTCCTAATGTACACCATAAACTGTAAATGATAATATAAGAAAAGGCAATACGTTGACTCATCAGGGGAAGCTTCTGAATTTAAGCAGGCTTCTGGAACGCTCTGCTAAACAGATTGTGGTTAAAGGGAAGTCACTTCAAAGAAGTGGTTGAGACACAAAATTAATTTCCTTCTGGAGGATCTATGATCAGTCCAAGTTATCAGTCTAATCAGGTTTCTATCAGTTCCCATTTAGGCCTTCACTTCAGCTTACCAGCTTGATCCTGTTCTCCATACCAGGTATTCCAGCTTCCAACAACCTCACATGGGAAGTCCTGATCCTGATGGAGTCTGCTTTGCACTTCAACCCTAGCATCAGCATAAAAATGTTAATTTAAAAAACGAATCTAAAAGCACATTTTCAGTGTAGTTGTGTTGATTTATTAAATACTTTTCAGTCAGGCAGATGTCCAACTAAAGGGCACAAACACAATAAATGAAAGCAACTTACTCCATTTACTGACATATGTTTTTATCAAATATGATTTGATAATCTTACTGTTGTGAAATAATCAAATTATTACTATAACAGAACATAGTTACCCAATAATTGGTACCTCTGAACTGTCCATTAGCCTTAAGCAAATCAAACATTTTCTCTCCAAAACTTGAAAAAAATAAGTTATTTTAAAATATTTTTTAGCACCATAATTAAAATATGTTGGACAAAAAAAATTTGAATTGGTTACATTTTTAAAAGACATCAGTGTACAAAAACCAAACTAATTAGGTGTCATCAGGGTGTCACACAGTTTTAACCTTGACCATTGCTAACTGTCAGCCCTTAAGAGTTGGCATTTTGTGGACAGACAATCAATCAATCAATCAATCAATCAATCAATCAACCAACCAACCAATCCAGTTTATTTATAAAGCATCCTTCATACTAAAAGCAGCTCAAAACACAAAGTGCTGTTTTAAGAAAGAGATAAACCCACAAGATAAAAACAAACCCCCCACTTCCCCAAACATACAACAAAAGAAAACAAACAAAATAGAAATGCACTTGCATATATGTATGCATTACCTAAGAAACAAAAAAGGGCTAGCATAAAAACAAGTTGTTGATGTATGGTATACGTCTATAAAAAGAAAGCATGATGAATCCAAACTCAGTAATAAAAACGTAAAACAGTATGATTTGAAAAAATATATATACAGTGGGACAAAAAAGTATTTGGCAGCCCCCAATTTTGCAAGTTGTCCCACTTAAAAAGATGAGAGTGGTCTGTAATTTTCATCATAGGTACACCTCAACTGTGGGAGACAATGTATTAAAAAAATCCAAGAAATCAGGTTGTATGATTTTTAAAGAATTTATTTGTATAATGGTGCAGCGAATAAGTATTTAGCACCTACAAACAAGCAAGAATTCTGGCTCTCAAAGTTACTTTTTCTTTAAGAAGCTCTTCTATCCTCCACTTGTTACTTGTATTGATGGCACTTGTTTAAACTCATTATCTATATAAAAGACACCTATTCACACCTTCAAACAGTCAGACTCCAACCTCCACCATGAACAAGACTGGGATGAGCTAATCTACAATAGGCAAGGAGTTTTGTGAGAAGAGATCAACTGTAGGATCAATTATTAAACAATGGATCATTGACAATCTCCATGCAAGATCTCACCACGTGGGGTACACTTGATCTTGAGAACGGTGAGGAAACCAGTCCAGAACTACAAGGGGGGAAATGGTCAATGATCTGAAGAGAGCTGGGACCACACTATCAAAGGTTACTATTAGTAACACACTGTCATCCTGGATCAAAAACCTGCAGCGCTCGAGATTAAGCCAGCCCATGTCCAGGACTGTTTAAAATTTGCCAGAGAACATCTGGATGATCCAGAGGAGGATTGGGAGAATGTCATGTGGTCAGATGAGATCAAAATAGAACTCTTTGGTAATAACGCCATTCAACGTGTTTGGAGGGGGAAGAATGTAGAGTTGTATTCCAAGAACACCATACCCACAGTGAAGCATGGGGGTGGAAATATTATTCTTTGGGGCTGCTTTTCTGCAAGAGGGACAGGACAACTAATCTGTACTAAGGAAATAATGAATTGGGCCATGTATCATGAGATTTCGGGCAAAACCCTTCTTCCATCAGTGAGACCATGGGAGAAGAAACGTGGCTGAAACTTCCAGATACTTTCCAAATACTTTTTTGCCCCACTGTATATTTTACTTCATGATAATGCACTTTTTTGTATTGGTCTATCATAAAACCCCAGTAAAATGCACTTAAGTCTGTGGTTGTTACATGACAAACTGTGAAAACGTTTATAGTGCAAACATTTTTGGCAAGGCACTGTATGTTTCCCAAATTGGTTAGGCTTTCATTACCAAGCATGTGACTCTAAATTAATGCTGCTGATGGAGAGAATGTCCTGATAACCTTTTCATGGAAGCAATATTTGCGGCTGCTTTGGCTGCTTAGAAACACAATGCATCATAACGTCTGGTAATTCTTTCTTTGGGTGATTTGTCTTTTTAACAATGTTTATGAGCAGATCTCTCATAAAGTTTTAAGTATAGACCTCATGCAACAGTAAACCCTAATTGGCCATCTCCTTACTGTATCATCCTGTGTTGTGGGCCTCCATAATTTTAAATCTCTAAGTGTCAAGCAGCAGTTTAGAAGGTTTACTCATTGTTGAGGCCAAGGTTTGTTGAGTCAGGCTATTTATAGAGCTCTAAAATTTGCATCTGGCCTTTCCTAACAATCACTTGGAACTTAACCCTGTTGCTAGCGAATAAGTCCCTGAAACCTCTGAAAACATTATGCAGGAGTGTAGATCTGTTGCCATCTTCAACTGTTGCATAACGCTCTTTCGTTCTACAGCTAAACTAACAACCCAATTTTATATGTATGTATATGTAAATGCATTTTTTATTGAAATATAAAAGTAACCAAACAAAAACTTAAAATAGCAACAAAAAAAACACCCCACCCTTCCAAAATATGTAAAGCATAAAATACAAAGGTAAAGTGAAGTAATATAAGTAATATATCGGACCAGGTAGCACTCACTCCAGGTTGTTGTACTCGTCCAGGCACTCGGGTTTGACGTTATGAACTTAACAAAAGAAGAAAAGAAGACGCAAGAGAGAGACATAGTGAATCAAAGCTGGTGTTTTCTTTTAAAATACACAATCAAATTCTCCAACAAAGTAATTTCACACCTCAATTCAGCAAAGACTTTATATACAAAGCTGATTCACTGGCACAAGGTTATAGGCTATGGCTGATAGAATGTTCCAATTGAAATCTCTGCACAGCATGATGTATGCTGCATAAAAGATCAAAGTCTCAGGAAAAATGGTAATTTCTTCTCAGGAGACAGACGCAGTTATGATCTGAGACTCTAAAAAAATATTATTTTTTCTGATGTCAAAAAAGGTATAAAATTGATACATCATGTTAGCAACCTGGCTGTCGTCTGCTTCTTGTGCATGTGTAATGAAAATCTCAGTTTGCTCTGAGGGCCCTATAGATCAGCATGGGCTGAATTTAACAAACATAATTTATTTAGCTGTTTTCTGCAGAGATATGTGACTAAATAGACCATAAACAGAAATCCTCTTTTTGTATCTTTCACATGACTTGGAACCTCTGTAACCCCACATTCAAAGGCAATAACCCTCCCTATATATGCTAGTAAAATACCATGTGCCTACACTGGATTTTATACAGGTTGCTGGTCTCTTTCTTTGACAGCAGGTTGGAGTGAGCATCTTTCCTCGCATCCACCTTGTGCACAAATAAGGAGCGGAACCATCCTTTGTCGCTGCTTTCTGAAAACCTCCTACACAGAAACGAGATGAAAGAAATAAACAAAAGCACAAAGAAAAACCATTAACATTTTAAAATTTCAAAGAAAAAAAACTCAACTCTAAAAGGATTGTGGGGAATGTGCATGATACATGGGCTAAAAGATATTCATGCTGTTATCGTTTTATATGAAAAATATGCATACTGAATCAGGCAGTGGGTTGAGTGCATGAAACTATTCACCCACTGTGGAGCAGATATGTGGGAAATATTGACGTAAACTCTGAGAGGCTCAAATCATGTTCTGATCACAATTAACAGTATGTTTCACATAAAATGCCGGAATGTAATTTGTATTATATGCAGGAAGGAGGATCTTAAATTCTATTCTGGATGTAACAGGGAGGTAATGAAGGGAAGCTAAAACAGTAGAAATGTGATCTCTCTTTTTATTGTTCATCAGAACTCTTGCTGCAGCATTTTGGATCAACAGAACGTTTTTAATTGCATTTTGTGGACTTACTGATAGTAAAGAATAATAGTAGTCCAGCCTTGAAGTTACAAATGCGTGGACTAGTTTCTCAGCATCACTCCTGGACAGGATGATTCTATTTTTAGCAATATTCCGGAGGTGAAAGAAGGAAATGCTAGAAACCTGTTTAATATAGGATTTGAATGCCATGTCTCCTTCAAAAATAACTCCAAGGTTCTTTGCGTTATTACTGGAGACCAATTTAATGCCATGCACATGATGTGATTAAAAAACAGCTCCTTTTTTTAGAGCTTCTAGTCCAAAGACGACAACTTCTGTCTTGTCAGAATTTAAAAGCAGAAAGTTTAGAGTCATCTATGTTTTGTGTCTTGAAGACATGCCTGTAATCTACCTGAGTGATTGGATTCACCAGGATTTATGGATAAATATAGTTGCGTATCATCAGCTAAAAACAATATCCTGAAGTTTACTCATTGTTCTTGGTGCAGAGAAGACAGACAAGTTGCAGCTGATCTAGCAGGCTCAAACCACATAACTCTATATAACATAACACATATAACACATTACTAAATGAGGGCATAATTTGTAGGATTTCTAAAAGTAGAATGGAAGGCAGATCTTTTAGTTATCAGGCTCCTCTCCTGTAGAACCAGCTCCCAGTTTTAGTCTATGAGGCAGACACCCGGCCTACTTTTAAGACCAGACTTAAAACCTGACCCTACAGGGCGGTTTTGCCTTCCCTTGCTGACCTACACTGCAGCTCCTTGCTGTCTACAGCACCTCCGCTTCACGACAGCTCCATGTCAGGGACAGGCCTGGTGTTGAGCCAGCATTTAGTTAACGGTGAGATAACAGCCGTCGGGTATCTCAACAGTTACTGACAGATACAGAGCTGGCAGCAGAGAGCAAGTTTTGTTTGAATTTACAGAGTCTCGGAGGTGGCTAATCAGGCTTTAAGTCAGTGTTACAAACGCACCCATCATTAGAATACACTTGAGGGAACAATAAAGTGAGGAAAATAACAAATAAATGTGGAAATAAATACAAAAATAAATAAGTAAATCAATGTGGAAATAAATATATAAATACATAAATAAATGTGTAAATAATTAAGTAAATGTGAAAATCCCAAATGTGAAATAAATACTTTTGGAAATGAATAATTATTAAACATATTTCTCTATGTATTATTATTCATTCATTTTTTATTCATTTTCATTTTCATTTCCTCATTTATTTCCTCATACAGTTATTTATATATATTTTTTTTATTGTCAGTTTTGGCAGAGATGGTCCTCCATATTCTTGTGTTATCCAGGTCTTGTAGTAAAAATTTTCCCAGCAGACTCACAATCAGCCGACGAGCTGGGTTGATACATGGTACATCTGGCTAGCTTGTTAGAGTCCACTATTTAAAAGATTTATCTACTTTTTATCTTTCTACTACAGGTAAGGGAACTATTATCAATAACAATTTCACAAAACCGCAAATATAAACAACTGAACTAATCTTTAAAGTAAGCTTCAATTATGCCACAATGTACCAGAATTCTCAAAAATTATCCTAAAACTTAAATCTGCCACATCAATTGCATGTAGGAGCCGCTGGTACCTTATTTGCATAAATGCTATTCAAATGTCCCAGCAAAACCAGATCATAATGTTACTCAATCTCATGCCATGCTATGCCGACACTTTGAACTGATGAACATTCACTCAACATAGTGTGCCCAATGCTTGGCTGAGTGAAATGTGGAGAAGAGTGGCTGATGTAGCAGCAGACTTGGCCCTGTCCTCTGACTTATCTAACTAATAATTATTTCACTACTTAGAGACACTCATAGACTGTGCAGACTTTAGCTCTCTTGCTCTCAAATGTTTATAG
The DNA here is from genome assembly GCA_963556495.2 of Valencia hispanica. Classification (NCBI taxonomy): domain Eukaryota; kingdom Metazoa; phylum Chordata; class Actinopteri; order Cyprinodontiformes; family Valenciidae; genus Valencia; species Valencia hispanica. Next base: position 49,296,092 of record OY747704.1, read on the forward strand.
CAAGTACCACTTCAACAAATACAAAGTTTGCCAAGTATCAGTGTGATATTAGGAAATTCTAGAATTGTGCCTCTCATGGTGGTACCATGTTGGAGTTGCTCTGTCATGTTAGTTTTGATTTGTTTTTTTTGTAGACTTTTGTTCAGATTTTTTTTTTTTGGTTGAGCACTGCAATGTTCAGATAATTATTCCCTCTGGTTTGAAAACTGTGCCGCTGGAAGGAATTTTGCCATTACTTTTTTGCTTTCGGACAGTTGTTATGATGGCAACCTTGGCAACAGTGTATTGTACGTATTGTTTTTACAACTGGGAGCAGCTAATTAGCATATGAAAAGCTCCAGTAATACCTGAAACACAACTCAAAATCCCAGAGGAGTTGAAAAGAAGGCTTCATGAATGCAGAGCAAGACCACATAGCAGAGAGAAGGAGGATGTTCAAACCATCTCTTCCTTCAATCGTAATGGGCCGGCTCTCTAACCATATGGCTAGACAGAGATTTAAAGAGCAGTGACAAAAGGAATTTAGGTGGATTAGCGGTGCTTGCCAACAGCTGATTTTGTCATCTAGGACATGTTACTGTGAAATATCATCTCTGCTGCCCAGATATTGAGCTGTTAGCATGTCATGACAGTCTTAAGCCTATCATGCAACAACAGTCTTTAGTCAGAGCCCTCTTCAGATTCATTGCAAGACTGACTGCTACCTACTTTCCTGCCTACATCATCGCAACACTATAAAGATACTTGGATCATATGAGTTAGGACAACATTTAGAGATTATCTTTTAGGATAAATATTATTGAATTGAATTAAATTTAAAATAACAGCAGAACAGAATTTTGACTCTCTCAGTAGGTTTTATATGAACTTTAAAACCAAAACTAAACCATATGGGAATAAAATCCATATATATTGATGATTTATGTTTAATTGACAGATATGGTTCAATTGTCATTCCATTTATAACCGTAAATCGGAATTACCAAGGTCAAAGTTGCAAAACAAAACGTTTCAGTGAAATTGTAATTTCCAATACAACAGCTGAGATTTTTTTAAATCCAACTGCCGCATGTTTAAAATATAGTAACATCTACAGTCATGAACCATTTATTTTCATTTCCAGATGGTTTGTATTTCCTTTAAATTAGTTGCCAACCCTAATTCTGTAAACATCTGTTGTAGTAAATGTGTTTGAATAAACAGAATGCAGATAAATGCGTTTTAATGGCTTGTATTGCTAATAACAGTTGGTCTTAACACTAAGCACAGAAATTAAACCCCTCTGAGTTTCCAAACTGGATCTGGATGGTTAAGTTGGCTGGGACTTATTGCTATATCACAGTTTTGACCACCAGTAGTTTTTTTTTTTACTGGGGGGGTTCTCGAAAAGGCTCTGTCATTTGTTTTAGTTTTGATTCAGACAAAGATCAGTGTGCAGCAGCTACTAATATTTTTGACAATTTTCAGACTCTTAACCATATCTTGCAGCTAAAAATCTGCCTTATATATATATATATATATATATGATGCCAGCAAGGTTTAGATCACTAGTAATTGCAGCCAAAGTGCCACCATTAGAGCCATGGATGTGGAGCCAACAATCAGCCCAAGATGGTGAAGTATGGAAGAAGGATAGAAAAAAGATATGTCACAAAAAAAGCTATTTACTCTGTGTTAACCTAGTGGCACACTGTAAATTTTGCATGCTTTTACCTTATACGCATGCACTACACAAAACAGTAAAACATCATAAGTAACTCCAAAACTTCATTGATGTGATAAGGCTTGATGTTTAAGAAAAAATCTTAATGTTAAGACCCATTTCAAAGATGTTTGTTTTTAATATGGCAATATACATATAAAACTAAGAAACAGTGACAGCAGCTTAAAAAATGTAACCTGTAATATGGGCAACTGTAAACACCAGTCTGAAAAACATATTTTTCCTTATGTTTACATGAGCTACAGTTGTTTTTTTCTTTTTAAAACCAAACCTATACGTATATAATATAAAGTATGTTGAAACTAAAAATCAGAATTTATATTTTAATGGAGCATTTGCAGCGGGATTAAAAATAATCACACCCACTGTTAAACAGGCCTGCCACATTCAGCTTAACTTCCAACTGAGTGAGTTGGTTGCTTTTTATAAACTCATAATGTCTAAATCTTTTTAAAGCTGTTTCAATTAACCTCAATTTCTGGCTTTTGCAAAGGATTTGAAATGTCACACAGGCAGAGTGAGTGATATATTCCCCCCACAAATATGGATTAGGAGAGTTAGTGCTATTTTGTGCTTTTTGAAAGCCATCTGTTATTTCACAAACACTTTTTAAGACTTTCTAAAATCCTCAAACTTTCAGGGTCATTGAAACTACTCATGTAATAACATTGTTGGCTTGGAGCTTTAATTAGGAGCTGTGATTAACCACAAAATTCTCCAGGCACAATAAAAAAAGCACAAGTTGTGTTTGAATAGGGTTAAAATCAGCCAGACCGGAAATCAATGGAGATGTAGGCCCTAAATCTTGCGTCTGCATGCAGTGTGCTTTTACAGTACAAGGTTCAGAGGTCTAGCAAATGATTAAAGCAGGTTAGCAAATGGGTCGTAGATAACATTTAAGTCATATTTTTATAAATAGAAATGCATATTCATCTTTAAGGGAGATGTTTAAAAGTCAAATTCTGAGAAAAAACATGTAGATTTACATATTTGATGGTATACTACTACAAACAATAGTAAAAGTTAACATTTCATGAATCCTAACTTTAAACAAACAAAAAAAACCTCTGATAAATTATGTTTTTGAATGTTGGCAGATACATGAGGAGACGTATTTTGGTAGTTTCCAACTTTTTACAGGTTCAGGGTTTTGTTACCGGACCAAAAAATCTCCTGACTGGGACTGCACATTGTTTAGTGTACACTTCTAAAGTGTACGATACAAAGATAAAAAAATGAAAAACTTACCTGGAGGCTTGATGCAAGTAGACAGAACATCTGTACAGAATGTGTCCTGTGCACTGCACAGATCTGCAGCTCGTCGCCATGTTCCTCTGTAAAGTGAAACAGTTGTCTGACGCTCATACATTCCCTGCTGGTTAATGTTTACCTCTGCCTCCGTGATGTGAATCAGCAGGTAATCAGATGGATTGAAAACTGCTGATACTTTTTTGCCCTCCAGAGGTCAAAAACATGTGTGACGCTGTTAAGCAAGGATCCGATGTTAAAATTCAATCAGCTGATTGTGTCTGTAAGAGGTGTAGGTTGGTGGGAAAGAGTAGACTTACATGTGGATTGTTTATAGACTGACAACTTGTAATGGCATCTGGCAGTTTGGATGTTTGGTGTTGACTTCCTTTGTGAGAAGAAAAATGGATTTTAAATTTTATGAAAGTTTGGGTCCCCATTTTTTGTAGTTGATAAAAAAAATAAATTTCAAGTGACATGTCTTGGCATTTGGGACACTGTTTGGGTGTATTTCTTTACTTTCAAGATTCAAGAGCACAAGTGAAAGACAACAGATGACCAAATAAATGCTAGCTTTTTATTAAATCTTTTGCATGCAAAAGGGAAAACCTTCAGTCTCTGAAGTTTTAAAGGAGTTGTCTCACCAGGCCATCATGCAGCTGTTTCTTACCCTTTTAGATTTGTTACCAGCAAGTGAGCTGCAGCTGTTTCTGGCTGAGACGAGACATTTTGACTCAGATAGTACAGAATATTCAGATTGTTACCCTTCATTCACTTGCTGACTTTGCCTGAATTTTAGCAGACAGCATTCAGTATGCCGACACATTTCAGAAATAATCCTCTTCTGTCTTCGGTCAAATAGCGAACTAGTCACTGGAAGTTATGCATGGTCATCATATTGTATCCACATGCTTCACAGCATTGCAGCAGATGTGGTTCAGTACATGTTTTCTCCCCTGTGGGTGCAAATACACTTCATTCTTACTCTTATAGACTTTGTTGGTTAACAAAGCTAAAAAGTGTTAAGTTCAGTAAATGTATCATATTAGCCCAATAGTTGTTATTTTACCAAGGTAATTTTTTTCAGTTATATCACAGTAATAAGCTTTGAATTGACAGTACCATAACATATTTTCTCATCTTTTTACAGGTGATTCGGCATCCTAGCAAAACATTATTTTTGTATATATAGCTTCTCAAATTCCATTATAATTTAGCACCAGAAAACCCAAACTATAAGAAAAATATGCCAATTAGCTTCTCCGTTATTTTTCAACTATTAAATTTACAAACACACTTTTCTAACTCAACTTTTTGAGTTAGAAAAGTGTGTTTGTAAAATTAATAATTAATTACATTAATATATATATTAATTATTGTAAAATTAATTCTGAAACAACACCTCTCTAAAATTGAGAGGATAACTGGCTATTGTAAACAGAATTCTGGTCATTTTTAATTTTCTGGTCATTTTGAAGGAGAATTTAGGATGTTAGGCATCAGCTGGTGGCATACTTTTATTTTTCTTTCTTTAGCAAGTAAATTTGCTTTGTGCAAACGGTTGTAGGGAAAAAAAAGACAAACCCCCTCAAAATCTGGAGAAAAATAGGTTCCAGTGTTTTCAAAGAAATGTAATTGAACTTATAACAAAATACAGAAGGCAACACTTGGTCTCTGGATATAGAGCTCTAGTGTTCTGTGCCCGCTGAGGTACAAACTGGACAAAACATCACGGGGAAGCTTCTACTCCAGGCTTTATACAACAACCTACAGGAAAAACAAAGACCATTAATTGGTGCTCAATTACAATTGCAAATTGCAGATAAAAAACAAACAAAACTACACATAATATTTACCGGTACCCAGTTTAATTAACCAAAACCATAACCTAATCAAATTGTCTGATTGCATATACACATGCTTTTGTTTTCTTCCTAAAATTGCTGTGACAAACAAAAATCACCCCTAGGGAGGGCTTCAGAAGTGGAGCATCCCACAATCAACCTCTCTCGCTTTAGAAGCCTTCACCTCTAGTTTGACAGAGTCGGCCTGGGACACACATGAAGGTAAGATGAAAACAACACTTAATATCTGGTGATCTTTCCTATCAAGATAAATTACCAACAGGTGATCAAAAATCATTACCTTTACCAGAAAGAAACCAAGCAGCGCAATTTTCTGAGCCAGGCACATGTAAGAAAATGAACAAAATTCTGCAACCATTGGTTGTTTGTCCACAAACATACAAGTTACTCATATGTCAGGCATGGGTCACCCCAGGAAAGTAACATATAGTAATACACAAAACTAGAGAGAATGTTTTACAGGAGTTCTGTAATAATTCAGTTCACTTATTCCTTCTATTCATAACCTGATTTTATTCTGTCTTTCGACTTTTAAAAAGTATTAATCGAGTTATAAGTTCAGTGGTATTTTTGTGATAAATAGACCATCACATTGTGGACTATCCTTTCTCCTCACTGTGAATTTGTGATATTTAAACTAAAATATTTGCTTTGGAGTTCATTTTGGGGCGCTTGTGTGTGGGAGACTTATATGCATCCAAAGTGACATTTTCCTGTATCTACCACAGTTTGAGTTTGTCCTGTAGCTGTAAACAGACCTGTTACCTAATAGCGGACAGTGGTTTTTCTGTTAAACTAGTCACGCAGTACTTAAATCCTTTTTGTGCAACCCACTTTCATTTCTTTTCATACACAATACAGTGCTCTCTGATCCTCTCTATCATTTCTACCCACCTGAATTATATAACATCAAATCAGATCATATCTAAAAAAGAATCATCCTCAATACCTGCCCAATTTCAGAGACTTTGTGCATGATATGCTTGATGCACTGAAGAAATGCAATTTATTTATTTCACTTTTATATGAAATGACTGGTTATTCAACATGACTTAATTATTTTAGTCAGATTTTGGGGGGAGATAGCTTGTAAAAAAATTTAATCTTCCCTAAGAAAATACTTTTCTTTAAAATTTTATCCTTTTCATCTGTTGCACTGAACAGACTTCATAGCTTTTTGCTGGCAAATAAGTACAGCAATTACAGTAGCAATTTTCAAGATTATACTTTCCCAAGCATTCCAAATGTACCACCGTGTTTTACTCTGAGTGCCGGGAATATTTCTTTCACTGCTTTGAACAAGTCTTCAAAATCCTCGTTGACTGCAATGTCCTAGAAAGTGACACACAGAGGGATTTAATGATTGCTTTGTTAATTGCAAAAAAGCCAGAATTAAAAAAAAGTCAGAATAAAACAGATTTATTAGTGGTATTATATATGTCATTTACTGAAAGGTCTAACGTCATTCTTACTGAATCTTGGTTTTCTTGAACAGACTGAAGGATCCCGTGGCACCCAGCACTCCAGATGGGGTTTCTACTGATCTGGTCACAAACAAAAGTCATAAATATCAAAACCTATACTCTGACTTTGCATAAATATGTTTTTATTTACCATCTCTTCCTGGCTAAAAGTTAAATGAATGCCCAGCAAACATCTACTAAATTGTTGCAATTGTTGGGGGGGGAAAGTGTGACTTGAAGGGAACTTTTCAACTCCGGAGGCATTCTTGTTAGAGATTGATTTTTTTTTTAGCACTGGTTACCTTCTTCTAAATTAAAAGAAGTGCATCTGTTCACTAGATATTAGAGGGTTATGCATTTGGGTTGATTGTGGTTAACTGACATGAATTCAGCAGAAGAGCTGTCAGAAAAATCCACTGGGGTGATTTTTTTAAAAATCCCTATCCCAAATGTTATAGATTATGCAATAAACAATATATGCACCTAATGGCCACTTTATTAGGTAAACCCGTTCAATTACTCTTTAACAGAACTAGCCAATCAGATGTTTGAAACTCAATCCAGTTAGTTTCTAGATGTTGAGCAGATGAGTTTCTTAGAAGCTACAGAATGAGGAAGAAAGGGGATTTAAGTGACTTTGTGGGGTTTTGCAGAAACTGCTGATCTGCTGGGATTTTATATGTTATATACCCTATAACATATATTATTATATATTATAGGATATGAGCAGCAGTTGCCAGTTTTAGAGGTCAGAGGAGAATGGGCAGACTGGTTTGAGATGAATGTGGTGTTTTTTTCATGATGTGGAAATTTCCTTGCCGCAGTTTGGGCTGCGTAGTATCAATTCAGCCTTCCAGGGTATTGCTGCTAAACATGTCAATCTCTTTATGACCACGCTATTCCCATCTTCTGATGGTTTCTTCCAAGCAGGACAAAATACCAGTGTCAAAGCTTGAATAAGCTGTTTTCTTGAACATGACAAATTTAAAGTACTCTAATGATTTCCACAGTCACCAGATCTTAATCTCTAGGGTAAGTTTGAAGGGGAGATTCAGGACACGGAGGTGCAGTTTTCAAAATCGGCAGCAACTGAGTGATGCTATTAAGTCAGTGTGGACCAGAATCTTAGAGGAATGTTTCTGACACCCTGTTGAAAATATACAATGAAGAAAAAGGCAGTTCTGATAAGATAAAAGCGAAGTAATAGACTGGATTTTAACTGTAAAGCTATTTGCCGACCTTATTTCTACCTCTATATTTTGTCTAGGTTTTAACCAAGCAAACATTTTGATCTAAAAGTGGTCTAAGCTTCGACTTAAACGTGAAACAAAAAAAATGCTCATTGAGCAATAAAGTGACAGGTGAGTGTAAATTAACTTTGTGGCAGTGATCCTGTCGCATTTTAAATTCCAAATTTGCGAACTGGAAAAAAAATGGCAATGGTTTTGTAGGCCCAGTTTGTTCAGAGATCTACAATGATGAACTGAGCAACTTTCTAAACTTCCTACCCACCCAAACCGTACTTCACTTGTTTAACCTAACAAACTACAGCTATTTTTATTCATTCTGACATGAGCTTGGCTCAGATCATATTTATTTGTCAGAAATGTTTTTCTTTCATCCTTGTTAAATTTTGGCTTTTCATTTGGCTCACAAACAAAGTTCATTCATTTAAAACTAAAGTATAATTTCATTTAAATCTGTGCATAGTAAGTTTTTACACATCAATATGCAGGAAATACATCTCAGCACAGACACATAAACATAATCAATCACACTTGCTCATGCTTTTAACTGACTTCAGACTCTTGACAATTACTTTTTCCCCCTCTATGGCCATGACGCTTCAGCAGTGGTGCTGACATAAAAGGTAAAGTACAGTGATCCGTTTATTTATCCCATTTTATCCACTGCTGCCCCCCGTTGCTTGTGAAACCAGAACCAATCTCTTTTCAACAGCTTACATTCAGGAGTTTGATTGCCTTGTTTACTTTGAGGCCCATGGCGAGGTGGACGGCTCCCTCAGGGGGTATTCGGTTGTTACTGTGGCATGACAAAAATACAGATAACAGAAAAAGGGTGTTGGAGTGTGATGGAGGTAATCATAAAGTGTTATCTTTTAAATTATATTATTCAGTCATGTAGCAGCAATCGCTAGGAATTTGCAAAGAAAACTTGGTTTTATTGAAAAAGCAAAAGCAAAACAAGAAATTATGTTTTTTTTGAGCGCTCATTTTTTTATTAAACCTGCAGCTTGTCTTGCAGAGGAATTTAGGCTTAATTTCAGCATCTATTTTCTAACCTCTGTTCCCTGATCTGATGATTTAATCCCCAAGATAGCAAAGTCTCTTACCTCACATTCAGCTCCTCTAGAACATTGCTTTCTTCAAGAGCCGTCCTAAAGCAATGGATCCTTCTCTGTCAAAGTCATTAAAAGACCGGTCTTTTCTTCTTTGGGTAACATTTACCTAAAACACATGACTTTGCTGAAGGGAGGTGTATCTTTAATTAGATAAGACAAAGATGCCACAAAAGGACAGCTGTTGAGCCAAAATAACAAGAATGTGTTGATCTAAGTGAATACTCTAAACTATTTTGCATTTAAGATTAACTATTTATACCCCCTAGGAAAAGATTACATTTTTCTATCAGGTATTTTTTAAAGTTTGAAGAAAACACGGGTTTTGTGAATATGTTTTTTTTATTTTTATATTTGAAGTGGAAAATAAATTGTGCTACGCATGCTTGGTTTTTAAAGCTTTATTTGTACACTCGTCAGAATGTATTTTACAAATGCAGAGGAATAAACTAATGAAAGCTCTTAGGGAGGTTTACTGATGAGAATCCACTTGTCCTAGGTCAATAGGTAGAAGAAAAAGGAAATTACTTCTGTACTGTCTCTCTTCCATCTCTTACTGATTTTTCGGGATAAACCTCTGAACATGATCAGGCTGCTGTTTAAAATGAAAACAATGTAGGAGGAAGATACACTTCTGAGAACTTCCTTGATTTAGAGCTCGTAGTTTCTTAGACGTGCAGAATGAAAAGAGAATGACAGTTTATGTTATGTTATTTATTAATGTATTTATTAATGTATTTATTTATATTTTAAATATCAGTTCAACATTCTTATGCACCTTCAGATCACATTTTTTCTTTCTTGAGAGAATTTTAAAAGTACAAATTAAACAAGAATCTCCAATTCTATTACCCAAAGCCCCTCCACCAACATCACTGCTAATCTTCCTCGAATGCAGTTACAGGTCAGACTTAATGTGTCATAGTTCTCAGTTTCGGGTGTTTGGGCTTTGAATTTGAGTTTTTTCTTTCACTACATTTTTTCACCCTCTGGTGCTCTTATGTTTGGTTACTCATGTCTGTGTTCATCCCCTATTTATTTTCTTAAGTTCCTATTTATACTTATCCATTATTAGTCAGAGTTAGTTCTGTTACATTTAATTCCTCTTTCTAGTCCCCCTTTAAATTATTCTTCCTTGTAGGTGTATTTCCACAGTTCTGTTTTCTTCACTCTTGCAGTTTCTCTTAGGACAATACTAAAGAGGAATAAGGACTAACTATAAACCGCTGTCTAATCCTTATGTTTTGCTCTTGGTCTTCCTCTCAGTTTCTCTAGCCATTCTGCCTTCTGTCCCAGCTACTGATTGTTTCCACCTGCTCTCTCCCTCTCACCTGCAACTGCTTCTCCTAATTACCGTTTAGCCTTCTCCCTGCCACTTACACACCTCCTCAGTATACTTAAGCCTGGCTCTGACAGTCACTACTCGCTGGTTCGTCGTCATTCTTCCCTGTCTGGTTCCTGCTGCATTTTCCTGGTCTCTGTGTTGCCCTGAGTTTTTGTAAGTTTCCTTGTTTCATTAAATTCTTAGTTCTTTATTTTGCAGCATTTGGGTCCTCATTCACACTGAAATATTACATAATGATCTCAGACCTGTGTTCTCTGACAGAGCATTACCCAGTGTTTAACCTAAAGACAGAGGGAAAAAGAATGTTCATGAATCAACAACTTAGCAAAATGAGAATAGCAAAAAACAACCCCCCCCCCCCAAATAAGTCAAATCTTTGTCTTGTTTAACTTTACTCTTGTTGCCTATTAATTATCCTGTTCGGCAGAAGAAACTGATAATACATGTATCCAAAATGAGTCATGGGCCAGATACCAAAGTCAAGGTATACTACGGTTTTCTAAAGATGCAGCTTTAAAATCCCCATTCCCATAGTTTTAGCCCTATACCATAGAAATCATTTGAGTTTTCTGTGAATGAAAGTTACATTAGGTTAGCATTATTAATCCCCAAAGGGGAAATTGGGTTACCATGAACATGTTGCATAAGCATATACACCTAGAAAAACATTCACACTGGACTCTGCTATTGGCTACAACCGTTAACTACCATATCCATCAATCTTGTTAAGATAACGCTGGTTTAAAACTACATGTTGCAAGCTACAGCAGGCATGTCGGTTAAGCAGCTGGCTATCAGCAGACCTGACAAATCAACCAACTGTCAGCTTGTTATACTTGTGTCTAAAAGCAAACCAGCAAAAAGGTATCATATTCAAAATTTAGTGTCAATCTTATTCTTTTGCCTTTTTTCGCTAATGTCTGTAAAAAAACAATAACTACAAGAATGAACATATTTGTACAATTCCAAAAACCATAGATAGAGACCCTTTACAAAAAATTAGAATGTCACAGAAAAGTTAATTTAGTTCCATAATTCCATTCATTAAACTTCCATAGATTTTAGAATCAGGGCCAACAACTTGAAGATTCTAAGTATTTAGTTGTTTATTTGTACATAATTTGGGCTTCCAGCTCATAAAACCCATGAAAACAGGAATTCAAAAGCTTAGAATACTGTGAAGAAATTAGCCCAAATTTTGCAGTGCATGAATGTTCTAAACTGTCACACACTACACATCTACTAAACTCAAAGCACCAGCACAGGTTATCCCAGGTGTCATTAAATTGCTTGACTTTGGTTCAATTGTCTGTTAGATTCACAGTCAGTCATGATTTGGGGTGCAATGTCCGGTGCAGGTGTTGGTAAACTCTGCTTTCTTAAATCTAAGATCATCGCATCAGTCTACCAGAATGTTTTAGAGGACTTCATGATTCCTTCTGCTGAGGATCTATAGGGAGATGCAGACTTCATCTTCCAGCAGGACCTGGCCCCTGCCCATACCGCCAGAAGCACCAAAACCTGGTTTGATGCCCATGCCATCACAGTGCTTGACTGGCAAGCCAACTCCTAAACCTAAACCACATTGAGAATCTATGGGGTATTATCAAGAGGAAAATGAGGGGCACCTGACCCAAAAACGAAGAGCTGACAGCAAGCATCAAGGAAATCTGAGCTTCCATAACTCCCAGACAATGCCACCGGCTGATTGCCTCAGTGCCACGGCGCATCAAGGCCGTGATTAAGACGAAGGGATTCCAAATGGAAGATTGAAATATCATTTTTAAAGTACAATATTTTATTGATTTGATGTGATCCTAATTTCTTTCTTTTTTTCTGCAAAAACTGAGGAGTAAATGGTGATTTCTTCATAGTATTCTTATTTATTGAATTCCTGTTTTCGTGTGTTTTGGAAGCCTTCACATAGTGAAGTGAAGGCTTCATAGTGTCACAAGACTTCACATAGTTTAGGAAGAAGGTGGGAGTGTGATACACTTACTATGAACTTCCTAGATTTCGGAGCTTGTGGATAATTACAAATGCAGATTGAAAAGACAATGTCAGAATTAACATTATATTACTATAACTAACAAATATATTTGAAATATCTTTTTTTTACTTTGACAGAAAAAAATTAAAAAATCTTATCTCATCAACAGAAGTATTTGAACATGTCTGTGACTCATAAAAGAAAAAAAAAACAGTTGAGACAGCCCATTATGTAAATATATGAAAAGCATTAAGACCATAACATAAATGTCAGTGTATTCAATTTGGCCTCTTTATCTATTTATTCTCCTGAGACCCGAGAAAAAAAAAGTTTTTTGATTATATTTTTTCACATAAATTGGCCGTTGGGGTAGCGTTTTTTTTTGTCTTTAGCTTGTTTTGCTTTAATTTCACAGTATGTGCATAAGAGGACTTTGTTTACAACAAAAATAGTTAAATTCAATGGCTAATTATAAAGATGCAAAGCAGAATATATGGAAATAAATCATACCAGCACATACGGCAATAAGACATGGATATATCCCCGTTCCCACAGACTCATTTCCAATTATCTGCATTAGACTCTCCGTCTCCTGCTCTGCCATTCTACCAAAAACAGCCAATCACAAACTCATCCACATGACAATTGGACAAGGCTCTTAATGAAGGTGCAATGTTCCTGACATTTCAGTGCCATAGCCTGCTGCTGTTTATGTGCAGGGATGAAGCTCCGCTATTATTGCAAATTCTTTTATGGGATGGCTTTTCACTTTACAGGGTAATTGTTCAATTTATAGGGCTCGACTGTGTATGCAGTTATCATTCAAGCACGGTGGATGGAGGACTGTGGAGATGAATCTGGAAGCTTTCATCAACTATATGAAGATAAAGCAAGTCAAAGAATACAGGTCCATTAATTAATTTGCTAATATTTGGTGTAAAATAAAAACTATTTGACTGGTGACCTGTCCAGGGTGTACCCCGCCTCTCGTCGCGTGACTGCTGGAGATAGGCCCCAGCCCCCCCGCAACCCTGCATAGGATGGACGGGTACAGATAATGTATGGATGGGATGGATGGAAAATTATCAGTAACTTTTAGTAAGAATTGAGTTAAAACATTTTTTTTGATTTAAGGTTTGCTGAGATGATTAATCAAAAAGCATCTGAATACGCGACGGCAAACAAATTCACAGCTGTTTTTCAGTCAAGATATATATTTTTTAAATTCTTAAATATATTTTCAACAAAATGGCGAAAATATAGCGGCATCCCAGAGTTTAAGCTATTTAAAGATTCTTAAGGTTAAAGCAAATGAAAGAGACTTAGGCCGTTGTTTGTGAGTTTAGAGAAACACTTTAACTGTTGATTTGGATCAACGGGATTATTAGATATGAACAGAAGTATTGACTTGTTGCTGATAAAACACAATCTTATACACACACACACAACAAAATGTAAAATTCAAAAGGCTACAAAAGCTCTGCTGTCCCTTTTTATCAGGTGCACTGCGAAATGAACATTACTGAGATTGACAAGCCTGGGTAGAGCTACAGGCCAAGAACATTATTAAGTAAGCAAGTAATGGACATGTTCTAGCTTAGATGAAAAATACAATCTTAAGGTGGGAGATTTACATGAAGTTTCTGGAAGGTGCACTATGTAACTTGATTGCAGTACTTATAAAATAAACATTCTTGTTTTCTATCCTTAGATTAAAAAAGTTAATAAAAGGTTTCTGCCCTTAACGAGCAACTCAACCCCAAATCAACTTTGTTTTTGCTGATAGACTGTATAAATAAGGTTGCTACTACACTAACACGACTAAGGTTATACAGGGTATATGCCACGTAACCTTATACCTGTCCACACACACAAAGCATAATTTGTGTGATTTTTTTTTTTTTTTTTTTTACAAGCGCCTCTACATGTACAAGAAGGAGCAAGAAGGGCATGTCTGGATGCATCTTCCTATTGTTTGCCTCTGTTTGGTCAACGGTTGTTATTAAGCTGGCTGTGGCGCGTGTTTTCTCATATCACTTCCTTACCCAACTCAGGTCTTAGATGCCTAACGAATCCACACCAATCCAAGAGCCGGAGATTTAAGAAATAGACAGCACACTTACCCGTGTTAATAAAATTTTCAGGAAGAGGAACCTTAAACGATGGGCTAGTGTGGCAGAGAGGGAGTATTGACTAAATATTTATTCATCTAAGCACTTAAACGGCCTTATGTAGACGGGGCTTAAGTGTTTAATAGTGCTGTCTACATGTCTTGCCATTATTTTGGTATTTTTGTGCATCTTAGTAAGAATATAATAATAATTAGTAATAATATAATAATTTTCTGCCTAAACAGTCAGTTTGGTTCCCTCTTTAGGTTAAAACTCTATACTGCACTTTTTTGAATTGGGCATTGCTATTCGGTCCCCGGTGAGGGCTGACTGATGTCAGCCACCCTGCGGCCATGGTGTATAAAAGAAGCTGAGTCTCCACCCACGACTGCTCCACAGAAGCCCCTCCCTTTCCTTTGGTGAAGGAGGATCAAAAGATCGCTCTGAGGCATAGGAGCTCACGTCTCTATTGCTCTCCATTTTTCCCGCAGTCTGTGCCACTGCAGCAGCACTGCTGTCAGGATGTCAATCAAAGCCCAGACCACAACCAGCCCTCACCCCCCGTGCATACGCTGGTCCAATAAAGGGGGGTGTGCTGAGGTTAAGCTTAGGAGCTAACAATGGAGAATGTGGTCATCAGGCAGTGTGCAGTGGTGTACAGAGGAACAGAGAGGGAACAAGGAGCAGAGTCCCAGCATGAGTATCAATTTGCTTAGCTGCGCAAATTAATAGTCTGTAACTTTGCTCTGGATTCAACCGGTTTAAAACACAAAATTCACAGTATGCGGTCAGCAGCTTCAGTGAAACAGCGGGTTCAGTGTTCAATACACATCAAACCAACTCTATGAAACGATATCTAAATTGTTCTAACTTATCTCTGGCCAGACACATAAAGAGGAGAATGGAATAAAGGTTTGAGCCTACTTTGAGGCGGTTACCTGCAAAATTGTTCGCAAAATGGCAGTGATCAAAGGCCTGTCCAACGAAAAAGATAAAATAAAATAAGATAATTTCCGAAATGGGCACATTTGCACTCCAAGCTGGTTCTGACAAACATGGCGGTTCAGTTTGCTAGTAATGGGGCAAAACAGCTAATTCAACTTTAGTGATTGCCTTCTACTATACTCTTCAATACAGGTGAAACTCCCAAAATTTGAATATTGTGCAAAAGTTCATTTATTTCAGTAATTCAACCAAAAATGTGAAACTAACATATGGGATAGACTTATCAAATGCAAAGCAAGATATTTCAAACCTTTATTTCTTAACTGGAATGATTATGGCTTACTGCTTATGAAAACCCCAGATTCAAAATATCAGAAAATGAGAATATTGTTAAAAGCTTCATCATTTTAAGCTCAAAGTATCACACTCTATTCAGCTAATTCATTTAAAACACCTGCAAATGGTTTCTGAGCCTTTAAATGGTCTCAGTCTGGTTCAGTAGGAATCACAATCACAGGGAAGACTGCTGACCTGACAGTTGTGTAGAAAAGCATTATTGACACCCTCCATAAGGAGGGAAAGCCTCAAAAGGTAATTGCAAAAGAAGTTTGATGTTCCCAAAGTCCTGTATCAAAGGATATTAATGGAAAGTTACGTAGAAGGGAAAAGTGTGGAAGAAAAAGGCACACAAGCAGCAGGGATGACTGCAGCATGGAGAGGATTGTCAGGAAAAGGCCGTTCAAAAGTGTTGGGGACCTTCACAAGGAGTGGTCTGAGGCTGGAGTTAGTGCATCAAGAGCCACCCACACAGATGGATCCTGGACAAGTTGTTGTATTCCTCTTGTCAAGCCGCTCCTGAACAACAGACAACATCAGAAGCATCTTACCTAGAAGGAACTGGTCTGTTGCTCAGTGGTCCAAAGTCCTCTTTTCTGATGAGAGCAAATTTTGCATCTCATTTGGAAGGTCCCAGAGTCTGGAGGAAGAATGGTGAGGCACACAATACAAGAAGCTTGAAGTACAGTTTCCACATTCTGTGTTGATTTGGGGAGCCATGTCATCTGCTGGTGTTGGTTCACTGTGCTTTATTAAGTCCTGAATCAATGCAGCCATCTACCAGGACATTTTGGAGCACTTTATGCTTTTATTCGGCAGACAAGCTTTATGGAGATGCTGACTTCATTTTCCAGCAGGACTTGGCACTTGCTCATACTGCCAAAAGTACCAAAACCTGGTTCAATTACCATGGGATGACGGTGCTTGATTGGCCAGCAAACTCGCCTGCCCTGAACCCTATAGAGAACCTATGGTGCATTGCCAAGGGAAAGATAAGAGACATGAGACCGAACAATGCAGAAGAGCTGAAGGCCACTATTGAAACATCCTGGTCTTCCATAACACCTCAGCAGTGCCACAGGCTGATAGCATCCATCCCACGTTGCACTGAGGCAGTAATTGATACAAAAGGGCTCCAAACCAAGTATGCATGATTATACTTTTCAGATGTCTGACATTTCTCTATTTAAAATCCTTGTTTTATTGATTTCATGTAAACTTTGAGACTTTGAATTTGGGGTTTTCATAAGCTCTGCGCCATAATCATCCAAATTATAACAAATAAAGGCTTGAAATATTTCGCTTAGCATGTAATGAGTCTATCTCATATGTTAGTTTCACCTTTTAAGTTGAATTACTGAAATAAATGAACTTTTGCATGACAATTTTTCTAGTTTCACCTGTAACTGCACTGATAGCAGTTCAGCCGTTAAAAGATCACTCCCGGATGCATGCATAGGAGGTTCAAAAGCTATTTTAGCCTCCACTTTGAAGGTTTTAAAAGTCTTATTCCATGTCCAGCAGGTTAGAAGGAAAGGATCCACACATTACTGTTGTGCCAGAAGATCAAGAATAGCCCTGCTTTAAGAGGAACCGTGAGAGTTTTAAAGGTTAGACATAAACAGTTTTAACATTGCTATCATCAAAACAAAAGAAGAGAAACTAATATTGGGGGCCGATTTATATCCTAGTTTTTCTGCCTTTTGCTGATGCACCATAATTCCGGAATTGCGCCGCTCAAGGTGGCAGCATGTTGGAGTAGCTCTGTTACTTTGGTTCATATTTTTTTCTTTTTTAAAACTTTAATTCTTCTTTTTCTGGTGGAGGCGTTGTTTTTGTGGACAGCTGTTCTCTCTGGTTTTGAATGATGTGCAGCTGGAAGGATTTTTGCTGATGCTTTTTATTTTTTGACATTTGTTATGATGCATAACCATGGCAACAAGGTGGTTTACAACTGGCAGCAGCTGATTAACATCACAAAAGCTCAAATAATACCTCAACTACAGCCACAAAACCCTGATGAGTTAAAAAGAAGACGCCATAGATCCAGAGCATCCTCTACATCAGACTGTCATACAACTACAGAGCGTCTTCAGTCAGAGGCTTCTTCAGATCTGCAGAGCACCACAAGACATCATCCCTACCCACAGCCATCAGCATCTACAACAAATCTTTGAAGAAACTTGCATAATGAGTTACAACAACATTTAATTTCCCTTTGGGATTAATAAAGTAATTTTGAATTGAATTGAATTGAATGTCATTTATCGGTGCTAAGGTTCACTTATCTGGGGATGTTAATGGAAAACTTGTGAAAAACAGTAACTTCGGAAAATACCATCTTAGAATAAAAATTGTGTCATGGGTAATGTTTCATTCTATGAAAGGCTATGACCTGACAGAACATACATTAAACTTACCATGGAATACTAATAGCCTTACTACCTGCATGCTCTCTCAGAGCATTGTGGGCTAGGTCTAGATGCTGCAGCGTGGAGTTGGTGATAAGTGCAGAGCCGAGATAGTCATAGACTGGTCTGTGAAATGGTTTCTTGACAGGTGCAGCCGCAGCAGGGTGTCATTTTCCTTAAGCATAGCAGGTATGGCTCTGGCAACGCAATCCCCAAGATTGTTGTCTGGCCCTTTAAAATCTTCCCGGTAGATCAGTGCTGTTGTCCAATCATCTTTTTATCATCTCAGGGTCTTGGCCAAGGTAAAACCATACCTTCCTGCCAACATCTTCAAACATGTTATCCACCTGTTTGTTTCCTGCAGACTGGACAACTGTAATTCCCTTTACACAAGACTGAACTTATCTCTGCTGGGTCACCTTCAGGTGGTCCAAAATGCAGCTGCTCGTCTGCTGACGGCCACAAAACGGACGGAACACATCACCCCCATTTTAAAATCACTTCACTGGCTTCCTGTTTCTTTCAGGATTCATTTTAAAGTTTTGATGTTTGCTTTTAAATTTTAAATGCCTTAGCCCCCCCTAATCATTTTGAAAACTTAAGAATTTCAACATGAGGTCATTAGAAATACCATCACTTTCTATGGAGTCTACTACAGTTGTCTGGGCACCTGTGCAGCGTTTTGTTAACACTGGCAGCAGATGGGTGTGAATGTAACTGCAGCTGAAGCAAGGCAAAGAGGCTAGAATACCACGCTTGACAAAAGAGTTACTGCAGGGAAGTAATTTTTAATCTAATAAACAATTTGTTCAAATTCAAATTCTGTACAAAGTACAAGGAAGGACAGTGGAAGAATGATGTAAATCTTTTTTTTTTATTCTAATTTTTATGATGAATCTTATTTTAGGTTATTTGGGACACATGGAATAAAAAGGAATATGTGAAAGTCCTGCTTCATGCCAGTAGTGAAGTATATTAACACAAATCACATGTGGGATTGCTTCATATCCAAAAGAGTTTCTACCTTGAAAGCACCTTGAACTACCTTGTTGTTGAAAGTGTGCTATACCAATAAAATTGCCTTGCCTTACCTAGCCAAAGAACTCTGCAATGAATAAAGAGTAAGATTAAACTTGCTTAGGTGTAAACTATGAATAAGCCACACCCATTTGGTTGAGTAATCAAAGCAGCATGCTCTGAAAGCACACATTGTAGATCTACTGGTATGATTTGAAAGGGGAAACGGGATCCATTATGGGGGTTTGTGGTAGTTTGTTTATTGCAAAACTATGATCTGAAAAGGGCTTTTGTCAGTGAAAGGTCAAAACCAAGATGTTTGTTTTCCTACAGTACGACTGTCAAGAATTGCTATCAACTAATATATGTTTTAAATATATGAAAACAAAAACTTCAAAAAGGAAAATGTATATTTCATGATTTATATGTTGATACTGAGCTAACCATGACTTACAACTGATTAAAATGTGCATTTGTTTCCAAGGAAGTTTATAAAACACCACTTCGCTACTGCACGTTTGATGTTCATGCATCTATAAAAACCCTTTTACTGTATGTGTTTATCCAAGGATTAAATGGACCCTTTAGTTCAGAAGTGCTGATGACTTGCAAGCTATCTGGGGTTTGAAAGAATGTAAAATGTAATTTATTTAGTTCTGGTCAACTGCTTAACTAGGGACATTCTGTGGCGGTTTATTGCTAATTAAGAAACATTAGCTAAGCACTTAATTTTAATTTGCATCAACATTTAAGCACTGCCATCTTGAGTACAGTGGATTCCTGTCATTATGCCTCAATCTTAAATGGCTTTTTTTGGTTTTCATTATGCAATTATCTTAAATGTTGCCATGCATACACTGTATTTTTGAGCAACTAATTGACTGAATCAATTCTTGATATATTTTAATGAGGATTATCATTATCCAATTTTCATTCTAATGTGCTTCATATGGTTGTGAATTATCACTTACACTTATAGATTGTTACATAGCATTAAGTTACTGAAATGCACTCCAGGGAACAATTTATATTATTTTGTTGCAAAATACGAAACAAATGTCCAGATATTATGTAGATAGTCAATAAAGTTGAAATATCATACCTGTAGAAATGACTGTACTGTAAACAAGTTATTTTATTCAGAAAGAAAGTGCTATCAAGGATTAGACCAAGTGTGCATTCTTGTGGTACCAATACCTGTAATGTAACAATTTTTCTTTAACATCTTGGCTACAGCAGCTCCGCCCATTCCTTCCATCCAATTATCTCGCAGGTTCAGCCACAGTTTTGAAGTATTGGTTGCCAAGGGAACCGTCAGTGCTTTGGTGCCCTGCAAACACACATCCCAACCCCACCACCACTCTCAAAGCGAAATCTTTTCTGTTTGTTCATGGAAGTATGTTTTCTTATCTGGATTCCAGTTAAAAGAGTAGACGCAGGTGGGCAGAGAGTCAGAGTGAGGATTATTATAACCTGTGTGAGACAAATTAAGCAGAAGGGGGCTGTGTGGAGGCGGGGGGTCAGAAATGAAGCTCACAGTACAAAATTATAGTTTCTAGCACAGTTAATAAGAAAGTTGAGTGCATAAGGGTTGTGTTAACCTGGTCTTTGAAAAAGAAGGCATCTTCACCAGAAGGGATTTCAAATTTGAGGGATTCAAAAAGTCTTTTAAGATGAAAGCATTTGTCAATTAACTTAGTTGTGATTGATAGGCAATATTTACAATTAGTTCATTCAGAAATGTGTTCCATAAAATTTGCCTCAACTGGGTTTCTTGCTGAAAGAAAAAATGTCAGTATGTTCATTTTTTTGTCGATATATATCTTTTTGCATTTGTTTATTGCAAATTTTCTGCTGTTTTCACCACAATGCCTTCTGCATTTCTTGGTAAATGTGGTAAAGATGTAAAAGAGAAATCATTTTATTCTATTTTTGACCTCCGCCTGGAGGTATATGTTTTCTAGGGGTGTTCCATCTTGGGTACCTCATGATTTTGACTCGATTACAATTCGGGTGCTACAGTTCAATTATAAAATGATTATTTTGGTTGCATATGTTTCTCCAATTAGGGTTTTTTATTCATTCCTTCCATAGCTACTTTCTACTCTTAAATACATTGTTTCCATGGATTGAAGTATCCAAACCAACTGATGCCCTGTCTTTTGTGCATGTCAAACCACAAATAAACCAACACATGTCCAAAATATATTTCATTTTAAATGAAAGCTAAAGGAAATGTGTGTTGGCAATTTAAATATAATATAGGGTGACTATTTTGATTTCCATAAAAGAGGAAACTTGTTCCAATCCTTACACACATCAATCATTTTCTGTTTACTTAAGAAGACTTTTGAATTTAACATATTTGTCCTGCTCTATATGGTTAATAAGAAAAATTAAATAAACTTCAGATCATCTTTTACACGTCAACCATTAAAGAAATAACTATAAAATCTAAATAGAAATAATGAACCTTTAATATTAGTAAATAAACCAATAACAAAAAAAGCTCAGTTTTTAAGTCATACAGGACAAAAATTACACAAAAATTGGAAATTACATTCTGAGAAAATGGGTATTTTCTATTCAAAGTAATAGAAAATGAAAAGCAGCATTCTCCCACAGACACTTAAAGTGTATACTCCAGTCTTTGTTTTCCGCCACACATTAGTCGCAACCGGGATGGAATGAAGGAAATTACCTTTGTGTTTCATACTTAAAGCTACACTTGTGTTACCCTGCCCTGCATTTGGGGGACAAGCTCTGGACAGCACCGGAAAAGTGGACACGTCCAGGGAAAAGATGTTGCTACTACCATCCTACAAAACAACAAAAACGCTTTCTCAACTAAAGTGCAAAATGTTTGCTGTATTTGGAAATTTTGTGGTGCATGGCTGAAACACTAGCTGCAGCCATGATGTTTCCGCCGGTCCGTCCCCTAAAAATGTCTGTGCGGCATGCCGGACTTTAAGATTTTTCTCATTTGATTATGAAAAATAATAGATTTTTGAACACTTTTGAATCGCCATCTATTTTACACGTTTCAAAATCACAATAAATCGATTTATGGTGAATCAGCACACCCCTAAAGTTCTTGTGCTCGTCTGTTTGTCTTCCTGTTTGTTTGTTTGTCTGTTAGCAAGATAACTTAAAAGGTTATGGACAGATTTGGATGAGATTTTCAGGAAATGTCCACAATGGGACCAGGAACATCTGATTTAATTTTGCGGTTTATCCGACATGAAGTACATATCCACCCACCAATCAACGGTGCTATCATGGACTCCTCTCTTGTCTCAGAGAGCTCATAGACAACTCGCCTCTCTGCTGGACAACACAGTGGTAGCACTGTTGTAGCACTGTTGCCTTGCAGCAAGAAGGCCCGGGTTCGAATGCGGAGTTACATGGAGGTTGCATGTTCTCTCCGTGCATGTGTGGCTTCCTCCCATAGTCCAAAAACATGACTGATGGGTTAATTGGTATGAGTGTGTGCGTTCATGGTCGTTTGTCCTGTGTGTCTCTGTGTTGCGATGAATGCTGGAGATGGGCACCAGCCCCCCGCAACCCTACAGAGGATGGACGGGTATAGATGATGGGTAGTACAGAAACTTAGAATTAGATAACATAGGGATAGGATGGGGGGTGAATGGCCCTGGTGGAGTTCTATGCTCTCTGAGTGCTTTTCTAGTTATAATCTAAAATTGAAAACCAATCTTCGATTCGATAACATTTATTCAGAGGCGGAAATTTTACCATCATGAAAAAAGTTATTTATACATAGGCAATGGAGCCATAGTATGTTTACACCCTACAGTTTACTTGAAATAAACGTGGTATTTTTTAAATTTACATTTTTGTTTTTACAGTTCCTCTGGGTGTATAGAAAGTTTTATTCAGCAATACATGGCGTCCTGAGGAAATGGCTACAAGACGATAGCTATTCACCTAAATTTGCTCATATCCAATCCCCAGGCCCATGCTTCTTTGATCAGATAGTAATGAGATTTATCTTTTACTTAAACACTTCAGGTGGGTTTGGCATAGACATAGGATAACCAAAGGTGAAGGGCACCTATTACCCGCTGCTGTATATTGGACACCTTGACTGGTCACCATGACCAGGACAGTGATATATCCAACTTACTCCTGGAGGTGGTCTGTTATGGTAATCACCTACAACAGTTCTTTTGAAGCTCAAACATGTTAAGGATACATTATTCCTGTGATCATTGGATCATTTTCCATATGTTACCAACCAGCGAGGAATCAAGACGAATATAAATGAAGAGTCTAAATATAAACCAAGCACAGAAAGCCCTGTTAGTCCTCATGTCCTTTTATAATTAATAGTAATTCATTAGTGCATTACATTTGGCTTTTTACTTTCTGACTGCATTCTTACTTCGCGTGAGATTCAATGAACAACAGTGAACATTTTACGACAGGTTTCAGTTCTGAAGGCATCCTCTGGGGGGTGTTTTAAAAATCGTTATACTTTTTGCACAACAGCCCAAAAAGCCAGACCAGGACAAAGAGGCCAGAAGCAGGCAGGGTCCTGTGAGAAAAAAAAGTGTGTTTTTTTTTTGGCTTTTCGGGCACCCTCTGTTCTATGTAACCAGAGAGTGTCACTGTGCCCAGTGAATAACTCCACTCAAGTTGTAGGTTGAATATTTGATTTGATTAGCTTATGCTATAGCACTGAAGCTGTTTTCAGACAGAAGTTCTGGAATATTTGCGGACAATTCCATCCGGTGTTTAACCGGAGTTTTGTTTTCAGATACACCCCTTTTTTCTGGAACATTGCCTTTTGGCTGGTTTCACACAGGAAGAATTGTACTGGAGGATCCTGATGAATGTCTGGGGGTGGGGGGTAGGGGGGAGTGGGGGGTTGTATGTGGATATGACTTAAACTTAGTGCAGTGGACATACATGTCATTTCCCCAAACAATGGGATTATTGCAAAGATGGTCGACGAAACAGCAGATCTACTTGCAGTGCTTGTCTTTGTGATGTGTGCAATTTTCCGCACATGGAAATGCTTATGAAACATCGACAAAGAAGCTGAAAGGAAAGTAGTGACATTTATACGCCATCAATGCGTGCGCTCACAGTGTTCCCTGCCCCCCTCTCCTTTTCCCCACCGCCCCATAAGCCTCAAGCTTTCCCGGAACATTACCTGATAATCTGAAAGCAAACTCCAAACTGTGAAAAGTCCGCTCTTGTTACTAGGTCTTCATCCGTAAAATTACCGGTAAGGCGTATCCGGACAAAGATTGCTTTCAGACACAAAAGCAAAACAGACAAAGTCCGGAAAATTACAGTTTTTTATGGCCTTTTTGAAAGGGGCATAAGAGATACAATTATTTTAAGGCTTTTTACCTGTGGTGCCAATAATTTGGGATGGCACTAAATAGATCAATTTGGACTTTCCCTTTACGGTACATTCATCCATTAAAGACTAGGAGCTAAACTGAAGTGTTGCAGTTTTATTTCTGGCTGTTGAATGACATGTGTGGTCCTGATTGAGAAGAAGACAGCTCACTAATTAATTAAGTAACCAGGACTAATAAAAAAAGGACTACATTGGTCAATGAACACTAGAGTCATGGTAAAACAACTTCAAGCTGGGTGAATACTATAGGAAGTTGGCATCAGAAATACGTCTATAAAGCATTTATAAAACATGTAAATCAGAAACCAAAACGCAGATTTACTTCTTTAGAATAGGGTAATAGAGATCAACATGAAATAGGGAGGGAGTTCTACAGAATTGGGAATTACAATTTCCTCAAGCACTGGTGTTTACTGACGATCTGAGCGAAGAAAGAGGCAGCTGGATGATTTCTGAAGCATACAGAGATAAACTGTCTGCTCATATTTAGTTGAATTCAGCAAAGCAGGTTGGATAGAGTACAAACAGACAAAAATCGGAATATATTATGGGAGTTTCTGGATCTAAAAAGGATGTCAATATTCAGTAGACAGTTGTGAGGGCTCTAAAGAGAACCCCACTGCTTATACCTGAAGACAAAATTTGAAAGACACACAAAGTAACTACCAAAGAAAATATGAAAGGTAAAAATATTATTGATCTCCATGGTTTAACATTACTAATGGTTTGTCAACTTATGAAAGAACTGTAGTTCCTAATTTCTCAGAAACAAAGGACATTTATGTAATATTAACCAATATGACATTTGAATCTGCAGGGCCCAGTTTATTTTGAATTTTAAACCCAACTCTTTTGAAATGATAGAAGTAAATACCCTTCAAAGCTTAGTTGTTTTGTTCATAATGCATAATTCCCAGACTTATCTTATGATCAAAGCTGTCACCCTGCAGGAGAATAGTCCTGTAAATGAATTAATCTTTCACAAGATAAAGGTGTGCGCTCTGGGATGGGATCTGACACAAAGTTGCTGTAAATTATCGCTTTAGCTGTTGGATCACATTGGCTCACTTGTTGAATTATTTGAACAGCTAATTTGTCTTTTCTTCAGGGAATGTTAACTAATTCGACTGTTACACACAGCTGACTGCTTGCAGCAGTAGATGGTGGACAGAGAGTATTAAATAATGCTGCAAACCACAAGACATTTTGGAACCGCCTTATGGATACTTTGTTTCAACTGTATGAAGAATATTATGCAAAACCTTGTTTTTTTTAAACCATCACATTTTAAAACTGTGGTACTGGAGACTGAAAAGCAGTTCAATCAAATCATCTTCTCTTCTCAATAATTCCCTCTCCCTGAATTAGCTGATAATATATGATTATAAAACCGTTTTTAAATTATGCCTCAAACAATTTTCAAATTGACTCCAGTACCTGAGGCCCCAGTCTCCAATGCATCAAAGCCAGCTCACTATTTTATTTGCTTTCCAAGAATTGAATGACAGGCACCGCTTTTAAAGTCTTCCAAGCCTTCATAGCACATTTTCCCTGTCGAATCCTTGCCTCCTCCTTACCTGCAACATGAAAAAAGACATGGTTTCTGAATTAAAAAGTTGAGCCACTCCGGCAGTAGAGAAGGACCTTTTGATTTTGATATCAAAATCTCCCATTTGGTTGATTTTACCCTGTCAAGAGAGCAAAATGATTTCATTCATACCAGGCAGTTTTTGCTTGCGGTAAAAAGAAAGTCTGACACAAGGACTGAGATGAAGTCATTATGCAGAATAGGATCTGCATGCGTGGGTGGGCACATGGAGGGGTTTCTGTGAGAAATGATGGAACAGATGGGAAGACAGGAGGGTTTTTCCTTATCAATGCCTGTTATGATCATGATCAAAACAAGGCACTCTAACAAAAGAATTGAAACCAGGGTGAAGTAGTTAATTTTAAACAAGCCATAAAACAAGTGTTTTCTAACAATGAGCACAACACCTTTGACTGTGAAATCTAATATGCAAGCCAAAATTCAGTTATACCACTGAGGTCCAGGTCTGTTTCAAAGTCCTTATGAGATGCCACAATATCTTCTCCTGAATGGTCCCCTCCTTCTTCCATCTCTCCCTTTTCTTCTTTGCCTCCGTCTCGACTGCTCTCGTCAGGGCTTGAGCGTTGGTCATTTGGCCCACGCACATCAACCTCTGTCTGGCTCGATATTTACTGGATGGAGAATGAGACAGTAAGACATCGTGACTCGTTAAACCTTGCTTTGCTGGCAGTCTGAGTGAGGAAATATTATAGATTTGCCGCCAGCAGAATAAAACTGGTAACTTAACTCTGGACAACTGAGTCAATCGATAAATATGCATTGTTTTATAGGACATATCTCACCACTATGCTTCCCTGTACAATATACAGAGTATTTATGGCTGTAGAATATGATTCCCCACTTGTTAAACAGTACAGTGGTTTTGTTAAAAAAAATATCAAAATAACAATTTAAACAGCGATTTAACAGGTAGTGGTAGTAATAAGGAAAAAGAATGCTGTGCTTTCGTTTGATTGGCTACGTAGTAACGTTTCTGTAATCCGGTCCATTATGCAAGCAGTGCTGGTAGCCAACATATTTTGTGCAGATATTGAAATAGTGCCTGTGAAAAGCTCAGAAAAAAAGCTTTCAAAACTCTCAGCACCTAATCTACTCTATCAAACAGTCTACTAGTTTTACCACATGGGTCCTTGACAATGTGTCCATTTACAGAAGAGTTATGAGTTCAAGATCCTAGCTGAACAGTGGCTGTGATTTGACTGAAAAAAAATAGCTTTTAAAAATACTGATTTCCACACTCAGCCTTCACTTGTCATATGATGAAAAATAAACACTTGCAACACTCAATTCAATTTCAATTCAGCTTATTTATACAGCGCAGATTCATTTCAAGGCACTTTACAAGAAAAGTCATTTCAATTAAATCTTACATGCATTCCAATCAGTTTAAAAGTTTTCTATTTAAGGAACCCCAGGAGATTGCATAGTCATTGACTTGCAGTTGTGTCCAGTTGATGCAGACTCCATCCAACTTCAACAGGTCATTAACATCATCCTTAATATAGGCTTGAGACTTTGCAAGAATGCCCTATGCTCTCACAGCTTCCTTCCTATAATTCAATAACCTCTTGAACTGAAACTCCATTTGGTTCTACTTGTTTAGCTTACAGGATATTCATATACACCTTAGTCATACATCACTGCCAAGTTTGTTTTTAAACTTAAAGGGAAAGCATCAAATTGTTGATGTAAGATTTTGTATAAAGATTTTGTGCAGGTAAATGAAGACCCGCAGTAGAAAGCCTACCTGGTGTCTTCTTTTAGTATTGTACCTTGCAAAAATATTTATGCTTTTTCTATCAGATTAAATTATTCAAAATTAAAGTAGTATTTAAGCAAATATACGGTAATGGTTTAATATATATATATATATATATAGCTGTGTTTTTGAATGATAGGCTGTGTTACTCTGGGCATTTATCCATCAAAGACATGCTACGCAGTAAGACATTAAGCTGTTAGCATGAGGGCATACTATCTACCGTGAGAGTTTACACGTTATCGTGATAGCTATGTACGTCCCTCCCTCAGCTAACTCTGCATCATCCGCACTGTGATCAGCAGACTCCTAACAGCACCCCTAGGCCCTTTTTTCGATCATTGGGGACTTCAAACCATGTCAATAAAGACAATAAAACACTGGACCTATTGTACTACATCAACTTCTGTGTGGACAAAACCATACCCATCAGAAAGGTACGGTGTTTCTCCAACAAGCCCTGAATCAACCAGGAAAAAAAGGCTCTCCTCAAGCAGAAGAAGAGGGCCTTCAGATCTGGAAACAAGGAGGAGCTGAGAGCTGTACAGAAAAATCTGAGATGGAAAATTAGACAAGGAAAGAACATCTACATGAAGAAGATGGAGGACCAGCTGCAGCAGGACATTATCAGTGGGATTTGGAAGAGCCTGAAGAAAATTTCAGAGCACAAACCAACACCCCAGGTTGCAGGAGACTTAGGGTGGGCAAACAACCTAAACCAGTTCTTTAACAGGTTTGACCAACAACCCACCCCTCCGTCAGCAGTGTCCACCCTGTTGCAACCCCCCTCATATTTGAAGACTGCATGCTTTTCTTCTCAGAACTTCACACCTCAGCTCCTAGCCATCACCCCCACCTTCTGCTTCTAAGGACATCATCATACACCCCCCTCCCCCCATCTTGTCCCTTTCAACACTTCAGGTGAGGAATGAGCTGCGAAAGATCAAGGTGCGAAAGGCTGAAGGTCCAGATGGCATCATCTCCAGGCTCCTCAGGTGTTGTGCAGATGTAAAGTACCACAGCTGTGGAAAACCTGCTGTGTGGTACCGGTACCAAATACCTGACATCTGACAGACCTCAGCAGTTACAGTCCAGTAGCCCTGACCTCTCATGTGATGAAGGCCCTCAGGAGGTTGGTTCTCAACTATCTTTGCCCCCTGGTGAGGTCATCATTAGATCCGCTGCAGTTTGCCTACCACCCTGGCATTGGGGTAGATGACATCATATACCAACTGCACCGAGGTTGTGACTCACTTGGAGATGCCTGGAAGTCCTGTGAGGATCATGTTCTTTGATTTCTCCAGTGCTTTTAACACCAGCTGGGACTTCTGAAAGCTCCAGCATGTCCCTCAGAAGTGGACGACCACATATCGCAGTGTATACTGTACTACCTCACAGGACACCTACAGTATGTGAGGACACAAGGCTGTCTTCAACAGGCTCGTCTGCAGAAAAACACTGATTTTTGAAGAATTTATTTGTATAATGGTGCAGAAAATAAGTCTTTAGCACCTACAACCCAGCAAGGATTCTGGCCCTCACAGACCTGTTACTTCTTCTTTATAGAGTAACTAAACCCTGAAACAACTTTTTTATGCTTCTAAACTGTATAAATGGGTCTTTACCAATGCAATCTTTCAGTTTTTGGGGATTTTTTTATATTTTCGTGTAAACTTGTTTAATTCTACACTTTTTGGTCTAAAAACGTCTTAGTGCTGCCCTCTTAGGGTTGAACGGTGGCTACTGCATTTTAATTTTGTGATTGGTGGAGAGCGGTACATTTCTACGTCACAGGCATTGACTGTGTCACAGGAGTCAGTCTCATATCTGACATACCGGCCCCGTGGCGAGTTTGGAGTTGGATTGCGTTTTTCAGGTTACCATTATTATCACATTAGCACTTAGTTAGCATAGCTAACATACTGTTTTGAACGTTAGCCTATGTTAGCATTACCATTCAGAGACTGGACCCATCCTGTCTCCCTCAGCTGCAGCAACAGCGCCAGCCTCGGACAGCGTTGACTCAGTGCCCTGAGCCCAGCGGCTCGAATTGGTGGCTCGCGGCTGCTTGGCCCCATAAAGCCTCCCTCTATCTCCGGTGACGGCGGAGGTAGAGGGAGGCTTTATGGGGCCGAGCAGCCTCGAGCTGCTTTTCCTCAACACTTGGCCATACCCCTCCATTCTTCCTGGCACCGCCCACTTTGTAGAATTTTTCAAATGTTGTCTGGGGGCGGGGTTATGATTTTTCATGGGGTTCAGTTACACTTTAAGAAGCTTTTCTATCCTCCACCCGGTATCTGTATAAAACACACCTGTCCAAACCTTCAAACAGCCAGACTCCAACCGCCACCATGGCCAAGACCAGAGAGCTGTTCAAGGACACCAGGGACAAGATTTTACATCTGCACAAGACTGGGATAAGCCAATCTACAATAGGTAAGTAGCGTGCTGAGACGAGAAACTGTTGGAGCAATTATTAGAAAATCAGTCAATCTCCTTCAACCTGGGGCTCCATGCAAAATCTCACCTCTCAGGGTACACATGATCTTGAATTGTGAGGAAAGTCTTGTAAGAATGTCTTGTGGTCAGATGAGATCAATATAGAATTCTTTGGTATAAACGCCGCTCACCGTGTTTGGAGGGGGACAAATGTTGAGTTGCATCCCAAGAACACCATAACCATTGTAAAACATAGGGGTGAAAATATACTTTGGGGATGCTTTTCTGCATAGGGAACGGATGCGAAAGAATGAATGGATCCATTTATCAAGAGATTTTGGGCAAACACCTCATTCCATCAGTGAGAGCACTGAAGATGAAACATGGCTTGATTTTCCAGCATTACAATGATCGCGAACACACCGCCTGGGCATCTAAGGAGTGGCTACGTAAAAAGCATTTGAAGATACTGGAATGGCCTTGTCGGTCTTAATAGAGAATCAGTGGAGGAAGTTGAAAGTACGTTTGCCAAGCGACAGTCCCCAAAAAAATAAATAAAAAATCCTAGCTCCACAGAAGATCTACATGGAACAATGGGCCAAAATACCAGCTACAGTGTGTGCAAACCTGGTGAAGACCTACAGGAAACTTTTGGCCCGTCATTGGCAACCAAAGTTACTTTACAAAGGATTGAAATGAACTTTTACTGTTTGCCAAATACTTATTTTCGCCAACATTTTACAAATAAATTTATCATCCAATGTGATTTCCTAGATTTTTTAACTTTCCATCTCTCACAGTTTAAGTATACCAATAAATTACAGATCTTTTTCATCTTTAAGAGAGACAACTTGCATAATCGGTGGCTGCCAAATACTATTTTGCTCCACTGTATGTTGAAGTTTCGTTTGAGAGATTAAAAATACCTTTTGAAAATAACCTAAAAAAAGTAGGCATTGAGCATAAATTTTTAGCCCACATTTCTGTATTAAAATCTATTAGTCTGCTATTCTTATATTCTCATCTCGTCATGTTTTTATTAGCTGTAAGAGGAAATTCATAATTAGCCTCTGTGTAATCAATCTATATAATTTTACTTCGCAACTTGAGTTAAAAAAATGCATTTTTCAATAATATTCAAATTCATTGAATATGACTAACTCAATCAGGAAAGTAATAGTAACTCTTCACCCCCTAATTTTATTTTCTGTGTGAGTAACGAAACTAATTGCCCAGTGTCAACATGGAGGTTCAAATAGTGTTTCATAAACTGCTGTGATGTTTTTTGAAAGTGAGTCAGTTTAAAAAGTAGATTTCTGCTTTGGTATTTGTTAGAGGTTAGCTTCAGCTTCCTAGGCCAACTAATCTGGATTTCAACTAAATGAAGATAAGCCATGTACTACATGTAAGATAACACTTTTGAACTTTTTTTTTTACTTGTGGCCTTTGTCATTTGCTGGACAGGATGAAGGGAAGAAAGACATTGAAAACATGCAGAAAATGGTCCGTGGAAAGCCCTTGGATAACTGTGCCCAGGACAGTAGCTTCCGCATATGGAACGGCTCTAGTACAGAGTCATTGGCGCCACACATACCCTTTTGACAACCTCATTTCAGTAATCTTGAACTCTCTTTTGAAACAGCCTTCTTTAATTGGTATCATTCAGCCTGTTAAGTGCTTGCTTATCAAGTTTTGTGCACAAGTTTGGTCTTATTTAGAGTATTCCTATTATAATCTATTTTCCAAATTAATCATATGTAGCCCTCTGTGACTGGACTATATAAAAGGGTAATTAAGAGATTTCAGAGGTGAGACAGTGTTCCCCCCCGTTGAATGAATTCATGAGTGCACAGGTGTAAAGAGCTATTTATAAAAAAAAAAGAAAAAAAAAGGTTTTTCAGCTTGCATTTCCGTGCCTCAAGCAAAGAAAGTGCTCAGACGTGCCTAGAGATGGTTGTTATGACCTCCATTTGCAAAGCCCATTATGCTCTAACAGGTCTGTAACATGCTTTGAAATTTTAAAGTCTCTCTGGATTGTCTTAGTTGAATCTTTAAAAAAAAAACAAAAAAAAGAAACAGAAGTGAAACTAAAACCTGGAAGATGGATTTACTTTAAGATTTAGTCACATACCTCCATGTTGTGGTTTGTCTTATTTCTGCTTCATTGTCTAGTACAGAAGCCAGTGCCTTGACCAACTTGTTCTTATTAAAATCATGATTTTAACACTATGTTTGCTATATTGAAACAACTACAAATCTCACAGTCCTTAAGTATAAAACAGTTTTTCCCCAAAAATTTCTTTAGGTTTTAATGTTGGATTAGAAAGCACATCTTTTTAGAGTTACACAAAGTATTCCTGTTTTGTTGACAGGTTACTGTAGTACTTTTAAGGAGTACTTTGAACACCAGCCCTATTAGCCATGGCAACTGCCACTTGTAGAGGAAATAGAGTAAATAGCTTAAGAAAATATTTAAAAGCCCCGCAAATCGACCTTTAAGCTTCATGCATTTGAATTTAAACAGTTTAATCTGTTTGGATAAATGTTCTAACTAGGTCTCAAGCTTTCTTTAAACAAGAAAGAAAAGCCAAGCAAACATGTTTACAGGTTCTGTAAATGTTTCTCTTTATTTAGAAGTAAATGCAAAGTCCTCGCAGTAGATGCAACAAAATGGAAATTCCTCAATCAAGTGCACAACAAAAAGGTCATTACAGCCTAGGCTGATTAGATCAGTTCATAGCGCAAAAAACACAAATAGAAACCCCACCAAGGTTGTTTCCTTCCTAAAATTAACTGTACTGCCTCACTGTGACAGTGCTGGTAAATACAGCATTTTTTTTCCTAAAATAAGCAACAGACAGAAGATTACAACATGCATTTCTTCAATCAATGCTACTCCTTTGCCTGCATACTTAAAGAGAATATAGAATAGACATTTCATTTTAAACTTTTTTTTTTAATCAAGCAGATTTTCATGATTTCCATTTACATAATCAAAATACATTCTTATAAAATATGGAAGTGGTGCTCTATATAGTTTACTTTTTCTGGATTACTTTTGTGGTTGCAAGCTTTACATCACAGACAACTTTTAACAGCTCTCATTCCAACTAAATAAGTTCAAGCAAATTGTATATCTGGAAAGAGAGGAGATATGCATTCTGAATGAGCAACAATAGTGATGAGAAATGCCCAGCCAACAAAATAGCTTATTCAGAACAGAAAAATACAAAAATAGTCTGGACAAGTGTAGGAGATATCAGTTTCAATCCTTCAATCATGCCGTCTTTAATTTGAATAGAAGATACAGAAATTAATACACAGGACTCAGAAGAGAAAGAAAAAGCATGTCAATGCAAAGTGAGTTATAAAAGACGATAAAAAATGAGCACTTTCACAATATTTTTTCAATTCAACTGATTAAAGCAGCAAATGACCAAAGCCAGTGTGGGATGATCTCTCTTCTGACTAGAAACCCTATTTAGAACTTTAAATCATTTGACTCTCATGCTGAGACCATTGCTAAAATCCACGTGGGCTGTTTCCCGTTACTAAAAACACCATCTGTAACCTTGAATTTGCAGGCCTGTGCAACCGTCAAGTCCATGCTTTAGATTTTTGTGTGTTGTTTTTAAACCAACAATGTCAAAAACAATTGGAGGAATGAATAAAGATACCTGAGATCAAGCTCTTTGACATCTACTCAAAGATGTGCACACTGGATATGGTTTTAGGGCACAAATAGGCAGGCAAATACACATGCTGACACAACCAGACAGTTTTTTTGTTTTTTCTTTTACAGTGAGCGGAGTTTCTCACTTAAGCCACAGGAAAACATGCAGAAAGCCAAGTGAATGAAGTAATGTACCAAATTTTGGCAAAGAGGTAATGTAAGGCAAGAGGCAGACAAGTAAAGATGCTGCAAATGCATTTTTCTTTAAAAGCTTCATTGGTGATGAATGTGCAAGTTGACAGCTGTCGGATATGATCAGGGCAGCATCATTTGCTTTCTCTTAATGTTTTGCAATGAAAATTTTTTTTAGAAAACAGCATTGAGGGAGAAACACTTTCCAGCTTGCTGAGAATTGAATAAATATGCTACAGCTGGAATGCAATTAGCCAAGAAAAAGGTTTAAAAACTGGAACTGGCACTCTTAAAAGGTAGTGAATTCTTACCAACAGCACATTTAAAGCTTGTTACATTTTGTGTTTTTGTTCTGTACAAAAGCTAAAGTGTAAAAAATAAAAAGCTGTTTAGCAGGTTTGGTTCTGTGGAAACAGATTTTCTTGGTCATTTTTTGGTATGGATGAGTATTCTATATCCATCCTCCCATAAAACCACCATCTTAAAACTATTTATTAGTCAGGTGGTTCTTATGCATATAATCTTTGTCAGTCGCCATTGCTAATTAAACAGTTTACCCATTGGAATGGTAATGTGGTGCAAAGTAATTATTTCTGCATAACTATTCTAGCCTTGTGTTGCAGTATCAAATAACTACTACCCCTTACAAAACCCAACCTTCTTGTTTTTGTTTAAAATTCACCCGAAAATTGCTATGCAAAATTTAAGTAAAAACCTGCAAAATAAAGTGTGCCAAACTTGTCTGACATTTCTCTTGATTACAGTAAAATTCTGCAACTAATATAAGCTTTGTTATCAGTAAATGGTCCATTCCTCTGTCCAAGTATTTGCTGCTGTCGTTGCATTTCACAACTTCATTCAGCCATTTCTGCATATATGTAAGGTGACACTATAAAAAGGAAACTAAAAGGGGTAGGTTTCCAGGACACTGCAATGAGGAAAAGAATTACAAACAGGTGAATTTATTCATGTTAATAAGCAAACTATTGAAATTATGGAAAATAGTTTTAGGAGGGATCTGACCTCTCCTGCTGGAAAAAAAAAAAAAATCAGGGGCAGGATATGCCATCAGATGTTACACCTATTTGCTTGCCATATATCTAGTTTGGAGGTTTGCTTGACATCATTCCTTGGCCTCACAACACACTGGAGGGATTCCTAATGGATCCAAACAGTCTGTGTTGCATGTGCAGCAATTTTGTGAATCAAGAAAACAAATATATTTGAAACTTCCAAAGAGCATGTCTTCATGAGTAATAATGCAAGAAATGTATAAACATTGATATAAGAAGCATGGGCTGTTTCACGCCTACATCCAGCAATAGAGAAAATGTGACTACCAAGAGGAAAATGTTTGGTGTTTTCAAACAACAAATTTCTGAAGATCTGCTGAAGTGCCAAAGATTTGCATGCATTGATTGAAATAACTTTATTGTAGTTGTAGTATGTAGTGTGCAAATCACTGCAGTAGCAAAAGAAAGTAGCCGAGACACTGAACCAACATACAGAATGTTAAAGGAACTGGCTCGATATCAGGAAAGGAAAATCTTGATTGTGACGTCCTCACCATAAAGCATTTTATTAAAACCTTTAACAAATCCCAACATTTTCAAACCACGATCCTTTAAGTTTCCTGACAATTTATTTCTAATAAAACAAAGATTATGAAACAATTTGCCTTTACCATAATTGTAAGCTCGACACATTGTACCCTACAGCACACAAACATTAAAATCTTGAAAACCTTGAAACAAATTGAAATGTTTGTCTTTAAACAAGTTTCTGTATGAATTTAGGTCTAAAACAACTCTCGATTTTCATAGTTTGGTGAGCAACAGCTGAGACATGAAAACATTATGAGAGGATGAACATCCCACTAAAGAGCATTTGCACTGAAGCTGATGCTTTTTAATGGATTTACAGTGGCAGATTACTAGATGTGTCCATTGATGCTGTGACAGAATAGCCATTTCCACAGTTCAAACTTACCATAGCAAATTTGTTTGGAAATTATCCATTGGTTTCTTTTTGATCAAAATGCCTGTACATCTTTCACTTTCGTAACTTTGTCTACTTAAGCCTTTATCAATAATAAAATCCCCAAAATATAATAGTTTTACCAGTCCCTAAACATTCCCAA
This sequence comes from Valencia hispanica, assembly GCA_963556495.2. Taxonomy (NCBI): domain Eukaryota; kingdom Metazoa; phylum Chordata; class Actinopteri; order Cyprinodontiformes; family Valenciidae; genus Valencia; species Valencia hispanica. Next base: position 49,332,109 of record OY747704.1, read on the forward strand.
ATGTAAAAGGTGACAAATTTAATACATAACTTTTTTTTTTTAATCAGTGATGCACATTTCTTGCAAATATTTAACCTCAATAAAAAGCCTTTTAACTGTAACAATAACACAGTATATTATATTGTTTGATTATATTAATTGTTTTTGTCATGCATTCACAATGAGGCAGTTCATTACACTAAGTGCACACATTATGAATCATAATGATCAATTTGTAAATTTTTGGAAGCATCATCAACAAGCAAAAACGATATCAGAACAGAACATTTCCAACTTGCTACAGACAAAGTTGCAGAGCCCAACATAACTAAGTGGTATAAAAAAAAAAGAAACCCCCTTTTTTTACAGTACAAAAATTGGCACAGTATTCTTTAACCAGCTTTGCCGTGTCCTTCAGACTGGCTGCGTTCAGCAAACGCTCCATTCACCGACCTATGAGCAGAAAACCCTGAGAGTGGAAAGCAAAAAAAGGAGAGAGACAAACGGACACAGAAATAGAGACATGAACACAAAGATCTTACAGTCATTACTCATCCAGCGAGCAGGGCCTTTGATGGCCAAATGTGAAATTCAAGTGACAATCCACACAGGAACCATCGTCTGTGATGCATTATGTTGGTACTTAATGAGGCATAGTGGCTATGTAGGGCCCTTGTTTAGCTCTCATGGCAAGGGTATATGAAGTGTATAATCTTGAACATGCACAAATATCAGAAACAAAAACAGAAATGGAAGATGGCCATCCATGTTCACTTTAATCCTGTCAGTCTAAAGGCCTCTCTCCACACGTTTCTATGGTTACCCGCTCTGTTTTCATCTGAACGCAAGGGTGACAACACGCTGCTTCCAAACAACTCCAGGATGCAGATCAGGTTTACTTGTAATAAGAATAGCAATGCAAATCTTAATGTTTGGGCTAGATCAGTGGAATTACATTCTGAAATCCACACTAACCTTCTGTGATATCTGAATGTCAACTATGGATATAATATTTAGAATTTTAGAAAAAAAAAAAAAGCAAATGATCTAGTTTTTTGTGTTAGGTGTGCACCAAGCTTGGTCCAGTTACTGGTACCAAGCTATACCAGAAGTTTCGAATCTACTAAAATATTCGATCATCATTCCTATACTTTAAAGGCCTTAAATGCCAGGGTGACCATAGTTTCCTCTGGGTGTTGGACGTATAGAGTAATGCAGAAAAGCCCCTCCCCTACCTGTCGCAACCTCAAGCAGCCCTCTGATTGGGATATGAATGTGTGTGACAGATAGACAGATAGACTATCTATCTATCTATCTATCTATCTATCTATCTATCTATCTATATATATGAGTCACACACACACTAATGGAGTACCACCCATCACTAGTTTAAGGTAAAACCGTTTTGGCATGTGACAAACTACAAGGTGCATATCTGTTAAGCACTGAACTGCAGGCTTGCTACCCCACAGACAGTTCAACTAATTAACTGACTAAAAGTTAAACTACTCCAAAATTTAGCAGCTGTTTGATATATTTTGCTTAGGTCTATAAATTAAAATTAACTATAGTAAATGTCATATGGAATATTATGTTTGAAATAGAGATTTATTTGTATTAGGAACGATCGCTGTGTTTGTTTTAGGGTTACAAGAAAGAAAGCTAGCTCATGGCTACAACTTCCTGAGATCAACAACCAATTTTCCTTGAATTTTATTTACCCTAGTCTACTATGGATGTAAAACAATAGAATAAAGATAAAAACAGATGGGAAATAGAAGAATGAGTAAATATGTTTAAAGTTTCCTTAAATATGGGTAAATATTCTGGAACAGAGCAACTGAAATGGTAATGAAGAAAATTTTATGTGTGGAAGAATCCTTTAGAATCATTTAGAAGTATCATTGAAGGTTCCCAACAGCACCGCCACAAACAATAAAACCTGTGACTATTTAGAAAATATTTACCTTTAAAAATGTACACCTTCAGCTTTAAGGAAGAAATTCAAAATCTGGGTTTATTTTCCAGCAACTAAAATACATTTACTAAAATATTTAAATGCAGAAGGTGATGGGTCAGAACAACTGAATGACAATTGTTAAGTCAGGCTTCACATGTTCAGTTATACATTTCCAATAATCTGAACGTTACTTTTATGGATTAATAAAAAAAATATGTCTATTAAGATAAATCGTTTACTCTTACAATTGAAAATGATGAAAAATGAAATTGCCAAACAACTTACTCATCCGAGTCCTTCTTGTTCTCTTCAATGTAGGCAATTGACTCAGAGCGGAGCCGATTCGTGACCTCATAGGTGCGCAGTGTGACACCAAAGATGTCCTCATGGTATCGGTTTTCATCCTGGTAAAAACGAGGTGGTGAGAAATTGTAAAAAATATATCTAATGGATAGAAAGTGATTTTATTAAGTATTTTGGATTTTAACATCTTTTTTCATGTTTATTATATTTTAACAGGAATTATTACCCAAGGGCCTTCATTTATAAAGCTCTTTATGCTCACCTTTTCATTACATGTACAACATACAACAAAATAATAAAATTAAAAGCTGTGCAATTCAACATTTCCAGTGATGGACCCACTTTCTCTAAAAATGTCATTGCTTGTTGAGGATTGCAACAACCAGAACAGTAGGTACACAAACATCTAAAAGGTGTCACTAGCATTGTTGCTTCCTACCCGAAGCTTGCTGATGTAGAAACCAGCATCTTCTATGCTCATATGACCTTGCTGCTTGAAGATTTGCTGGATGGTCTTGAGAACATCTCCTGCCATTGTTACATCCCCACACACATAGAGGTGCCCTCCTTCCTTCCTCAGGCACTGGTACACAGTTTCAGACAGATGCTCACGCAGTACATCTTGTACATATTTCTGGAGAAGTTAGTAGACAAAGTATATAAAAAAGGGGATGATGTGAAAATTACTAAGGACATTACACATGGATATTTGATTAAGATTACAAACTAAAAGTTGAAATGCAAGAAATACAGTTCATACAACAAATATCAAAATAAACTGTCTTTACAATATAATTAACATTGTTTAGACAATTCAATTAATTAAAGTAAGACTTTGTTAGCAAAACACAGCTCCAAAGTTAACTTATGCTGAACTCTCAAAGTGCTTAATGCTGTTTGGCACTTTTACCTTTGGTTTGCCAGGTTCTCTGGAATAAGCAGCGTAGAGCTCTTTGAACACTTCTCTGTTCTTGGCCTGGAGAGTCTCTTCCTTATAGATATGATCCATCTCAGACTGTCGACAACCAAACACCAGGATCATGGGGGATGACTTAATCCCTTAAAAAAGAAGAAGACAGATTTAGCAATGTTGAATTACATGACAAAGGAATCATTGCAAATTAAATCACTGGAAATTACTTCATTTAAATAGAACACTGAAATAATAATCCAATAAATCTATTTGCAATGAAAAAACTTTAAAGAATCTTTCAGGTTAGTATGGTAAGATTCTCCATAGTTACTGATGGTACTGCAAAGTAATGAACAAGGTAAAAAAAAAAAACCTACCATTTTGCTCAAGGTCATATAGTCTCTGCTGCCAAAAGCTTCTGAATGGTGCAATGCCTGTTCCTGGACCCACAAGGATGCAAGGTGCTCTGTTGTCTTTAGGAAGTTGGAATGATGGTGCGCTAAAATGACACAAAAGATCAGAAATGTTTGGTGAAAATGTCTCATAAGTGACTTAAAAGGTGGTAACAGGAACATAAAGAAAAAGGAAATTGTGGAGTTGTAAGAGATGATCAATCTCTTATGTCTGTGATGTAGTATGTTGAGTTTCTGAACACTAAATAATGCTTTTATTATACAATTAACCTGAACCTGAGCACTGTTCTCTCTGGTGTCATTACATGGCACCCTATTTAGGAGAGAAGAAGAGCTGGAAAACATTTTGGCCAAACAGCTGCTTTCAGATAAGACTTGACACTTTCCTTAAAAGGTAAGAGTAACAATTGCTGCATATGGAGTCATTGTTAACCAGTACCTTATCTCTCCCCTTTACCATAGAAATAAAGCCCCTTTCAACAATTTGAAAATACTACAAATTCATGGCTCATGCCCTAGTCTAAAAACCAGATGATTCTGAGATGATTCTGCACTCTGGTTATGATATTTTATAAGAGGCTGATGCAGCCAGGTTGTGATTTTAGAAGTGGATATGCAGATACAGCAGAGACCTGGAAAGTGATGAAGCTGCAGGCTAAGGAAATTGTTACACTTCTACCTTTTCAGCAAATATTTTGTTTTGTGTGTGCTTAATCATAATCAGAACTTGTGTAAAACAGCATCATCCACCTCTTATTGGAAACTAAGGTTAAAGTATTATATTTGGCTTAAGTGCTAGGCTGAGTCATGTTAGCACATTACCCTGCTTACTTTGTGTCAAGCTTACTTGCTCAAGAATGCTTTGAAAAAGTAAGCAGACTGTGTAATCAGAGACAGACTAGCTTTCTAAACACTTATTTGTCAGCTGGACTTATTTACTTTGGATATTCTTGCAAACCTCGTAATAATAATAAAAAAAAATTATATATATATATATATCTATCTATCTATCTATCTATCTATCTATCTATCTATCTATCTATCTATCTATCTATCTATCTATCTATCTATCTATCTATCTATCTATCTATCTCTATCTATCTATATATATATATATAGATATATATATATAGATATATATATTAAAAAATACTATTTATAAACGTTAAATCTGTAAATGGAGTTATATTTTAAACTTATTAAACACTATAAAGACAGCTAAGATTCTGTATAAAAGAGATAAAGTTACACCAGAAGAGTGATGTGAGGAGGGGTGGCTGAATGATCGTCTACCAGAACTTTATTTTTTAATTTACAGAAGAAAAAAGGTAGAATGGATTTTACAATATAGTTTTGACAAGAATGTTCTTCATTTTGGTCATTACCTTCGGACAAAACATGGTACCATCTCTCCTTTCTCTATCCTGTTCAGCCACGATGAACATACTCCATGATGGATAGGTCCTTGCCCACCTGAAACAGATGATTACCAAGCAATCACTTTACCTTTTGTTCCCCTCCAACCTGCCTCCTACTCATTTCAAGTGCACAAGCTTACAGGAGAAGAGTGGCCCTAGCACACCTGCAAGGCTAAAGCCATCTCTTATTTTCTCTTACAGAATGGGGGACAACAATCACTGTAATACAGCAAGAGCTCATGTAATTATAGTAATGTGTTAAAATACCAGTAAACTCTGGTTCATCTGTGGCCATTTCCTACACTAACTGTTTGAGATTATAGATGCCGTCAACAAATGTGGGTCTGTAATAGCGATGTGCAAGGCCAGATTTCGAAATTGGGATTCTGGGACCCACACCCACTTAAAAGAAATTTCATAAGCAATTTATTAATGTTTAGACTTCCAGTAAATAAGAAAAAAAACACAAGTAACAGCTTTGAACTAGTAGGAGTGAGCTAAAGCTTTTACCTAAAACAGTTTTGAAGTACCGGTAGATTCTCACCTCTGGTACAATAAGAGACCACAGCCACTGTGAGGTGAATCTCTCCTGGGTAAACGTCCGGAGAGGAACTGATGGAGTAGTAGCGAGCTTGCAGCAGGGGAAGCTGAGTGAGCAGCAGAGTCGAGGGCATCTGGATGGAGGGGAACTCCTCTAGTACCTCCACTAGTGTAGGGTTGTTGTACCACTTCCATTCCTCATACTCCTGCAAACCCTGGGTTGGCAAGAAGGAAAAGTTGTGAAAAATAGGCTGCATCAGAAACAGTTTAACAGTTTGAAAATTCTTTAAATCCTTTTGCTGTTGTTTGCATGAATTCAGAGGCACCATTCAGAGATGTAATGAATTTAGGACATTTCCTCCAGGCTAAGAAAATTATTAGAAAATTTGCTTTGTTGTCAAGCCCCTAATGAGCGACATGGTTTTCATTAAGACGTCTGTGGCATCCACAATTGTGGTTCTAAAACACATTTTGAAGCACAGCAAGTGAATTTAGCAAAAATTTGAAAATCAAAGTAAGTACAGTACCATGAGGGCTGAGCTTTTCCACCTTGAAAGCAGATGGAGTTTGTCGGCTTTGCATATTCCAAAAGCTATTTTTGTAAAGCAACAAGCGTTCAAAATTCCAAAGCTTCTGTCAAGTTTATGTTGCTTTGAATTCCTAAGAAATGATAGAAAGGCAAGTGGCCTTTGGCAACAAGGCTAAGATTTGTCTGAGATTTAAACTAAAAATCAAAAAGGATCTGCACTGCTCATTGTACTGTACCATTTTACTTTCTGAATTTAGAAGCCCTCCATCTTTCCCTCTCACTTTGGTGACAGTAACTGATTTGCCTTCTCCTACCTTTTTCACACATCAAAGATGGAGGACAACTTGTGCGAGGCACCAAAAGGGGTGAAGGACTTCTGGGTAAGCACGATCAACAGCACTAATTTGGCTCCAGCTCACTCCTACTGTACCCATTTTCAATAGTGCAGAGTGCATCAAATCTTTTTTTAAACACTTAAAGCCATCTCCCATATTTTAATTTTATTTCTTTACTGTTGCAGCTTAGGCACGTGGATGGATGGATGATCTTCATTCTTAAGTCCTTAACACTCACCGTCATCTATACCTGCCTATCCTTGCAGGGTCAAGGGGGTACTGGTGCCGAATTGAAGATCATATCAGATTAAAATGTCAAAACCAAATTTCTGCAGGTGTTTAGGTAAAAATTTGAAATGGGATTTTAAAATGAACCCTTAAGGTTTGTGGCCACAAGGCAGTGCAAGTGCTCAGTGCTGTGTGTCAATTGTAAGAGCAAATAAATAATAGAACAAGTAAATTTACCTTACTAAGGATTTCCAGTTTTCTTTTCTGTTTGTCATTGGTTGCCAGAGCAGCAAACTGCTGCAGCAACACAGGGGTCGGTGGAGTGGTAATGTCCAGAAAGTACTGAAAAGCTTGGTAGATGGTGCAGGGAGGAATACGAGTTTCATTTGTCCAGTTAGTTATAACACCTGCAAACATGGTACAAAAATGGTAAAAATGGTCAGATTAGAGCAATTATATGAATTACTTGAATGGAAAAAAAAACAGTAGTAATTCTTCTAAAGGTTATAAGAGCCCTGCAATGTTTACAAACAGTGTTCATGCCTATTTTAGCTTGTTTTTGAGCTACAGTGCCTTGCAGAAGTATTCATTCTTTTGCACTTTTCCACATTTTGTGACATTTACAAAATACAGAGGCTATATATTTTTTTGGGGTTTTCATGTGATTGACAAACAAAATGTACTTAACCTAAGTGCATTGTTTTACAAACTAGGATGAAATTGGAATTTATGTAACTCACTTTCAGACTGTCTCATTGTATTGAAAAGATATTTCTGTAAATAGGATTTTTATTTAATTTTGAAGTGGTTTGAGAAGACATTTGCTGTTAAATGACAGTGTAAGTAAATTAAATTGAATAACTCATATTGTTTAAAGGTTAATTACCTCCATCCTTCCATCTAACCAGGTTCTCTGAACAAGCTGAGAAAACACATCCCAACAGCATGATGCTTTCACCACCATGTCTTAAAGTGCTGCATTAATTTTTCACTGCATGTAACCCCAAAATGTTCCCTCTTGTCTCATGGTACCAGAGCACTTTTCCTATGTGTCCGCTACATGGCTTATGGGAAAATGCAGACATAACTCCTATGGCTTCAAAAAAATTTTACTTTCTTCTTGCCATTCTTCCATAAAGGGTAAATTTGTACGGTACACAACTAATAGTAATCCATTAACTTGTCTTATTAAATCTTTTCTTGACTGGCATCCATCCATCCATCCATTCATTCATTCATTGCCCTTCACTTATCATACATTGTGTTGCATGAGCAATTAGTCTAGAAGGAAACCTAAATGTCACCCTACATAGCAAGACAATATAGCTTATTCTGAGGAATCATAAGGCACTCGGAGGCCAGCAAGGATATATAGTCCTTACATTAGATTTTCCTTTTTTTAACAAAGTATTCTTAAACAAAACAAAAACCAAAAAGGCCTTTATAGTACAGGATTACTGATATGAAAGTAAATTACATCAAGGAGCAAGTTATAGTTTGCTTTAAGATAATGATGTGGCTCAATGTTACGTTGTATCTGCTGCATGACATGGTGGAAAACGCATATCTAGACTGAGCCAGTGTCCAAAATCAATTCATTCACATTTCTCTCTATTTGCAAAGCCCAACTTTATCCCCCTAGCACTAAGGAGTTAGAAATTTCAGTTTAGGGTTGGAATCCATATACATGGTTTGGATTAGAGAGCTACACTAGTATACCATTTTAAAATGACCTGGGTAGTATATCTCATGTATTGACAAATGCAGTCACTGCATTAAAAACACAATTATTAACCAACAACCAGTTTTATTCTATAAAGTTTTGTATATAAGCAAATTTAATCACATTTTCTTGTGCTAAAAAGATTTAATAAACCTTGTCTAAAAAGTGAAAATTTATTTAAAAAAATTAAACAGCAACTTTTTTGCTGGTAAACTGTATAAATGAGTGTATAATAGTGTGGTCTACATTTCTGGTCATTATTTTTGGTATTTAGTAAAAATATTTAGTAAACGTACCAGTTTTAACCCTCTTCAGGTTAAAACTGCACTGCACTTGAATTTGAATCAGGCATTGCCATTTAATCTGCGGTGATGACGTCAGCCATCCTGCCGCTGTGGGGTATAAAACAAGCCAAGTCTCGGCCATGCCACCGTAAAGTGTTATAGTTGGAATAAAACGAAGTGTTGACGCAGCCCATGCCCTGGGTGGCGGACTGAGTCCCTTAGTCATTTGCTGGATTCTTCAAATTTGGGGGGGGGGGGTTAGTTGCTCTTTAAGGTTTAGATGTGAATAAAGAAGCTCGACATCATTACAATTCTAGATAGGCTAATTGGTAAAATGCAATGACAGTGTCAGAAAAAAATCATCAAAGAGGATATCAAACCCTCAAAAACAGCTTAATTCATCAGGCTATATTGTAAATCAAACTCACACACTATTTTAAAAAAAAGAAATCATTATTGCTTTACAGTCACAGTGCATCTATCGGTTGCGTCACCCAGTGTCACTACAACTGCCAACAAGCAGCTAAACTGAAAGATTTCTGGGCATTGATACCTTGTCTAAGTGTGACTCTTTAGTCCAGTGAGGCAAGAAAAACTGTATCTCATTAACATTTTCATTTTGACACCGTTTCCTAGATTTTGAACTGCGAGCCTCTTGATTACACGCCCACTGTATTCACACAGTGGCGTGACGTCCCCAATAACATCACCCACCTAGTGCCGTGTTCCTCTCCTCCAGGAACTCCACTTTGACAATTTGATTGACAGGCGGAGCATCCTCCAGTTTATCTATGAGCGCTGTTACCAGGTCCTCATGGTTGCCAGGGAAGATGCCCAGATGGTCTCCGGGCTTGTAGCGCAGGCTGTCGTCGTTGTTTGTGTCGAGCCGCACTAATATGGTGGAGCGACTAAAAAAAAAAAAAAATCATAATAATAATAATAATTCGAGGTTTACAGGAGAAAGAAAAATATTGCACCATTTTCCATCTGTTTCACATCAGTGTAGAACGCAATGAATAAGTTATGCACATAAAGAATACGCTACATGAATTTCACATTTTTTTAAATTAGCATGTAAAAATTTTATTAGAAAAAAAAAGAACTTACTTGGATTTTAAACTTTGTAGGTTTTGAGCTTCAATCATCTTTGCTCCATATACTTTCTTCTTATGGACACTGTATAGTGCTAGAAGGCATATAGAAAAGACATGTTACAGGTATTACCAACTATTTTGGCTGATATACTCTGAAAATACCCTCATGGTCTTCAAGTCTGGATTAGCATGAAAGTATGGAAAATAGAAAGAGTAAGGAAAAAAGTTTCAGTTTCTAAAGATTATTAATCTGTTAATTATCCAAAAGGCAAGTACCTGAATTTCTGCAGATTGTTTTTTATATTTTGAGAATATTTTTGCCATTGATCTATTTGTAGTTTTTCAGTCAGTAACTCATAAACCAGAGGTCTAAAGAAGTTAAAATATCTTCAAAAGGTTTGTTTCAGTACTTTAATTAAAGTTATTTCATAAATATTGGAATGTTTTATTTTATTTTAATGATTAAGACTTACAGTTAGGAACAGTATTTGAACACTGCGATTTTGCAAGTTCTCCCACTTAGAAATTATGGGGAGGGGGTGTGAAATTCACATTGTAGGTGCATTTCCACTGTGAGAAAGAAAACAAAAAAAACAGGAAATCACATTGTATAATTTTTAAAGACTATTTGTATTTTATTGCTGCACATAAGTATTTGAACACCTGGCAGTTAGCAAGAATTCTGTCTCTCAAAGACCTGTTACTCTGCCTTTAAAAAGTCCACCTCTACTAAACTTATTAATCTAAATTTGTAGCACCTGTCTGAGCTCATTATAGACACCAGTCCCCCCCCACAGTTAGTCAGACTCCAACTACTACCATGGGCAAGACCGAAGAGCTGTCAAAAGACACCAGAGACAAAATTCTAAACATCCACAAGGCTGGATAGGGCTACGGGGCAATTGCCAAGTAGCTTGTTGAAAACAGATCAACTGTTGGAGCAATTGTTAGAAAATGTGAGAGGCTAAAGATGACTGTCAGTCTCCCTCGGACTGGGGCTCCATGCAAGATCTCACCTGATAGGGTATCACATAAGAAAGGTGAGGAATTAGCCCATAACTACATGGGAGGAGCTGATCAATGACATGAAGAGAGCTGGGAATACAAAAATATATAAATGTTATTGTTGGTAGAACACTAAGCAGTCATGTTTAAAATCATGCATTGCACTGAAGGTTCCCCTGCTCAAGTAATTACATGTCTAGGCCCGTCTGAAGTTTGCCTTGGACCATCTGGATGATCCAAAAAAGGCATGGGAGAAAGTCATGTGGTCAGATGAGACAAAAATAGAACTTTTAGGTCTAAACTTCCCTCGCTGTGTTTGGAGGAAAAAGAAGAACGAGTTGCATCCAGAGAACACGATCCCTAAGGTGAAGCATGGGGGTGGAAACATCATTCTTTGGGGGTGCTTTCCTGCGAAGGGGACAGGACGACTGCACTGTATTAAGGAGAGGATGAATGGGGCCATGATTGAGATTTTTAGCAACAACCTCCTTCCCTCAGAGCATTGAAGATGGGTCGTGGCTGGGCCTTCCAACATGACAATGACCTGAAGCACACAGCCAGTATAACCAAGGAGTGGCTCCACAAGAAGCTTATCAAGGTTCTGAAGTGGGCTAGCCAGTCTCCAGACCTAAATCCAATAGAAATCTTTGGAGGGAGCTGAAACTCTGTGTTGCTCAGCGACAGCTCCGAAACCTCACAGATCCAGAGAAGATCTGTGTGGAGGAGTGGGCCAAAATCCCTGTTGCAGTGTGTGCAAACCTGGTCAAGAACTACAGGAAACATTTGATCTCTGTAATTGCAAACAAAGGCCTCCTGACATAATCTTAACACAGATTTTCCCAGGTGTTCAAATACCTATGTGAAGCAATAAAATACATTCGTTAAAAATCAGACAATGTAATTTCTTGAATTGAAAAAAAAATGCCGTCTCTCATCGGAAATGCACATATGATGTTAATTTCAGACCCCTCCGTAATTTCTAAGTGGGAGAACCTGTAAAATCGCAGGGTGTTCAAATACTAATGGGTCTTGCTCTATACTTAATAAAAACTGAATTTTTTCAGAAAGTGAAAATATTACATAAAACCCATTTAAGAAAAGGGTTTTTAATACATGTAATATAGCAGTGTTTTATGGCTTACGTAATCATGGTGAAGACTATTAGTCCGGCACAAATGCTTGTATCCAAGCATATTCATGGTAAGTTGAATGGAAGGTAAAAAATGTGGTAGAATGAGGTGCACAAGCGACAGGGATAAACCACCTTAAAATGATGGATTAAAGTTTATTATAAAGTGTAGTGAACTATGACTGGAGTCTGTGCTTCAGGAGCCACGAAGCAGAACTGTTAATTTAATCCAGCAGGATTTGGCATCTGTCCACAACACCACCACCACAAACATGCCCAAACCTGCTTCAATGAATATGGTATCAATGTGGCTGGTTGGGCAACAACCTGGCTAACCAGCCACAGATTTTTGACCTCTACTTCTGATGGGTTATTTAACTTGACTGATTATTTTTAAACTAGTTATAGTTTAGATGAGACATCACTGACATTTTTATTTTCATAAACAAAGAAAAGGTATCACAGATCACAAACTGTGATTTAAAGAATGCCGGTAATAAAAAATGATCAATAACAGAGTCCACATTTGATCAAGTAGGGTGGATTTTGTTAAGATCCGAGTCAATCTGAGTTGGTGGGTATACGGAAAGAAAAAAAAACCTGTTTAATCTAGTAAAGAGGAGGAAGGTGATTTTAAAATATAAAATAAATGGTATCATTTGTATGTATTGGTAAACAACTTCTAGACAGAGTGAGTTTATTCACGCTGGAACAATGCAATAAAACGAATTAGTGTGTGGGTGCATTGCAAACACCATTATACTAATTGTAACCTTTTTAGAGCATGATAATATATCAAATAAATATTTTACCCAGTTAATAATAATTACCATGTTTTTTTATTAATTCACAATTATTTCACTGAACAAACCATCACATGTAAGGCCCCTTATTTTCTATGTAAATTGAACCCTAACCCATTTGCTTTACCCCTCACTCACATAAGCAAAAATTAGATTATAACTCCCAGAAAGATATTAAATGAACGACTCACACAAAATTAAATCCTGTTCTTATTAGTAAGAATCGCCACATTTTGCAGGAGAAACTCAAACTTTCAATAAGTAATTCTTGAAAGTTTAAAATGTTTAGAACATTTCATTTAAGTGTCTCTCCTGTTACAGTTGTTAAAGTAACAAGTTGACTGGTTTCAATCTTTTTGTTTTCCATTGTTCTCCCAGGTTTTGTTTTTCTGCACCATTATTCTCCAGAAATGCAGAAAAGCCGTTTATTGCTTCCCCACCATCACTCCAAGTCAAACTACCTTTGTGGGTGGTTACTTGATTGAAAATATGGTTTCATGTTTCAAAATTACAGTTATGCTGTAATTGCTTTTACAGTTTTGGGACCATTACTTCAACTGTGGTAATGTAATAGATCAATATTTACCAGTAATAAACAATTATCAGAAGAGACAAAAATGCCTTTGTGCATTTTTTTTAACCTTACAAATACTGTGCGGCAAGAAATAATTTGGCAGCCACCGATTCATCCCGTTGTCCCACTTAAAAAGATGTGGTCTGTAATTTTCAAATAGGTACACTTCAACTATGAGAGATAGAATGTAAAAAGAAAACCCAGGAAATCACATTGTGTGCTTTTCAAATAGCTTATTTTGTCTAATGGTAAAGAAAAAATAAATATTCAGCACCTACAAGCAGGTAAGAATTCTGGCTCTCACAGACCTGCTACTGTTTCTTTAAGAAGCTCTTCTATCCTCCACTCATTACCTGCAATAATGGCACCTGTTTCAACTTCATCATGGTCAAGACAAGACAGCTGTCCAAGGACACCAGAGACAAGATTGTACACCTGCACAAGACTGGGATGTGCCAATCTACAATAGGCGAGCATCTTGGTGAGAAGAGATCAACTGTTGGGGCAATTATTAGAAAATGTTATAACTACAAGATCACTGACAATCTCCCTCGACCTGGTGCTCCATGCAAGATCTCACTTTGTGGGGTACACATGAGCTTGAGAACATTGAGGAAACAGCCCAGAACTACAAGGGAAGAACTGGTCAATGACCTGAAGAGAGCTGGGACCACAGTAACAGAGGTTACTATTGGTAACACACTACGCTGTCATGCAGCACTAGAACGGTCCCCCTGCTTAAACATTTAGAGGACTAGAGTAAACAAAAACATTTAAACAACAGCATATTTCCAGGCCCGTCCAAAGTTTGACCACAAGAGACCATCTGGATGATCCAAAGGAGGATTGGGAATATGTCATGTGGTCAGATGAAACCAAGATAGAACTCTTTGGGGGAAGCAAGCAGAGTTGCATCCCAAGAATACCATACCCACTGTGAAGCATGGGGGTGGAAACATTATGTTTTTGGGCTACTTTTCAACAAAGGGGACAGGACGATTTAGGAAAAGATGAATGGGGCCATGTATTGTGAGATTTTGGGCAAAAACCTAATTCCATCAGCGAGACCACTGAAGATGAAATGTGGCTGAAACTTCCAGCATGATAATGATCTTAAACACACCACCCATGCAATGAAGGAGTGGCTACGTAAAAAGCATTTCAAGGTTCTGGAGTGGTCTATAGAGTCTCCAGACCTCAATCCAATAGAAAATCCGTGGATGGAGTTTAAAGTCTGCGTTTCCCAGCGACAGTCCCAAAACATCACAGCTCCATAGAAGATCTTAAAGGAAGAATGGGCCAAAATACCAGGTACAGTGTGTACAAACCTGGGTAAGACCTACAGTAAAAAAAGGTTTGATCTCTGTCATTACCAACCAAGGTTAATTACAAAGTATTGAGCTGAACCTTGTTTTTGACCAAATACTTATTTTCTGCACCATTACACAAATAAAATTTAAAAATCATACAATGTTATTTCCTGATTATATTTATTTACATTCTGTCTCTCACAGTTAAAGTGTACCTATGATGGAAATTACAGACCTCATCTTTTAAATGAAACAACTTGCACAATCGGTGGCTGCTAAATACTTTTGACCCGCTGTACATATGTAAGCTAACATAAGTGCAACATGCTGAACTGCTGCACCAGTTCATAGCAAATACACTATTATAAATTCAAGTAGTTAATGGAACAGATAGATATTTTATACAAGTTATAATTCATTTACTCAAAAAATTATTATCTTAAACATTAATAAAAGATTTTAATAAATGTTACAGAATCATGGGAAATAATTCTGACTTTGACATTTGTTCATCCAATAGTCATTAGAACACTGTATCCTTCTA
Source organism: Valencia hispanica (assembly GCA_963556495.2). Taxonomy (NCBI): domain Eukaryota; kingdom Metazoa; phylum Chordata; class Actinopteri; order Cyprinodontiformes; family Valenciidae; genus Valencia; species Valencia hispanica. The sequence goes on from OY747704.1 coordinate 49,347,193, forward strand.
ATGGAGGGTATTAAAGTCCTTTTTCTAATTAAAAATACTGGCACAGTGTAAAGTTTCTACAGTCAGCAATGATCATCATGTCTTCTGATGGTGTTGGTCCACAATGTTTCATCAAATCTAAATTTGGTGCAATATTTATAATGCTAAACTTCCCACAAATACAGACCAAATGTATTTTTTGTCTCAAACATTTAATGTAAAATTGTTTGAAACTGCATTAAAATCCCTTTCCACAGTCAAGCTTTAGATCGCATCTCCAGGTGATGTATTTGCTGAGTGACTAATAAATTATAGTTATTTTGTGTAAAACTACTTATCAGCACTTACTGTCCCCTTAATATCAAATCACCCTCAGTAGTTCATAACTATGCTCCCACATGATTACTACCTTCTGTCAGAGCAGGGGCCTCAGCTGTGTACGTTAGGCGGAACTTGCTCTTTTTCCAGCTGCGGTCATTGCTGATCAAGGAGTCATTGGCCTTCTCGATGTTCACATCATCACCAACGCAGAACACATCACATGCAGCCTGGCACAATGATAGCCACAAAAATTATTATCTGACGTTAGAAAAAGAAACTCTTCAAACTCTTCAAATCTACTGCATGACAAAAGTACTCAGAAAATGACAAACACTTTGGAAAACCAGATGGCAACAACTTCTTTCACGGTCTCAAGGTTTCACCAAACAAAAGTGCCACTTTATAAGCTGAAGTTGTTTGGCATTTTGGTGTTGTGAATTTCTGTGGCTGCAGGCTTGTAAAACTTGTCTTGGAAAGTAAGCATTTAAAACAATGTAAAGATGCACTTTATCCAACCACAACACAAGCCTTTAAGGTCTTCACTTAAGGAACCAACCTTAAAAACTTTCTTGGCCCATGTTCTGAATGATTCCTCCTGGCCACACAGCTCATCTCCTTCGCCCATGCGTAGGATGCGCTCACCCCCTAGCTCTTCAAAAAGCGTGTCCACAGCGTGGGCAAAGGCACAGAAGTGTGGGTATGCCCGGGAGCCAAGGCCAAACACTGAGAACCTATACAAAAACACAAGCGTATCAACAAAACACAAAAAAAAGAAGAAAAAAAAAGGTAAAAACACAAACATACTTGGCTGCCAACTGTCATTACAGAACCTTTTTGTTGGTAAGCATTTTGATCCGTATCATTTTAGCCTACAAGGCTGGTATGCACCTTCTTAAAATCTGAATAACCACATTATAGCTTTAATATCAGACAAACATAACTTGAGGAAAACCAAAAAGCTGTTTTGAAACACTTTCATTTATTAAAGAAAAAAAGATTGTTGGAACTGACCTGGGCCTATGGGAGAAAATGATCATTCCCTAAGCCTAATTTGGCGGCAGCAACAACTGCAACCAAGTGTTTTGGATAACTGACAATGAGGCTGTGAAGGAAATTTGAACCACTCTTAGTAGAATTGTTTCATATCAGCCATTTTGGAGGGTTTGAGCAAGAAAAGATTGTTTAGGGTGATGCCACATCATTTCCATTGGATTTAAGTCCAAACTTTGGCCAGTGCTAGACCATTTTTCTTTTTAAGCCAATCAAAGGTAGACTTTTTGCTGTGTTTCAGATTATTATGATGCTACATATCTCACGTGTGCTTAAACTTAATGTGAGAAAGTTAACAGCAGACATTTTTTAGGCGTTTCTGGCAGAGATCAGAATTCATGGTTCCATCACTTCTGCCAAATTGTCCAGGTCCTTAAGAAGTAGGGATGTGTATTGGCAAGAATCTGGCTATACAATACACATCACAATACGATGGGACGATACAATATATTGCGATACTATGAGTAAGACTATATATTGTGATTTTTAAAACTGAATTTAACTGTAGAAAAACTGTCACAGCCTTCTAAACACTCCAACCGGTTTCCTACATAACACATCCAGTTTTCTCACTAGATCTAGTTGAACCACTGGAACGAAGGTGAAACCGGCCACCAACTAGTGGTCATACTTTTAGTTTTACTACAAAATTACTGTCATTAATGGTTCCATTCAAATTCTGAAAAGAAATAAAAATCGATACATTGCTTTTGAATATCGATACAATATCATGATATCTAGTCGTATCTATATTTTCTTATATTGCTATAAAGAAGTAAAAGAGCCCCAGATCTTCACATTACCAGCACCATGTCCAAACGTCAATATCATTTTTCTTTACTGAAATGGTGTACACCAAATGTGACATGACTATACTCCCAATATGGTCTCCTTTGGTTTCATCAGGTCAGAAAATATTTTCTAGAAGTCTTTGGGATTATCACGATGGATTTGTGTCAGACAGCGTTTTGTTGTGTTCTCTTTAGTCAGCATAGATTTTGGGCTTAAAACTCTCCCATAGATACTGTTTTTCTTACCCCATTTCTTTGTTATCGTTGAATCATGAACTCTGACCTCAACTGGGGCAAAAGACCCCAGTAGTGGTTTAGATGTTTTTCTCTGATCATTTGTGACTTCCTGGGGGAAGCCACCAGTGATTGATATTGATAGATCGATAGTGATTTTGGTAGGTAGGCAGGCTGATTTCTCCTGGGAAGGTTCACCATTGTTCCATGTTTCCTCCATTTGTGGATATTTGCTAAATAATTTTCTTTACTCAAATCCAAAAATCTGAGAAATGGCGATGTAGGCCTTTACAGAGAAATACTGTAGATGTCAACTGAACAATGATTTGCTATTGAATTTCTTTAGATCAGATATCGATTTTGTCTGAGCTCAAACCTTTAAATCTGACAAAACAAAAGCACAACTCAGAGAGCTGATACTTTGTTAAAACATGGTAAACTTTTGTTATGCAACAATTTGATTTTTATCATCAACATGGTTAAATCTTCCTATAGTCTTTTTAGGTATGTTTCTCTTCCCTCATCATTGCATTAGGTAGGCAGTTGGCGTTATTGTTCTTGGCTAAGGACCAACACTGGATGATGTCATGACCTTGCTATATATCTAAATTATATCCTTCTGAAACCCAGCAGTTCATTTTTGTGCACTGTAGTGCACATTTATTTTTTGATGATAGCTCTCATATTACACATGGCACTCAGCTAAGTCACCCGATTCAAATGTTATCAACCATTAAATGGCCGTTATTAGCGATTATCACTCCCATTCAATAGCTTCAGAATGTGCCTTCTCTACATCTTCCTTCTCTACATCCTAGCAGGCTAGAAGTTGCGCATCTACCATTCTTATCGGTGATAATATGCATTAGAATTTTTTTCAGCACTGCGCACGTCTAAAAGCTTAGGTTTTTGTTAACTTTATTTAAAACCTGTGTTTACAATTTAAGATGGATATTTACTTATAACCTTACCCCACCCCCAACCCTCATCCTAAAAACTCAGGACAAGTTCCTAAACCTAAAGTCACAAGATAAAACCTAAAGTCACAAGATAACGACCTACCGAGCATGAGGTAGAGGAGGAACATTCTGAAGCTATTGTATGGGAGTGATGAGCACTAATAACATGCTAGGATGTAGAGAAGGCACATTCTGAAGCTATTGAATGGGAGTGATAATCGCTAATAACAGCCATTTAATGGGATGATAACGTTCGAAACAGGTGGCCAAGTCCTGATAGTTCTTAGAGAGTGCAACTGACATTTTAAAATTATGTCACATTGTAGGGGATGGCCCTTCCCACTCAGTTTTCTTTGTTTCCAAAATGCTTGGCATCTAAACAAGCACATTTTACAGAGGGAAAAAATGTGGATTTTATATTTAAAATTTGATAAATTGATTAATTTGTCAAAAATGAATATAAGTGATTTGAAATAATTTTGAGGAAAATTTTATTTTGATTCACAAGATAAATAAGCATCTTATTAATGTTTACTGTAGTGCATATCAGGACTTTGTAATTATGTTTATTTCACTGTTCCAATGATCACCTCTTTGACCAAGACAAAGAGAATTCTTACAAGAATAACTAAGGGAGATTCAGACAGATGTTTCAGAAGATGAGACTCAAGTGAGCCAGGAAGAGGAAGGGGAGAGCTCAGATGAGGAATCAGACAAGGATAGGACAGATGTAGTTGAGTAAGACACAGAATCAACTCACATGTAGCGTCATCCTATCTAGCCCAACATGTAGGGATTTTTTTTTCATCCACCCATCCATCCCTCCATCCATCCTCTTCCGCTTATCTGGTGTCAGGTCACAGGGGTTGAGAGACCCGGACTTCCATCTCTCCACCCACCTGTTCCAGCTCCAGGGGAATCCCAAGGCATTCAAAGGCTAGCTGAGAAACATAGTTCCTCCAGCGTGTCCTGGGTCTTCCTCTGGGTGGGATGTGCCTGGAAAACCTCACCAGGGAGGTGTCCAGGAGCCATCCTAACCAGATGCCCAAGCCACCCCAACTGGCTCCTCTTGATGGGGAGGAGCAGCAGGTCTACTTGGAGCCCCTCCTGGATGGTCTAATTTCTCAAACCAATCTCTAAAGCCCCTTTCAAACAGGCCATGAAAAAACGGTAATTTTCCAGACTTCCTCTGTTTTGCTTTTGAGTTTGTACAAGGTCAGCGTTCTATCACCTGAAGAACATCTCTAGGATTAAAGGACTGATTTTGCAACACGACCTAGAAAAACTCATCCATGCGTTTATCTTTAGTCGGATTGATTACTGCAACAGCATCTTCACAGGTCTGCCTAAAAAGTCAATCAGACAGCTGCAGCTGATCCAGAACGCTGCCACTCGCGTACTCACTAGAACCAGGAAAGTAGAGCACATCACCCCAGTTCTAAAGTCCTTACACTGGCTCCCTGTAGCTCAGAGAATAGACTTTAAAATACTTTTACTAGTTTATAAATCATTACATGGCTTAGCACCAAAATATGTTGAAGACCTGTTGTCATGGTACCAACCACCAAGACCACTCAGGTCCTCCAACTCTAGCCTACTAAACATCCCTAGACTCAGAACTAAACATGGAGAAGCAGCTTTCAGTTTCTATGCTCCCCTTATCTGGAACGGACTTCCTGACGAGTGTAGAGCTGCTGAAACTCTGAACTGCTTTAAATAGAGACTAAAAACCCATCTGTTTAGAATTGCCTTTGACTAAATGCTTGATGTTATATGTATGAAATGTGTTCATGCTCTCTTGCTTTTTTTATTTTTTCTATTGTGTATCATGTGTAATGTGTGTTTCTTTTATGTGTTTCTTTTAAATCACCAAATCATGTAAAGCACCTTGAATTACCCTGCTGTTGAAAGTGTGCTATACAAATAAAATTGCCTTGCCTTGCCTTGTAAGCAATCTTCCATACTTTGTCCGGATACCCTTTACCGGTAATTTTACGGATGAAGACCTAGTAACAAGAGCAGACTTTTCACGGTATGGTGTTTACATTCAGATTAACAGGTAATGTTCTGGAAAAGCTGGAGGGGTGTGGGGCAGGGAATTCTGTGAGCGCACACATTGATGATGTATAAATGTCACATGAACGGCAGTGCATAAGAACACGGCTTCTTCATTGATGACTATTAAGTTTCCATGTGCGCAAAATTGCAAACATCACAAAGACGAGCACTGAGTAGATCTGCTGTTCCGTTGACCATCTTTGCAATTATCCCTTTGGGGAAATGATCTGTACCTCTGCCGCACTAAGTTTATGTCATATCCACATACAACCCCCCCCCCCCCCCAGACATTCCTCAGGATCCTCCGGTACATTTCCTGCGGTGTGAAAGCAGCCGAAAGGCAATGTTACGGAAAAAAGGGGTGTATTTGAAAACACAACTCCTGTCAAAGACTGGATGGAATGGTCTGCAAATATTCCAGAACTTCTGTCTAAAAACAGCTTAAGGGAGAACCCAGACACCCTGCAGATGAAACAAATTTCAGCTGCTTCTATCCATGATCTCATTCTTTCAGTCACTACCCAAAGCTCATGACCATAGATGAGGGTAGGAACGCAGATAGACCACATGAGTGTTTAAGTCCCACAACAGAACAAGGGAGTCCCCGGAAGAAGCACTCTAGCTCCCTCTCAAAGGCCTCCAAAAATGGTGGTTATCTGGTCTGCTTTTGGTGCATAAGCCAAATAACAGTCAGGGCAGGAGTGAGGCTACCCTCTCGTTCACCAAGGTAAACCCCAACATAGTATACACCCAACAAGTATGCACATTCCTGCTTGGTGCCTCTCATCGAGGGCAACTCCAGAGTGGAAGTGTCCAATCCCTCTCGAGGAGACTGGTCCCAGAGACAGAGCCATGCATCGAGGTGAGTCAGACTATGTCCAGCCGGAACCTCTCAACCTTGCACAACAACTAGGGCTCCTTCCCCACCAGAGAGGTGACACTCTATATCCCAAGACTTGTGTCCGGGCGAGGGAACACAGAGTCCATTTCTATAAATCGTCATCATTGGTTTCGAAAAAAGAAAAGAAGCCAGACAACTTAACTCCTAGGATCATTGATATCAACAAGGTGTTTTTTTTTTTTTCAATTTTGAGCAAAAGAGGAAGGGGGACTTAATGGAATGTGTTTAAATTAATGTATTAGCTTGTAATTAAATACATTGTGGAAGTGTTGCAATGAACAACAGATGAAAGATTTAAGATTTTTCAGCAAAAAAAATGTTTTGCTCACTTATTTTTATCTCCTAGGCTTGTGCATCTGTTGGAAGAACAGAATTGCAGATTAGTATGTCCTAATTAGACAGTGATTGGAGCCCACAGCAACACTTCCAGCAGAACATAGACAAACAACTGGTGCAGAATCTTCCACAAATAGTATGGTACAGCATTCAGGGTCTAGTACAGGGGTATCCAAGTACTTTTCATTGGGCCATCTCAAGGTCATGATCTTCTCAAAGGGCCAGTTGTCGCAGACTTTGATAAAACAACCCATAAACAAACTGTAGAAATATTAATAGCTACCTGGATTCGATGAGTATTTCTTAAAATCTAAAATTAAACATATTTTCCCATTGATGCAATTTGGCACTGTACAAATACAAACCGATTTCCTCCAGACTGTAGAAGGCCACATAAATACCTATAAAGATTTGGCCTGCAGGCCTTGAGTTTGACATGTCCCCAGATATGATCAACACTATTTTTTAGGAATCTCCATGTACATGGTATGCTTTGGATATCCAAGAATTAAAATATACTCTGTTGCCAAAACAAGAGTTCCAGTTATAGCCAATTCCATGACAAGTGATCATTTTTACAAGATCAAATCTTCACTGAAAGTGATTAATGATCGAAACGTGCCAGAAGATCAGAAAAAGGATCCTCTGTTTAAATTTAGACCAATCCTATTAGATCTCCAAGGTTGTCTCCACCTTCCTAGGCCAACAAAGGTCTATTGAGGAGCAGATGGTTCCATTCACTAGCAATTGTCCAATAAGTCTGTTTGTGCCTGGGAAGTCGAATCCAACAGGATTAAAGTGGTTCGTTCTTGCAAGTCCAGATGGATTAGTGCACAATCTTGAAACCTACATAGAAAAGAACATCTTCACTCAAGTTCCACAAAGGAGAATCGGTGGAAATGCAGTCCTGCGTTTACCTGAGACACTTCCCAGAGAATCTTGTGTGTACTTTGACCAGTATTTTACCACTATTGGTCATCTTGATGCTCTTAAAAAGTAAGGGGTCTGGCTGCTACAGGAACAATTTTAAAAAAAAGGACAGGATCCCAAAGGAGTGCCACTTCACTGCTAACAAAATACCCTCCAGTACATTGAGTTCAAGTTTCTCTTGGCCGAGGAGCTGAAAACCCAGGAACAAACATATCAACAAGATCTAAATGATTCAACAGAGGACTTCTCTCTAAAAATCAAGAAAAAGGAACCCCCATCCAAGAAATCTCCTGAAATCAAGAAAAGGAACCCCCATCCAAGAAATCTCCTGAAATCAAGAAAAGGAAGTCCCATCCAAGAAATCTCTTGAAATCAAGAAAAGGAACCCCCCTCCAACAAATATCCTGAAATCAAGAAAAGGAAGCCCCATCCAAGAAATCTCTTGAAATCAAGAAAAGGAAGCCCCAACCCAGATAAGAGAAAAGGAAAACATGGTGCTGTCCACTTGCCTGAAACGTTTAACTGTCGAAGCCCTTTCAGATGCAGAATGCCTGAGTGCAAGAGTAAAACATATGTCACATGTGTGAAGTGCAGCATGTTCCTCTGTGTCCCAAAAAACAACAAACTGAGTGCTTCCTCTGGTATCACAATTAACTGGACAAATGAAAAGTTCAGTGTAATCAGTTCCTTCAATATTGGCTTGCAGCAGTGAACAAACTGTTACTTTTAAGTGGATCAATTAACTACTTTCCTATGATGATTTATTAATCTAAACGTGTTCTACATAGTTTCACATATACAGTATATACCCCGTGTGGGATTTAAACTCTAGTTTCCCATATGGAAATCTGATGCCCTGGCAACTGAGCAAACCAACCACATACACAGCTCAGAATTTCAAGGTATTCCTCTGAACAGGAATACTCAATCTAGTAGGCTAAAGGATTTAAACCAATGCTGAAAGGAATGGTAGAGGTTAACAAGTGGTGGGGGCAAACTGAATTCCAGACTACAGTGTGAGCATGACAAAAAGAGCACACAGCTGGCAAGCTTACGAACCTGCAGGCAGGCATCGGCGGAGTGGAAAACTATTAATGAATGAGAGCAGTGACATACAAATTCCAAGTTACATCATTTTGCATTTTACTTCAACTGAAAACTTGTAATTTTCAACTTCAGACAAGGAAAAACTCAATTGTAGTACAAATCAGATTTCTGTTCTGATTTCTGATTAGACTTTTCAATACTTTATATCATTTTCCAAAAATGCAGCTAACCCGAGTAAATACAAATTACAGTTTTCAATTTTACAAAGTATGCAAAAACATTAAATATATTGCATGCCCCAATCTAAAGAAATTTAAGAACAGATGACAAGGTAATTAGCAACGTTTAGTCTTGGAAGGGATACCAAGCCATTCCTAAAGCTTTGAGACTCAGAACCACAGGGAGCGTGACAATACACAAATGGAGAAAAAAAAATGGAAAAGTGATCTTTTTGAGTGTCTGGCCACCTGAAAATACCACAAGAATGCAGGTCACAAAAAAACCCAACAATAAGAAAGACTGAATGAAAAAATGGCATCCATGTAATACTGTAATACCAAGAATTACAAGAATGCAGGTCACAAAAGAACCCAAGGCTTGCTTTGGGGGCGGTGGTAGGAATTCATCCTGTAATCGGTGGGTTGCTGGTTCGAGTCCACGCTCTGTTCGTCTCGGTCGTTGTGTCGCCTGTGTCCGGCAGCCTCGCCTCTGTCAGTGTGCCCCAGGGTAGCTGTGGCTACAATGTAGTAGCTTGCCACCATCAGCGTGTGAATGTGTGCGTGAATGGGTGAATGACTGAATGTAGTGTAAAGCGCTTTGTGGTTCTCTGACTGAAAAAGTGCTATACAAATGCAGGCCATTTACCATTTACTTTGCTGCTTCAAAATCTGGATGAATTTTAATTGACGAAACAAAGTGTGGTTTCGACAAAAAAATACTGAAGGACCCATTTTATGTTTGTGGGTAGTAATTTTTGATTTTTAACATAAGAACATGTTGGTTTGGACAGCTTTCACTTAAATCAAATAATTAAAAAAAATGCACCCTGGTTATCCTTTTTCTGATGCTACGGTTTGTTTTACAATTTGAAACAAATATGAGCAAAAAAATAAAATAAACAAGATTAGAAATGGGAATTTCGGCTCTTTTAGGAGAGCCAGTTCTTACAGCTCAACTCACTAAAAAGAACCGGTGTAGGTACCAAATCTGCTCGGGGGCATGCGCCTGGTTATGACGTCATATTACATGATTGGCTGGACGCTGACATTACACTATATGATTGGCTGGACGTTAGCACGTCAACAGTGTGCAGTTTTTTATTTTTGAAGAACTTTATTGAACAAATAGCAAATGTACAACACATGAACAAATGAAGTATACAGAAGAATTCAACAGACACAAACAGCCAGGGGTGTCAAATACTGTACATGCAAAGATTTATGTGTATGAATTGTTTTGAGAGCCTTTTTCTTGATAGTCTGATATTGATTTTATGTATAGTTAAACATTTTTCCTCCTTTTTGGGTATTCCAAAAAAAACTGAAAACATTTTTCCTTCGTAGGGAAAAATCCATCAAAAATATGGTTGATAACCAGCTAAACTGTTGCCAAAGCCCATGTGTGAAAGAGCAGTACCAAAAAAGATGTGGGGATCATCAAGAAAACATGACAATCTCCACAGCAGCTGTGATTAACCCAACATCAACACTCTTAAACTCCACCATATAGTGCTTGGCAAGGTTAAAAATGGGGGCACAATGTAGTTTGTCCAAGTGGAGTTGCCGTAGTGGGACGTTATCGGCAAGTGCTGGGCTCCCGAGCAGATCTTGTATCTACACCGGCTCTTTCGGCTCCCAAGCGACTCCTTACATTCTTTTAAGTAAACTTTTCAGTGCTACAAGAAAGTACATGTTAAAGTACAAAAACAAACTAATTGTAAAATATTTACAAACTTTGAATTATGTACAGTGAAAACATAGAAATGGTAAATAATGTAGATAACTGTAGAGTGCTTTTTTTCTCCTCTAAAAGCCTCCCGTTTCTGTGTTTGTTGCCCTATCTGTGTCTGTAACCCCCTCCCCTCCCGTCCCCCTCCTGCTCAGTGCAGACACACAGACGCCACCCACCACACATCATGGAGTTGACCAATCACGTGCAGGATGATCAGAATAACAAAAATAAAAGCGGCTCCAGTTCGGCTCCCCCATGCAGGAGCCGGCTCCAATTGGTCACTTCAGAGTCATCTTAGAACCGTTTTGTTGGCGACAGGTACATCACTAATGGAAAGATGTTTCTTTTCTCACTTAAATAGAAATTCATGGACACTATTAATGATGGAATTTCAATTCCCACTTCACACTTCGAAATAAGTACAGCATTGCATTGGAAGTTGCATACAGACATACCAGAATAGCTTATGGTCACAATAGATGAAATTAGAAGAGATTGTTTTGAAGGACATGGTACGTCACCATTAAAGCTGGATTTTGAAGTACAGATTTACATTAAGTCTCTAAGAGTCCCTAGGCAAGGATTTCATCAAGCATGATCCCATTTTTAGGCATGCCTGAATCTACTTTGTCTTGGTGTTGCGATCACTTATCTTTTGGTGTTTGGATATTTAGACACTTTCTAGGCCTTCTGAGTTATGGGACAAACCTTTCAGTTCTAGTGAAAATCAATTAATAAATTTACCTGACATTAGCAAGAGGTCCTGTGCTCTCAAAGTTGATTTTGGCCTCTGGTTCATCACTGGAGGACTTTCGAGTGTCAGAGTAAGAGGACACACTGTTGAATCGGACCTTGTAGCTCCTGTGGATAGAGCAAATAACAGAGTGGTGAGAAGGATTTTTACTTTGAGGGGGGTTGCGGTAGCTTTACTTACTTTCTGTCCTCTGTGTTGGAAGTTGGGTGGCGCATTTCCATTAAGGCAGCTCCAAATTTCTACACCAACAAGAGAAAAATGATTTTTCTGCAATGTGATCATTTAACAAGGCTTTTGAAGAACTAAAGATTTACCTCTCCATTTTCAGGTGGATCTCCATTTCCAAATGTACTGGTTACAGCCAAAACCAGTGTCTCATGCTCCAAGTCCACCACATCGTACTCATCCATGGACATGACCTGCAGGGAAAAGATCTCTATTCAGAGGAAATCTCAGCAAAGTGTTCTAGTTTACATCTCACTCCTCTCTGCACACTCCACTCGACAGATGCCTTGAGCGTGTAAATTAGGGCTGAACACACAGCCGCTGGCAAAAAAAGTAGGTTGTAATGACCACTCTGTCTTCACCTCTAACAAGATGATAATATGCTGCTGCCACACACATTGAGCGGCCATGATGCACAACTCAGCACGGTGCGCGTCTGCCATGGGCCACGCTTATATTTCATACACACACATGCAAAGCTGCACAAGCAAAAGGCGTGAAGAGGAAACAGGCTTTAGCCCAGCAACAATAAAAGTTTGCCCCAGGCGTTCACATCTGCCCTCCATTTGCACACACCCACTCTTGCTGACGCACAATCGCATGCATGACTGTCTTCTTGTGTAATTGATCACACTGCGAAAACAGGAAGGAGAATTAAGATGCAGCCTAGAGGAGATGCACCAAGTACATGATTGAGAGCAGCATCTTTTCCTCTTTAACAGATTTGCACAGCCAAGGGTGCTTCAGGATGTTGTCTTAAACTACTATTTGTGCACTGCTCCAGTGGGTAAAACTGGCCCTGAACTTTGGCACTTCACTGTATAAGAAAAAGGGGACAAATCAAGCACTTTCTTCAATTGTCAGTTCTTAGTTTGCCCCATGTCTTAACAAGCCAATCAAATGCAGAGAGAAGAGGATGATTGTTTGAATTTGTACTCTTAATTAGATTTTGCTGAAATTGTTCAAAAAATATTGCTTAACTTTTGGAAACACTGATGCAATCTAGACGCAAGAGTACCTTGGCATCAAAGGCGTGCTTGAAGATTTCACAAAGAGTTTTGGCGTAGTCTTGTGATTTTCCTGTTTCAGTGGCAAACAGTATGGTGGCTTTAACCCTCTTGGCCATGGCTTGCCCCATTAGCTTTGCAGAAAATTTCACAGCCCTGTGAAGGCGATAGACACAAAGTGAATGAGATCCAGAGAAAATAAAAGACCAAGCATCTGAACCAGCCGAGGTAAACTAATTTGAGGGCACAGTGTGGAGTCATCGTGTCTCCTGCTACGATCACAAAGCAATTGTTGTCGAGCTACTGTTGCAGGTAGCTACGGATGGGTGACAATTCTGATTACTTAGCTTGTACTTTCCTTGAGGCAATTATATTAAATAGCAGATCATACATGCACACAAGCGCATGCATAGACAAAAAACAAAACAAACAAAAAACTGACAGAACTCTGATTACTCCCAGAGGGGTTGATTGGATGAATTTCACTGCTGAGTAGATTAGCCTCCCTTTCATGGGTCTTGCTTTTATCAGTAGGGTGATTACTTGTGTAAATTAGCATCACACAATCTATTATCTTTGACATTTAGGGATGCAATATATACTTGGCTCTTTGAATGAGCCAATAAAGGAAATCACTAATTTAATAAAAGCAAGCATATTTACTTGGCAAGCTTCTTAAATCCGATGGCTCTTTTCTTTGTGGGTGTTCCGTTGACTCCTTTCCACACATGGGTGCTCCAAGGATCAGGCTTTTGCACACAGAAAAAGCAATAAGACACTGCTTAATGGGAATATGTCACATATAAAGAAGCAACCTTTGGTTTATAGGGGTCATTTTTAAATTCTATCCCCCTCACCTGGTACTCAAAGGAAGGTGTGAGACGGTAGTTGAGCATTTCTTGGTGAAAAACAGGCGTAATGCTTCCCGACATTGGAGGCACAATCCACACCCAGTCTCCAGGGCATCCCCCTCTCACCCGATACTCATTCTCCATGTGCTTCATGAAGGACTCTGTGGCTGAATGATGGTCCACTATGGTCACTTTGCAGGTCTGATGTATGAAACAGACCATAAAGAAAACATTTTTTTAGCCATTTAAAGGTAAGGGATAGAAAAGAAAAAAAGAACAGTGACATGGCAATAAGGAATAAACTCCAAAAAACAATGCATTAAGTCTGTGTGGTTACTAAGATTTAGGTATACCAACAGTGACCCCAATTAAATTAGATTGCATCTAGCACCTGAGATTAATGAAGGTGGGCCTTTCTTCCAAATATTGCTAAGCACTTTATGTCAGCTGGCTGAAAGAAGAACATTTCCTTTTTTCCCTGCTCGCATGAAACAATAACTCAGCCGTTTTAAAATGGGTTTATAAACAAAACAAAATGTTCAGTCATGGTTAAGATACTAAACGAGCATCACCTACTAATCATATTAAGATAAAGCTCATTTACAGTGAGGCAGAAAAGTATTTTGCACCCACAGATTATGCAAGCTGTTAATGTTACATTACAGACCTCTCCCAAGATGGGAGGTTGGCTTAGGCAGGGGGACCTTTCGAGTGCTGCTGGATTTTAATCCATGACGATGTAGTGCGTTACCAATAGTAACCTGTGTTACTTTGGTCCCAGTGCTCTTTCAGGTCATTGACCATCTCCCCCCCATGTAGTTCTGAGCCGTTTCCTCACCGTTCTCAAGATCATGTGTACCCCACGAAGTGAGATCTTTCATGGAGCCCCAGGTACAGGGATATTGTCAGTAATCTTGTAATTATTCAATTTTCTAATAACAGTTTATCTCTTCTCATAAAGCTTCTTCCCTTTTGTAGATTGGCTCATCTTAGTCTAGTGCAGGTGTACAATCTTGTCCCTGGTGTCCTTGGACAGCTCTCTAGTCTGACATGGTGGAGGTTGGAGTCTGACCATTTAGGTAATTTATACAGAGAACGAGTTCAAACGGGTAACAAGTGGAGGATAGAAGAACTTCTTAAAAATGTAGGAACAGGTCTGTGAGGGCCAGAATTCTGGCTCATTTGTACATGTTAAATACTTATTTTCTACACCATTATACAAATAATTTCTTTCAAAAATATACATTAAGATTTCCTGTATTTATTTTTACATTCCGTCTATAACAAGTGAAGTGCACCTACGATGAAAATTACAGACCTCTCATCTTTTGCAAATTGGACAACTTGCACAATCTGTGGCTGCCAAATACCTTTTTGCCCCACTGTTCTATAGATTGCTTGCTGGAAGCGGTTTCTGGCAAGAAGGTATAATATTCTGCACAAGTATGTTTACCTAAAACTATTACAAAATTTAGGGAGTAGTCTATAATTGATTTCTGACAGACATAAGCAAATAAATATCCTTCATAACATAACTGTACAAACCAATGTTATATGAAATTCAATATTCAATATCGTTCCACCTTTTGCTACCATGCAAATCTTTGGAGAGAATTTATCTACTAGCTTTCCACATCCAGACACTGAAGTTTTAATTTTACCATAATTTTCGGACAAAAAGTCGCTACTTTTTTCATGTACTTTGGACCCTGTCGTGGGGGGCAGTCTAGCAGGAAGAGCAAAGTAAGAAACATGTGGGGAAGGATTATGTGCTGAAGAAGACACTAGTTTTGTTATTTTGTACACCATGCACACACCCTCATCTTGGAAAACATGAAGAAATGCATATGCATATGATGCACCCATCTTCCCATCAACTCATTCCTTTTCACCATGCTTCACCATGGACCTTGTGTGTTTGGGGTAATGTGCAGAGATGTTTTATGTCACAAAAAAGTTTCTATGTTTGTCAAATAGGTTCAATATGACCAAAGCATTATTTGACACATGTCAATTTGTACTCCATGTTTCTTTTGGCAAGCTGAAAACAAGACTTCTTATGACTGAATTTTGCTAAGGGATATAACAGTAAAGTTGATCAGGTTTTCATCTGAAAATCTTAAAATCATGCTTCACAATTATGCTCTACTTTGTTTGGTTTAATCACAAAATCCCCAAAAAACATGGACAAAAGGAATAAATGCACTGTATAACCCTCTAACACTAGCTATATGAGCAGCAGAAGTCAACATAATGATCCACACGGGGTAATAGACATTTTATTTTATTTGCAACACTGAAAACTCAGTCTTCAGGCAAAATACTTCATTATGATTGCTCTGCACTATAGCCATTTAAATGTCAACGTTTTATTAAGCTTTGTTTACGATGTGTGGTCCTATTCTAAGTATATAACACAGCAGAGATGTGGAGATGAGATCACCATGGTAAACGAGGAACTTGCTGTGAATCCAATATGTCAAAAGGCTTTGTTGTCCCAAGAGGCAAACGCACAAACCTTCAATTCCCTTGAAATCTATATTTGGTACAACTTTAAACAAAGGATGCAATCACCTGAAAGCTGTGGAGCACAGCAATATTAATCTCCACAAGGGCCTGGTCTTTCCAAAGGGAAGATGTCTTCCTGGTGTCTAAGCCCATCTTGTTGGCAACCTCCTACAAAACATAAATGGAATAGTATTTAGTGAATTACATTAGCCCCATCAGAAATAATCTGCGTCTGGCCTTAAAATTATATATATATAGTTTTTTTCCAATTTCTTTTCATACAAAACTAGCTTCTTTTTTTACATTTGACATGTTTCAACAGTTAAGTTAAAAACCCATTTCAACTATGCGATGCAAAATCTTTTAGATTTGCTGTCTTTCTTGTCCTATTGGGTGCCACAGTTCTGCCAACTGTTTGGGTCCTAAACTTTTAAAGACAGAAGAATTCATTCTATAACTCATTACAAGATGCCCAGAACACTGAAGTAGCAAATTGAGACAAACTACTTATGTTACTCCCGTGTGTGATAGGTGCGAGGTGTTTTTGCTCACACAGAGTTTACATGACAGTCATATTTAGGACTCATAGCCAAACACACAAACACCGCCAATTTTGCCCTATGTCCAAGAACGATAATTTCTGAGGTCGAAAAGTCCATTTACTACTTTGCAAGTCTTAGTCATGTTACCAAAGTTGTAGACATTTTCTCAAGGATCCATCTGGGTAATTTTCCTCTCGTAGGATACAGTTTCAACCAAGCTTCACCTGTCAGACAGATTGCCTAACAATTGATTCTGGATGGTATACAGAAGAGTTCAACATCAGCACAATGCTTGACAGTTGATATGACAGTTTGTGCTGATTTGTTGAGTTTGGTTTTCGGAAAACATGACACTGGATTATCAAATATCTCCACTTTAGTCTCATCTGTCCAAATAATATGGTTCCAGGGGATCAGTTCTTTCAGTAACTGCTATCCTAAGCCATGAACATCTACTCTTCACAGAGATAAAAAGGCTTTCTTATGGCAGCCATTCCAGATAAACCTATTCATTGCTTTGCTAATTGTACTCTTGTGAACTTTACTACCAGTAGGATATAAGAAATCTCTCTCAGAAATATGCAGTTACACACAGCAATCCAAAGTCTGGCCACTGAGGAACTAGTTGGAATGCCTGGGAAGATACACAAATGTTTTAATGTCACAGTGGAATCACAAATGGGCCAGATAACCCTTCAGTTTGCTTCTTCAAGGTAACTCGTCTTTACATATTAAATTGTTTCAGCCCAGCAAACTGTCAAAAATTCTATTTTTTATGAGAGGTTCACAACTAGAGGTGTGCTTAGTTTGCATTGGATTCATACTTTGGAAATGTGTTTGTTCAATGCAAGAAAATAATAAGTCATATTTTAATAATTTAAGACTGTATGCAGCCAATTTTAGGAACTTGTAATGTCCAAAAGGAAATTTTATTTTGGCATGCAAGGCCTTTGAATTAAAACTGTGGTTTCAAATTTAGCAAATAATTTATTTAGTGCTGTATGTAATAGAAGGGTAGCACTAAAACCAGCAGCCTTCTCCACAATTTAAGCGCTTCAGTTACAAGATAAATCCAAACCCTTGAGGTGCCCCTCAAAATTGGACCGCTCTGATTTGGGCTGAAACCCCCATCTTTACGTGTCTCAGCATTTTGTACCTGTGATATCTTTTTTTCTTACTGAAGGGCCTAAGGAATCTGTGTGTAGGTTATTTTCACAGATTTACATTGCAACACACAAAAACATATTCCTATTAAATGTAAATTAGCTTTCCTTCCATTTTGCAGAGTTACAGGGATAATTTAATTGTTTTTGGCTCATTTGGTGACAAAACACATGCTCGTCTTGACACAAGGCTGCAGTCAATCTGTGCCTTCAATTCTTTCCAATTTGTAATTGTGCATAACAAAATTTTCTGGCATGAAACACTACCTCCAGAATGTTGTAGCGTGAGCTGTCACAGAAGTCCCTCACGCCAATCTCTGTGCCCATGTACCAGCCACTGAAGGGGCATCCAGTGAACTCTAGGCCACCGATCTCCAGCAGCATGTTTGCAACTGCTGGGAGGCCATACCACTTCAGCTCGAGGTCCTTGAACCACTCAAACCTGGGCAGAGGATAGAGACAACGGTGACTAATGCTACGTTCACACTTGCAGGTCTTAATGCCCAGACTTCAATTTGTTGATCAAATCTGATTTTTTTTGTGTGTGGTTGTTTACACTATAACTAAAATACGACGGCAAACACGCTCCAGTGTGAACCGTTCACGATCCCAAAGCGACCCGCATGCACAGAAGAAGACAAAACACACACAATGCGCTCTGTTAACGAAATGAAAATAATCCTGGCTACACATGTTTGTGTTTGTGCAGCAGTTAGACAATTCCTGCACAGTCAGAAGCGAGAAACTGACGTCACTACCCACGGGTGACCCGCATAACAGTTTTACGTTTGGGAAAATATTATAAAAAATATTTTTTAATTAAATATATATAAATTAACTATTAATAATATTAATATAAAGATTTTTTGTTTCTACACAGCAACCTCCACATCAAATAAATGTCAGCTGTGCAACATTCCAGAGAAATAAAAAGGGAAATAATTAATTGTAATATAATTTACATTCAAGCAGGGGTTGTTTACAGTAAAAAAAAAAAAAAAAAAAACATGTAATGGAAAAATCCGAAGGCAAATCGGTCATTTTGACAGTAATTAAAATGAACACCCCTGACCACTTGGTGTACACGCATTTTCAACTTTATGCATGCAGTTCAGGGAACTGAATAGTGAAAATTGTTTATAAAATACAAACATTCCTGTGAGGGCATCTGAGCATCATCTCAGATCTGGACACCGTACCCAGTGCATCTCGCTATGTATGAGTTATGAAGGTTTTAGACCGCGTAGCAGGACTGGACAGAGACGGGTGCATTCACTGATGGAGAAAGAGCGCAAACTGCGGATCCAGTCTGCAGTGGGGCAACAGTGTGCAGATTCAGCCTTCATTACGCAAAAGCAGGTGCACAGTTCTCGTCGATGGACCAGGAGAAAGTTGTGACTGCCTTCAGGCCACATAAAGTGAAATCTTCATATTCATTTAATTCACGTATTCATCTGCTAGATGAGTGATAGTGCGATGGCGTTTCTTTGTTCAGCTTGTTCGAATATTAATTTAAATGAATTTAAATTAAATACCATTCAATTTACATATACATTTACATATATAAAAGTAGATGGATTTTTTGACCCCATACGTCAGTCAAAATAACGGACAACAAAAGTGTCAAGAGTCCTGAAAATAAATCACTTTCAAACATGTAGTCAATGTATTGTGACAGTGTGCAGGCCTCTGCTTGGGTTGTGGGTTTTAAATCAATCTGTTAAATTGAGTCTGGATTTGATTGAGATAAACATGTGTAGCATGTTCAAAATTATCTTAACAGGTGTGGGTGGATGCAGGTTACGAATCGTGCAGGATTTTGGTCCATCTGTGTCAGGGACGAACAGGACTGATTTAATGCAACATGACCGTTCAGACTAAAGTCATTTTCAAAATAATCAGATATGTATCGGATTTAGCACCACATATGAAAGTGACCTGGGTTGGAAAAGAAAAAGAAAAAAAATCTGATTTGACGGTCATACAATGATTGGATATGGGTCGCACAGGGGCAGAAAAGTCAGATTTTATGCGCTTTTGCCTGCATTGTGAACGTAGTCTAAGTAACATGGTTAAATCAGATAATTCACTCCACTATCTACTGCCAAATTAGCAATATACTCTATCACTAGAATCCTTAGGAGCCAGTGTAATTGCCACGGAGACATGTAAAAAAATGTGTGTGTCCAAAAACCTACATTAACAAAAAAGAAACCGATTGTTAAAGCTTTTTAATACTAGCCAAAGGAAGTGTGGCCTCTGGAAACCTTTGAGGGGATTGATAGCATTGCTTTCAGTCTATTATTTGCAGCACTGGGTTTAATCTTGTGTAATGATGAGACACTTGCGTGGCCAAAGCTTGTGCCAAGCTGCTGCCAGAGCTAAAGGCCAGCTGATGCATGTGTATGGAGAAAAGAAAGCAAATCTGGGAGAGTCTGGCAGGGTGATCTGTGTGGCAAGGGATTCTGAAACACTCTGTAGTGTTTAACAATGTTGTTATGGCTTCGAGTGCATCTGAAAGTGAGTAGTGGTGAATGATCGTGTAGCAGTAAAACTTGATGGGTTTTTTGTGTAATTCCAATGCTACCGTGCAAGTGTACCCTAATGATTACGATACCAAGAGTTTTATCGTCTTTTGTTGTTGTTGATTTGGCTTAAGATATTCTGTTGCAGGAAAAACAAATATATAAGAAATAAGAAGCTTGAATTCCCACTAACGAGTCCCATGGTTACCACCTAAAAACAAAGGGCTAGTTGTGCTTTCTGGGAGTAATCAGCACAGTTGGAATGTGACGATAACCAATCAGCTTTCTTGGCATGAAAGGAGACCATTGTTTAAGAAGTGTGGTTAAAAAGATGTGCAAGTGGGTGGATGTGCCTCTGTGCAGTCTCCTCTGTTCTCATTTTGTTACATTATGTATGCCTCACACATGGCAAATAGAAAAAACAGAACTCACTTTGGATGTACGATGGCCACCTCCAGAATGAGGTCCTCAGGGATCTCAAACAGCTCAGGGTCATTGCCACTGGCTTGAAGCAAAAGGGGAAGGACGTCAAATCGACCCTTTGGCGCTTTCCATCCAAGCTGCATGCAGATCTAGGGATAAAAATACAAAAGATTAGCTAAAGAAAGGCCAAAGAGATGGTCAATTCTGTAGCTGTACCTCTGTGAATTCAACATTTGCTGGGTCGCCCAGAATACTTCCATCAGGCTGTTTGTAACCTGCATAGCGAATCAACTGACTGTTCCACACTCGATAATCATGTTTGCCATCAGTCCTTTGTGGAAATATGGTGATAGCTGACCTGCATAAGAGAGGAACAAGGAACAAACACTATTTTGTAATGAAAATAAAATATTGGACACCTTTGGGAAAAAAATGCAATCACCTCCATTAAAAACAGTGCTTTGTACAACAAAAATCATGAGATGCATATTTTATAACTAAATTCATATAACAAAAGAACATCATACAAAAGCATGTATGTATTCAAGTATAAATGTTTTGCTGCTCTCCTTCTCCAGAACTGTTTGGCAGAACATATACACATATCTGATTAAATCAAGTATTTAAAAAAAGGAAAAAAAAATCTAATTTGTGCTATATTAACATCTCTATGTGTGTGGTTTCTGTATACAGTTTTTGAAGTTGGGTGCAGTAACAAGAAATCAGGTGATGCAAGTGCTGCATTAATCAACTAGACCACTAACTGATGGATGATACTGTCAAAGCCTGGCTACATGCTGCCCAATCTTGATCCCACTGGTGTTTTAATGCATTTTACAGGGTGAGATTGTTAATGCTTGTAAGCTGGTTGTGAGTAACTGAGGAGGGTGTGATGGATTGACTGAGCAGCTGGTCTGAATCTGGGCCACATGTGTTTTAAATCTGGATCCAGAGGAAACACGGTCATGCAAGTTAGAGTAAGAATTTAATGGCCAACAGCTCTCTTGGGAGTAACAGATTATGTGATCAGTCATTTGTAGTAATGCACCAATCAATCTGAAAGTGATGAAACTCACCAATTCTTCTCTCAATTAGATAAAGATGAAATCTGATTTTTTTTTTCCCCGCATCAAAACTTAAACTGCATGTTCTTTGATGTACTTATTGTGTAAAAAACCCATATGAAGCACCACATTCTTTTAATGTAAAGTGGTAGATGGGTTAGTAGATAACCTGCATGGTCATCATTGTAATAGTGTTCTCCTTCTAAATTATAAAACACAGCTACAGACAATTGAAACTATAATCCATCTATAAACTACTTCAGACTTTATTAAATTGTAAAAACTACAGGAAACTTATGTAAAATAGATTTAAGAAGACTAAACACAATAGACCAAATGGGATTATTTATTTTTTTCAGGTATGACTGCTAAAAAAAAAACCCACACGGTAGTGGCTTATGAGGTCCTCAGTTATAATGTTCAACCTGTTTCTTCTTGGTTTATAGAGAGAGATCAGCATTGAAATTCGTGTATAGCTTATTGATCAATGTTAAGCAGATCAGCCACAATTTCAGTCTCATTTGTGTGGCGCCTCTTTTTGACATGTGCATCCGAGCCAGCTTTCAGAGGGCCAGGAGACTTGTAGTAATGAGTCAGGATGCATCCATCTTACGAGAAGAAAATGTGAGATGTCACATGTGATTAGGACCTGGCAGAACGTGTGTGAGGGCGGCACAGGGGTCTGACAAATGACTGCTTGTTAGCGAGGTCTGCCGCCTTACCAGCCGGGCAATGATTGGTGCTGAAGCACTGACTGATAAATAGACAGGCAGCAGATAGTGTCATATACAACGTTAAGAGACAGAGCGCACATTGACAGATGGGACAGAGGGTCAAGTCGGGGTAGCTTGAGATGGATGATGAGCTACATAGAGTGACAGATGGATCAAATGCAATGAGGGGAACCAGAGTAGAGCTGTAACAGTAGAAAAACTGAAAATAGTATAAACATGGTGTATGGTTTTACCTAAGGTTGCCTTTGTTGGTGGCATATTTTATATGGTTGCAGATGTAGTTATACATTCCATGGGCTGTGGTGCAGTCTCTGGCATCAAAAACCTACAAGATGAAAATGAACAGGAAATTAAAATCAGCTTTTTGCAATGTTCAGAAATAAAGCGGTATTACTAAAGGAGCAGGCTCTCATCCATTTCCTACAAACCAACCCAGTGCACTTGACTAACATGGCAACAAAAACATTTACAAAATAAGATGAGATCCTGAAGTTTCCAAACTAAATCCCCTCCTCCTTATGACTGTGCCTCAAGATCCTGTCAACAAACCAGTTCAGAAACAGGTTGCCCTGGCTGACTTCACCACTAGAAGCTCAAGTTCGTGCCAGGAAAGCAGAGACAGCTCTTGCCTTGGTTATACAATGATCAGATAACTTTTAAGGCATCTGTAGTACCTGGTACTACTGAAGCATCCATCAGAAAATATTATGGAGCGCAGTGTTAAGCCAGATTTACAATACATGTGGAATAGAGAACTAAACTTTGATGTCTTGCTTAGAAACTCTGGGAAGGTAAAGATTTGGTGCACTGGTCCAAGGACAAAAAGGAATCCAAACTCCTCAATAATCCAATCTTCAACAATCTTTCCCCACAAAGTCCAGAGCCTTCAGCATATTGGAACAAATCTTGCCAGCTCCTCTTAGTCTATGGCCAACAAAAAAAAGGTGGATTGCTCCCTACAGTTTCAGGGCAAGTATCTCTTTCAAGCACAGCAGTTCAAGCATGTTGGTCTGTTGTGCACAAGTGACATACAGTCGATCAATGTTTTTCAAACCTGCTTCTCAAGGCACACTACTCTGCATGTTTTAGATGTTTTCCTGCTAAAGCACACCTATTTTGAATTAATAGCTAATTACAGGTTTTTGCTGAACAGCAATCATCTGAAGCAGACATGTTAAAGCAGGAAAACATCTAAAACATGCTGGGGAGTGTGCCTTGAGAACCAGGGTTAGGAAACACTGACCTAGATACTCGAACATGCTCGAAATTGTTAAATTGAGTGGTTCACATTTCGACTCTGCTCAGTCTGTCATGGTTCTATCCCTTACGTATGGGCATAACATATGTACCATGAACAACAACAAAAAAAATTAAGATCCCAGAAACATGTGGCTCAACTTCCTCTGAAGGCTAGCTAAGCTCGACCTAGGAAATGGGGTCAATAGTTCTGTCATCCATGAGGAGCTCATAGAAGAGCTGCAGCTTTCCAAAGGACTAAGTTGAAGTGGTTCAGGAAGCTGATCAGGATGCCTCTGAGATACTTCCCATCGAAGGTTTTCCGGACATGTTCCACTGGAAGGAGAACCCATTGGAGACCCAGAATTTGCTGAAGGGACTAAATAATCCTTCTGGCCTAAAAACACCCTGGGATTTGGCAGAATGAGCTGCAGCATGTGGATGAGGAGAGGATGTCTGGGCTTCCCCCTTTAACCCATTCTTAGAAAAGAGAATGTACTGATTAATAAAAACTACCACCAAAGCAACAACAACCAAAAAAAAAAAAAAAACGTATCCAAACCTTTTCATGTTTATCTCAAAAACTTGCAGATGTGAATAAGGTTTCAATGCAAATAGCCAAAAAATGTCAACTTATTTGGGAACAAATAGAATGAGCAAAAAGTTCTTACTAACAAGATACAGAATCCTTGACATATTGAGTACAACCTGTAGTTTGGACCACTGAATTCGTCCCACACATCGGGCAGCATTCCTCCAGGCATGTTTGGCTCCATAAATCAGTTCAGTGTCTTTTAGTTGATAAGTCCCTGAAGCTTCAATCTCTTTCGTCACCTCCTCCCATCTGTCCACATGAGCCTTGGAGCCATACCTGAGAGGCAGGACAGGTCCAAGGATACAATATAACAACTGACAACACAGAATCCTAAGTTGTGAGGGTACAGTATATGGTATTGTCAAACCAGTATCAAATGACAAGTTGCTGAAAAGCAGTCACAGAACATGCTAACACATTGAGAATATAGAGTATAATATAATAGTATAATATAATATATAGTTTACATGCACTCATAAAAGCTGTACAAGAAAAGCTAACATCTAAATGGGGGAAATGTTCAGAAATAAACAGGCGTTAGGGTGACAAAGAATCTTAAAAATAAGTTCCTTGTTACAAACATGTTAAATTTCAACGCGATTCCAGTATAACACAAACTGTATTTTCCCACATTTCTGCACCAGCACCTGCCCATTTATAACATGGTATCATCTGAAGGTTAAAGATAGTTGCCTCACATTCATGGCTTTGCATGTTAACATTCCAGAAACGTAAATTAAAATCGTGTTCATGTCAGATTTATTGGAGTAAATGTAGAAATGATCAATTGACCGAAATGCCCAAAATTGGAGGAACAGTACCACATAAAAACAATTAACTGTTCAACAGAAAGAGAAAAAAAGAACCATGTGTAATCTATTCCAAAGTAATGAGTTAAAAGCCAAAAGGAAGATAAGTCTTTAGCAGGCATTTGGATAAGAGACTTTGTCTAACACCCATAAATTATTCAGCCGTTTTGGGATATCCGTCTAATATACCTGGAGTATTTTAATAAACTAAAAGACAAAAAAAAAGGATGTTTTGATATTATATTTCAAATAGTGAAGTTGAGATTCACCAGGCACAGAGTTTACTTCTGTAAATATGTATGTGATCTGTTTCACTCTCCTGCTAATGCACATCTGTTT
Organism: Valencia hispanica; assembly: GCA_963556495.2. Classification (NCBI taxonomy): domain Eukaryota; kingdom Metazoa; phylum Chordata; class Actinopteri; order Cyprinodontiformes; family Valenciidae; genus Valencia; species Valencia hispanica. The sequence goes on from OY747704.1 coordinate 49,372,524, forward strand.
GACAACTGTCAAGTCAGCAGTCTTCTCTAGGATTGTGTTAGCCATAGAGTTCTGTATTAAAATTAATAATAAAAAAAAAAAAAAAAGAATTGTAACTTTCTGAGAAACAGATTTTCTTTGTTTTCATTCGATGTAAGCCACTACTGCTAATTTGGTTGACTGCCTAAAATTATTATTTGTAAAATGACATTTTCCTGGTTTATGAATTACAAAGACAAGCCTAGTGGTGATATTTGAGTGCTCAAAAACTCCATAAGTTTCATTTCTAAATTATTGTGGCTGTGGAACATCTTATATTTTTTTATATTATTCTTAAAGAATGATACATTTTCCAAATCAAAATTAATTCCAAGTGTCAGATTTGTGATTAAATACATGTTCCTAAAGTACTACAGTTTCTCTAATTTACCTAGAAAGCTTTTTGTTCCATTTAAAAAAAAAGAGACTGCTGACAAACCACATGACTGCCAATTAGTGAAGGTCAGGTGAGATAATTTCCTAAAAAAACAAAAACAACTCAACATTGTTTTTATAAACCAGAGACATTCATTCAGCCTTCCACTCAGGAACTTGTTTGTCCGGTTTCATCTTCCATCTTATAAAATACATAAAAAATAGAAGTCTTTCAGATAAAATCAGTCAAAACCATTTTTTAGACTGTACATAGAATCTTCTACAAAGAAAAATGTAGAGATGACAGTGTAGTATCAGGGTATTCCAATTAAAAACTTAAAATTAAACAAGGTGAATATCAGTTCTTTGACTCACTAGAAATGGAATAATATTGCACCACTTAGTGATACATTAGTGTGCAGCGCTGATAGATTTGACACTTTGCTTTTGTGATTAATTCATATTATCTTCTCTGTGCCCCTCTTATCTGGAACAAACTTCCAGACAACTGTAAAGCTGCTAAAACACTAAGTTACTTTAAATCAAGGCTAAAAACCCATCTGTTTAGGCCTGCCTTTGATTAACTGATTAGTAATAGCTAGAACAGTGGTACGTTTCGATGTTCTTTACGTTTTAAAAACGTTATGTTTTTATTTTAGTTTTATTGCTGCTTTTATTTTCCCCCCTAATTACCCAAAGCACCTTGAATTGCCTTGTTGCTGAAAATGTGGTATACAGATAAATTTGACTTGCCTAATTATATGACATTCAAACTGTGCAAAAACTGTCAGATCACCCTCCAAGTCCCACAAGTTTAGATCATTTTTCACACATCATGAGCTGAACTTGCCTTTTGATGGAGGTGTAGTATTGGTCAATGAAGTCTGCGGCCAGGGGAAGAAGCTCCTCTTTGGTTCTGAACTCGTCTGGTTTGCGAATGGACTGATTTGGCATCATCACAGAGCCGTTGCAGACGTTTTCACTGCAGATTGGGATCTGCAATTAAGCAAGCAAGTGAATGCTGTACCTAAGTAAAATTAAAACATTAAACATCAAATCATTTAAACAATAGCAATAAAAAAAATGTTTGAAAATGAGAAATAAAAAATACTCAGACCACAGACCTTTAACGCGACGTTGAGAGTTCTGGTGCTAAACTGAGAAAGCTTTAGGCGCGTTTCCACTATCGGAACTTCAGGGTAATTTAACCAGATCTTTTTCTGACCGAATAATCTGTTGGTTTAGTCCTCTCAGCCGCCGAAGTGTCTCAATACCCAATTGGCCCTAAAGACATCCGGATATCACGATTCTCTCTGCAGTTAGCAGAGTCACTGATCAGCGTAAAAAAGCACCCACAGCAGCAGAAATAAGAGATCAACATGGAAAAAGCCAGGCTTGTTGCTGTGTTTCTGTTTGCTGTTATAAACTGCTTCTCCAGCAACTTTCTTGTGTTTACAAAGCCTGTTTGGAGACGTCTGCTTTTCCTCTGAATTACAACCAATCAGTGTGATGTAAGCACAGCTCTCGCAGAGTGACTAGATCGGGCCATTCCGAGTACAAACCCCCATTCAGGTATGTCGTTGGTTCCTGAAATGGCCCTGTCAGCCCGGCCCGGTGAAGTGGAGACACACGCATATCGGGAAGGTCCGGTCAAATTACCCTGTAGTTCCAATGGTGGAAACGTGCCTTTTGTTGCCCTAGGTTTTCAGCAATTTACATGGCTCCACCAGCAGGTCCTGGTCAAGACCTCAGGGGCATGTTTGGGACGTATGTATTTAAAAGTCCCGATAAATGTTTCCGGTGCTCGTCCATTGAGAACCAAGACCCTATATTGTATTCTAAAGTGAATGAGGAGCCAGTCTACCCTCCCTATTCAATTAAGAGTTTTAAAAGAAATAACATGGAGGTTTTTGGAGGAGCTGGTCACAATTATCAAAATTGTTTGATCAACTCCATATCCTATATATTTACTTTTTACTTCTATAACCTCCAGCGCTGAACTTAAGAAATACTGGCATTTTGTACATATTCCTTTTATTTTTAGAGTTCATTACCAAGAACAGTTTAACATTTTTGATTATTTAGGCTGCATTAATCGGTCTAAATAAGAAATGGTAAATGGATATTTTAAACAGAATCCAGCAATCAAAAACTAAAAGAGTGGGTTGATTGACTTTCTATTAAATGAAAGACAGTAAACTGAAAAATGAGCCATTTTTATTTGTGGTCAAAACACTTTTTGCACACCTCAAGAGCATTGTCCTATCTGATATATTATACAAAATAGAAAAATCTCTGGAAAAAATAAATATTTCCATTATTTTCAACCCATAAATTCATTGTTATGGGCTACATAATTGTTTGGAAAATGGCTGACTCGCCTGCTGTCCAACAAAGACAGAGTCATTAACACCCACCCTAGGAAGGGTAAAATACCAAAGGTCAATGTAAAAGAAGCTGACTTTTCACAGAGCGCTGTTCTCAAGCAAATCAAAAAAGTTGAAGGGAAGGAAAAAGTGTGACAAGAAGGATAACCGCAGCCTCGAGGGGATTTTTCAAGCAAAATCCATTCAAGAATTTGATGGAGCTTCACAGAGAGTGGACTAAGGCTGGAGTCAAATTCCTCTTTTCAGATGAAAGTTTGCCTTTCTTTTGGAAATCAAGGTCCCAGAATCAGGATAAAAAGGGTGAAGAAGCACAAAATCCACATTTCTTGAAGTCCAATGTGAATCTTCCACAGTCTGACAATTTAAGCTGCCATGAGGTGCAGGTCCTTGTCCACCATGGTATTATGAACTCCTCAGTCAATGGAGCCATCTATCAGGAAATGGTGCAGCAGTTCTTGTTTCTTTTTGCTGACAAGCTTTATGGAGATGCTGATTTCATTTTCCAGCAGAACTTTCCTACACAGCCAAAGTTACCAAAACCTGTCTAGCTGACCTGAGGGCCATTGTGAAAGCAACCTGGGCTTCCTTTTCACCTTAGCAGAACCATAGGTTGATCTCCACCATGCCATATCGATGCAGTAATTCATGCAAAAGGAAGCCCAACAAAGCCCAAACAAACTGCACAGTGGTGCCTTGCAGCAAGAAGGGTTCGAATCCCGGCCTGGGGTCTTTCTGCATGTAGTTTGCATGTTCGTCCTGTGCATACTGTTGCCCTGCGATGGACTGGCAACCTGTCCAGGGTGTACCGCCTAATGCCCCATGACTGCTAGAGATGGGCATACCCGTCTACAACCCTGCAGAGGATGGAAGGGTATAGATAATGGATGGAAGGATGGATGCTTTTTTTTATGGATCTAATGTAATAACATTTTTTGAGACACTGAGTTTTGGGTTTTCATTAGAGATAAGCCATAATAATAAAAATATAGGCTTGAAATATTTCACTGGAAAAAATTCAGTATAAATTAGGATTTAAGTGAAACTGATATGGATTCATTACACAAATATTCACACATTCAAAGCACCATATACAGGGTACAATGCTTATTTTGTTAATCCATATAAAATTGGCCAATTAGTCTCTTGGCCAATGATTGTTTATTATGAGAAGAAAATATTATATTTTTCTGTTTTTGACCACGCAACAAAAAAACTACTTTTAGTCCATGAAAAAACATCTACAGGTCCTAAACAAATTAGCATATTGTGATAAAGTTCATTATTTTCCATAATGTAATGATAAAAATTAAACTTTCATACATTTTAGATTCATTGCACACCAACTGAAATATTTCAGGTCTTTTGTTTAAAAATTGATGATTTTGGCATACAGCTCATGAAAACCCAAAATTCCTATCAAAAAATTAGCATATCATGAAAAGGTTCTCTAAACGAGCTATTAACCTAATCATCTGAATCAACTAATTAACTCTAAACCCCTGCAAAAGATTCCTGAGGCTTTTAAAAACTCCCAGCCTGGTTCATTACTCAAAACCGCAATCATGGGTAAGACTGCCGACCTGACTGCTGCCCAGAAGGCCATCATTGACACCCTCAAGCAAGAGGGTAAGACACAGAAAGAAATTTCTGAACAAACAGGCTGTTCCCAGAGTGCTGTATCAAGGCACCTCAGTGGGAAGTCTGTGGGAAGGAAAAAGTCTGGCAGAAAACGCTGCACAACGAGAAGAGGTGACCGGACCCTGAGGAAGATTGTAGAGAAGGACCGATTCCAGACCTTGGGGGACCTGCGGAAGCAGTGGACTGAGTCTAGAGTAGCAACATCCAGAGCCACCGTGCACAGGCGTGTGGAGGAAATGGGCTACAGGTGCCGAATTCCCCAGGTCAAGCCACTTTTGAACCAGAAACAGCGGCAGAAGCGCCTGAGCTGGGCTACAGAGAAGCAGCACTGGACTGTTGCTCAGTGGTCCAAAGTACTTGCATGTCATTCGGAAATCAAGGTGCCAGAGTCTGGAGGAAGACTGGGGAGAAGGAAATGCCAAAATGCCTGAAGTCCAGTGTCAAGTACCCACAGTCAGTGATGGTCTGGGGTGCCATGTCAGCTGCTGGTGTTGGTCCACTGTGTTTTATCAAGGGCAGGGTCAATGCAGCTAGCTATCAGGAGATTGTGGAGCACTTCATGCTTCCATCTGCTGAAAAGCTTTATGGAGATGAAGATTTCATTTTTCAGCACGACGTGGCACCTGCTCACAGTGCCAAAACCACTGGTAAATGGTTTACTGACCATGGTATTACTGTGCTCAATTGGCCTGCCAACTCTCCTGACCTGAACCCCATAGAGAATCTGTGGGATATTGTGAAGAGGAAGTTGAGAGACGCAAGACCCAACACTCTGGATGAGCTTAAGGCCGCAATTGAAGCATCCTGGGCCTCCATAACACCTCAGCAGTGCCACAGGCTGAGTGCCTCCATGCCATGCCGCATTGAAGCAGTCATTTCTGCAAAAGGATTCCCGACCAAGTATTAAGTGCATAACTGAACATAATTATTTGACGGTTGACTTTTTTTTATATTATAAACACTTTTCTTTTGTTGGTCGGATGAAATATGCTAATTTTTTGAGATAGGAATTTTGGGTTTTCATGAGCTGTATGCCAAAATCATCAGTTTTAAAACAATAAAAGACCTGAAATATTCAAGTTGGTGTGCAATGAATCTAAAATATATGAAAGTTTAATTTTTATCATTACATTATGGAAAAGAATGAACTTTATCACAATATGCTAATTTTTTGAGAAGGACCTGTATTAGTTTCCCATTCTATTGTTTTCCTGGGAATGTTTAATTGCCGTACCAAAACATGAATGAACCAAAAGGGGAGGTACATTAACATCACAGGGTGAAGCCCATACTTTGCATACAGATGTTAAGCTGTGGAGAGATTTAGAATGAGGAAAATGAACCACTTTTTTGTATCTTCGAAATAACGAGAAATTGTTTGCATTTCACGTAAATATATAAAAAAATAATAATAAAAAACAAACAAGAAAACCTGTTTCTAGTTCATTTTCCCATGGTTCCTAAAGTCCAATAACCAAAACCCTCACAGGTCATAATTGAAGTAGTTTGGGCGTTAAATCATTCAAGTAGGAATGTTATTTTATTCCCCATTGTTAGATCAACACAATCAGTTCCTCACTCAGGTGTGTTTGAGCACCATGTGCTTTCAAATACTTCTTTGAACATTGAATTTAAGTATGAATAATAAATATTGCTGTTCTGGTGTTGAGGAAATGTATCTGTTCAGTATGCATCGTTCAATTCCAAACAAATCTTGTCACAAGAATTGAACTCTTGGTGAATTCCAGATACTGCAAATGGTACATTTTCTGTTGATCTATAAATTGATGGCATGTGTTTCAATGAATGAGTAAGTCAGACACGTTGGTATCATTCAATTAAATAGGAACTTGAAGAATAGAATAGGAGGAAAGACAAAAAATAACAGATGGCTGTAATGAAAAAAAAAATCTGTGCCACCTTGTGTGGTCATATTATTAAAGCTTTAGTCAAAAGTCACCTTGATCTTTTGGAGGGAAAACAAAGAGCATAAGTGGAGGGTTTAAGCAAAGAGAGAATTTGACAGACCCTAGTGCATCCAAAATTGGCTCATTAAACTGAACCACCCTCTTACTCTTTGCCAACGCTGTAAGAATGTGTCCAAAAAGACAAGAAATACAAGAGAAAAAAAATCCATCCTTGAGCAAACTGAGGAAGGGAAAAAAAAAAACCCATGGAAGACAAAATGATATAATAGATACGTTTAAACATGAAATTAGTAGTCAAAAAGAAAGCAGGGGAGAGGTAGCTAACAAGACTGATGAAACAAAGAGGTGATTGAGTAAAAAGGGGAAAGTGGATGAGTAGAGAGTTAAAAATAAAACAAAGGAATAACTCATGCTCCAGCACGTCCGCTCGTCACACTGCTCTGGGCATTCATGCCAGCCAGCTGTCCTTTTGGAAGAAGACGGCTCATCTGTGATATATAATAAATCTTGAGATGCCATTACAGCCCATTCATTGGGATGCACACGACAGGCTGTCCGATAAGTCACCAAAGAGACTAGGCTGCTGTTTACAAATGGACAGTGCATGCTTAGAAACAGCAATGCTCACCTTTCCTCATGCAACTGGGCTTGCTAACTAAAATAAACTTTAGCTGCATATGTTGTGGAAAAACAAAGCCAGTGATAGACAGGAAAGAAACAAATAAAGTCTAAGCATCAGCTTCTAGGATTTCAGTCTCAAAATTGTGGGGGGGGGGGGGGGGGGGATCATTCAACGTCTCATTTTAGTTATTTTGTGTAATAGAGAACCAAATCAGCTGGTGTCTAAAATGGATGAGGCCTCCCGCCTGTGTTGCAAGTCAAGTTGTGGATGTCTACCTTCCAGCCAATTACATCTGGAGAAAAGGGGTTCTCTGATTAAAAAAAAATTAAGTCTAAACATGCCTGTTGCTTTGATATTTCGTGGACATTGAAATAAAGGTGTTGAGTACCACCAAAGTGCAGAATGTTTTATTACCAAAAAGAATTCAGTGAGTACTTTTAAAACATTTCATTAATTAGAAGGCTGTCTCGAGACAGAAGCAAACTTTGACCTCTACAGCCCCCCCAGTTTACTGAACAAAACTTCACCCTTGTTATCCTATTAAAAACTTTACACTGTGGGGCTTTTCTGACAGCATTTCTTTGACTTAATTTGTGCTAACAAGAATAACTTGTCTTTGATTTTTATTTGTCCTGTCAGCTTAGTATTTTTATTTTAAAGCAACCCTGATTTATTGGTTTGGTGATAAAGCCAAAATGTGTGCTTATTTTAGGATCACAAACCGGCACCATTGATGACTTCATTTATACAAACAAGTGAAATTCAGCTTGTATCAAAGAAGTTACTGTAGAGTTTTAAAGACAAAAAAGGGATTGTACATAAGCATTTTAAAATCTGCTGTATAATACACATGTAAAATTCTGCAAACTTGGCAAACATCCTACAAAAAACAAGCAAAGACCAGTTTTTTAAAATCTTCTGAGAGAATACATCTCTGCAAAAAAAGCATTCATCTACCAAGTCTTCACAATTAATGGAATCACTGACAAAAACATTAACTAGCCAAACAGAATAGGCCGAGCTTTTGTCATGGACATATTGGTACAAAAATTGAAATTCATGGGGATTCATTTGATGAGATCAGTATGGCTTGCAGAAAATGTCCATCAACACCCTCCACAAGGAGGGCAAGCCACAAAAGGTAATAGCTAAAGAATTGGGCTCTTGAGATTGCTGTATCCAATCAAATTCATGAAAAGTTAGAAGGAAAAAGTATGGCAGAAAATAAATGTAATTTCCGCATTAAACATTTTTTTACGGGTCCGAATAACCTTATTTTCTGAGAAACTGAATTTTAGATTTCCATTATCTGTAAGGCATTAACAAAATTAACAAGAACAAAAGCTGGAAAATGTATTACTGTAAGGAATATGTAAACTGTAAGGGGTTTAATTTCTTAACTTTTTGATGTACAAATTTATCAAGATTTATCAACTCTTTTTAATACTTGGATTGTAAAGACTATGAGGCATTATAGTTCATTATAATCTTACATGAAGAGATCAAATGCACGTTTACAATTTGCTATAGAACAACCACGTCATAGCTTTAAAAGGGTTCATGCTAAATTATTGTAGAAATTCTAGACCTAAAATTGTGTAAAAAGACTTCCTCCGCAACAAAACACCATACGATATAATAGTCCGTCAGTCAGAATTAACTGTTCTATAATGTTCCCTATTGTGGTTTTTGGTTAGGCATTTCATTTATAAAGCCCTACTGTCTCCAAGTTGTGGTTTTAAACCAGATCTCAACTTTTACAATTTTACTTTATTTTTAATGCAGAAAAATTTTAAAGGCCTAATTCTTTAAATGATCAACAATTAAATCACCTCCTGCTCGGTTTCAGCATTCCATACCAGGAAAATTATAACATTTTTATTATAAACTTAGTGTTGAAAAGCCGAACAGAGTGCCGATTATGGCTAAAACTTTAATCTAAAATGTGGGGGAAAGTTCTTATAAAAAAGGTATCAAATGGGATTTTTGTAAAGTACCTAGAATGATCTATTGCCCTGCTGTTTGACTAGAGTTTAAGACAAGAATCACCAAGAACGGAGTTTGGCTCTCAAATAGTTTCTAGGAATCAAAAAATGCACACAGAGCTATGCTATTATATTTTAAACTGCTAAAAATCACACTGTGAAATGGTGATAAGGAATTGTTCAGTCAACTGAGAAAGTTTGTTTGATGTTCAGCCTTAAGCACAAGGTGAAAATCTGCAGCCACTACGTTTGTGTGTAACATATGAAAAAGTCCAGCACGTCTCTTCACCAAAGCATCTATCACATACTCGTTATGCCAGCTCAAAATTTTACCCAGTGACAACTTGATACATCCGTCCAAAATTTACTTTTGATACAAATAAACCTGTCACTTATTTTTGCAGATAGTCATCCCAAAAAGGTGCATATCCTATGCCAGTGGTATTTATTTTGTTGGTCTCAGCATTGGTATGTGATTACTACTAGGCACAAATGTTGCTGCATAGGCAAAAATGGGTGGGGGTTGACTAGGCAATCACAAAATAATGTCAGCGCCCGGAAATATTAAGTACAATTATCTATCTATCCACCCATCCATCCATTCAGAATTTTAACAACTTTAACTTGAAGCAACTGAAGATCTTTTCTGTTTTCTTGTTAGGATATTTTGGCCCAGTTTTTTTTAAATGTATCTTAAGCATTTGTTTACTGTACGCATACCTCTGAGATAACTAGGAAATGTAGGAGTCCATCATTGGGCTTTGGAAACAACCTTTTTTCATTTCTGACACCCTGTTGAAGATTGGCTGGTGTGTTTGGAGATCATTGTCCTGTTGAGTGACCCAGTTTGGGTCAACATTCATCTGTTGAACAGATGGCCTCACATTTGACTGTAGAACACTTTGATCCACAGAGGAATTTATGGTTCATTGACTCACTGACTTCAAGTGCTCATGTCCTGCAAAATCGTAGTAAAATAAAAAAGAAAAAAAACACTGTTCCACCACAATGTGACAGTTCTGATGAGGCATGCCAAAACATTCTGCTTGATTTTAACAAGACCGTTGTTTGTTATAATGATCCCCTTATTTAAGACTTTACAGTCATCCACTAATAAATCAGCAAAGATGTCCAAGTCCTGTGATAAAATGGGCTTACACATGACATGTATCTGAGTCGCTGTTGCAAGGTTTGCCAAAAACTATGAAAGAGAAGATCCTCAACATGATCATAATGGCCTTTATGGAAAAACTGCATAAATATCAGCAACAGAAAGCTAAACTATGAGCATATAAGCAGCCAATTATATTGCCTGCTTATTAAGTGTCTGACTTAAGTCTCACTTGAATCAACTGCGCCATTCCTTTTTAGAAAGCCAACATGCAGAAAATGCAGACAGACAGCACTGGCAAGTCTGTCAATATGGCTGCAGTAAAACAATACTTGCAATTACCTGTGAACATTTATCTGATGAATACAATGCTTTTGCAACATGCACAATCAGTTTAAAACACATCTACCTAAGCAAACAGATAATGCCGTTATAATAGTGCTGGATAATAGTAATTTAAGATTTTTTTCCTGTGGTTTCATATTGTTCAAATGATGGGGATAAATTAAAAACTGAAAAGCGATGGTTGCTGCCTAATTTATCTCAAACACTGAAATACCCACCTCATTCAACTGCTAACCTTCGGGAACTTGAACTATTATATTAAAGTGAGACGATATTTAAAATGTTTCCATTGTCGTAGTCGCTAAATTCAAGTAAATGCTTCCATTGTTCAGCTTGTTTACAGTAATTAAGTGCTTCTCTAAATGATACATGCAAATATTAAAGTGCACACATATTTTAGGGTCGCAAAATGTAATATTGAAGTTCTGAACCAGATCACCATAGATCTTTAAACTGCTTTTGAATCACTTCATAAAAAAGTACTTTCAGAAAAGAAAGAATTTTGAGTCATTCCCACTAAAACAAGAAAAACCCAAAATGGGAGATGACCATGTCTGTAGCCACACCCTAAGGAACTTGCTCTCGGTAATCAGTAAATGAGTGTGATTTCTTAACAAAATATATTTAGAAAATTATGAAAAGGATAAAATGTGTGTAGGAAATATGTGTAAGCATCATAGAAGTGTTCTAATGAACAGCTCAGACTTTGATCCAAGTTTGAGATTTTGGATTAAGAGGAAAGACCAACCCAAAGATAAATGATAGGGACAAACCACATTTCAGACCATGGCTAGTACAGATAGTTTGATCAATCAATCAAAAGCCCGGCCACTTAGGCAACCACAGCGTTTGTTTGTGAGCATCAAGTTTATAAAGGCAAGACAACATTGTTGTGTGGGGGCAAAGGTTTATATTTTCTACATGTTCTGCAGGTACAATATAGGTGCTGCTGTCTAAAGTGCTCATAAAAATCACATTCTAAATCACAATAAATCTTCCCTTGATAGACTGAAATTCCAGCTGGGCAGGTTGTGTCCGAGTTTGGCATTCTAAATGTTTACGTCATTGCTCTTTGTCAACTTTCTGCTGCATTTTCGGCCTCCTTATGCTGTTTTTATCTTTCTAACTTGGAAAAAATAAGCTACCAGGCTGAAGACAACTGAAAACAGAATGTTGTAAAAATGAAATGTGTGCCCTTTAAGTAAATTACCTCAAAACGGAAATTGATTAGAAATGGCTGCAATTACATTTCATCATAATTGTATTTATGTAATTAAACTACAAATAAATGTATAGATCCATTTCTATTTATTAATAAGTCAATATTCAAGTAAGTTTGTCATTTAAGTAGTGTTTTATATGTTCATGGAGGCACTTCTGTTTTCCATCAAGATTTCTTTTTTGAAATTAGATGTGCGAGGCAGATTAAAGATATCCTATTCATTCCTATAATAATTGTTTATGAATTAGTTTTTCCACTGTAAAATGACTTAAAGGATACAAGAAAAATCCCCTGCTCAAGTATTGGTCAGAGGTTTCTACAATGAAAAAATAAATACTTCAATAATGCATTGAATTTATTCTGCCTTACCTTACTGCAGCTGTGGTGGAGGACATCATTATAGACGGTGCCCGTCTCCCAGTTCTTGATCTTTATAAAGCGGGGGCATTTGGAGGGGCTGCCATTCTGCACCGACTTAATGGGTGAGGTCCTGCCCTGGGCTGTAGACTGCAAAGAGCACACAGACATGTATACGTGTATGACTCAACTATAACTACACGAATAAGTTCTGATCCTTGTAACACTCGTGGTGCTGCCTGAACAAGTTTCTAACCAGGTGTCATATCGAGAAAAGCTGAAAAGTGAAACAGCCCTCCCACTGTTAGGAAGCAAATATGACTGCAACTTATGACAGAAGGGTTTAGGATGAATATAAGCATTACCCAGAAGCATTTCACTGTGCAATCAGCTTGGACCCCAGTTCTTTCTTCTCAAAGAAAATTGTTATGCATTGTGCTCAAGTTCTTCTCACACAGACTGCAGAGCCCATTACAGAAACCATTCACATTATTCTTCTCTTCCAGTTCTGTTTTATTTTCTACACCAGGATAAAGGCAATCAGCATGAAACAGTAAGTCGAGGGTGAGCCAGCTCTCACCTCATTGGGGTTCTCATGCTACTGTCTGATCAATGAAAGGCAATTTAACCCCAAAGTCGACTAAACGTTCCTGAAGAAAAGCAGCAAGTGATTACCAAAGATCACAGTAATCAATGGCACTCTTTGGAGGCTCTTTCATCATCTCCGACTGCATTGTTAATTACACAGTTTTGAACAACAGGGACAATCATAATGCTTGCTGGAGAGAATACCAACAGTTTTAATTGGCCAAGTCTTTTTGTATTTTTTTTTCAAAATGCAAAGGAAATCTGGAGCTTTGAATAGTAAACAAAAACCTATTCTTGTGGTATGTGTAGTCTCAAACAGCAGCAAAACTCAATGTGCAGCTAAAACATGACATGATTGACACTAAAAGTTGAGTTTTTTATGATTCAATATACCATAAAACATTTTCTTTTTGGCAGAATTCAAAAAAGATTTTTTGAAACATGATTTCTTGACAGTGAAAAGTTTGCCTGTCGGATGACTGAAGGGTAACTTCGGCATTAACATTTATGAAAAATGCCACTTCAAGACTTGAGCAGAATTTATTTTGACATAAACCAGTTTTGAATGTCAGTTTACTCCGAGTTTCACACCTTGGTACTAATGCACATTTTAAATGTCAAAATATAATAACTTGAAAAGGGGAATGTAATTAACAGTTACAATAAAAAGTAAGAACGAACAAAAGAGATAATCTTATATTAAGTTTGAATTGTATACTTTCGAATATATTTTAAGGAAATTTGAGCAAGTTTTCATCTTCTGTAAAACCAGTCTCATTCTAGCCACCAACTGATTATATCTTTGTCATTTACTTTTTTTTTTTAATGCAAGAATTGTGTGACTAGTCATTTCTTTTTTGGTAAAACAGCTCTATTCTAAAGTTATGCTCCATCAATTTTAAATGAGTCTGTATGTCCACACTATTGTAGAGCTGCAAGCCAAATGAATAAATGAACAGTGAACATCTACTGCTGGCTGAAGGAAAATTCTCACCATTGTAGTGTTCTTTTTGTATTTCTTTAGGCCCCAACTGAAAACAGGTCAATTTATCAGATCTGAAGACCATTTTATATTTCCTTTGTTTAAATGATCTAGTCCTCCCTTGTACCATCCATCAGATTTAAAATAAGATATCAATGTCTAGAATGAGGTATGGATGAAAAAGGGAGGATCTGCTGTACAAGAAATAACAGCAGCTAATCTGATTTTAAAAATTGCATGATGGAGCATAATTACCAGTCTTTGAAGCAAATGTACTTAAACAGTAAAACTTCCTCACCCGCCCATCAATTAAAACTTCTGATGGGAAATGAGGCAAGATGGGGGTCGATAAGACAAGCTGATAGGTGAATAAAAGACAGCTTGAGAAGATAAATTGTCATTGTAACAGTTACATGGCTCTAAAGATTTTTTTTAAGAGAAAAAGATTGTGAGGTACATTTTTATGCTTCAGTGCTTCAAAGAGTGACAGCAGAAAGATTTTACTGAACAACCTGCTGTCATAGTTTTGCAAAGTGATTATATATTAAATCACAATGGAGAAGAAACTTAAGCTTGAGAAGGTTGAACCAGCTCTTCCCAAAGACAGAAAACTCAATTCAGGTGAGTGTGTCAACCAAAATGCAGATTTCACCAAGAGGACAGAGGCAATTATAGCCTAAGGACAGTGGGATAGATAAGGATACTGATTTAGGTGGGGTCCAGCTTTGGTGTGAGGGTGTAATAATTACCTCTTGGACCGGTTTCCTACACTAGAGTTTGGGTTCGTGGAAAATAACATTACTGGGAGTGACCAACTTGTGTTAAGCTGGGTTGTGAGTTTGATTGCATCAGACACAGGCCAGATGATGTCATGCTTGTTTGTGTCTCCTTAGTTGCAAGAAATAAATCAAAGAACTCAGTCTTTGTTTAAAGTCAGCCGTTTTTACAGCGGCCTCTTCAGTGTTCAATAAGGTTTTTTTAATGCTAATATTTCTCATTTAGGGTCTTGTACCAATTATGTGTCCCAAAGTGTACATTTCAACTCCTTTTTAAAGTAGTTCAGGTTTGAGCAAAACACTTTTATACAAAATTCAGTACTGAGGTCAGTTCACTGGTCTAACTGCAGTCAGTCATGCGTCATCCATCTTTCTCCTATCAAAAAATACTCACTCCAAAAGAATCCACAGCATTTATTGTTTGCAGGTCGAGGGGATGAAATAAGGAAAGAAAAGGCTTAATTTGATTGGAGGGAACAGTTCTGCAGCTGCATGTATTCATTAGGTCTACTGGAAATATTCCATCCCATCCGGTTGCATTGATGAAGGCTCTAACGGCATAAAAGATGTGCAGATAATGTGGGTTGTGTGCGGATTACACAACCCACATCACTCAGACCCACTAAGAGTGTTTCTCAAACTTTTTCATAATCCCCCACTTTGGACAAAGGAGCATACACAAGCCCCCCATGCTTTTATCGCCCCAACAGAATGGTGACCACGCCTGATTTTTAAAGTGTTTTATTTATTTAAATAGCCAAGTTAGTGTACAAGTTTTTAAGGGTATAAATTAGTTGGAAAAAGGGGTTGCACACTGGTATAAAACCGGCTCAGAAATATATGCTGTCAGTAGTTGCTACATGTAGAACTTCAGCTCACAGTTGGAGAAAATTAAAGTTGTGGTTTATCAAATTTACAAAGCTTTCAGAAGTACAAAATAAAAAAAATTATAAAATAAATAAAGAGCAAGATACTCATCCCTGTATTTCCTCCGTGGTTGACCGTGTGACTTCTCTTACTCTGAAATGTTCCCTGATCTTTTTAGATATTTGTACATTTTGTAGATGGAATCTCTGATAATGCGGCTACTTCAGCTTGTTTTGTTCTGCTGCGATATATTCCAAAGTCAAACTCCCAGCCCGATGTTCCAGGTCCCGGTTCTGTTTACAATGTTGATCACAATTGCTAATTTATTTGAGTGTGTTTAATTTTGTGGGAGGGGGGGGGGGGGGGGAGTTGGTTGATTTAATTTACAGTGCAGTGAAACATTCACAACGACAGAATCTAGGGGGGAAAAACTATTTAAATCCCGTTGATGTCACGCCCACCTGCAATACCTCTGCGCCCCACTAGTGGGGCCCGCCCCATAGTTTGAGAAACACTGCACTACGAGATCCTTATTTGTAGGGGTCAGGTTTAATGTGGAAACAACTTGCCACCGGAAGAATAAAATGCAGAGGCACTTCAATCTGCAAATAGTTTAACACTTTGTGCGAAGCTGCAATAGAGATATGCATTAAATGCATTGAACCTGAGGTGTGGATAATTGTGCAAAACTGGTAAGCTATAAAGGCTGTGGATTCATATGCATTACATAGCTACAATTGTTTACTTAAAGCGTTTTACAACTCTTCATATCCCTTGAAGTTTTAGATCTTCCAGTTACAGCCACAAACTTCAATGATTTTTACTAGGATTATTCTCTGCCACTTTTGCACATCAAGGGAAACCTTTTTTCATCCTTCCTTGCAAAAAAACTCAAGCTCTGTCTGATTGGAGGGTTTCTGAAGGTAGATTTTTAAATCCTGCAACATATCCTCCATTGGTTTTAGTCTTGGACAATTCTAACAAATAAACATGCTTAGATCCTAACCACCCCGTTGCAGCACTAGCTGTATGTTTTGTGTCGTCCTGCTTGAAGGTGAAGCTTTTGTAGCATGTAACATGTTTTCTTCCACAAGTCCCCTGTGTTTACCTTTCCATCTAATCTTTCCATCTACTTTTACCAGATTCCCTGTCCCTGCTGAAGAAAGGTATTCCCAGAGAATGATGCCATCACCACCATGTTTCTTTCATCAGTGGCTTCCTTGCAACTCTTTTAATAGAAAGGCCCAAACTGTGAAGTCTAACAGTTGCCGTCTTAACATGTTCATCCACCTGAGCTGTGGATCTCTGCAGCTCCTCCAGATCTACCATAGACCTTTTGGCAGCTTAAGGTTCTCCTATTCTAGCCCGTTATTTCAAGAGGACAGCCAAGTTTGGTAGGTTTGCAGTTCTGCAACACATTTTTTCATGTTCAGCTGATGGACAAAGCAGTGCTCCAAGCTTAGGATATTGTTTAATTGCCTTTCTCTGTTAAAACTTCTCCACAATATTAACCCTAATGTGGCAGGTTCCTTCTTCCTCATGATGTTCCCCAAGAAACCTGAACCCTTCATTGAACACCTGTATTTACACAAAATTACACACATCTGCACTATATTTACTCATTAGGTGAGGTTTGAGTAAAATTGGTTGCACAGCATTTTATTTAAATTTATTTAGCACTATGGGGGTTGGGGGCATTTAAAGCCATGCTTCTCTTTCCGTCTACTTCATGAACATGAACCGTTTTTGTTATTCTGTTGCATAAAATCCCAATAAAATATATTAATGTTTGTAATTATTTGACCAAATGTAAAGTTAAGAGTTACAAACAATGTCTGTTTCTTTTGCCTGGCAAAAACCTAAAATATAGTACAGACAAATTGAAACAA
This sequence comes from Valencia hispanica, assembly GCA_963556495.2. Classification (NCBI taxonomy): domain Eukaryota; kingdom Metazoa; phylum Chordata; class Actinopteri; order Cyprinodontiformes; family Valenciidae; genus Valencia; species Valencia hispanica. The sequence continues at coordinate 49,389,614 of OY747704.1, forward strand.
AAAAGCAACTAATTTATTAATTAATCAGCCCTAATTTGGACAAACTTTTTTTCACCTGATGGTTTTCATTAATTTTTGAAGGGTTGCGATTATTTTAACATGCCGTTTTGTTACTTTTTGTTTTTACCTTGTCAATATCAGCATTGTGGTCTGCCACTGGCATGTTTTCCAACATTCGGTTGTTCTCCGAACCCAGCTGGGTGGATGTCTCATTTCCCACTCCGAGGTCCCTGGAAAAGAAACAATTTTCTATCGTGTGTGCACTCTGATCTTGTACAAAATACTTTCATTTAAATTTAAAACCCTAACAAAAAAGCAAACCCAGACAATTAAAAGCACACAAACAGTAAATATTACTCATTTTTGTTTTTGTTGACACGAGGCTGTAATGCTCACCAATATGCCATTAAAAATCATAAAACTCTTCACAATGTCTGAAAGACAACCCATACAGTACTTTCTTGTCAAAATATACAGGTGCATTGTTTTGCTTAATGCTGCAATTAGTGCCAGCTGTATTTTATTTTAGTGACTATGTGGCAATACTATAAAGCTGATGTTAATACAAACTCAAATTCAGAAGATTCTTAAAAATTTATTTGGAGACACTGAACCAATTTAGGTGTAAAAATGGTATGTCAGGGCAATACTACAATCGACATTCGCACTACAGAAGAAATGTGTATAATAGTGAGATATCTCCATCTTAGCTGTGTGAGGGGGATTTTGAGCTGCCACCACAGCAAAGAACACAGGACTTGAACAAAAAAAACTAATCTCCCTGTTGAAGTTTGGTTTCCTCCAATCGAAAATGCCCACACATTTCGCCTCCTACAGTCTTTCACACACTCCCCCCACTACCACTTCGCCCATCTTCCCTTGCCATCGCCATGAGCACGTGTCTGTGCCAATTGCAAATCCTCATAGGCATCCTTTTTCTCTTTCACACTTCCTGTCACATTCCATCTCGTTATTACCACAATTTGGGAAAGCATATTCTCTCCGACTCCGCAGAGTTGGAGTTCAAACGGGCTGAAACAATGGGAGAAGTCGCATGTGTCATTTGCGATTAGTGCTGACTGACGCAGAGAATCATCTGCCTGACGTCGTACTGTGAAAATATACCTCCTTCTCTGCTGAAAACAAGCAACAGCCATTGTTTCGTGCTTTTCTGTTCCTGACAATAGGCCTTTAAAAACCGACATTCTGTGGAGAGATTACCCAGAAATACAACATTTCTATTAAAAATAACCACCAATTTTTGCTGTTCATTTACAGCTTGGAAATTTTCAGAACCAAAATACCTTTAGTTAAGAACTTCTTCAAATTGCTGAAAAGCTTGACAGCTTCATAGCATATCTAAGATGGATAAAGGTATTCTCTTGCTTTTATTTTGATTGTGCTTAAAATTCTCATTTTAGCATGCATTCATATATTTTGCAAGAAGAGGTGCATTGAAGCCTAACTTCCTTTTTCGACAACACAGTGGAAGTTAGGCTTCAATGCATCTCTTTTTGCAAAGTATATGAATAGGCTGGTTCCTGCATTATACAGAACTTGTCATTACAACAGAAGACACCGAAAAAGCATAAAGGCATAATTACGTGTTTATGCTTTGCAACTGTCTTTTTTCCAGGTAGCTGAACTTTAGAAATGAGGCCCAGACTTTAAACCATTTTAAAAGTATGCATCGACCTTTTTTAGAATTTGTGGCTAGCTGAAAATTATAAGTTCCTAATAGTTGAAAACTAGTGGAAATTGTAAGGAGGTTAAATTTTCTAGCTGATAATTTAGGCAACATTACTCACCACACACTTTTACCTCAAGATTTGTACCTCATGTCTAAAAAGTAGCAGGGTCACTGAGGTGCAATATTGCATCCATCTCATCACGGCAGATGCTGGTTATTATTAGGTTTATACAATTGAGATTGGACAAGATTTTAGCAATATTTTTGAAAAAACAAAAAAAATACCTCTAATATTTGTGTACGAGAAGAGGAAAAGTTTCTATACAACAAAATTGTCTGCTGTATGCCATCTTTGATCAGCATATCTAAGCCCATTTAATAAATCTCAGTATTTTAAATCTGTTCATTGTAGACTTATCTAGTTCGGCTTAAACCACTATATGAATTTTGGATTTTTATTTTAAAAAGTGCTCAAATGGAGATTCATAAAAATTAAATTAAAAAAATAAATAAAGTGGCTTGCAAAAGTATTCGGCCCCCTTGAACTTTTCCACATTTTGTCACATATTTTTTTACAAATAAATAACTGAAAAGTGGGGTGTGCGTAATTATTCAAGGGGGCTGAATAATTACGCACACCCCACTTTTCAGTTATTTATTTGTAAAAAACGTTTGGAATCATGTATGATTTTCGTTCCACTTCTCACGTGTACACCACTTTGTATTGGTCTTTCACGTGGAATTCCAATAAAATTGATTCATGTTTGTGGCTGTAATGTGACAAAATGTGGAAAAGTTCAAGGGGGCCGAATACTTTTGCAAGCCACTGTAAATGGAAGCAGGAATGGAAAAATTGCAACTTTGATTCTACCTTCAGCATCATTAACCAGCAGGGTATGGAAAGGTGTTCCTACAGTGATTGCTAGTTGGGTCTGTTTTATCACTTTTTTTTTCCTTTAACCTGAAGTGCTGCCAGACAAGGTTAAAATGGGTGAAGGTTTCTTCAGTTTAACAGAATGTCCATAAACCCAATGAAAAGATTTACAGATCATTTCCCGTAACCATTCTGCCTTTTTTTTTATCTCCTCAATGTGTACCATTAGAAAATTGGGTTTTAAGACCCCAGAAAACCATACACTCAAGCAGCATGTTGCTTTGAGTCATTATGGTTTCATAAGGAGTCAAAAATCAGAGGTAATTTATCATACTTAAGGTCAACTGGACAAAATGGGCATTAGCACCACAATCAAGGGAACTGGAATTCACAATAAAGTCATTAGGAAAAAACATGCAGAAATTTCATAATTATTTATCTCTGCAAGTCATGAAAATCTCTTAACTACCAAGAGATGGATTGAATTGAGATAGAAAGGATACGCATTGGTTAACCATGTGGGTGAAAGTAGAAGGGACAAGATGGCAATATGTGGGTACAAAATAAATGCAAAAAGATCAAAATCAAAGTCTTTTCATCATGAATCACAACAGTCAACTCAAGAATTACTTCCTTTTGTACTCTAAAATAGAGTTCTCAAAAATATATTGCAAATGAAACTTAGAGTGCTAATTTGTATACCCAGTGCGCTTAATAACTTGCACTTCCTTTATCAGACAATCACATGTTGGCAATTTGCTAGCAATTCAGAAAGTTGAATTTTCTTCGAAAAGAAATGTCTTTTTAACACAGTCATGCCAGCTAAATGGTTAACCTCCTGAGCACAATGCATGTTTAAAATTGGCAAGATAGCTTTTTAGAGTTTGTTATTTAGGGCCAGCCTCCTAAATTCTAACCCTTACCATTTCATGCCTAAGCAGTGAGGTCTAACACCAAGGAACCAGAAGGATTTCTTAAGAATGAGAAAGTTAAAATAAAATGAAGGGAGACTAAAAAAATTTTTTATGAAGAATGTTAGACTTTCAGCCTGCTTGTTTTAACGCCTACAGAGAAACAACTTCCACAAACTGTTCCTTATTCTTGGTAGAGGTTTGTGACCGAAATAGGACTCATGCGTTTACAGTTCGTGTAGAGAACACTGACTGATGTTGCAGAAGAATAAACCTTCTCATGCTGAACAGCACCAAGTGAATTCTTTTACAATGAAATTTATCACAAGGTGGCTAAAACAAAGTCACCAATATTATGTTAATGTAAACATTTTAAGGCTTCAATTTGCAAGTTTGATAGTTTTTAGTCTTGCTACTGCATTGTTCATTAAAATACTGTAATTTAACCTCAAATTGCTGTTTTTTTGTTTTGTTTGTTTTTTTACCTCAAAAGGAACATTACTATATAGTTTTGGCTTTTGTGTCTCTTGCCTCCAACCTTCAACTTGGAGTGGTTTGATATGGAGGTATAAAAGTGCAAGTTATCGAACTTTCACAAATCAAATAAAAAGGTTTCACTAATCCCAAAGTGGGTTTGGCTTTTTCTGCTATTAGTGTAGAATAATTTAGTCCACGTTTGATGAGTCAAGGTATTTTAGTTTTTAAACTAAAACAGATTAAAGCTGCTCAGGTTAGTGGAAGTTAGGTGGATTCGCACTTTAGCCATTTCCCCGAGTTACACTACAATCTGAAGCAAACTTCAGCGTTGTATCACTATTGATGCGGTTCTGAGAGGCCTTGCCGTTCTTTTAATAGACTGTAAATAAGCATTTAATGTTTAGTGTTCTGAGTTTTTGGAAAGTTTTAGCGATTTAATCTGCTCTGAACGTCCGACATTCAGCTGCAGGATCACAGCACCACTATTAGGCCTCACAGTGCTAAGCATGGGGGTATTTCCGGTTTGTTAATACTGAGCCCGGCAGCACCCCCTGCTGCTTATGCATTACCCACAAGTCAAGATTTTCTTGACAGTGGGACAAATGGAGCAAAAGTAGGAGCAAAAACGTGTGGTTTGTAAAGTAGTTTTGTATCCATAGTTTTAACTGATGTACTGATGAACTGTGTAATTTTTAATTTAGTTTCATCTCTATATCCAATTCCTGTGAACTAATCTTAAACTGTTCGAGCATAACGCCTGGGTTTGTGTGCTCCTGTATATCTTTCCACAAAAAGCAATATATCACTCAAAGCATATTTAGGAAAAACAAAATGATTTGCATTGGTTGGCTAAGAATGAGATATTGATCAAAAACAGACTGCAGCCTCAATCGGATTGCAATTGGTTGTGGGAGCAGATAACCAAAATGCCAATAACAGAACACTGTGCAGACCATTTAGGCAGAATCAAGCATTGATTATAGTTTTTTTTCTCCTGAAGGGCCTTGTCAAACCTGCTCCCAAATGAGTACTTAAGCATACAGTACTTCAAGTATTCTAAAGTTAAGTACAGCATTTATGACCCTCTGGAAAATGTTTGATACCATTTTCATCATGAGACATCCTGTACAACTAAACTAGTGCTTTGAAATTTTTCCATTGAGTTCCTGTAAGCTGTAAAAAATTTTCATCTTTCACAAGTTGACAAACCTAAAAGTTTACTTATGCAGAGTAGTAACATCTTATGCTACAATTTCAATTGTGGCAAAACTGAGGACTTTCTGCCATGCATTTCAAATTTGTTGGATTTTGCCACAAGCTTAATATCATTCAACAGCCTCATAATTAAGGGAAAACTGCCAAACTAATGAGAGTCAGTTAATGGAGCAATCGTAGTTTGTTTAATGAATTAAGAAACGCAGCAGACAAATACATCGCAAATACTGTCACTTTAAATGAGGTTTACTGGAGGCCAGCATGTAGACATGAATTATGTACACCACTGTACTCTGAGTCATAGCACTGACAGCCTGGATGTAACAACTAATGCAACACAGATGTGCCAGGCTGTTCAGAGACTGCAAGGTGACGGAGTGAACAGGAATTCTTTCAGTAACCAGACCAGGTGCAGGCTCTTCTATAAGCCAACAACATTTTCCCCTCAAGGGTCTTACTTCTAATTCTAACTGGGCTCCAACTGCAGTCATCAGCTTGGAGGGAAATAGAGGACAGAGACAGTTAAACTAAGGGATCAATAAAGTTTTATCGCATTAGAGATTACCATGCCACTTGAATCTCTGCATCTCTTCTCCCGGCATTCCGCTGGCCTTCTCCGTTAATCTCCTTTTTGCTGTTTTTGATGAGGTGCAACACCGGTTCAATCTCTTTGAGCAGGTCGTTCTCTTCCAGCCCATTGCACAGGAGTGCTCCACGGCCTCCATCTTGGCCCTGCACACCCCCCCTCTGCAAGAGTGTTTGGGTGATGGATGGAGAGGACAGGTTCTCAATGGCCCTCAGCTGGGGCTCCTTGTTGAGCTGCTGGCCGGGGCTGTAAGCACTCAGAGGGGACCACTGATCGAAGGACTTTGAGGGTGGGAAGGATGGTCGGGTGATCCTGACCGTGCGTTGGCGGCCATCTCTAGTCAGGGTGGTCTCCAAGTGGGTGGTAAAGCCTTCGGGCCCACGGAGGATGAGCACGGCATGGCTCTCAGGAGACACATTTTTCAAAGTCTCCAATGCTCGCTCATATGAAAGGTCCACCAGGGGCTTGTTATTGACGGCCAGCACAATGTCGCCCACCTGGACCAGGCCACACTCTTCTGCTGCTCCACCACGAATCAGGTCTGACACAATGACAGGCGGCTTGGACACCCTCTGCTTCACCAGGAAGCCCAGACCACCAACCTTCCTCTTGAAAAGACGCACCGAAATTATGTTGGGCTGCAGCTGGCAGACTGTGGGCTCTGACTCCTGCATTGTGCTTGTGTGTGTGTGTGTCTGTGTTCACTTGGATGTTTTCCCACCAGTAACGTTTCTGAAAAGAGGAAACAAAAATGGCTTGAGTTAAACTGCTAAATCAGTCAAACAGGGTACAGAAGTCATTAAAGCTACTAGCCTAAACGTTATGTAAAATCTCATTTTAGATCTAGTTTTCATCTGGAGAACAAACAACTCATGGTCAGTTGGTTTTTCAGTTTTACTTTGATAATTTGCAACAAACTTTTAGCCCAACCCAACTCTCTCAAACACTAGAAGCACATGGCTGAGGACATCACAGACTGTAGTGAGAAGAAAAAAAAAAAGACTAGTTATTTTAGATAATTTGAATATTTTGTATTTTCCTCTCCAAGTACAAGTTTCAATTAAAATCCCTCAGAGAAATTTACATATACTATATGGCTTAAGCAAAGCATTTGCGCCATGTGCATACTGTGAGAATACTGCAAGGATTTCTAAAATGTGATTTGTAAGAATGACCAGGACAAACTGGAAGGGTCAGAATTCATGATCAAAGATCCTTAGCAATCATCTCAACTCAGTTTATATAAACTCAGCAAAAAAAAGAAACGTCCTCTGACTTTCAACTGTGTTTACTATCAGTAAACTTAATGTGTGTAAATATTTGTATGAACACTAAAAGAGTCAACACCATAAGACAAACTAAAAATGTTTCACAGACATGTGACTAACAGAAATAGAATAATGTGTCCTTGAATGAAGGGAGGCTCAAAATCAAAAGTACCAGTCAGTATCTGGTGTGGCCACCAGCTGCTTGAAGTACTGCAGTGCATCTCCTCCTCATAGACTGGACCAGATTTGTCAGTTCTTGCTGTGAGATGTTACCCCACTCTTCCACCAAGGAACTTGCAAGTTCCTGGACATTTCTGGGGGGAATGGCCCTAGCACTCACCCTGCGATCAAACAGGTCCCAGACGTGCTCAATGGGATTGAGATCCGGGCTCTTCGCTGGCCATGGCAGAACACTGACATTGCTGTCATGCAGAAACTCACGCACAGAACGAGCAGTATGGCTGGTGGCATTGTCCTGCTGGAGGACCATGTCCGGATGAGCATACATAAAGGGTACCACATGAGGGAGGAGGATGTCTTCCCTGTACCGCAAGGCATTGAGATTGCCTGCAATGACAAGCTCAGTCCAATGGTGATGTGATATACCGCCCCAGACCATGAAGGACCCCCCACCTCCAAATCGATCCCACTCCAGGGTACAGGCCTCGGTGTAACGCTCATTCCTTCGACGATAAACACGAATCAGTCCATCACCCCTGGTGAGACAAAACCGTGACTTATCAGTGAAGAGCACTTTTTGCCACTCCTGTCTGGTCCAGCGAAGGTGGGTTTGTGCCCATAGGCGGCGTTGTTGCTGGTGATGTCTGGTAAGGACCTGCCTTACAACAGGCCTACAAGCCCTCAGTCCAGCCTCTCTCAGCCTATTGCGGACAGTCTGAGCACTGATGGAGGGATTGTGTGTTCCTGGTGTGACTTGGGCAGTTGTTGTGGCCATCTTGTACCTGTCACGCAGGTGTGATATTCGGATGTACAGATCCTGTGCAGGTGTTGTTACACGTGGTCTTCCACCCGGAGGATGATCAGCTGTCCTTCCTGTCTCCCTGTAGCGCTGTCTTAGGCGTCTCAGTGCGGACATGGCAATTTATTGCCCTAGCCACATCAGCAGTCCTCATGCCTCCCTGCAGCATGCCTAATGCACGTTCACGCAGATGAGTAGGGACCCTGGGCATCTTACTTTGGGTGTTTTCACAGTCGGTAGCCAAGTCTCTTTAGTGTCCTGCGTTTTTATAACTGTGACCTTAAATGCCTACTTTCTGTAAGCTGTTAAGGTTTTAACGACCATTCCACAGGTGCATGTTAATTGATTGATTATGGTTAATTGAACATGCATGGAAAACATTGTTTAAACCCTTTACAATGAAGATCAGTAAAGTTATTTGGATTTTTACAGCATTATTGTTGAAATACACAGTCCTGAAAAAGGGATGTTTCTTTTTTTGCTGAGTTTATATTCTATTAAGATTATTTTTAAGTCCCAACAATGCTTCCTGCAGAACTGCAGCAGCAACAAATACTTCAGGCAAACAGTTACAACAAAAGGCTTTATTATCTATTAAAATCTTTTCAGTGTTTACCAATTCCAGTTAATCAACTAAAGTCTGGTGACTATTATTTTGTAAAATCCTGTAATGAAAAAAAACCACACAAAAAAAAACATTCTTTATTACCCAGCGGTGTTTTAAAAATCCAAGCAAATCTATTTAAAAAAAAAAAACAAAGTAAAATCGGATGCTATCTTTTTAAAAGTTTGTTTTCAGGAGGCTTATCTTACTTTAGATGGTCTTAGGCAGCAATAAACTGCTATAACTCGTTTATAGCTTAGCACACTTAAGGAACTGCATTAGAACATGCATGTGTCAAGCAAATAGACATTGTAAATAATTACAGGTGATTTACATTTGGAAATCATAATGTTCAATTGCTAGCAGCTATTATGCTAGAGCAGTAATTTGGATAAAAACATGACCTTTTCATGGGGGTTAAACTTCTTAGAATAGGCAAACCGCTAGTTCACTAGTTAAGCAGTAGAGTAGCATAGACTAGAATCACTTGAAGAGGCATGCAATAAAATGTGTTATTGCTACATACTGATAGTGCGAATAGCTGCTTTTCTGCATTGCAAAGGTTTTTTTAAAGCATATTTAAGAATTTTTTTTCTTTTTTTCATTTTTCCAACAGCATTCTGGTCGTTTAGGATAAACAGATGTAATCTATGTTAATTGTCTGAATGAAATCAAGACTTAGATGAAGCTCAACTTCCAGAAACTTGTTAAGATGGAGGCAACTTGATTTGGGAACACTAATCCTGTTGTGTGTTCATTCTATGTTTTTTTAATTACTAGTTTGCTGAAGCCTTTCTGGAGGCAATTCTTTAGAGAGATTGGGGTTATAGCTAAAGTGAACACTTATCTCACCTTTAAAGACCTTGAGAGGGTTATTGATTGTTTTATTCTCTCCCATCTGGAATACTGTAATGTGTTGTACTTTGGTCTACATCAGGCGTCCTCAAGTCTAGTCCTCAAGAGCTACCATCCTACAACTTTTAGATCCATACATTCTCTAAAAACACCTTAAGCAAATGAATATCTTATTACCAGGCCTTTGCAGAGAGAGTGGATATATCTAAATGTTTTAGGATGGTAGCTCTTGAGGACTGGACTTTGGCACCCCTGGTCTAGATCAAGAATCCATGCAACATTTGTAGACTATTTAGAATGCTGTAGTTATTTAAATCATGGTTTTTCACACAAATTTAAACATTTAATATATTTTTTGAAATCACCGTACTGTCTCCATGCTTGTAAATGTGTAAATTTTAAAGCTGTTTGGTAAAGAACTTAATGGTCTGGGGACTAAATACATTTTAGAGTTGCTAGTAGTGAATTAACCTGCTACAACCCTTAGAGTTTACAGAGCTTTCTGAAATTAAAGGGAGGCAACATTTAATTTCTCTGCTTCTCAGGTCTTGAGCCAACCCCCTGCAAACCTGATACATGCAGCAACAGTTGGGTACCTTAAAGCATGACTAAAACCATTACAGTTTACTGCAATTTATCCATAATCTGAAAAGATTTTACAATTCAGTTTAATCTTTGTTTAAAATAAGTATTTCTAAGCTTCTGTTTTTCTGATACTAAAAATGTCAAATTTTTAAAATGGATCATTCTAGTGCATTTCTGGTCTTTATTATAATTCCCTGAACTCTGTTCCGTTGTTTTCTTTAAAAACACTTTGAATTACCTTGCGTATGAGGGCTGCTACACAAGTAAAATTTCCTCATCTTTTATAGTCCTAAATGGGCCCAACTTGAATGACATCATCCACACACTTGTTTATAGCTCTCCAGTCTAACAACAAGTTTCTCTAGTAGGTTCAGAGTTTCAACAAAAATCTCAAGGTAATTGATCAATTTGTTTCAAACTTGTTGCACAGCCTACATCCACTATACATATATCCCCACAGCTCAGAACTTACAGTTCATTGAATAAGACATATTTGCTCTTTGAATTTAGGGGAAAATTAAGAGTCTGTAATTTTTTCCTTCAGGTGAATAAAGTTTTTATATATTAGATGCCAGCATTAATTCAAATAGGTGATCCAATCGACATTTTACTCTGGCATAGAATTATCTGGGACATGTGCCCAATGATAGATATATGCCTCAAAATAATCCTGATATTTAACAAAACATTCTGAATATTAAACACAATGCCCAATTATCCACTTTATAAAGATTGCAAGAACCTTTGCGAAGTCTGTGAAAAACAATAGAAGATTAAATAATTATGCAGACATATCACTGTGTAGATGATATAGTACTGTAAAAACTGCTTTATTCTAAAATTTGGATGTCACAAGTTAGTCCAAAACTCTGCTTCACCTCTAAATGGAAATATGGTTTTACAAAAAGATTTGTACTTAAAACGAATTTGAAACAGTGATTTGAATAAAGTAGGAAAGCAGGTAGATATTTTTGCCTTCTTCTACAAGTGTTGCCTCGCAATGCCTCTGGATAGAAGGGATAAAGTCTTACAATGCAGAGCAGTTGAAACAGATTCAGATTAACTTGTGGCTTCCAAGTATGGACGTGCACAAGCATTGTTTATTCTGATTTTTTTGCAGTGCATTTTCACATCTAGCTGGCTTCACAGCCTCATCTGCAGAAACAGGAGACAACATTTCTGACATTTTGGATGGAAAATACCTTGGAATAAGGACAGACTTGAGACATTGCTTTAATGTTTTAACAGAACTTTTACTTGAGAACAGAATATCCATTCTGGTGCAAGTGTCCCAGAAGGAAAAAAAAAAAAAAAAACAGTATGACAAACTTATTTTCATTAGCAATGTAGTATTTTAATACCTTTGGGTGACATTAGAATAAGTGTAATAGAGTAACCGTTCCCATTTAAAACTTTATAATATAGATTTGTTTATATTCAAATGTTGTGCCCCTTTGTGATTTTGTCTACCAAATGACCCAGACTCAAATAAAACACGCCTAAATTTAGAAAAGTTGGGTAAAATTTCAACAGCTTCCGTTTAAAAGACACCAGGTATACCTTTTCTGTAAAGACCTGAAGAAAAATATTCTCTGTATTCGAAATTCAAAGCAAAGTCAGCCGTATCACACTTTTTCTGATGCAAAGAAACTTCGAAGGAGTTGCGATTTTGTTTTGCTTCTTGCTTTCCCGTTGAAAATCTCGCATCGCACTGCGTGGGTGGCGCATCAAGGAATGTGCCGCGTGTCAGAGAAGCAGAGAGCCTCTGCTCTGTGCGCGCAGTCGGCACAAAGGAGGGGGAGCGGGAATAATTCAGCACCAAGGTCAGCGCACAGCAGCTTGTGTTCGCTGTTCGTTTCCTCACAACAGTTTCAGTTGTTACATATGTTCCACAAACACTCAAAAGTTGGATTCTAACGTCCTTCCCCACATGTTCTTCATATAAAACAAACGTCTTTAGACGCCAGTACATTTACTTAGACAAGTCAAACTTTCAAACATTCACAGATCGGAAAGCGGTAGCCTCAGTTCATGGATTCAGAAAAGCAAAGTACCGCTCGTTCATAAAGAATACTGTGAACTTTTGCTAGAATAACTTAGTCTGGCGGCCGTTTAATTTTCCATATTTGCAGCTGCACCCCACTGAGATAAGAAATAACCAGAGACGGATGAAATGGGAGGCGAATGTGCTCTGAATATCGGGATCAGGGTATTTTCTGAGAATACTTGTGTGTCTGGAAGAGTTTATGTATTTAAAAAGGGATTATAATAACCAAAACTCTATTACCAAAAAGCAAGCAAATATTAATTAAGGGTTACATATCTTCTGGCAACTGACATGAATGATTAGGGGAAAGCATAATATGGAGTCGCAAATTAGATAATTGCTCCACTCACTAACATGAGTACAAACGACAACCCAAAGTCGTCTGTTATGTTAATTCGTGATTCGTTTCATAGCAACTGCAAATTCCATTGTCTCCAAACCAGGACACTTATTTGCTTTCATAGATTAAGAATTCATTAATAGAAGCAAATACAAGTTTCCTATAAAACAAACAAAAAAAATCAAAAAAAAAATTAATATGGTACAGCTTAACCTCTAGAGAGTTCTGGAGCCAAAAGGTCAACTTGTCTCCGCTTTTTCCACCTGGACTGAATTTTACCAGTCGATGTGTGAAAATGTGCTTTTAGCATCTTAAGGTTATGCTTGCATATTACACGGCATATGAAAAGTGAATTAACTAGAGGGGATGCGATTTAGAAAAACAATACGGGGAAAACAAAGGCCGTGCTGCACAATTTCTTGCAGATTTGGGCTCACGTTCATACAGCAACGAAACGAACAATGCGAAGTTTCAAACGCAAACTTTCGGCTTTAGAAACTGATTTCTCACGCGCAAAACAGACTTATTCCTTGAATGATTTGCAAATATATATATATATATATATATATATATATATATATATATATATATATATATATATATATATATATATATATATATATATATATATATATATATATATATATATATATATATATATATATATATATATATATATATATATATATAAAAAAAACACTGCATATTGTTACCAGGAGCAACAATTACCAGTGAATATTGATTGATGACCAAATATCTTTTACATCTAGGCTATACAGCTCATCTTTAAACCTAAATGAAATGCTAAATCATGGCTAACAAATATTTGGTTTTTACTGCCGTTCTTTCTTGTATAAGTGTACAGACGGAGAAAACCCAAGCAGCATCCCTCCCACCAGTCATTCGCAAATAGTGTTATTTTTAAATCAGCAACAAGTTATGGAGACACTTTTGCATAATTTGGAACACCACACACAAGACTGAACTTGCATTTTTTTTTTTTGAATACCATCTCTAGATTACTTTAATCACTCATGATCAACGTCGTCATGTAACAGTGAAATGCGCAGCTCCGATTAACGCGGACACGGGGAGGGGGGGTGGAAAACGACAGCGGGCTGTGAGATTTCAGCAGCAGGAACTTACCCCTGAGAACAAGGTCGCTGTGTCTCAACGACCTGCAGCAGTGAAGTTGGGTTAAAACTCCTGCGCTCTGCTTCGGCAGCGGATGCACAGTTCTCGCTCTCTCTGAACCAAAGTGTTTCCGAGTCGCGCCCTGCCTCTCTAGAGACGAGGCATGCTTGTGGCTCTCTGCGCGTAGGGGCGCGATTTAAATACCAAGCAACGGGAGCCTCTGTGACGAGGCTGGGAGGGAGCCGTGCGCGCGCACTGATATCTAATGCAGGTGGGTTAGGTAGCCATCATCGTCACTGAGCATGCAACAGTCCTCTTACAGTTTTTCTGAATTGCTAAAAACACATTCCTTCAAACCGCCACACCTTTCTCAAAACCTTAAAAACACAAATCCAAAAAAATCGTAACGTTCACCAAACCCCGGACTTTTCCGTCAAAAGCAAACTTTCACCTTAAAAAACATACACACAGCAAGTAAAAGCACATAACATTTTAGACACTGCATCAGATATTTGAAGACACAGCCTCCAGGGCATGTAGGCAACATGAAAATATTTGACGAGTATTGCGATTGATGAGTAAATGCTTGCGATTAGAAAGATAAGTGCTTAATGTAGATAAAACAAAATACTGTTTGTCGGTCACTAACAAGCCTTTGCTCAAACAAGTGTCACATTTTCAAAACTTTTACTGTGATACAATGTGCACAGCCTTGTTCTGTTTTGACCATACCATTCACAAATTTAATGTAATATTCACACAATGTGCTGTCAGTCAGACTTCTACAATGCTCACATTTTCTTGACAAGATATACCCACCATAAAAATTATGAATTGTTTGTTTTATTTGCAAATGGTAATGTAGCACACATCGCACAATAAAATAATTTCAAACCTTAGCTACAGTATAGAACCTCTACTTCTGCATACATACAGTAATATCTCACAATCACCACATCAGCCCAAAGATAAACTGATAATTAAAACAATTCAATAATTGACGCATAGATTCATATTTAGAGTAAATTGGCGCAGACCATAGCTGATTCTAGACTGGATTTCAGAGGCATGTGCTGAAGTTTTTTCCAATTACATTGACAAGTAATGTCTGGACGAGTAAGAGTAAGGGGCCCAGGTAGAGGACCCCCTTTCATCTGAGCTTTTTTGTTGCTGTATTTTGTGTGTTTGCTCGTGTTTGTTTCATGAATATCTTTGCTCACTTTAAGCAATACAGGGCTGCAGAGTGAAAGCACTGTTGCCTTGTAGCAAGAGGATCCTGGGTTTAAATCCCAGCCTTGGGTCTTTCTGCATGGAGTTTGCATGTTCTCTGCACATATATGGGTTCCCTCCCACAGTCCAAAAGCATGACTGTTAGGCTAAATGGTCTCTCTGAATTGCCCTTAGGTATGAGTGTGTACGGTTGTTTGTCCTGTGTGTCTCTGTGTTGCCCTGCGATGGACTGGTAACCTGTCCAGGTTGTACCCCTGCCATTGCTCGATGACTGGTGGAGGTAGGCATCAGAACTCTGAACTGACTTATCCTGCCCAATTGATCTGATCACGTCACAAGATATATGCGTGTTGATTTTTGAGTTGCTGTGTCTAAAAGATGGTATATTTTAGTTGTGTTCACATTTTGCTGCCACATTTTACAGTCATACTATAGAAGTGTGAAATGTGTTTAGTGACTGAGAATGTGTTTAAGGTTTTGATAAAAAAGTGGATGGGATTAGCAAATTGTGTTCAAGTATCTGAGCAGTGTTTAACGTTTGGCCAGAATAGTCTTTGATTTGAGCGTTAGAGCAGAGGTGTCAAACTCATTGTCATTTTGGGCCCCATCCAAATTTTCAATGTCCTCAAGAGGGGAATGCCAACATATCCTAGCACACTAAAAGAAATTATGGGCTTTACAGTCATTAAAATCTCCAGTGGTTTAGACACAATGTGAAATCTGAAAGACCTACTTTGTTTTGTTCTTTCAATCTGCTCAGTAACTAAGACAAAGTCATGGACTACAGTTGTAAAACCAGAATCCAGTGCAAAGACCAGCTTTATGTCGGCCCAGTACCATTGCAGCTGCAACGCCACTGTCCACTTTAGACTTATGGCTAAATTGGAACATGTTAAGTGAAGCACTTGTTATTTTGGTGCAACTTTAACATTTCAGGATTCAAATTTGGCTGAGAAAGGGCTAGGTAACGGTAACTTTACTGCAAGTTAAAATGTCATTTTCCATTTTATTTGAATTTTTAAGAAATGAGAAAGGGGGATAGAAGACTGGAAGATTCGTCTAACCGATTAGGTTCCTTAGCAACAGATCATTAATATGATCAGGTTTAGTACAGCAAGGAGATTTAGCTTTGATCTGTCAACCACTGAAATCTATAAAAGTTTAAGATAAACACTTTCAAGTTTACTAGTCTTTGATTTAGAATTACAAAATCCAACAGTAATGAATGAAATGGGAGTTAATGCTTAAAATTGGCAGCTATGAAATCCATCATCACTGTCTGCTACTCCTCTGACTTTTTTTACTTACAGTATGGCATTATCCTTTTCCTTCTTTGTGTTGTTACAGTCAGCCTCAGCGTTTACAGTAAATCCCCAACTTAAGTCAGCCAACTGGTTTGACATGACTGGCTGTCAAAAGTATTCACATTCATTACGTAGAGGCTATTCTAGATATTCAAAATTAAGCCACTATATTGTTGTTTCAAGGAATCAGTTTCTTCTGGTTCACTTTTGTTAGCTTGAGTTTTAAATTGATGCGCTTCTGTTCAATAATATGCTCACATGCATATATCCTTGGTTACTTGAAGTAGTACTTGCAATAATCCACACAAAGTCTGATGAACGACGAAGTTTACTTTCTCTTCGAGCAGATATCAAGAATAACACTCATCCAATCTTACATAGCATTCCACATAGAAAACGGTCAAAAAAACTATGAAATCAAACTAACTCCTTCTCATCCTCTTTCTTCCTACTGTCTTGTCAAAAACCGTACATATTAGATATTCACTTTAGCACTACCACCAGAGGGCGCTTTTTTACACAAACACGTTATAGAGAAGACCTTATTGGCAATAAAATATAGATGTGCAAGAGGTTTTCATTCATAATTAACAATGAACATGACAAAAAACAAAACATTTTTGGCTGTTACACATTACTCAAGTAGAAGTATCGATACTAGGGTTTAAAAAGACTTCTGTAGAAGTTAAAGTAGTTGAAGTATCAAATCAAGTTTTTCACTCAAGTAAAAAAGTACTGGGTCCTCATTTATCAAACGTTCGTAGAAATTGTCCTATATGCTATCCTACGAATGAAATTTAGAATGTTCTTACGAACAGTTGAAAGTCAGATTTAATTAAATGTGCGGTGGCCACTTGTACGCATGTTCATCTGATGATAAATCCCACATGTGCGTACGCAGGTGCTAGTGCCCGTTCTCAGTCATTTGCATACAGAAATGCCCTCAATTAAGCAGATTTGGTAAAACCACATCATCTGTCACATAACATTAAGTCCTTGCGTTCTTCCTTAAAATAATGGCCAAGAGAGCGAAAAAAGGTATTTCAGTGACGCCAAGATCGAAGTAAAAAAACAAAACAAAAAAACACTCAGGATTAACGGATTTAAAAAAAAAAATTTTTGCGTTATAGTTTATACAAAGGCATTTCAACACGGCAGTTGTTGCCATCAGCGGTTTCTCTGCTTCATTTCCCCAGCACGCAGCCGTTATGTTTCTGCTGCAGAGCAGTCATAAAAAAAAAACGTGGCAAAGAATTATTTCAGTTGCCGTTATTAACTTCTTTGGAAACCCTTAAAGAAACAGGGGGCAGGATTTGTGAATAAAATTAACATCCATGTCATGTTTAATGCTGTTGGGTGATGAAGCGTTAAACCAAAAAGAATGAGCCCACCCACGTATCGCTCCATTTTCTTAAACTGGCTGTGTACTGCAAAATGTGCTGCAGTTTGGGGCCCGAACTTCCCGCGCTGTCCTACGGATGTGACGTCAATTGACATGGCTTGCGCGTTCGACAGGTTTAAAAGAGGAAGAAAAATGATTGATTTAATGTTGAGAATGGATTCTTCTCTTCTGCAACTGGGAAACGACCAAGAACGACTCACAGCCCACAGCAGAAAATGCCGTAGCATGCGTTCATTTTTGCATGGCTGGTTGGCACGAAACCGGGCCCCTTGATAGTCTTTAACCAGCCGCACTGGCAACAGTCGCGTTCCAAAGCTTCCTGATTAACGAGATATATTGAGTAGGCTACAGGGTTCTGGGCTGACATGATGCTCAGATGCCTTCATGGGAGTATCTTTATTAAGTTACCTTTACTCCATGCATCAAGTTAAACGCACACACACACACACACATTTTTGGGGTAATAAATATTACACTAATGAAAATGGTGTTTCTTCTTATTCATTATTAGTAATATCAAAGGATACTTTTATTTCATTAACATTCAGACCAGATAGGAATAGCACTCATGTAAATAATACCCCCAACTTATTGTAAGTAGTGTATTTAAATCTTTATATTCAGTTTTGACTCCAATGGATTAGACAAAATCACCCCATCCTCTTGAATAAAATCCATGTTCAAATGCACCTATAAAGCCTAAAATAAATGACATTCATAACCTTAAGAGCTTACAAGCTTTGATCAAACTGCAGTATACATACAAGTTTAATGCAATATTTAGTTTTGGGGAAAAAATAAATTATTGTCAAATTTATACTTCTTGGCATCATGAAGCACAAAATACATTTTTTTCCCCTCCTTGTTTGAGAACTAGTTTTAGTTTGACTTTCAATGACTAGAGTAAGATTTACATTTTACTTCTTGGATACAACTGATTAAGTATTATAGCTCATGAGCATTAAAGCACCCTCTGGCAATTCATCAATGATCCCACCACAACTGTACCATAAAAAAAAAAATAAATGAATAAAAAAAAGCTCAAACTGTATTCCACTAATTTACTCGCACTTCTATCTCAACATGCACAGTTTATATCTCATAGCTTAAGCTTTTGTTTTTACCTTTCAACTCAGTGCACAGACCAAGACTAATTTAAGGATATACAGCTACTCAAAAAAAACAAAAAAACTGAGAACTTTAAAGAGCAACTCGCCCCCCACCATTGTCTAACTGGGCCTACATTTCCCGTTTGGAAAAAAAATGGAGACGAACACTTGTCCCACAGTGGCAGGACTGCTGATTTCAGCCATCATGGCAGAGCGAACAGCAATGCCTGATTCAAATCCAAGTGCAGTATAGAGTTTTAACCTAAAGAGGACGCCATACTGACCATTTTTGGTAGAAAATTTATATTTTTACTAAAATGTACTAAATACCAAAAATAATGACCAGATATGTAGACAGCACTATTAGACAGTCATTTACATTGGATTTGGGGGTGACTTGCTCTTTAAGTAAAAAACACTGGAGACACATTTTTGAGACTATTTTTAGAAGGCCAGTCCTGGTTTAAGAGCCTTCTAATTTACCATCACTTTCAAAAGGTCCCCCATTACAGTCAGAAGAGTTAGGAGTTATCAATAACTGGGGAATGAGCAAGTTCTTCAATTTTATTCCACTAAAATTAGAAGAACTGACTGCATCTTTGAACATCTCACTTAACCCTCAATTTATTCCCGGAGTTAAAAGAAAGAAGAAAAAAAGAAAAGAAGAGAGACTACGAACCTGGGAAGGTATGGCTTTTTTTTTCACTTTACATTCCAAATGCCTCAGTGCAAAGTACAGTTCTTGCACAAGCAGGACAAATTGACGGCTTGCTGGCAATAAAATGTCAAACAGAATACAGTGGGGCAAAAACGTATTTGGGAGCCACCGATTGTTCAAGTAACTTAAAAAAAATAAAATAAACGAAAAAAGTGGTCTGTAATTTTCATCATGGTTACACTTCATCTATAAAGAGACCGAATGTGATTTTTTTCTAGAGCTGTGATATTTTGGGACTGTCGCTGGGCAACACAGACTCAACTCCTTCCACAGATTTTCTATGGGATTAAAGTCTAGAGACTGGCTAGGCCACTCCGTTGATGGGCGGTGTGTTTGGGATCATTATCATGCTGGAAGTTTCATCTTCAATGCTCTCACTGATGGAAGTTTTCGCTCGAAATTTCATGGTACATTGTCCCATTCATCCTTTCCTTAATACAGATCAGTTGTCCTGTCCCCTTTGCAGAAAAGCAGTCCCAAAGCATAATGCTTCCACCCCCATGCTTCACAATGGGTATGGTGTTCTCGGGCTACAACTCAGCATTCTTCCCCCTCCAAACATTCCGAGTGGCATTTATACTATCTATTTTTAGTCTCATCTGACCACATGACATTCTCCCAGTCCTCCTCTGGATCATCAAGATGGTCTCTAGCAAATTTTAGACGGGCCTGGACATGTGCTGGCCCAAGCAGGGAGACTGAAAGATTTTAATTCATGATGTAGTGTGTTACTCATAGTAACCTTTGTTACTGTGGTCCCAGCTCTCTTCAGTTCATTGACCAGTTCCCCCTGCATAGTTCTGGGCTGTTTCCTTACTGTTCTCAAGATTATGTGTACCCCACAAGGTGAGATGTTACATGGAGCCCCAGGGCAAAGGAGATTGTCAGTGATCTTGTATTTATTCCATTTTCTAATAATTGTTCCAACAGTTGATCTCTTCTCACCAAACTGTATGACCAATCTTGTCCCTGGTGTCTTTAGACAGGTCTCTGGTCTTGGCCATAGCGGAGGTTGGAGTCTGATTGAATGTGTGGACAGGTGTCTTTTATATAGAAAACAAGTTCAAATAGGTGCCATTATTACAGGTAACTAGTGGAGAAGGAGTAATAGTTCTGAGGGCCAGAGTTCTTGCTTGGTTGTAGGTGGTAAAATATGTTCTGTGCCATTATACAAATACATTTAAAAAAAATCTAAATCTAATTTCCTGGATTTTTCTTTTACATTTTGTCTCACAGTTGAAGTGCACTTATGATGAAAATTAGAGACCTCATCTTTTTAAGTGGGACAACTTGCACAATCGGTGGCTGCCAAATACTTTGCCTGAATGTACAGTGCTCCTTGTAATATTCAATGGAGACTTGATAGGCAAAAGTGAAGTCCTTACTGCTTCATAATGGGATCCTAAAGCAACACAGAACAGAGCTGGATTTTACTTTGAGTTACTTGGAATCACACTTCTATGAGTCAGACTTCTACCTTAAGTGTAAGCTTAATGATATAAGGAAGGGTTGGAGTCAGGGGGAAACAAAAACATTGAGATTACAGGAAAAGCAATTACAGGACAATATTTAGATAACCTGCAGTGATGTAACGTTTTTTCCTTATAGAAAAAAAATATTTGTCTTCCTCCTTCCTTACTGTCACACCATTGTGTGGTAGGCTACTTGTTATCGTTCTCAGAGAGCATTATGTAAAGCACAACACAACCCCTTTAGAATGAAACGGGAAACCTATGACTGACACTTTATGCCTTTCAAATTAATTTGCAAGCCAAGGCAAGTTTGAGTGAAAAGCAGATAATGGTTACAGTTCATTGAGGCCTGACAAGCAATGCATGCACTCCTTTCCATGCAATGCATGGCAGGAACCCACAGCATTAGTAGGCTATACAACTCCTAACTGGACTCTACTTTTCTTTCGTCTCCTTTAATGTGGGTCCTACCATAGCGTGGACCCCCACAATATATGTAGGCTATATTTCAAAAGTTTCGCTCAATCTTGAGATGGGTGCTGTCATTTTTTTTTTTTTTTGCAATTGGAGTTACCATGGTGACATAATTAGCCAAAAACTATGCCCCAAAAAAATCCCATAGGACTGAGTAGAGTCAAGTGTCGAATCAATCAAAACCATTAGGCTAAGCTGAATTTTAATCAGCTAAATTAAGTTAATGTTACTCATTAAATTAGTCATAGCCCAGATGCTACCGTCAGTATTATAGCTAGCATTAATTTTATTAATCTAATTTTGACTTAAAAGCTACACTTACCATACTAAATGGATTAAGTCAATGTTAAAAACAGTGATAGCCAATATGCTACATTTAGCACGGTAACTCATTAAAATATTTGTCTCTTTTAGCTTCTACACTGCTATAACCAAAGTAGATAAAGTACATTGATATTAACTCATCCTCATGATAACCCACATGCTAGCATTAGCTTTTCAGCTAATGTCTAGCTCAGCTAATTGACGTACAACCAGTGGCGGCTGGCCAATAGAGGGCGATAGGAGGGCGCCGCCGCCCCCCCCAGTGTTTCCGAAGTGTTTTTGATTTTTAAATTTTTTTAACAATAAATCACATACAAGTTCAATGTCTGTTTAAATTCGTAACAAAGTATCATTTATAAATATATATCATTTTCGGAAGAAAAACTCCCGCTGCTGAGCAGCTGGGGCGACAGAAAGATCGCCCGAGCTGTGCAGCAGCCAGCCAATTACTGACAAGAAATTCGCACATAGCAACAGGAATTTATCCAATCAGTGTCGTTGATTCGGACTCATGAAGAGCGATAGAGAACTCGCCCCAAGGCTGGTGTGAGGGCAGGGAAGATACCTGGTGGTTATATACATTGGCAGTGTGATTTCTCTGCCACAAGGGGGCGCTGCTGTAAGAGTTAACAGCTTTGTGTGTAAATTATCTATGGTGTAAACCTAATAAGTTATTAGTTTCCAGTTTGGTTCTAAACTTGTTTGTGCAATATTGTTTTCATGTTTAGTACAAGAATGCCACAAGTCGTTAATATTGGCATTAAAATAATCAGTATTTCACATTAGTCCTGGTATCCAGCCGTTTATGTTCAATTGTTTTGGGATGATTATTGAAAATGACTTGATAAGCTATATGCACAGCTCCACT
Source organism: Valencia hispanica (assembly GCA_963556495.2). Taxonomy (NCBI): domain Eukaryota; kingdom Metazoa; phylum Chordata; class Actinopteri; order Cyprinodontiformes; family Valenciidae; genus Valencia; species Valencia hispanica. The sequence continues at coordinate 49,412,080 of OY747704.1, forward strand.
ACTTCCTGAACCAAGTACAGCCCTTTTATTTCCTGTCCTGTCTGTATTGGACAAACTGCTCAATCCATGGCTTTGTCCAAATTCAGGGTCTGCATCCTTCGGAGGACTCATTTGAAGGATGCAACGCCACAGCGCCGCAACAAAGGGTGTCCAAATTCGAAGGGTCCTTCAAATGCGGCCCACTAATGCGTCCTACTTTTCCCCCGAATTTGAAGGATGGGTCTGGTGGATCCTTTCACGTCCTACCTATCCCAGAATTCCTTCGGCAGATCGCTTCCAGCTGTTTAAATAATGGCGGTAGCGGAGCCGAAGATCATGCATTCCGATGTAAATTTTAAAAAAATAAACTGGCGGTTCAAACTATTTTTACAGTGGTTGTCTAATTAGGCCTTTGGTTTTAGCGTTAAGCATTTTTATTTTTTTTGCATTTGTACGTTTACATGTCTTTTTTTTTTTATCACGTTCGTCAACTAGCTTGTTTCTTGTGTGAATATCACCTTAAACAGAGCTCATTTCTTGTTAGGGATTTAAGCTGTTTTAAACATTTTAGGGACGACAGAGCAGACAGAGCTGTTCATAAAGCTCCGGGGAGAGAACGATGAGCTCTTCACCGGAGCAAAGAACTGCCACTGTGGGATGGAGGTACAGGAATAAATCTATTTAGAAATCCCATTCTTATGACTACGGTGTTATTTACCCCAATATCATGACGAAGCTGAAGTCAGCTTCCGATTCGCAATCTGTGTAAAGGGCAATTCCACTGAATCTTTGCTGACCTAGACTACATTAGAAATAGGCCTATGTACACTCTGTTTTGCAACCCGTGCGCACGGATTACTTAACTGTCCTCTCTGTTGTTGATAGGCAATAGCCTATGTAGTGGCAGACGAATAAACCGTAGTTCCTAACGGTGGGTCTGCTGCAGGGATTACTGAGCAGAGAGGGACAGCCTGGGTCACGGTGTTTGTTATTTGCTGCAATAGATGGATAACTTCAATTGCCTACATACTGTGCTGGACACAGCGCAATAAAATAAAAAGATGAGTTAATTATGTTAGCTAGATCCAGGGTGGTTTATTTAAAACGTGTTTTAACATTTACCCAATTTATACGTTTACATTTCTTTTTGAAAGAAAACCTGTTTGAAAAGGAGTAGGCGGGAGTATAAATGAATGTGTTGTAGGCTACACTAATATTGCGGGTTAACAAATTGTTGACAGTTTTTCCCACAATGTCAGGTTTATCCACAAGAACAAAACACCACATATGTATGGTGTATGACAATGTCATGACTATTCTGGTTTGAACTGCTGTTATTCCGATTTGAATGAGCCCATTCAAATATGTAGGCTATATAATGTTTGGGTAGACTGTAGGAAATTGACATAATCTTAAAGAACTAAAGTAATATTGATGAAAATGTTAAAATATCCAACACATGCATGCAGTGCAGTATATTTGCCCAAAAATCCAAAAATGAACCTAATTTGCATTTTCAAAATAAAGGTTTCACAAATCAGAAAGTGTTTTAATGAATCTACATGCTGTGTAGAGTACTTCAGACCAGATTTGAAGAGTCCAAGTATTGTAGTTTTTGATCAGGACCTGGTCTAGTTTCCAAAAAACATGTGGAATTGCCCTTTAACCATATGGTGAATCAGAAGCTGCGAAACAGAAGCCAACTCTTACTTGCATTTTCACAAATGGAATCAAGGTTTCACAAATCACAAACTGTGTTTTAATGAATCTACATGCTGTGTAGAGTACTTCAGTCCAGATTTGAAGAGTCCAAGTATTGTAGTTTTTTTATCAGGACCTCGTTTAATGTGGTCTAGGTCAGCAAAGATTCAGTGGAATTGCCCTTTACACACAGTTCGAATCGGAAGCTAACTTCAATATCATGGCAGTTTTGTTTTTTGCAGTACATATCTTACTGCAGTCATTAAACAGCTGAAATATTTTCCTGCTTCTCTTGTCCTTCAATATAATTCTTTACAGTATTGTTCCACTATTCTCGTTTTGATATCTGATTAGCACATTTGTAATATTTTCCCCTACGTTAGGATAGTTCTGGAGAAGATGGGCCTGTCCGGGAAAACACCAGCCCAAGCAAAGAAAAAGTGGGACAATAAAAAATAAAATATATTATATCTCGATCGATCGAGAGAGAATGTCCATATATATAAAAAAAAATTTTTTTGGAACACAAGTTAAAAAAAAGAGCAAATCCTAGGTTTAAGCTTGCATGTTTTGTGAACTGTTCTGATTTTTACTTGTCTTTAGGAATGCAAGTATCCAGGGTCAGGAGAGGGAGTGAGTGGGAAGCCCACTGCTGCTACTTGGCCCTGGTTTGTCTCAATGGATGAGGGGTTAGGACAAAGACCTTCAATTTGCCCCCTGTCCTTATTGCCTCCATCCCTACGGACCCTCCAGGGCCAAGTCCAGCAGTGAGTGACCAAGAGGAAAGAGAAGAGCAAGAGAAGGAAGGAGATGGGCAGCCAGCAGTGAAGAAGAGAAGGGACAGTGACCAGAAGCTGATAGACCTCATCAGGGAGGACATGAGGCAGCAGAGGGAGGCTGACGAGAGGAGAGCAGGGAGAGGATGGACAGGCTCTTTTCTATTCTTGAGCGATTTGTGCCAAAATGAAATTTTTTGAGGGGGGTGGGAGGGAATGAACTTGTTTATTGTTGTGTTTATAACACGAGTTGGTCGAAATAAATTGCTTGAAATAAATACTTCATATTCATTGTATTTATTTTTATTTTAAAGTTTTCAAAGAAAATTGAACATTTGTTAAGAAAACTAAGTGTATAATTTTAATTAATGACATTCAGAAAATTTAAAGGTAACAAAATTCAAGAACATACAGAAATATAACTACAGGACAAGAGACATTTTAACAAGTCACTGCACGATTAATCTGAGTGACCGGGTATTGGACCATCGTTTTTTACACCGGGGGTCCCTGGCAGTGTTGCTGGAGCCGCTGAAAGGATAAGAGACATGAATGGAGTGCTGCAGCAGGGATCTGTGGTTGGTCCTCTTTGGTTGGCGAGCCAAACATCACAGGGTGGTCTGCAGAGAGCTTCAGGGTGTCTCCTCCCGTTGTCCACTACATCGTCCACCTCCAGGGTTTGCAGAGCGGCTCAATCGACGGCTGTCACATCTGTAAGATGCATTCATAAAAATGGAAACAGGAGAAATTGAATCCAATCCTTCAATGTCATGACAAAATACTTAAGATATTAAAGTTATTGTTTACTTGCCTGTTAAGGTATTCATGACCTGGTGGTACCTCCTCCAGGGCAGACACCTCTGCGCAGAGTTGCTACCGCCACCGAGTACCGCTGATTGCCTCCCCCTCATCTTCCTCCACAAACACATGTGTTTAACAGATTAAAGCATTATTCTAAGTTAGACAAAATTTATTAAAACTCCATTTATTTTTTTAATACAATGCACATTATACTTACACATATATAAAAAAATAATATAGTTTCATATAGATGGAGTGTTTTTCAAGGTACGGATGATTATGCAACCTACAACTTGAGGGAATTATTAAGATTGGTTGCTGGTTTGAATTAATTTTTGGACTTCCTCTAACAAAAACAGGCGAAGTTTATGCTTCGGCTCACTGCCTTTGTAGCGGGAAATTAGCAGAAGAGATAAAAACAGATAGAAACATAATGGCTTACCTGGATATGACTATCTCGATACAGACCTCTCCAATGGCGAGCGTAGAGTGCATTTCATTCCCTTAACTCGTAAAATAATAGCGAAAGAGAATAACTGTCATCCATTTTTACTGATTTTGCTTAGCGCCGTCACGGTTGCTAGGCGACAGGACCTGCGCAGCAGGTAAGAGCGGGAAGTGAATGAAGGGTAGGCTGTCCAAATTCACAGACGCCTACTTCCGGCTTTTGCGGTTGAAAGAGGACGTTTGTCTCGTATGGCGACAACATATTAACCTTGCATTTTTTTCCTTTTAAAGCCAAGGAGGAAGTGATGAGGAATAATTGTTGGAATTCATCTTTGGAACACCACCAGCAAAGTATAACCGCAAGTTATTTACCCGAATGCAGCGTAAAAGCAGCATTGCTGTTAGCCAATCAGAGGCAAGATTTTTGCATATCATGGATATTAATGAGTAAGAGTCCTGTTTTCCACCCACTCTTTGGACAAACTTTAACACCCTGAAACAGGAGCGCGAGAAACTGTTTTCCACAGAAAACGACCAAATAAATGAATAATTTGGCCCGTTGTATACTTGGTAAAGACATACATAGCTGTTCCAAAAGGATTTGTTGTCAAACTCTAGCTGAATTGAATGCACTGAAGTGACTATTTGATCAGCTGCTGCTTTTGTAGGTTCTCTCACTTATAAATTTCGACCTCATGTTAGTGTTTTTTTATGATATAGTTGTAAGAATAGATTCACCATAAAAACAGTATAAAATGAAAAGGTATATAACAGATTAATAATTGAATTAATTCCCATCAAGAATATTACTTTTAACATGCAGGCCAAAGACACCTCCAAAACAGAGATGGGAGAACTGTATTAGAATACACTTAAAGGATTTATCTTTAGAATCAGTCACAGAGGCTCATTCAATACACACATACACCCACCTCCCTTGCTCGGCCATGTCATTATGTCAATCACTTCCTGCTTGAGTGGGACCATCTGCCCTCTCAATGTCATACACCATGTGGATCACTGTGTAAAACCCCTGCTTAACTGTAACGTTTCCCAGAGTTAAAATTCTTGGTGAAAATGACATTTGTTTCTCTGTTTCCCTCAAAGCCCATCAGTTTAAAAAAAAAAAAAAAAATTCACAGGGGAAAATTAAGTCAAGATATTGGCTTCTGCTTATGTATATAGCAGTACAAGACTTAATTCCATTTTTAGCACCTGCATAAATTTACTACATAGCAAGAGCTTTTTACTTACAGATTCAATTAGTTAAAAAATTTTTAAGAAACTAATAATTTGTTTGGCTAGGGATCTGATTGCATTTCTCATCCATGAAGCATGACACTGGACCAGTTTTACAAGCACAATTGTTCAATTATATCCAAGCATATATACACTTATATTCAGCAGTAGAAAAATCTTCTGCGACCAATATTTTTAAAACATTCCAAACTAATCTATATTTCCTTTGAAAAAATCTCTTAGTTTAAGATGAACACACTTGGATAGTGTCAGGTGGATGTTGGTTAACCAGTACAGATAATGAAAAACAACACTCGGATACTCACAGAGGACAGCTTGGTAGGCTTCAGATAATTCCTAATCACAGATGTGTGCAGAAACTAGCTTAAACTGTGACAAGTTAGGAGTAATTTATCAACACAAAGTAACAGTGTCTGAAAGCCATAAATGGATGTCTGCTGTGCATACCTTTGAGTTGCTTTAATTGTATGCACAGCCCAGGTGTGCTATATTGATTGATGAGTCCTGCATGCAAGCCAAATTATGTGGTTGGACTACCTCCAAGAAAGCAGGGGGAGGGGCATCACAGCTGATACACATTTTATTCAAAACATGAACAAAAAAAGTTAGGGCTTTTTCTTTGAATGTCCTGTTATATGTGATTTAGATGTTGTGCAAGTATTTGTAAAAAACGAAAGTACTTCAATTTTTTTTATATCCTAGGTACATGACTTGTCCTGAGCTTTATTAATTTCTATAAGGGTTAAATTATTGATAAGGTTTCTTTTCTATTATTTTTATTAGGAGTAAGGACACGTAACAACAGGAACCAGTGACAGTTTTAAAGCAAATATCACATAACATCACATTTGTGTCACAGATAATGATTAAAAGATGTTAGTAAAACAAAAATAATGTGCATCCTGGAGACTGAAAAGTAAGACAACTGGTACCTGTGTCCTGCAAAAACATAATCAAGCAGAATAACAACAACAAAAATACAACTCGGATATGAACAACAAATAATACCTAAGGATACCTGTGTCACAAAAGTCTTTAAACTATTCACTACTTGCATTTTTTTTCAGAAAAAGATAAAAAATAATTACAAAAAGGTGAGAAGAACAAATCGGAGGGGAAAGACTGAAGAGAACAGAAGAATGTTGGATGTTCTCCAATTTTAGAAAAGACATGGTGTCATTAGACCACTGTTTATGGTAAGGAGCCATAGTTGACTTCCAGTGAAGAAGAAGACAATATCTTGCCAGTAAGAAAGTGACCGCTAACATATTTAATTTGATAAGGGTAAACTAGTTATAGTCTGGAAGCTCAAATATGGCAACATGGGGGTAAGTGTTCATTGAGAATATATTTGACATTGTATCAAAAAAAATCTACAAGGGAGTGGGCAACTAGCAAGAATAAAACATATGTGTTAAGTTACATGATGAAGCATTACATTTGTCGCATTTGTCAATGATACTGGAATAGATGTGTGTTTTCTGTTAAATTAAGCGTATGCTATTGTTATGAGTGCTGGACATGATACTTGACATCCTGTATCTATGTTTGAGACGCTGTAGTAAGAAAGGAAGGTGTTTTTGAGTTGCCTTGTTTAATTGACAGAACCAAATAAAGGCTCAGTCTGGCAGACAACACACATTTGCAAAGGCATGGAGGAGGTCTCTGCCACCTTTTAATCATTTAGGAGCCTGCATTTTAAGCTACTCTGTAGACAAAAAAAAATAGTGGCAGACAATATACTAATCATCTGTACACAATTTGTATAACTCTTATTTTATTTCTAAGGGCAAAAATATATTTTCATCTCAATACTTTCCTAAACAGAATTTAGGACACATGGCATCTTAAATGTATATCTGCTTAATCGGATGATTTAACTTTAGGCTGATTTCCTGAAAACATGTCCTGGAAGAGCCTGAGGGTGCACAAACAGTTCATAAGTTCATAAATCTGTGTACCAGTGGGATTGGGCGAAAAGGGATTGCTTTTTAAAAAACAGGAATTAATAGTAAAGCGTGCTCCATTTGAAATGTAAAGGATCATTAAAATATTGTTGACAGATGTACAGAAAGCATTAATCTTTTGGCAACTTAGCAACATTTTGAAACCAGTACACAACACATTTGCTCATCCAAGCACATTTAAAATCTAAATTCATGGCTCAAACATACTACATTGAGGGCACAATTCAGACAGCTGTGCAACCTCCACCTTTTAACTATATTTACAACAACTATTTGGTTAGTTTCTTCACTAGATTCATAAATCATTAAATAAATGCAATGCAAACATTCTCATCCAGTCCAGCAGATGGAAGCTATTTGCACCTGTTTTAGTATCAGGTCACAGTTTTACTCCCTTCAGCAACAAACACAACAGATATATTAAAGTGATCAAAGTGAAACGTGTTGCATTTTTTTAAATGTTTTACTAACAGATAACTCTATATCATGACCTAACAATGTAATCTATAAAACATAAAAAAGTGACTGGATGAATGCATTCCTAAATTGCTGAATTAAGTAGCAAACTATTGGAGTCAATAGATTTATGCATACCTTTAAGTAATTGATTTGGAGGTTTAAAAATGTATTGATTGAAATTCTAAATGTATCAGATTGCAGAATAATTGCATGAAGTATCTATAAATACATTGCAGTTCTAATTACTACACAGAAAGTACTCCTAGACCAGGGTTGGATGTTTCTTCCTGTTAAAAGGGAGTTGTTAAATTCTGCTGTCACCATATACTTGCTCAGTATGAAGGACTGCTGCAAAGTAAATGACTCCATGCAATCAACTGTGCAATGTAGTTGAATTTGCTTGCTCACCTGACCTCACTGAAAGACAGGTTGAATTCTGTTTTTATTTTAATTCTGTCCTATTATTTGCAAAAATCGGCAAGTTGCTTTGAGGGCCAGGCTTTAGCAGATTTGTTTTTGCATAATACAAATGCTTCAGTATTTTGGCAATAAGAGTTACTTGCTCTAGTTGTAATTGCTATAAACAAGGGGGGAACTTCCTCCTAAATGGATAATCCTCCATTTTAAATGTGGGCAAGCTGTGCTACTGCAGAGAGACACTTTTACTTGGTGAAACCCTTTTTGCAAATAGATCATACTCAGGCTTGCCCACCAGCAATAATCTTTGTGGATACCTAACCTAACTGTGTTTCTGATTGAGATTACTTTTTTTTTAACATATTGTTAAAGTTGATTATTTGTCAAGTATTTTTGTTTTTGTTTTACAACATATCAAAACAAAAATAAATCAAGCTATATATTTGGCACATCAATTAAGAAGCTAACAGTCAAAAATGTAAACCAAGCTAAGTGTGATATCAATCATAATTTTTCGACAAGCACGTTTGGAATTCAGTACTTTTCAGTTGACAAAAATAACATGAGCCGTGCTTGAATGATTTTGTAAAATGTGCTTCATTTGGCATGGCTTTGAAACCGTGTGATAGATCGACTGGCATCATGTAGCCTACCCAGCCTTTTGTGGTACAGGGAAAAAAGACTGTGCAAATGGCAGGTTCAACGATATATATTTCAGGCACATTTTAGAATGATAACACATTCTTTATTTAACCAGGAAATATCTAATAAATGTTTTCCTATTGCTGTTACAGGATATCGGTCTAAACAGCATAAAATTAACATGTAAAACATACCCTCATACAGAAAGAGTTATACAAACTATATACAGTTTAAATGACTGTAAAAATATAAAATCACAAAATAACTATCACAATTGGCATCAACTGCAGCTCAGCTAAGATTTTTCATTTATTAGGATCTTCATCAAGACCCTTGGCCATTATTGCATGATAATGTACAGATTTATGTGGGTGGGACTGTGGTCACAACATTCATTCAAACCTGCATGTCCTGTTTCTTTTCCAACAACAGAAACGCATACACTTGAAGTGATGAAGATAACTATAAAAAGGAAAGAAAATTAATCAGAAGATCAAAAAGCATACAACATTTTTTGTATCATTCATTACCATTGACAAGATAATAATGTTACAAAACAGGTTGTCAGCTAAAAAAATGCACAGCTAAAAAATGTGGTGATCTTATCAGGTTAAAATTGTTGTTTCTCAGCAAAAACAATTTAAAAGAGGTCTGTGATAAGGGAACTTTTAGGTCAAGATTTACACAGGAAATCTAAAATTTGCATTGAATGATACATAACTTAAATATCGGAATTAAAATCAGCTGTATTGATCAGGTTTTTGTGCACAAACATGGAATTTACCTACGATTGTATGCACTTAGAGTGTACGGACATTAATTATAAATATGTAAACTTTAGAGGAAATAAAATAGAAGATAAAAAAGCAATATGTACGGATGTGTTAGTACACCCAATATCTTGTTCTCCTACTCTTACCAGTTCAGTTATCCCTACTACTAAAAGATGATACTCTTACCACCATGTATCACCAACATAGTGTATTGCATGCAGGGAATAAATAAATAAATAAAGGCATTTTATACTCCTGTGATTTTTTCTTCTTCCTTTTTAAAGGTGTGTTGTAATCACGTGTTGTGCTTATTTTGTGCAGGCTGCCATGGTAATTGTTAAAATTCCATATTGAGTTTCAAACTACAGAAGGAACCAGTTCTTTTAAATTAAACTAAAAAAGTCGCAAAAATAAGCACAAAAAAAACAATGGTTGTTACGCAAAAGCAGGCTAAAGACAAGCTCTTCGGGGCTCAAAACTAGTAAACTGGTAAGCCGTTTGAGCATTTATTAGATATCTTTGATATCCAACTTTAAATCCATGTACTAGTACACACTTCATCCTCACTAGTAAGACAATTTGGCACACTAGTATAACGACTAGGGTGCACTAGTATAACGACTGTGTCTTACTTGTCACGTTTTTTCCACTACTAGTGCCACTTTTAGACTAGTAAACTACTGTGCAGCACTAGTGACACTACTAGACCCAACTAGTAGGCATGTGTCAAACACTAGTAGCCTCCTGGACCCTACTAGTACCGCAAAAATGGCCACTAGTGGCACATAGCGGCCACTCATAGCACTAGTGGGTACATAGCGGCCACTAGTAGCACTAGTGGGCATTTTTAGGCCACTAGTAGAACTAGTGGGTACATAGCAGCCACTAGTAGCACTAGTGGGCATTTTAAAGCCACTAGTGGGCACTTAATGGCCACTAGTAGCACTAGTGGGCATTTGAGGCCACTAGTAGGACTAGTGGGCACTTAACGTCCACTTGTAGCACTAGTGGCCACATAGCGGCCACTAGTGGCACTAGTGGGTACATAGCGGCCACTAGTAGCACTAGTGGGCATTTTGAGGCCACTAGTGGGCACTTAACGGCTACTAGTACCACTAGTGGGCATTTTGAGGCCACTAGTACCACTAGTGGGCACTTAACGGCCACTAGTACCACTAGTAGGCACATAGCGGCCACTAGTAGCACTAGTAGCACTAAGCTAAGAAGCAACTAGTAGTACTAGTGGGCACTTAACGGCTACTAGTACCACTAGTGGGTATTTTGAGGCCATTAGTAGAACTAGTGTGCACTTAACGGCCACTAGTACCACTAGTAGGCACATAGTGGCCACTAGAGGCCACTAGTAGCACTAGTGGCCTCTAAGCTAGTGCTACTAGTGGCTTCTAAGCTTAGTGCTACTAGTGGCCTCTAAGCTTTGCGCCACTAGTGCTACTAGTGGCCGCTATGTGCTTACTAGTGGCACTAGTGGCCATTAAGTGCCCACTAGTTCTACTAGTGGCCTCAAAATGTCCACTAGTGGTACTAGTGGCCGTTAAGTGCCCACTAGTGCTACTAGTGGCCTAAGCTAACATTAGCAGCTGACATTTGCAGGTACTGTATACAGCCAGGCCATGTTGCCATAACACTACACACTGTCTTAATCGCAAAATGACTAATAAAGCTGGCAACAATTAGCTGTCTTATTTTCTCACAGTGACAGCTTTAGAAAACTTGAAAACATAGCAGTACAAATGATAATAATATGCTGTTATGAACCAGAAAAGTTAGAAATGAGGGACTATGGAGGGAACGACACAAACTATTACATCAGTAATTCTGTGCATATCTTAGGCACTAAAATGTCCAGAATGCCACATGGAATATTTTATGGGTCTATCTGAATAAAATAGTTCTGATTAAGTTACCAAAAAAAGTTGGCACATCTTTCAGTATGACTGGTGTTAAACACTTTAGTATCCACTCAAGTGGCCACTTTTAGGCTTTAAGCACACAGTTTGAACATCCACCAATCAAAATCCATGTCCCACCCTCTTCATTTGCATGCAGTCCACTAGTCATACTAGTGACATTAGTGACTGCATGTTGCAACTTACATGTTAACTAGTAAAAGGCTAGAATGTCTACTAGTAACACTAGTGGACGTTAGTAACACACAATATTATGGTTTTACTAGTACCACTAGTAAAAGCCAAAAAGTCTACTAGTAGCACTAGTGAGACTTTTTTGATCTCACTAGTACCACTAGAAGAGGGCAACATGTCTACTAGTACTACTAGTAAGGACCAAAATGTGTACTAGTAGCACTAGTAAGTGGCAAAATATCCACTAGTAGCTCAAGTAGGGGACTTTTACACCTTACTAGTAGTACTAGTGAGATCAAAAATGTTCACTAGTGTTACTAGTGGCACAGAAAGTTTGTCTCACTCGTAAGCTTCTGAACGTCACATGTAAATCCTTTGGCTTTACTAGTGCTCATCTCTGCATCACTAGTTCGCAACTAGCACGCCACTAGTATGCAATTACACACTACTAGTGCGTCACTACACACTACTAGTGCAACATTTCTGTAACATGTGAGACATCTCTACACACTGGTAGGACAACTTTGGCATACTAGTAGGACAGCTACATCTTACTAGTGAGGACAAACTGTGCACTAGTTGACAATTATGTACCACTAGTGCTACTAGTGACATCATAAATTTCTACTAGTTAACATCTAGTGCTGCATTAGTAGTACTAGTAGCATACAGATGTCAACTTGTGCAAAGTTTTGCCTCACTAGTAAGATGTAGCTTTAATACTAGGATGCCAAAATTGTCCTACTAGTGTGTAGAAATGTCTCACATGTTACAGAAATGTTGCACTAGTAGTGTGTAGTCACGCCCTAGTAGTGTGTAATTGCATACTAGTGGCAATCTAGTTGAGAACTAGTGATGGGCAGATGCGCACTAGTACAGCCAAAGCCTTTACATGTGACATTCAGAAGTTCACTAGTGAGACAAACTTTCTTCAACTAGTTACAGTAGTAAAAAACAAAACCTTACCACTAGTAACACTAGTGAGCATTTTTGATCTCACTAGTACTACTAGTAAGGTGTAAAAGTCCCCTACTTGTGCTACTAGTGGATATTTTGCCACTTACTAGTGCTACTAGTGCACATTTTGGCCCTTACTAGTAGTACTAGTAAAGTAAAACATGACTCACTGGTAGCACTAGTAGACATGTTGACCTTTTCTTGTAGTACTATTAATATGATAAAAGTCTCACTAGTGCTACTAGTAGACTGTTTGGCTTTTACTAGTTTTACTAGTAAGGTAAAACACATCCTCACTAGTACCACTAGTGGATATTTTAGCTTTCACTAGTACTACTAGTGAGTATCTTCGTTGTTACTAGTAGTACTAGTAAGAAAGAAACCACTCCACTAGTACTACTAGTGGACATTTTGTCTCTTACCAGTACCTCTAGTGAGGTCAAAATGCCTTACTAGTGCTACTAGTGGGTATTTTTGCGCTACTAGTAGGGTCCAGGAGGCTACTAGTGCATGACACATGCCTACTAGTTGGGTCTAGTAGTGTCACTAGTGCTGCACAGTAGTTTACTAGTAAGGTTTTATTGCATACTAGTAGTCCAAAAGTGGCACTAGTAGTGGAAAAAACGTGACAAGTAAGACACAGTCGTTATACTAGTGCACCCTAGTCATTATACTAGTGTGACAAATTGTCTTACTAGTGAGGACAAGTGTGTACTAGTACATGGACTTAAAGTTGGATATCAAAGATATCTAATAAATGCTCCAACGGCTTTCCATACAACTACTGAATATGAATGTACTAATTCTAAACAAGATCCCTTGAAACAAATACAGAACAAATACAATGAGGATAATTAAGTTCTCCAAATAAACTCTGAATAGAGATGAAAGTGATTCTGCTACAGAGGAACATTCTTGAGACAACGAATATGTGGTTGCAGAGAATATAAAATCTGATTCCTGTAAAATTTGAATTCTTTAATACATCTATTGATCAACTGTTGATGTGAAAAAAACTACTTTAATCCTGAATGAGAACGCATGTGATCAGGATTAAAATTTATTATCAAAGCTTAAAAGTGATCTCAAAAAGAAAGTTTAGCCGGGATCCATAAACATTGTGCTGCACCTAGCAAGAACTCTATTTTCCATCTTACACATCTGATCAGTCTCATTCACAAAGCAAATAGCACTAATATCATGATGATAGAAATGAAACCATCAAGTGTAGCCTTTCCCCTTTTTTTGGATCAATTTAACTTTTCTTGTTCAATAAAATCTTCTGCCAGTACTACCGCAGGTACCATGTACTGACAATCCAGCAAGTTGCTTTTTCCCATTTCTTTTCCTAACCTGCAAATACTAGCTTAAAGCACAAGCAAATATTTTGCATGATTGTTTGTTGTAAATAACACTGGCGTTTGATGATTTTCAGGGGCAGTAAGGTATATTAATATAAACAAATATGTGCAACTTCTAATCCAAATGCTTTCATCGTATAATACTGAAATATATTCCAACTGTATCAGTGCATTAGTGTGCAAATATCTATTTGCAATGGCTTTCTTAGTTTGGAAGACATAAAACCTCTGCTTTGCTCTGCAGTTTGTGTGTTTTCAACCTGTACAGTCCTTTAGAGCTCTAGGTTGTTGTTTTTTAGCTGTCAAGGTAAATGATACAATTTTCTTTTTTAAATTCCTTGTCCATTGCAAAATGTGCACCTAATGAGAAGCATGTGATTAAAACTCTCACTGAATATACAGTGTGAGTTGGTCTAATCAAAGAGAGTTTTGCACACAAAAAAAGTTATGCCAAGAATATTTTTATTTGTCTAATTAGAATCTCTGTCTTTAATAAATATATTTTGTTTTTTGTTTTATTGTTTTTTTTTTACCAAGGAAATATCCATTTTGGCATTTAAATAATGCTTTGCCTTCGCAACACGAACATTTGCAGCTCAGATATTGCCAGCTTGTGATTAGCATTTCCGGAGAGGTCAAGATTAAGTGGGCAGCACAGGAAAGCTATGATAAGACTTGAAAGGTCTAAACACTTGCAAAATGGTGCCAGTAATTTCCCACCGATCATAATTCAAGGAGCAATTTTCTTTTTATGTGGTCCAAAACATAAAATTAGTGTTGATTTACAGGCGCTGGGTGGAACCTAAAATCTCTCAAGACCCATAGAGCACAGGGAGGAAGAAACTCCCCAGGGTTATTTCATGCAGAATCTTTCACTTGAAAAGAAAACACCTACACTGTGTTGGAATTGAGATAATCTTGTAACCAGCAAATTGAGCAACTAAAAGGGTCAATGCTGTAGAACGAAAGACCAAGGATTACAAAGAGCCAGAGGCAACACTCAGCATTGAAATGAGCTGTTTTTGCACTTTGTTGAGGTCATCAAGCAAAAACATTATCTACACTGAAAATCTCGGCATTTTTGTTGCATTTCCGATTACTTACAAACTGTTGAGGGTGATAACAGTAGCCAAAGGTGTCAGCTCTGAAATGCTTGTGGGAGTTGTGCAAAAGCCTGCATTAAACATTTGTGAAGTGGAAAGGTTTTTTTATACAAACCAATTTCATTTTATCCAACTCCTGCTGACATTTCCAAATATTTTGCTACACATAAGATGAGACCACGTTTGTAGTATGATTCACAATATAGCTGATTTTCTTTTTTTAACCATTTCATAATTATTTATCTAGTTTTTTGGCCCTTTATTTAGAATGCTTATATATACAAAAACAACATTTATTTTGCTTTGTATTTTTAAGCCTGTCTTCAATATTGCCTTTTCAACACATTGATATCACTTAAATGCTTTAACATTTTGTCACATTGCAATGACAAAATTCCCTCCTTTAAAAAAACACATTTTACATCTACATTCAATTGGGGTATTCTTCTTTGCATTCCTCCTTGTAAAATAGCTCCAGATCAAACTAATTAAATGGGAAGCATCGGTAAACATCAATTCCCAAGCCATGCCACTGGAATGTCAAACTAAATCACACACAGGGCCAAAACTTCAAACATGGACTATGTAATGATCCTACGTTTTGGTCCAAACACACTAAATTATTACTTCTTTATGGGAAAATTACTGCATTTATGGTCTGAAGTTTTAACTGTTGAGTATGTTATTTTTAAAGCAATCTTTCAATTTTACCAGCATGCTTTTTCTTTTACAACAAAACTGACATGCTTGGCATCAATTCTTTGCAACAGGTTTGGTAATGTGGGGTTTTAGGTTGAGCTGTGAAAAGTCCAAGAATTCTTTATAGCTGCTCATCAGTAGGAAAGTTTCTTCATTATAGAGAATAGTTGCTGGAACAAGTCTATGGCCAACTGAGTGAGTGCACAATGGGAGTGCCACAGGGATCTATCTTGGGACCATTATTGTTTAGTTTATATATAAATGACCTCCCATCTGTGTGTGATGATGTAGAGGTCCAGATTTATGCTGAAGACACTGTTATTTACGCAGATGGGAAGGACCATGAACAAGTAGCAATCAAACTATCAAAGGCAATGGACAAAATTTCTACATGGCTAATTGATTCATGTCTAACATTAAATGTTAGTAAAACTGCGACAATGTATTTTTCAACAAAACCAAACGAAAAACCACATCCCTTAATTGCAGTAAAAAGGGAAAAAATTGAAAATGTCAAACAGTTCAGATACCTTGGCATCATTTTAGATTTGAGACTAAGCTTTAAGAAACACATCAAAAAGGTATGCCATACAATAAAATATAATTTGTTTACATTTAAATCTATGAGAAATTCATTGACAATACAAGGAGCTCAAACCTACTTCAACGCAATGATATTACCTCACTTACTCTATCATGCTGGTCACAAGCCAACAAATCCACAACAAAACCTTTAGAATCTGTTTACAAGCAAGCACTTAGGGTTCTAGATAGGAAATTACGACAGTATCACCACTGTCAAATACTAACCAAATATAAAATGCTCAATTTCGAATATATAGTTAAGTCAGCCAATCTAAAGTTAGCTATTCAAGATTGATAATAATGTGGCACCCACACCACAAAAAAGGTTTGTCCAATTAACATCTGATCAGATGGTCAGAACAACAAGGTCAACAGTCAATGGCCAATGTACCATACCAAAACGAAAAACAGCATTAGGACAATTTGCATTTTCTTTTAAAACTATTTCAGAATGGAACAAACTTCCAACTGCACCAAAGCTATGTAAAGACTTAAAACGATTTTGTCTGGGTGTGAAACAACATTGTTTGGGAACTCAAACATGTCAGCATTGAAGAAGGAAGGAAAGGGAAAACGAAGGGAGGAAAAGGGAGGAAAGAAAGGAGAAAAGGGGAAAGGAAGAGAAAAGAGAAGAAAGACAAAGAAAGGAGAAAAGGGGAAAAATGAAAAGGGAAAAAAAATAACTACTACTACAGTTTATATCTGAGAAGGGTAGTGGGTGGGTATAGACTACAGAGGAACAAGTTTTCCCTTTGATAAAATGCAAAAAAATGTAAATGTATGTGTAAATGTTATGTATGTATGTACATGTATAGCTATATTTGTGTGGACCAACCTTTGACAGGCCACCAGCATTGTGGGGACATTTGTAGTTGTGAGGACATTTTGCCTGGTCCCCACAATGTTTAACTAGCTATTAAACTCTACTAGTTAGGTTTAGAGGTATGGTGTGAATTAGGTTTAGGTTAAGGTTAGGGTTAGGCGTGTATCAGTAATGGTTAGGTTTAGGGAAAGTGTCTGGGTTAGGCATAGTAAAATCAATGGAAGTCAATACGATGTCAACACAAGTATAGCAAGACATGCGTGTAGGTGTGTGTGTGTGTGTGTGTGTGTGTGTGGGTGTGTGTGTGTGCGCGCGTGTGCGTGTGTGTGTGTGTGTGTGTGTGTGTGTGTGTGTGTGTGTGTGTGTGTGTATGTATGTATGTGTGTATATGTTTGTGTATGTATGTATGTATGCATGTATGTATGTATGTATGTATGTATGTATGTATGTATGTATGTATGTATGTATGTATGTATGTATGTATGTGTGTGTGTATGTATGTATGTATGTATGTATGTATGTATGTATGTATGTATGTATGTATGTATGTATGTATGTATGTATGTATGTATGTATGTATATATATATATATATGTGTGTATGTGTATGTATATATATGTATGTATATTAATGTACATACTGTCTGTAAATATTACAAACTGTATTGTTTTATGCCTTTTGTAGTGTTTTGTAAATGTATGTCTTGGGGACTGCGGATGGAAATTAGCTCCAAGAGCTATAGTCTGGTGCAAAGCATCTTTTCATATACTGATTAATGCTCCTGTACATGTACCTGTCAAACAAACAAATAAACA
This sequence comes from Valencia hispanica, assembly GCA_963556495.2. NCBI lineage: Eukaryota > Metazoa > Chordata > Actinopteri > Cyprinodontiformes > Valenciidae > Valencia > Valencia hispanica. The sequence goes on from OY747704.1 coordinate 49,429,747, forward strand.
AACAAACAAACAAGCAGCACTTTACAGCAGATTGTAGGCTGAGTTGGAGGATTGATATAGTAGGGAAATCTGTACATACTATTTGCGCAGTGTGTTCAGTTTATCTGCTAAAAATGTACTTGGGAACACATCGAGCCCCCCCCCCCCCAAGCATACCGGTGGTAGGTAAATGAAATACAATTGCACCACAGGCCAGATGTGGGCATATGCATATCTAACAGGAAATCTTCCAGGATTTCCCTGTATTTTGCTCCACCCATCTTTCCTCAACTCATATCAGTTTATCCATCCCTACAGCAAAAGGATGATACTCTGTCACCATGTATCACCAACATAGTGTATTATATGGAGGTAAAAAAGAAATTAACAAATACTCTTCCTCAAATCTTACATTAAGACCAGATTCGAGGTGTGCACAATTAATAGATGTCTTTTCAACAAATCTTTCTTACCTGAGTTGTGGATCAATGCTGCTCATCCAGAGTCATCATGGGCCTGCCAGCCTAAGGTGGACTGACATTATTTTGTAGTTTTGCATTTGTTGCCATATACTTTCAGTTTTATTATATTGGACTGAACAGTCCATCTGAACAGATTCCAAATTTAAGATATTGTTTTATAACGTCTTCTTGAACCTTCTCCAATAATTTCTGAAGTGGTTGGACTTTTTAGTACTGTTCCAATATGTCTAGAGAACCTATACTTGTTTCCTTTACATATCTAAAAGCAATTATCTGAACAGAAAGACGTGGTATTGTTCATCATTGTAAGAAAACCTTTTAAAAAGTTTTTCAGAGATTGCTGAGATCAAGTACCTTGACTGGCTTTCAACTTTCACTCAGATCCTCCTCTTGGGTCTGATACAGTGAACAGAGTGTGGATGAAAACATTATAGTCCACATGAGGCTGCTTTGACCTATTAGAGTTTTACCATATAACTGCAGTAGATGCTGAAATTACTTTGATGAAGCACAATACTAGGCTCCATGTGAGTGTCAGACTATTTCAAATTCATAATCTATAAGTGAGGGGATGAGCCCACTGGAGCTATTGATCTCTGTAACTTTAAATTAGTTTGTAAAAACTTTTCCAAATGAGCACAAATTCTGTTTTGTGTAGCAGAGGTCCCCAGTGATTTATGTAGACATGGCTTTCGACCATAATGGTTGCTGCATATATAAACATTTTCTCAGAGGAAAAATAATAATGAATGTTATTTAGATGAAAAGCAGCTAATGCCTTTATCTAAAAAATGCCTAACAATATCATCATGGTTTAAATCCATTTTTTTATTGATGTTGCAGCTTTTTTTTTCATCCTCACAACACACCTGTTATAAGGCTCACTGCAACAGCCACCTGTTTATATCTTAGTGTAAAACATATCAAAGCCCATCATATTTGGGCTTTTGACTTGAGCTTCATCTCCCAGTATGAACAAGCTTGAGCTCTACATATAAGAGACACATGGGATGAATTTATCATAGAAGTCTCCTATCTGAATGAGTAGAAATGAGATCAGAAGAACCTAGCCTAATAAAACCAGTTAATTAGAGAGTTAATTACAGTGTTATGGAGTAAGTTGTAAATAGTTTTGTTCTGCAACCAGGTACATTTAGACTGCAACTCCATGAATTCTTATGTAAATGTCAAGCTCATTTCAGTCACATAATAACCATATGGCTTCTTTAGTGAATGTGACTTTCCTGGGAATCAAAAAATGTGTGAAAGTGTGATCTCGGAGCAGTACAGCGTCCTAGGGAAAAGAAGTGGCCAAAGGCTGGTCTTATCTTCGCTTGTGTATTTGAGCATGTTCTCATCTGCTTCAAAACTCCTGCATATTATAACTTACACAGTGCTTAGGATGGTTTCATTAGCGATGTGAAGCATTGTCTTCCTCACTTTGATTTTTTTTTGTCCGCTTCTTTAATTGCTCTTAAAATTTGTTTAAAAACATATTTATTACTATAGCTTTTAATTTGTCTTGATGTTAAGCTTGTATTCTAGAGTTTCTCTGTTGTTTGTACTGTCACATTGTCTATGTCTATGTCAATGCCCTGTTGGATGGGGGGCATCGACTGGGATGATCCTCCCAGTAACTGAACATCCACTGTGTCCTGTTATCAACTTTATTTATTTGCAAAAAATGTTTGGAATCATGTATGATTTTCATTCAACTTCTCATGTGTACACCACTTTGTTTTGGTCTTTCACGTGGAATTCCAATAAAATTGATTAATGTTTGTGGCTGTAATGTGACAAAATGTGGAAAAGTTCAAGGGGGCTGAATACTTTTGCAAGCCACTGTAACAGTGTATCATCAGCATAACTGTGAAAGTTAACTCCATGTCTTCTGATGACGCTGCCAAGAGGGAGCATATAAAGGTTAAAAAGCACTGGGCCTAAAATCAAACCCTGGGGCACACCACATGTGATCTTGTGGACCTTAGAGGAGCAGGTATCTAACCTTACCATAAAAGTCCTGTCTGTGAGATAGGATGTGAACCATTTATGAACAGCACCAGAGAGGCCGATCTGTTTTAAACGAGTTAAAAGAATAGTGTGGTCTACTGTATCAAAGGCAGCGCTTAGATCCAGTAGAACCAGTACTGTCACCTTCTGAGCATCATAATTTAATCTAAAATCATTAAAAAAAAATTAAAAGAGCTGTCTCTATGCTGTGGTTTACCCTAAAACCAGACTGAAATTTCTCCAGGAGATTATGAGCTTTATAAAATCATTAAGTTGATTTAAAACAAATTTTTCTGAAACTTTGCTTAAAAATGGTAAGTTAGATACCGGTCGGAATACCGGTCTATATTGCTCTTCTTTAGCAGGGGCCTCACTACCGCCCCTTTAAAGGCGGCAGGAAAGACCCCCATCTGAAGGGAACAATTCATCATGGTTAAAATCTCGTCTTTAAAAGATTCATAAAATTGCTTAAAAACCGGGTGGGAATCGGGTCCAGGGTACTTGTAGTGGGCCTCACTGAGGAGAAAACTTTATCAAGATCCTTCTTCTTACATACAAAGCCCTTAATAATCAAGCTCCATCATACATCAGATATCTAATTGTTCCATATGTTCCTAACAGAGCCCTTCACTCTTAGACTGCAGCTTTACTTGTAGTTCCTAGGATTTCTAAAAGTAGAATGGGAGGCAGATCTTTTAGTTATCAGGCTCCTCTCCTGTGGAACCAGCTCCCAGCTTTAGTCCGTGAGGCAGACACTCTGTTTACTTTTAAGGCCAGGCTTAAAACTTTCCTTTTTGATAAAGCTTATAGTTAGAGTGGCTTAGGTCATCCTGAGCTATCTCTGTAGTTATGCTGCTATAGGCTTAGACTGCTGGAGGACAGACTTAGCAATTTTCTTCACTCTGCTACTTCCTTTTCTCCTACGACTCTCCAGTTGTATTACAGTACATTCTGTTATTTCGACTGTTAACTTTGTTTTCTCTCAGTGTTTTTCTCTCCATAGAAAATATACCTGGTCTTGTATCCTGCTTGGCTGCAATGCCCTGTTGGACGGGGGGCATCGACTGGGATGATCATCTCAGTAACTGAACATCCACTGTGTCCTGTTATCAACTATTTACTTTCTGTAACATAGAAATTACTCTTATATCAGATCTTCTGTTCCTTCTGTGTCTCTGCTCTGTCTTCTCAAACCCCCAGACGGTCGTGGCAGATGGCCACTCCTACTGAGCCTGGTTCTGTTGGAGGTTTCTTCCTGTTAAAGGGGAGTTTTTCCTCTCCACCGTCGCTACATGCTTGCTCAGTATGAGGGATTGCTGAAGGATTGCTGTGGTTGGAAATCTGCCCAACCTCACGCCAATGACTGACGCAATCTGATGGGATTCCTTAAATAGGAAACTTTTTAACTGATTGGAATGTTTGTATAATTGAATTGAAATAACTTCTTGTTAAGTGCCTTGAGATGACATCTGTTGTGAATTGGCGCTATATAAGTAAACTGAATTGAATTGAATTGAATCAAGGGTCCCAGCTTCCACCAGGACAAAACTGTCCAGCGTTTCCTCTGGTAGAGACACACACTCAGATTTGTCTAAAACCATGTTACTCTGAGAAGATAAAATATTACATCTGATGGTTTCTACCTTTCCTCTGAAGTGGTTTGCAAACTCCTCACACAGAGTGTTTGAGGGGGTTTTCTGAAGTGCAGTAGAGGTATGATTGAGAAATGTTGTCAATGGTGGAAAACTGAATTTTGGGATTATTTTTATGTTCTGAGATTATTCTGGAGAAGTATGCATTTCTGGAATTTCTTACAGCGTTATTGTTATGATTTGAGATGTTCTATGTATATCTGATGATTTATTGTGATTTTGTTTTTCCTCCATTTCCTTTCTGCCACCCTGCAGCTCCTCTTTAATTTCTTAAGGTTTTCATTTCTCCATGGTATAGTATGTTTTGAATAAGTTTTTACAACTTTTGAAACCTTGTTTTCTCTGAAGCCATCTTGTCAAGGGACTTATGAACACAAGGTAATTGCAAGGGGAACCCAAATATCTCCAATTAACTGTAACTTACTGTAATTAAGTGTGTGGTAGGGTAGAAAACTGGCATTATTCAGTGACAGGATTAGCAGCAGCTAGTTTCCTCTCCATGTTTGGCAGCAACAGCTCAGCTTATCCAAAATAAACCATTATTACTATTCCTACGTTTTCCATCAAAATTCAGTGTGCTTGATGAGAGTATTGTATTACAAAACTACCTGTCTTTTTAAAAATGTATTTTGTTGTTGTTACTATCCCATTTACAAGACAAATGCAATACAATTCATTCCAATGCAATTCAATACAACTCAATTAAGTACAGAAAAGTAGATCACATGTTTGCCTCTCAAGGTAAGGATTACCTCTGATTAGCTATAGAAGATTGAAGATCCTGCTATGCAGGAAAAGAGGTATGGAACACTGATTACAAGGTAGACAACTGACCATGCTGACCAATTAACGACACACAGAATGCAGTGTGCTTTCAAGACCAAGGCTTGGAAGCAGAGCAGTTAGCTCGGCATGGTTTAGACCTGGCATTCAAGAAAAACAACTATACAACTTCCTTTTCTTGAAAATGATAATCAAATCCTTGGGATAAAAGGAGGGATTATTTACTGCTTCAAGTACAGACAGCATGTAAATGGGCACAGAATATACTGCAATGTTTTGTTGTTAAACTAGCTCCATGGCATTTTTTTCATCTAGTTGGAGATACTAATGGGCAAAAATAGAGCAAATTGGTGGGTTTGCTGTATCTTCCCTCTATGGCACATCTCTGAATTTAAACTCCAAGAAGTAACAAAAACTGGGGAGAATCTTACCACCCATTTATCAGTGCAGTAATTGACTTCCATGTATATTGTGAACACAGACTTGTGAAGAGAAATTGCTGACCAAAAAGTCACAGATTTCTGATATTTATTTTCCCTATTGGTAGGGCATCTGGAGATGTTACAGGTACTGGTCCCTTCCCAAGTAGTTGATCTCCTCCGCCTAAAGGAGGATACTTTTTTTTATTAATATCCCTAGGATATGATAGACATAGTTATGTTTCATTATGTATGTTTAATAAACAGCTGAAGCCAGATCTTTACATACACTGGGTGACCAGATGTCATACGGTCGTATGGACAGACAATAAATACCAATATTGACTGTAAAAAAACACGACTGACATAATGTACACAGTATTAGGGTGATTTGCTGGCTTTAACAAACAATTTGCTGGCGAGTTACTTTTAACAGATTCTGACATGGATTCATAAGCATTTTCATCCATTGCAATGGCTTAGCCTTACATGTTTGATCTAGAATATGTTAGGTAACATGGGTGCAAGGACCATGTGGTGGCAAGGACAGTGATTGTATCCAGAATCAAAACCGTATGCATCTGTTCATATTCCATTGTAATTTTATTCATTTGACTGATGTCCTTCCTTGATTAATACTGGTAAAAAATGTATTTTACTGCTATTGCATTTATATGTGTCATTCCAACACAGCACAAGTAGTATTAAAAAATTGACGGTGGCTTATAATGATAGCATGAGACTCATGATGAGAGCGTCAAGGAGCTCTAGTGCTAGCCACATGTTTGTCACCATCGGAGTGCCTACCTGTTCTGCTGTCTTGCGTAATATGATGTACAAATTCATGTATAGGGTTACTGGGTCAGAAAATGGCTTAATTGATGGTGTAGCTAATCCTGTGAGCAGTTCTGTCAGATTCTCATCAACTCTATGGAATCACTGGCGGAATTGCCTGTATGTTAGACATTGAATGTGTAGTATATGTATTTATGTGTGAGTGTGGGTATGTACATATTGTATTGCAGTATTGTAGTTGTATTTTTAATGTTGTACTGTGTTTTTTTGTAGTTGATATGGATCCCCCTGGGTCTGAAATAAATAAATAAATAAAAACAGCAGTCATAGGTAACAAACACATCTACTGATATAAGCATTGCAACTCTATCATGAACAGAGCAGAGCTTTTATTTGTGTGACTTGTGCAGGCCTGATTAAAGTGCTGTATTAACTACAATGAATGCCGCGCTTCCTACTGCAATTAATAATGTACCCTGGATCATGTTTCATTTGCTGTCATGCTGTGGAGATGGCTGGTATAAGTGGAACCATCATCAGTCCATCTGCTTGGTAATCATTCTTGGCATTTGTCGTGAACGATGTACCTGGTTTGCAGGTCAAAGCATATATAGTTAATGCTTGAAAATAAAGTCTGCCTGTTCCAGTACCCCTTGGGCTTCTTCATGACCCGCTTCCATGCTCTAATTTGTTGCCTGGAAACATAGTGGCTTTAAGCTGAACATAATACTAGTAATACAAATGTATAGCTTAAGCTTAAAAACTAAGTTAGCTTGAAGAAGGCAACCAATCTAAATAAACTTTACCATTTTGGATACGCAAATAACCAAATTTTGGTAGAGGTACAATCTACGAAATGGATGATACTGATCTTTTTTTTCCAATTATGTAATTAATATAAAGCATCAACAGGCATTTTTGTTTTCTTTAAACCTTAGGAGTAATTACTAAACAGTATTTAAACTCCTCTACTCTTGCTTTCCATTAACTCTTTTTATTCAAAGTAAAAAATAGTCTAACTACAGGCACAGCACAGCATTTTGAACCTGGTCCAACAAAGAATTAGCTAAATTATTATTTGTCTGTAGTCCCAAAGCAAATGGCTTTTTACCCATGCTCAATTTAGACTGAGAGTCCACACCATCACACAGGAACCTTTTCCTTTAAGTTTGTTGATTTTAATTTTCCCTCTGAAGTCTGAAATTAAAGATTGTATCTTACCATGAATCTGAAGCGGTCAAAGACACCTCTGGCTTTCACCGCTTGCATCATTCCCATGAGTCTGCTGCTTGCATACCTTTTTGGTTTTAAGTTGGTTTCTTTGGTTATACAGATGTCACAGTTGTTATTTAAGCTTGAAACCTGCAAGAGTTGTGAAAACTATTCATTCAAGAGATTCATATATTAAAGCGAGGGATAAAGGTTTGTGACATATGTCATTGAGCATTATTTCTGATGCAAGTTGGGACAATAAGTGTCAGTAGTCTGTATTTTATTCACAGATACTCAACTGTGTGAAGTTAATTAAAAGCTGTGTGTTTGTTTTGGTTTTTCTCCACTGTATGCAGATAATGTATTCTGTAAATCAGTTTGTTCCCATTAACTTGTTAATTAGACACATTGTTGGTCCAGTTTGGTCTCAGAGCAAATTATATAACTGGCACGAGAGAACATTTATTTATTAGTACACATTAATTCATTGTGGTCCTCAGCACAAGTGCTATTACATTCTATAAAGTTATGAAGTTAATGGCATATGGTCAAAATGATTGCCAGGGTATAGTTTGTCACATAGGTTCTGAGATTTTCCTAATTCTACTGAATATAGCTATGTGAAATCAAACAGAAAATGGCAGCATTAATATATGTCATTTGCTTAAATAGATTAAGATATCATCTTCCATTATAAAACTGACAGTCAACCGGGAAACCTTTAGCATTTCAGTTCTAACATCTTATTTGCTTCTAAGTCCTTTAATGGTGGGTTTAGTTAGTGGATCTCTAGAGCAAGGCGCGTGGGACATCCTAGAAACCTCATGGGGCCAGCATCAGTCCAAAGGTGTCCTGAAAGCAATTGATGCATAATAAAGGGCTGTCCTAGTGTTGTGCAGGTTCACCCTTAAAATATGTTTAAACCACAGAAATGTATGTTCATAGTTCACCATCAAAACCTTCTACACTAAATATAAAATTATCCAACCAGTTCTAATTCCTTTGTGTTTATTTAGAAAAAACATGGAGCATTACATCCTGGGTAAACAACCATATTGATCATCGGAGATCAGATACCATTTGCAAGCTGGGATTGTCTAGCTTATTTACATCTCTTTAATTCTACTTCTTCAAATAAACTACAAGCACTGTTGCTAGCAACAAGGTCTTGGGTTTGAATCCCAGCTTGGGTCCTTTTGCATGTGGTTTGCATATTTTCGCTGTTCTCCTCTCCCCCTTTTTTTCTCTTGTGTTCTCCGGTTGTCAAGGATGTGTGTGAAGTATGGACCCAAACGCAGACGCTGAGGAAGTGCAGGATGTTTATTAAAGGTGGAGGTGATGGTGATGATGATAAAGAGGACGACGACAGGAACGGAGAGACTGGACATCGGGCAGGAACGAGACAGCAGGGAAGGCACACGAGACATCAATAGTAATGATCCGGCACTGAGTGAAATAAAGTGATGGGTTTTAAAGGCAGGAGGTGAGTAGGATCAGGTGTGAATGATTGGAGAGACAGGTGAGGACAATGAGTGAATAGGGCAGCGTGACACCGGTTTTCTTCTAACAGGGCAAAAATATACATGTTAAGTTTTTTTGGTCACTTTAAATTGCATTTACATATGTATGAGTGAGTTGACAGTTCTTTGTCCCACGTGTCATTGTTGTGTCCTGTGATATACTCAACTTCTTGCCAAATAACCCCTAGAGATAAGCATCAACAGTCTATGAATCTTGCTGGTCCCCGCGAAAAGTTTCTGTCTGGGATTTGAATCAAGGGCCTTGTTACTGTGAGGCAGAAGAGATATGACATTTTTATGTTAACTAATTGTGAGCTTAAGATGGGTAAAGACACATTTGTACATTTCCCTGTGAGAAAATACATGGATGCTTCTCCATGTGTCTTAACCTCTGATAGGAAAGTGCATAACACCCTTTTTTATTTAAATTGCAGTTAATTGATTAAACATGTTAAACCTTCTCTAATGAACTACTTTCCTTAGTGTTTCAGGGTAACACAGTGAATGGCAGCAATTCTATCTCTAACCCTTCAGAAATTGATGATCTGGTTCACAGCGTTACGTCCTCATTGCGTTTGACATTAGATAGTGTAGCCCCCTTAAAAAAGAAAGTGGCTAGCCATAGGAGGCTGACTCCTTGGTTCAATGCAGAGTTGGGTACTTTAAAGCAGAATACTAGGAAGTTGGAGAGAAAATGGCGCTCTACACACCTAGAGGATTCCTATTTAACCTGGAATAACAGTCTACTGCTGTATAAAAAGACCCTTCAACAAGCTAGAACAGCATATTTTTTATCATTTATAGAGGCAAATAAAAACAATCCTAGGTTTCTTTTTAGTACAGTTGCCAAACTGACACAGAGTCATAGCTCTGTTGAGCCAACTATTCCCCCAGCTCTTAGCAGTGATGACTTTATGGGATTCTTCATAAATAAAATTCATTCCATTAAAAATAAAATCATTGGCATCCTCCCAAACATGATTAGTTCTTCCTCAGTAAATGAGGCAGTATCGGAAAGAACTGTAGAACCTCAGTTGTGCTTAGGCTGTTTTGATTCAGTCGAGCTTTCGGAATTATCAAAAATATTAGCCTCATCTAAACCTTCAACTTGTATGTTGGACCCAATTCCAACCAAATTATTTAAAGAAGTGTTCCATTTGGTTCCTGGCCCCATTTTGGATATGATGAATCTATCCTTAGTAAACGGATACGTACCACAGGAATTTAAAATAGCTGTAATTAAACTTTTACTCAAGAAACCTTCCCTTGATCAAGATGACTTAGTGAATTACAGACCTATATCTAACCTTCCTTTCTCATCCAAAGTCCTTGAGAAAATTGTTGCTAATCAAGTCTGTGAGCATCTAAACAGTAACGAGCTGTTTGAAGAGTTTCAGTCAGGTTTTAGAGCTCATCATAGCACTGAAACAGCACTGGTGAAGGTTACAAATGATATTCTCATGGCCTCAGATAATGGACTTGTGTCTGTTCTGGTTTTGTTAGATCTCAGTGCTGCTTTTGATACAGTCGATCATAATATTCTCCTAGAAAGGCTTGAACATGTTACAGGGATCAAAGGAACAGCACTAGGCTGGTTTAAATCATATTTGTCTGATAGATTCCAGTTTGTTCATCTAAATGATAAATCTTCTTCACTCTCAAGGGTTACTTGTGGAGTTCCACAGGGTTCTGTGCTTGGACCAATTCTGTTCACCATATATATGCTCCCAATTGGTAGAATCATTAGACAGCATGGGATACATTTCCACAGCTATGCAGATGATACACAACTATATTTATCCATTAATCCTGATGAACCCAGTCAGTTAGGTAGATTACAGGCATGTCTGGAAGACATAAAAACATGGATGACCCTAAACTTTTTGCTTTTAAATTCTGACAAAACAGAAGTTGCTGTCTTTGGACCAGAAGTTCTTAAACAGAAACTGATTAGTCAATCACTTCATCTGGATGGCATTAAATTGGCCCCCAGTAATAACGTAAAGAACCTCTGCGTTATTTTTGACCGAGACTTGACATTTAAATCCCATATTAAACAGGTTTCTAGTATTTCTTTCTTTCACCTCCAGAATATTGCTAAAATTTGAAACATCCTGTCCAGGAGTGATGCTGAGAAACTAGTCCATGCGTTACCTGAAGGCTGGACTACTGTAATTCTTTACTATCAGGAAGTCAACAAAATGCCATTAAAAGCCTTCAGTTGATCCAAAATGCTGCAGCAAGAGTTCTGATGAATTTTAAAAAGAGAGATCACATTTCTCCTGTTTTAGCTTCCCTTCATTGGCTCCCTGTTAAATCCAGAATAAAATTTAAGATCCTTCTTCTTACATACAAAGCCCTTAATAATCAAGCTCCATCATACATCAGAGATCTAATTGTTCCATATGTTCCTAACAGAGCCCTTCGCTCTCAGACTGCAGGTTTACTTGTAGTTCCTAGGATTTCTAAAAGTAGAATGGGAGGCAGATCTTTTAGTTATCAGGCTCTTCTCCTGTGGAACCAGCTCCCAGCTTTAATCCGTGAGGCAGACACTCTGTTTACTTTTAAGGCCAGGCTTAAAACTTTCTTTTTTGATAAAGCTTATAGTTAGAGTGGCTAAGGTCTTCCTGAGCTATCTCTGTAGCTATTCTGCTATAGGCTTAGACTGCTGGAGGACAGACTTACCAATTTGCTTCACTCTGCTACTTCCTTTTCTCCTACGACTCTCCAGTTGTATTACAGTACATTCTGTTATTTCGACTGTTAACTTTATTTTCTCTCCATAGAAGATATATCTGGTCCGATATCCTGCTTGGCTGCAATGCCCTGTTGGACGGGGGGCATTGACTGGGATGATCCTCCCGGTAACTGAACATCCACTGTGTCCTGTTATCAACTTTTTACTTTCTGTAACATAGAAAGTTCTCTTATATCAGATCTTCTGTTCCTTCTGAGTTTCTGCTCTGTCTTCTCAAACCCCCAGACGGTCGTGGCAGATGGCCATTCCTACTGAGCCTGGTTCTGTTGGAGGTTTCTTCCTGTTAAGGGGGAGTTTTTCCTCTCCAGTGTCGCTACATGCTTGCTCAGTATGAGGGATTGCTGAAGGATTGCTGTGGTTGGAAAGTCTGCATCAACGGGGCCCAACCTCACGCCAATGACTGACGCAATCTGCTGGGATTCCTTAAATTGGAAACTTTTTAACTGATTGGAATGTTTGTATAAATGTATTGAAATTACTTCTTGTTAAGTACCTTGACATCTGTTGTGAATTGGCGCTATATAAATAAACTCAATTGAATTTAATTTAATTTAATTTAATTGAACCTACAAGTTCCATATCAAGATTCATTACCTAATGCTTGTCAAAAGTGTCAACATTTTGTTACCTTCACCAAGTAGGTTATGTTTTCACCAGGGTTTGTCTGCTTGTTTGTTTGTTAGTTAGTTAGTTAGTTAGTTAGTTAGTTAGTTAGTTAGTTAGTTAGTTAGTTAGTTAGTTAGTTAGTTAGTTAGTTAGTTAGCAACATAACATAAAAAGTTATAGATGGATTTTTCTGACATTTTCAGGAAATGTGCTTTGCAAAAAATACTTTGCTTCTTAAGACAAATAGGAAATCAGCTACTCACATCTCCATCAAAATGGAGAGGAAAGGAGATTTAGGATTTAAGAGAATTTAATGTGGTATGGCTGCTAGTGCTAGACAGGTTAGTCTGATCTACTGAGAATTAATCTTCTGGGTTTTACAGAAAATTCTCAAACAATGGGGAAATTATCCAGCGAGTATTTGTTGTGTGAACACAAATGCCTTGCTGATGTCATAAAAGCCTGGGCAGACTGTCAGAAAGACAACAGTTCTCAAAAAACAGTCTAAACAGGTTACCTGAAGGTTGATGAAGCACAGCATTCAGTTGGGTTAATATAACATGGCAGTACACATAGTTTAGGAGGTCAGTTCGAAGGGAACACGAACCCACATCAGAGCTCAGAAGACTGGCACAGAGCACCCAACATGTTGGACCTTAAAACAGATAACTGTAGTGATAAACACCACACTGGGTGCAACTTTTGTCAGCTAAGAATAGGATTCAATTCACAAATGCTCACCAAAGCTGGCCCATAACAGATTGGAAAAACAATACCTAGTCGGATACGTTTTGATTTTAGCTGATATATTCAGAGGGTAGGGTCAGAATTTGAAGTAGGAAGAGATGCATACATCCTTCCTTGTACCAACTGTTCAAGCTGGAGGAGGTGATATTATGAAGGGGTACATTTTTAGGGCACACTTTAAGCACCTTATACTAGTTAAGCACTATTTGAATACCATATTCAACTATATGATCACCATCATTTATAATCATCATCCAACTATGATGGCTACTTCCAGTAGCATAATGCACAACATGACAAAAAAGTCAATCTCAATGATGGCATGGTCTTGTTTTAGAGCATTGCTGCTTTCCATCACACGCTATAAAAACAAAAAATTGTTAAAGGACCAGAGTTGTTTCTCCTTGGTCAATATCAAAAGAATAATAAATTGACTTTCTAAACTTAATGTCAAAGCAACATAAGCTGCATTAATAGCAACATTAATGATGTCTCAGGGCACAGCGTGAGTCATGCTGTTTGTTTTTTTTATTAATTAACAATCCTGTCTCATGGGACAGATGCTTAGAGATAAATGGTTACTAACCATAATAGGCTAAAGTTAGTGTTATGAAATGAAGCTGTTGTGTTGTTGCTGAACCACCCTGATGTTTCTTGAAAACAAGATGTCTGATTCAGTCCAGACATTAAAAAAACACACAAAACACAAACATATGAATTAATTTTTTAATGCTCTTTTTTCTCTCTTCTGGACAGAAGAACAAATTCAAATGTTGCACAAAAAACACAAATTTTATAACAAGGCCTAGATTTGAGTTCAGTGACATTCAGTTCAACAACAGAAACTAAATCATTTCTTGAAGGGTAGAAAACTTTAGAAACGTTTTTTGTACAAATTATACACATGACGACTCATTACGAGTTCAAATGACAGATGTGCTCCTTTTAGACAGCATTGTTTGTCATAAGAATGATGATCCCGGTGATCATGAGGAACATTAGATTGATTTCGAGGATGAGGTTGCAGAGGTGATTCGTCATAAGTCAGGAAAAGAAGCATGATATATCAGACAATGATTGCAGCAAAGCATTTTAAAGAAGTGGAGTTGCTAAAAGAAATGGTACAGATTAATGTAAAAAGGGGTGAGCATTGAACAAGAAATTATTATTTTTCACAGCAAGCAGTTTCGATTCAAATGATAGAAGCAGATTCAGAGCACATTAAAATAAAAATTTGTTGTTGTCACCTTCCGAATAAAGGTTACACTGAATTTACGGTTAATCTGTTTATGTTAGATCAACTTTCCGCTCCTGGAAAAGCTGCCTCTAATTGACATCATCCTGTACATTCTCAAGTTTGACTTTTATTCAATAACATAAAAAGTTTCATTTTTATTTATTTTGTTTTATTTCCAAACTAAATCTAATTAGAACAAATCAACAGGATTAATGTGCTATGCAAAAGTATTCATGCCCCTTAAAGTGGTCCATCTTTTGTCTTGTCACAATCACAACCTTCAAAATATTTTATTGGAATTTATGTAATAGATCAACACAAAGTAGTGCATAACTGTGAAGAGGAAGAATAAAGTTTTCACTTTTTTTGTTTCTGCAAAACAAGAAAATTGTGTTGTGCATTTGTACTTAGCCCTTTTGCTCTTATTCCCCTAAACAATGTGCAATGCCACTGATTGCCTTCAGAAGTCATCTAATTAGTAAAGTGTCCATTTGTGTGTAAAATTTGTGTGTATAAATCCGGCTGTTCTATGAAGGCTTTTGAGGATTTTTTAGGGAACATTGGTGAACAAACAGCATAATGAAGAAGAAGGAAAACAACCGGTCAAGAATAAAGTTTTGAAAAGGTCTAAAGCTGGGTGAGCCTATCAAACAATATCCCAAAAATTAAATATTTTACAGAGCACTTTTGAATCCATCTTCTGAAAATGGAAAATTTGGCACAACTGCAGATTTAATAAGACAAGGCTTTCAACCTAAGCTAACAATCAAGGAGCGCATTGATCAATGAAGCAGCCTAGAAGTCTGCAATAACAGCACAGGTGGAAAAATTGGTTTTCAGGACAACTATTTTTCATGCACAAGTCTGGACTTTTTGTAAGAGTCACAAGAAAAAAAGCCATTGCTGAAAGAAAGACCGAATAAGTTAAATTTGCCAATTGCCCCAGATCATGTGGATACAGTGAAGCACATTTCACAAAATAATGTGAAAGAAGCTGCTCTGACCAGATGAGATCAAAGTTAAACTTCCTGGCCTGTACTTGCTCTACGCATGTTCACTTATACATAATCCAGAAGGCTGAAGGTCATAACAGCACAGGTTCAAATTTCATTATTTAACCTTTTAGTTTGATGCCAGAGGCAACCCTGATTTTTAAAAATGAGTCACCCGATGACTGCTGGATATAGGCACTAGCCTCCCTGCAACCCTGCATAGGATAGACGATATAGATAGTGGGTGGATGGAGTCACTCAATTAGTGATATGCTTTTTGTAAAGCACATGTAAAGCACACAAGCCTGGCACATGTGGGCAACTATCTTCTTCATAGGGTATGTCTGGAATGTCGAGGCAGGGCAAGTGATTAAAAATAAATAAAGAAAATAAAACATTTTTGGCCCACATAAAAATAATGCTATATGTGAATTTCTTTAGTTCCAAACATATTTATGTGTTAGGATGGCCCAGTAAAAGTCCAGACTTAACTTTAATTGGGAATCTTTACTTAAAAAAGACTTGGAAATTGCTGTTTTCAGAGATACTCTCTCTTCAATCTGACTGAATTTAAACTATTTTACAAAAAAAGTTCAGACTCTGGCTATCCAAAACTAGTAGAGACATGGCTTTTCCAGTTTTCTGACCATGTTGTGTCATTCTTACTGTCAGCAATGAGCTTAGAGGAATTATGAGTGGGGAAAAAAATCTTTCCTTTTCACAAACTCATCTGAGTTAGTCATGGAAAGCTGGTTCTTCCCTATATTACTTTTCATGTGTCACCAATGAATATTTTGTTTTGATACAGAAAATTAGGCAAGCAGGAGAACCGAGAATGTCTCAGTTTCCTGTCAAATGCTGCTTTTCTTCGCTCTAAATTAATTTTTTCACGGTTTTCCTTTTTGATGTTGTGTGTTTGTGTTTGATTTCTTCATGGTTCCATTAGCCAAGTTTATGTAGGAAGGTTAATGGGAGTTGGAGAAAAGTAAGTCTAATGCTGATTGCTGTCTGCCCACGCTGTGTGCACTCACACACAATGAACTGCTTTTAAAATTAAACCTTTAAAACCGCTCTCAAAGATTTCAACTATTATGTTTGATTTTGTTGGTTTTTTAAACATTTTTTTTAAACAATAAATTAAAACTTGCACACAATGCAGCTATCACATTGTTATTTTGGGCTGTCTTTTGAGCTTTTAAGGACAATAATCACTTGAAGCAAAGTGATGTGCCTCTACGTTCTGTCAGAATATATTCCAACAATTTACAAAAATGTAAATAAATCAATAAAAATATCAAATGTGAAAATTGTCCTATCAATTGGAAAAAAGTGTCTGTATTTCCAACCATTTTAACGGCGGTCTCAGGCTTGTGCTTCACTCACATAATGTATTGTACCATGCGTATCCCTTACACCATACATATCCCTTAAAGCTTTTTTTTTTCATATTGTCACATTGCATACGCAAACTAGATTCTATTTCATTAAGATTTGGTAGCCTAACATTGTAAAGTAGAAGGAAAATAATACATGGTAAACCCTATTGCAGAAAGAAGGTTCTTTCACACTGTTTCCAGCTAGTGTACACAGCCAACATGTGGGAGAAATAAAACCAAAATGTAACATTTTACTTTTTATCAAAGGTGCTATGTTTGGAGGGAAAATGACACCTTCACATCCTCTTTAACAGATCATCACTACATTGGAACATAGTGGTGTCAGTATCATGATGTGGGGATCCTTTACTCAGTGGGGACAGGGAAGCTGGTCATAGATGATAAGAAGATGGGTGGATCTATAAACGAAAACAGTTTGAGGTCTTGTAAAAGCTTTAAGACTGGAGGATATTCACCTTAAAGCACGCCATAAAACTTTAAACATAATATCAGTTCTAGAGGGAATGTTTTTGTTCAAAGCCAATTAATGTGTTAGAATTGACTAGTTAAAGTGTATATTCTGTGAATCTGACCTGAGAATTTAAATTGTTGTTTACAGAAACTTTTCATCTCATATGACTGGACTTGAGCTATTTTCTTCAGAAAATTGAAAAATATTCATTTTGAGCTGATAGGGGCAAATCCCAAAACACTTGGACCTGTCAGTGCAGTAAAACGCATTCCTCTCTTTTCAGGTTTTTATATGGGTAAAAAAAATTGAAAACCATAAATAACTTTTTTCTACCTTCATTACCATGCACTACCCTGTATTGCTCTACATTTAGAAAATTTATATGGAATACACTCAAGCTGTGGCATTTAAAACATGACAAACAGTTGCAAGTATGAATTGTGAAAGTGGTTTCAAAAGAAACCTTTTTTATAACTTAAGTTGGAAATGAATTCTCACTGAAGAGTACAAAAGGAAGCCACTGAAAACTTAATCTTTATTGACAAATCATACTCATTAAAGGAAATTTGCAAAAACTTCAATGTGAGAGTTGCATATGTTTTCAAAACAAAAGAGAGCCTGGTTATCTGAAAAAATGAAATAAAATAATAAATAATCACTTTAGTAAAATACTGAACTGTGTGTTCTCTTTGTCATTTATTGCATAGCCTTGTGGTTATTACACCTGTGTGTGGGAAGAGTTTGAATAGCCAGTTAGTTCACTGTTTCCAACAAACATAAATATATATTTTCAGTCTGGTTATATTTTTGTGGTTTTGCCTGTGCAAGCAGAGTGTAGGTTTATTAGAAGAAGAAAATGCATCCCTTGGTTATTGAGTGATTCAGATGCAAATTCTTCACAGAAAAGAACAACACATTCATTCCACCAGAGGCAAATATCAATAGAGGTATTTAACATTCTTGTGGTTGGTATCGTTTTAAAAAAAATTTATTCCATTCTTTCTCAGTCAGTTGGAAGAGATTAATTTGCCTCTTCAGACAAATGTGTGTGCCAATTTCTAAGTTAGCAGACCATGTAATAGAATCAGTTAAACTCACATGTTGTTATTGGAAAGCATAAATATTCTCCTTTGACTCTCACAATCTTTCTAGAATTTTCAGGAGCTACAACACTCTTAAGCATGACTTGCAACAAAAAGAACAAACATGTATTTTTTTCAGTTCACAATTTCTTTATAAGATTTATAACACGGGATTGACAAATGTTCTAGTAAAACTCAAATCTGTGTAAAATGTTAGATTTTTGAAACATTGTGCAGCTAATTCTGTTGTGCATGCATTTAGTCATAACTGGTGAAAATCTTCTTGTCACAGGTAAAATTAACGTTTTGTATTACAACCTTTGTCACTGAAATGGCCCTAAACAAGGCACTTAACTTTCAACAGCGCAAATGCAGCAGATTAGTGGCCACTTACAGAGTAAAGCGTCTTTGTCGTAGTCAAGTCGCAAATTACAGCATTTATATTTTCTGTTAACGCTGCTTGACTAACATGTTGTGCTTATTTGCTTTTGTAGATATAGTATAAAACAAAACACATTGACTTGACTGTGTTTTATTCTCTGTTTCCAATTAATGTGATATTGTGTGATCCACAGGGTAAGTAAAGTTCATACCAACTGGCAGAAATTGATTCTGTGATGAAACACAGGCATGAAACCCTTTGTCCTTGTAAAAACCACAATCTTTTCCTGGCACCAGGATTGGAACCTTAAGGCAACCAATTAGGTTGCTCAAACCCAGTTAAAACATCAGTAAAAACACAAAGAGAGTGTCATAGTTGAGGTAGTAAACCCTTGTTTGCTATGCTCAACTAATTTAAACACATATATTTTTTTTTATAAAATGTCAAAATGAAATTTTTTATGAAAAGGAACAAATCAAATAAACATGTATTTATAATATTGTTGCGTTTGAAAAAATATAATCGTTGTAAAAACACATTTATTCATAGCACTTTTAGCTGCTTGCCATATATGGAAAAGGCCATTGTGGGAGATTGATAGCACAGTGAGCTATACAAAATAAATTAACAAATTGTGCAAAATTTTAGCTATAGTTTGCTTCATTTCTTAATTTTTTAGCAGGAAGCAACTTCTATAGGCAAAGTAACACTATTCCACCCATTACTCTATCCTACAGTGGCAACTTTAGGTGTGTATTTCAGTTACTTCTGTTTCTCTATCATATATTTGTTCATGTTCCATCAAAACTAGTGCTCCTGCTGTTTAGCTAGTGTCAAAATGTTGTTCTTTGGTCAAAAATACACAAAATATTGAAAGGTTTATAGTGGTGAGATAAGGCTTCTTAAAGGAATAGTATGATCTGGATGTAAATTGGTAAAACATCCAGACTAGCAATGGATGTGAAAAATGTGACAAGTTTGGAGGTGGCTTGGATGTCTACAACAGAAATCAGAGGCCACAAGTGGAGCAAATGTTACAGGCAGTTGCCAGAGCACTCAACAGTCATTCCAAGCTGTGAGTGAAGGTCATGAGGGCCAGATGATTCCTCTCAGATGCATTATTCAGCCTTACTAGCACTTGGTTTTTGATAGGGATTGCATTGTGGTGTTCTCATGCTACTGGGAGGTTGTGCAGCTGTTGTACATATCACACCAATAATGAGCAATAGTTTGATGTTTTTCTGAATCTACCAACCAACAATTCTTATATAAAGTGAACAAAACAGTTTTTTATGGGGTGGTTGATGTGGATAAGCCACAAGCCTTTTCTTGATATTTATTAATATTCTGCAAGAATTTCTTGAAATTTTTCCAAGCTTTTTTAAAGAGCAACTTACCCCCTTACCAGAGTCTAACTCTGCCCACATTTCCTGTTTAAAAAATGCGCCAAATGAAGGTGTTGTTTGGCGGATCAGCGAATGCGCGGGGGTAGACGGTTGGGTGTGGTCTGGGCTGTGATTGACATTTTAACAGCAGCACTGCTGCAGTGGCACAGACACAGACAGCGAGAAAGATGGAGAGCAACGTGAGCTCCTTTGTCTCAGAGCAATCTTTCTGAGGTGGAGAATTTCTCTCCACCTCCTTCACCAAAGGAAAGAGAGGAAAGGGAGGGAGGTTCTGTGGAGGAGGTGTGGGCACAAACTCTGCTTGTTTTTTACTCCACAGTGGCAGGGTGGCCGACATCAGCCATCACTGCCGATTCAAATTCAAGTGCATAATATAGTTTTAACCTGAAGAGGGCGCCACACTGCCGGTTTTAGGCAGAAAATTCGTATTTTTACTAAGATGCACTAAAATATGAAAATTATTCCCAGAAATCTAGACACCACTATTAAACAAGCATTTATACAGTTTATCAGCAAAATAAAGTTGATTTGGGAGTGAGTTACTCTTTGAAGTACTAATAAAAAGTCTCTTATGTTTTCTGCAACAGGAGTTCAGAGTTTGTCTTGTAACCGGAGGGTTGCCGGTTCGAGCCTCCGGCCGTCTCAGTCGTTGTGTCCTTGGAAAGACACTTTACCCACCTTGCCTACTGGTGGTGGTCAGAGGTGCCTGGTGGCGCAAGTTTTCGGTAGCCTCGCTTCCATCAGTGTTCCCCAGGGCAGCTGTGGCTACAATGTAGCTTGCCACCACCAGTGTGTGAATCTGTGCGTAAATGGGTGAATGACTGAATGCAGTGTGAAGCACTTTGGGGTCCTCAGGGACTAGATAAAGCTCTATACAAGCACAGACCATTTCCATTTTTCTTTTTCTTGAGACCTAAATGTTTCCGATTAAAAAACTAATTTTACTTTGACAGACAAAGATAACACAAGTAAATAAAAAAATGCACTTTTTAAAGAATCAATTTATTTTTAAAGGGAAGTTAACGCTATCTACAGTAACCTGACCGTATATGAAGATAGAACTGCTCCTCTTGTCTCAACAGAACTGGCCTAAAGTTGTCTTGGGCCTTAAGCAAAATATGATTTAGTGGCCCCTCTTCCTGTTAAGAACATCACCATCACTAACAGCGTTTCAGTACATATCTGATAGAATCTATGAGATGGGGCCAAGTTTAATTGGCCGAGCTTAAAAGCAATCACTTTTAATTGGTTACTATTTGCTGAGATTTGTTGGTGAACAAACTGTGCTCAAACACAAAGCTTAACCTCATAGTATCAGATTGTAGCTATGGTAACACAACAATCAAAGTACGATGATTATTCTTTGCACTTTTGCAAAGTAAACTTGCCAATTCCTTTAAATCTTAAATTTCATTGTTAAGCAATTTCAAACCTTTCAATTTATCTATGCTGGAACAATTAAATCAAATGTAATTGTATTTTCAGTCTCAATAAAAACATTTTTACAATTCTTTTTATGGTCTGTGTTAAAATTCAACCATTTATGGGGGGACCCTGAGGGTTTGGTGGCCTTAAGCAGCTCCTTCGTTCACTTTGCTTTGGGACAACTCTGGTCAAAAATTACCTGATTAACCACATTTTGGAATAGATTTTACCAGGCACACACAGGCCTGCTTAACATCAGAACAGTGTAATCAGGAAACCACTTTAACAGAACCTTCTTGACAGAATGGAACAGATGAAAAGATATCAAGAACAGATGAGAAACAAAACCATTGTTTTCTGTCAGTTTGGATAGGGTTCCTAGCCATTTCTAAGACTTTAGGACTGCAGCAAAACACACTGAGAGCTGTTATCCATAATTGGGGAAAACATCGAACAGAGGTGAACCTTCCTGGGAATTATCCCAAGAGCACAATAACAACTCATGCAGGAGGTCACAAAAGAACCCAAAACAAAACCTAAAGCACTGAATGCCCTACCTAGGTTAAAGCCAGTTATTGTCAATGATCATAACATAAGGTAAAATCAAAGTGTCTGAGAAAAAAAAAGATGAATGTTAGCCTCAGACTAAAATTTTATATATTTAAATGTATTTAGTAAATGTTTTTTCAACATATACCTGTTTTAAAGAACTAAACCACAAAGGAACTTGGCAAAAATGACATCCATTGCAGAGTTTCAAGGCAAAAAATCTGAACAAAAAGCTGATCAAAACTATACAAGGGTCCATCTCACACTTGCTAAAAAATAAAAAAACAACATCTTAATTATCCCCAGAACTTTTGGTAAAATATTCCGTGGACTGGCAAGGCTGAAGTGGAACTTTCTGCAGTCTTTAAATCATAATTTCAAAACTGCTTTTTGTTGTAACTCAAGTCAATCTTTGCCTGGTGTTAGAATGTATTGATTTGTTTATATATCGGGAAAACATTGTGTCTGACAAGCAAGCAAAAGCAGAAGAAATTAATAGATGGGAAATAATTTTCCAATTTATTAATCTATTTATTTAAACATGTATTTGAAACTAATTTTGTGGTGTCAGGTTTTTTTGTGCCATCACAGAAAGATCTTGAAAAAGATTTTGCTTTTACTTGTGTTTGTGCGAATAAAAACTCAATTTATTTTTCCAATAAACCATTCAATTATTTTGGTTAGTTTGGGGCTAGTCCCCTTGCCCCTGGAAATTCATTATTGTTTTCCAATCACAAAGGTAAAAGAAGCCTTCTTCAAAAACGAATGCCTTTTTTAGAGTTTGTGAATAAATATTCCAAGGATGGCTTGGTTTATGCCTAATGACAACTAGGATAGGCTCCACCACAGCTGGATTAATTGGACATAAAAAAAACATTTGGATGTATGTTGAAAATTAGAAATGTGCATTTTATCATTTTAACCTGTCTGTTGAGACCAAAATTAGCTAAATTAAGGAAAAGATTGTGGTTTTGTTCAAATTTTAGTACTTTTCATAAACAATTTTTCATTAATAAAACTGAGTTGCCTTGGCAGAGGTCTTCGCTCTCTGGGTGCTTTTCTAGTGTTTGTTTTTCATAATATTAAAAAAGATTTAAAATACGTTTTTATAAACACTGCAAGTATCCAATAAGTATGGTGTTGTATGTGACAAGTATTTTTGGAAAAGAAAAGTAATAAAAATCATACAAGTTTGAAAAGTTAAACTTTGTGGAAACTTTATAGGCTGCTTGACGGTGAAATTACAAAAAGACTCAACTGTAGCCATGCCTTGTACTCCAACGCAGACCATTAATTTGTTAATTCATAGGTACCAAAAAATATGGAAAGGTTCTTTCAGAGCTGAAAAAAGACTAATAAAAACCTTACTGAAAACTTTGTTAATCATATGCTCTTCACTGTAAAATGTATTGGAATTGAGATTAAAGCATAGGGGTTATTACCATAAATGTTGTAATAAGGTAATATATTCAAACGACAGAAAATAAGATAGTATATTACTTGCTAAATTAGATGCTATTAATAACAGTTTAGCGGGTGAGCTGCTGAGAATGTGTCTCTTGGGATCTAAGCTTCACAGTCATCATCACAATCATCTTCAGGCATAGAGTGGAGAAAGGCCTCTCTGTTTGAAAGTCTGCGGTTTTGTTTTATGACCCAACCCGGCAAAGTGGGCCAGTACTGACCGCTAAAGGCTCCATTCAAGCATGAGGGTACATGTACAGTTGTATGTACGTGTCTGGGCTGTGGCAGGAAGAAGAGGCAGGAATAGATGGGTTTGAGGAAGGAAGGTGGAGCAAAGAGAGCACAGGTGGCAGGGCAGGCAGGTGAAACACATGTGAGCAGAGCAGAAGACGAACTTCATGCAAAGACATAGTTCCTTCGATGTCTCCGTTACAGCCTAGAGCAGGAAGGAAACAAAAAGAACATTAAATTGGAAGGTGTCTTCACACACGCCTTGCAGGACTCCACACTGTTAGCAGTATATGTTCAGACAGACAAGTTATGATGGCATGCACACAAATCCGGTGGGCCTCCTTAAACTTTTTCAATTGGCAGTACCAACAACAAAAAAATCCCCTGTGATTAGGTATTGCATGAAGCTTTATGACCCCAAACACCTTGTCTTTCTCAAAAATATTTACTTATTATTCAGCACTACTAGTTAGCAGGCCATGAAACAACCAAAAGTCTTTGGTTGCGTGATTTTATCTAATAGCATTCATATGAATGTGGTTACAGATAAATGTGCATAGAACACAGAAACCAATAACATTTGAGGACAACATTTTGGCACTTATAGACAGCATTATTAAAACTCTGAAATAAACAAGAGGTCAGAAGCAAAATTTTACCAAATTTATTTGTACAGTAAGCTATAGTTACACCTTGTTAAACAACAACAATTATTATTATTATTATTGTTGTTGTTATTATTATTATTATTTCCTTTTTACTTAATCAAAATTTGAGCAAGGCCTTTTTGTAACTAATGGTATATGCCCTGTTAAACAATCTATTTGTAATACATTCATATTTGTGAAGGTCTAACAGATCATGTACTTATTTATAAAAGTAACATTTTTAGACATGAAATAGAGTAAACTCTTGTTTATTACAACCTATTGCTACCTGTAAATTTACTGAAAGTTTAAAAAAAGCCATAATTAAACCTGTATTTAAAACATGAAAACCTGAAAAACTTTCTGTCTATCATCCTATTTTTAGTTTTGCCTGTGTTGTCAAAGGTACTAGAGAAGATTGAACTAATACAATTGGTTAACCACCTTCAAAACAATCAACTCCTTCATCAAGAATAATTTGGTTTTAGAACCAAGTACTCCACAGAAATAACAAACTCTCTTTTTATTAAAAACATTGGGCAGTCCTTAGATTCAGGTGATGAGTGTTTCTTGGCCAGAATTCAGTAAGTGATGCAGTTAATCATTGGTTTCTGATCTTAAGAATATAAACTTTACTTACAGTAGCTTAGAAAATCTTCCTTAATTTCCTCAATTATTTTTGTTTCTTTTCTCAAACAAGTTTTAAAATCTTTAAACAAATAAGCCATATAAACTCTTTGCAGATACATCCAAAGATCTGAGGACAGAATATCTAAATGGTCACTGTGGAATACTATTTTGAAGAGCTTTTGTAATTAAGGGCTGCCAAGGTTGGAAGACGTCACCAACTGAACACAAAATGATTTCTGAAAGGAAATTGTTTACAACACAGAAATAAATTCTGGAATTATGAAAAAAACCCCAAACAAAATAAAGCTGCACCCATTAATTTATTGAGTCCTGATGTAGATCATGTTTCTGAAAAGGTGTGTGCTTTTAATTGTTTATTTGGGAATGATTTTTGTTATCTACATCTCAATTAAGCAAAGTACACATGAAACTGTAATGTAGCATGCAGTGGCTTATTAATTTATTTAGCGTGGGTCTGTTAGCTACTTTAAAGTTGGAAAGGAAAAAGTTAGCAATTAGTTTTTTCAGTTTTAAAGTTGAGTCATTGATATATTGTTTTCCATTACCACTTATGAGAATGTTTTATTTCCAACATCTCCTGTTTTATTCTGAGTCTATTTCAAGTCTATTTTACATTCACTTTGTGAATATTGTCCTTTGACCTCACTGGCTTGCATACTGTGAAGATAATTAATTAAGAAAAAATGTAAAGTATTGCCTCATCTAAAATCTTAAATATCATAATAAACATTTTAAAAACTAAACTTTAAACTGGTAGTGTTTTGCTTTCTACCTTAATTTACCATAATTAAGCAGACCTTTTTTTAACTCACTAAAATTGCATACATGCATAGACAGCTCTCAAAATCACTTTAAGGTCTTTGTCAGGACACAGAGAAGAGACAATATTGTAACAAAGTTAATCGCCAGAAAATGTGCAAGGTTGCACTCTGTATTAGCATAAAATAGAAACTATTTTCATCTCTCCCTGCTGTGAAGAACCTCAGTCCAAATTTTCCATTAATGAAAATCACTATGAATCTTGGTGAGTCCAAGTGACGCTGTTATTGTGCATTGTCTGACAGATGGGCAAGTACAGGGCTTGCTGGAGGGAAAGACTGTGTCACAGCCTTCATCCTCTTGGGTTATGTAAGATTTATTTTTGGGATGTACAGTTCAAACCAGTGTGGTTTGCCAAGTAGTTGTCAGATCACTCTCAGTCTTTTGATCATGTGAAATCACCACAAGTTTGACCGCCAAAACATTCTCCCACAAACCTGTTAGGCATGCAGCCTTTGGTTATATTCAGACAGTAAGATATTTTTCATTTGATTTGAAATGACGAATATTTATGGCATTGGCATTAAAATGGTTCCCCTACCAGATGAGGCCAACAGCTGTGGGGGACTTATTTTGACAAACATGCAGGTGCTGTATGTGTTTTCTTGGCTCCAGGGCTTAATTAGCATCTCCTAACTGGCAAGACTTTAGGCTCAGTAATGCTGAACCTTTCCAAATTTCCTTTAATGGCTCACTTTGTAGTGCTTCTGCTCCCTCTTTCTGTCTGTTTACTTGCCAAACCTCTGGTCAAATGTAACTGAATATTTAACCCACATGCTTGTCTTTAAATAAATCAAGAGAATGCCACATTTCTTGGATGCTGTGATGTCAGCGCTAATCTGTTTCTCTAAATTTGCTGATTTAAAATGTGTATGCTGGGTTGGTTTTTTTATTATTTATTTGCATGTCTCAGTCATGTCTGTGAAGGTAGACAAAAAGCTGTCATAATTAGTCTCTTTAATTTAAGGAAGAGTCAACAACTTGAGAGCACTGTTCCGATGTGTTCTTTCTTTCCTTATAATGTTGAAAGTCTGTTGTAGCAGCTGATAAATTTGGTAAATTTATATTAATTTGAAGAAATAATCAATATAATAATCGCTATAATATTCTATTGAAATTCTCCTTGAAGACTTAATTCTGTCAACCCTAGTGAGTAACACCTATCACAGATTACCCAAAGACATTGTGTACTTTTCCCAAAATAAGATTTAAATATCATCAATCAAATCCATTACACATAATCAATGATTATATGTATCACTAATCATATTACGGTCTGTTTTCTAATAATTTTGCTTAAATATAAAGTGACAAAACAGACAAACAAAGAGAAAAACAAATGTACTATTGCAAAATCTAGAATTCACTGTTATAGCTAGGAGAGGGAGTTATGAGTTAATAAGAAAACAGACATTCACAATGCTGGCCAACATGTTAAAGACTCAACTTTTATCAAATATTTACAGGTCTCTCTAAAGTTTAAAGAAAATAGTTTCATTGAGTGGAGAGAATGACTATTTTCAGGTCTAGAATCAGCCAGTTGGCTGTTAAATTAACTGTCTGGATCCTTCTAGGTGTGTAGTTCCCACTGACTCATCTTTCTGCTCAGGTGACAAGGAAAGCTTGATACAACAGACCCCTCAAACGTGGAAGCTTTTGGTTCTGGTTCAATTTGTTGCACATGTCTTGATGGTTTCATTCTTTGGATCACTCTTGATACAAGTTTGACATTGAGTGAAACTGAGCACATTGAATGTATGGGAAAAGTAAAACCGAAATCTTTGCACAATCTCATTTTGAAAAGTAGATGAAGGCTACAAAGCATACGAATAAATACCACCAAAAAAAAACATTTATTGCAAGCAAAGCACAGGAAGGTGAGCAAGCCTCAGTTATAACTTAGCTTTGCAAAGCTTCTTGTTGCTCTGTTTTTTCCATGTAAGGCTAAGAACATAGTGTTGAGAATATTTTAATTACAAGCACAACGTTGTTTCGTCTGTCATCACAAGAATGTTAAGAATAAGGCAAGAGGTGTGACCTTGACTCCAGATCAAAGGGGAAAACAACACAATGCATGCTTAGTATGAAAAAAAGTGGTTCAGACTGGGTGTAAAGGGGTTTATCTGTGTGTGCTGTGTTCTTTAAAGATATCCTTCTTTAAATGTCTATAAAGGGTGTTGACTCTAAAGGAAATTAGCCCTCCGGACAGGGCTGCTTGGGTCACAGGACACTCCCAGATACCTGATAGTTGATAAGTCTGACACTGTTTAAAGATGTTCACATTCTGTGCTTTATCTAAATTCAAGATTACATGTTAATGAAATTAAAGGGGCTATGTTGTTTACTTTTAAGATACATGCACTCCAAAAAGAGATGTGTCAAAAGAAAATAGCATAGTAACAAGTATTGTGAATTCTCTAATCAATTAAAGTTTAAAGGCACCAATATTTAAAATATCCCACACATAGAATGTGTGAGAATTAACTCAACATGTGTAGTCCTTGATTATACTTAGGACATCCGTAATTTTTGACACAACTGTTCTTCCAGAGTAAGTTTAATACTTCATTGAGAAATTGGGATTTGTTGTTTAAAGTGACTAGATGGGTGTGAAGACTTTTTACCTCAGGGGAAATTCTTCCAGTAAGCTGATAAGAACTTTTAGAAGCATAACATTATCACAAGAGGGAACCTATCACAAATCTTGTATTATAAGGTGTTTGTTTCTTTCTGGTTGACTGTGAGCTGGGGAGGAACCGCTCCTCCTCTGCAGGGTGTAACTTTGCTGAATGTTGCTAATAAAAGGCTGAAGTAAATAAAGGATCTTTGAACGGAGTGAATGCTCTATTCCCGATATATATATGTATATCGTAATGAAACAGTTTAATCCTGTGTAATTTGTTCGTTTGTTTCAAGGTTGTCAGAGAATATAAGAACCTGGGAGAATATGGGGACTTCAGTGTCTAGTATGGGAATTAGACTGAAGTACAACAATAGCTGACTCAGGAGCAGAATCCGGGGAAGGTGAAGTCACAGACGCCTGATCAGCAAACCAGAAGCAGACTTGGGGAAAACTCTGGTCCTGTCATCCAATGGAGAAACAAATGTTATTCTGCTGCTTTACTACATTCATTAGAAGAGAGGAGCCAGAAAGCAGTTCATTATTGTAGATAAAACATTGTCTCCAAACTAAAGATGTTACACATTTAAGCTTTCCAGCATGTGATCATTCTTTTAAATAAAAAGAAAAGCTAACTTCAACATTGGTTTAGCGTTGTAAACCATGGATTGTCAAAGATTATTTATTAAATACCTTTATTTGCTAAATTAGCTAAACAGGATCTCTTCACAGTTATAATCAAATCAGATTATTTAGACTATGGATTCCGACGATCTGGAATAAGAGGTTGTTGTGGTTAAAGCTAAGAGTCCAGCAAAAGTAATTTGAAGGACCATGGGGAAAGCAGTTAAATGTGTATGAAAAGGGAGACCTAGTGTGTTATTTATATTGACTAATCAAGAGAGAAGTAACCCAAATGTTCTTTTTATTATATGAAACAAATCGGGTAGATTCATATATCGACAAAGTAACCTAGAGGAGGTTTAGCAAAAAAAACAAAACACTGTGATTGGTTAGGTTTGGACAAAGGAGAACTGCGATTGAGGCTAAGGAAAGATCACAACTGGTTAAATTACAGAGGTATTTAAAAATTTGCGAACATTTTGTGAGTTACATCCTTGTACAAAATAGTAAACCAACATATTAAAGCACCCTTCAAAACTATTGGTATCCTGAGTACATATATATAAATAAGATTTAAATTAAATTGTGTTTATGAAGATCTGATGACCACTTATTTTGGCTTTTCTTTAACAGTAAGATTTTCCTGTACCATCCTCCTTACTGTGAATGGTGGGAAGATAAACTCCAGTCCTTGTCGATAGTTGCATTTCACAGTCTACGTCTTGTTTTGTTTTAGGGATTTTTATTTAGGCTCTGGCTAACATGACCCTAAATATATAAACACTTCCACTACTTTGAAAAAATCTGTATTCACATAGTCTCTACAAATATAAAAGATTCTTCCCAAACAATTGTAGTTTTTGCTTTCTATGGCATTGCTTACTTTTTGGTCTTGGTCATACAACTTTTTGAGATTACATTTGAATCATGCCAGAACGAGAGAGATGAGGTATAAAAAAACGGGAAAAAAAGAAAAGAAAAAAATAGCAAAAATGGCTCTGCTATTGTTTTGGCTTCTAGCACAAAAAGCTACAGTGGACAGGTGTCATGTGGGCTTCTATGTAATTAATTTTAATAATCCACCTCCTACATTACATTACATTCCACATCATAAACAGTGTTTTAAAAATTCCCTTCTTCTATCACAGAAATAAACCACAGGTTGCATGAGAAAATGTCTTTTTTGAAAACTATGTAGGGCCTTAAACGTTAAATGTTGCTCTGATTGTATATATATGCACGTTCAGGCAAGTAACAGTTATTGTGCAATCATTTCCTGGCTTATGATAACACACATCTCACTTCCTTGAATGATATGTTATCTTGTGTCTCCCACTTTGAAGAATTGCTAAGAGAAGAAGTCCACTTTTTCACATCATATGTATACACCAGGCAAATAAGACATCATGGGTCACTGAATAACTGTTCCTGGAACCTCTAATCAACATAAAAAGCAAATTAAAAACAGGCTTTAGTTCCATATACTATAGTAATTCTAGAGGTAAAAAACTGTAGTATCAGTAAATTAGAAACAAATATTTCTAAAGACAGGATTGTTTCTGCACTGAAGAACTAAACGTCAAGTTTTGATTTTTGTACATTGCTCAGTTTGGGATTTTGCTACTACAATAACATTTGACTAAATTTGTTTTTTTTACTTCTATACCATAGATACCTACAACTGTGGAGGGCACTGTCGACATGATTGTTCTTATTGCTGTGGTATTTGGTGTAAGCATTTGTTTTATTAATGTTTATCTCATTCTCTGTGACCCTCTCTGGAGAGGTATGCTACTTCTCTGGATAACTTGAAGGTATAACTGGGAATTATTGCCCACATAGTGCATTTCATCTTTAACTGTGACAAAAGATGTTTCGCACTACCTTTACATTTAAGTCCCATGATAAGTAGGAATGTCTGTGTTGCTTTGCACTTTGTCTAGTTCTTACTGCAGAATAAGTACATCTCAAAAAATTAGAATAGCCTGAAAAACATCTATATTTTTTGTCATTTATTTCAGAAAGTGAAATAGATGTAATGTACAGATTCATTGCACAGAGTGGAATATTTGAGGCCTCTATTTCTTGTAATTCTGGTGATTATTGCTTACAGATAACATTGTGAAAAAGTTAAATATTGGAAACTCAGGATGTCACACCAGCAAAGGTTTCCTGAGCCTCTAAATGATCTCTCAGTTTGGGTCATTTAGCTACACAATCATAGAAAGATGGCTGATTTGAGAGATGTCCAGAGGACAGTCTTTGAGAATCTCCACAATGAGGGTAAGCTACAAAAGGTCATTGGTAAAGAAGCTGGTTGTTCCCAGAGTACTGTGTCCATAGAAAGTTTAATGTAAGGAAAATGTGTGATAGTAAACGATGTTCAAGCAACAGGGATAACTGCAGCCTTAGGAGGATTATCAATAAAATTACATTCACGAATTTGGGGAAACTTCACAAGGACTGGACTTAGACTGGAATCAGCACACCAAGAGACACTATGCTCAGATAAGTCCTACAAATGCCACAGTTCTCAGGTGAAGCAACTGCTAAATCAGAGACATCAGAAGCATCTTACCTGGACTTGGCATCTGCCCACTCTTCCAATGGTACCAAAATCCGGTTTAGTGACCATTATGTTACTGTGCTGGAATGACCAGCATACTCGCTGAACCACACTAGGAATCTCTTGTCAAAAGGAAGATAGGACACACCAGATCCAACAATGTAGATGTCCTCAAAACAGCTGTCAAAGCAACCTAGGATTCTGTTCCACCTCAGCAGAACCACAGGCTGATTGCTTCTATGCCACACCACATTAGAGGAGTAATTCATGCAAAATGGAGGCTAAACTAAGTATTGAGTGCATAGAAATGAACATACATTTCAGAAGCCTGACATTTGTGTTTAAAACATCCTTTTTTATTGATCTTTTGAAATATTAGTTTTTAAGACAATCTATTTTGGATTTTCATTAACTGTAAGCTATAAAAATAAAAAATACAACGAATACAGCCCTGGGATATTTCACTTCATGAGTAATAGGTCTAAATCATTTATAAGTTTCACTTTCTGAAATGAGTGAAAAATGTATTGAATCGTTTCACCATGCTGTAACTTTTTGAGATGTACCTGTGCATAGGCACCCAAGAAAGTCAGAGCTTTGGGCTCCATTTTATGTGCCATTTGTGTTCTTTTTAGTTTTATATTTTTTTTTACTTAGTGAAAAACACAAAATCAATTTCCTGGGGAATTGAAACAAATATCTACATGCAACTTTCGCCCTAGAATTACTCCTGGGTTTCTTTGTAACAATTTGTACCCCTCTTTTGCAAACAGTTTAGTTGATAAAGTAATCTTAGAAACATAAAATAAAAGTAAGATGTTTCTCCACTTGTACATAACATATGTAAAATCCTTTTTGCAGCTTGTCAACAACTATTTTCTAATGTTCTGAGAAAACCTTTTGGTCATAAAATATTTCTACAAACCTTTTGTGATGATCGGACCAATGATATCCATTTAGCTGTCCCTTTCAATCTGTTCGAGGTTGCAGCAGACTGGGGCATCTCAGGGGTGTTTTTATTTTAGAAACATTAAGCAATATCTTTCTCAATAAGAACTTTAAATTTACAACTACATAACTTTTGTTCTTTGTTTGATGTGCTTTTAAAGTTTATTTTCACCTGTGTAAAATCCACAGAAGGTAAAAAATGTGTTTATCCAGAACTACACAGTTTTAAAGGCTTTGCAAACTCTCATCGAGTACACAGAAACATATTATGTAAGACATCTCTGAGGACTTTGTTAAAAATCAAACAACAATCTGCTTCTTTCTTCCTGCCAATATTAATAACTTTTTGTGTTACATGCCAAGCATTTTATTTTAGAGTTAATAGATGTCATATCAACAAATATTCACCAGACCTGTGAACAAACTGAAAAACTTTCGTTTTTACTTTTAGTACCAACCTTGTACCATTCTGTAAGAATATTGTGAATATGAATAACTCAGAGTACAGCTTAAAATAAATGAAAATTGTGAAGAAAGATTTACATTTTATGAAGAGAACAAAGCCATAGCAGTCTAAATGTAATTCGAAGATATTTTTATAACTTTTAACTTTTAAGATTTTATAAGATTGATTTCTTTCTGTTAATATATTTATTTAACTTCATGTAACTGTAAGATAGATTAAAGCAGGGGTTCTCAACCTTTTGCAAGCTGTGCTGCGCAATGCATGGGGTGCGGCGCAGCTCGGCGTACAGGCTGCTGTCTGTGCCGTCAATAAACGGATCAGAACCAGCTCGGGAGGACGTTACATGAGAGAAAGGCTGCCATACTGCATGCATCACATCAGTCAGTTTAAGCATGATCCTATGAAAAACAATAAAGACCCTGACATTTTCATCAGTCTATAAATCCTCCCGGATGTCCTGGACAGCACATGAAAAGTAGACATGTCCGGGTAAAAGAGGACAGTTGGTCACCCTAAATTGACAGCTCGTTTGCTGTGCACACAAACGGATCTCGAACCAACGCAAAAGAGCGATAATAATTTAAAGTACATCGCAAATTGTTTTCTCATTGCTGACAGGTGCTCAGATGCTGATTGAAATAGAGAGAAGAAATCGTGTGATACGCCTGCATCATTGATAAAGTCTACAAAGCTGGGGAACATGTTGCAGTTCCCTCGACTGATGCGGCCATGCCAGAGGTCTAGTTTTTGAGTGAAGGCATGCACTTTGTCTGCAATGAGCAAAATATGAGTTTCGCGGCCCTGCAAAGACAGGTAAAGGCCATTCAAGCGGGCAAAAATAGATCAAATAGGACAGAGACGCAAGCCACATAGTGTCATCCAGATGCTTCACCAGATCTGATTTGATTTATGTCAAAAACCACTTCACCTCCTCATACAACCGCTGTA
Source organism: Valencia hispanica (assembly GCA_963556495.2). Lineage (NCBI taxonomy): Eukaryota > Metazoa > Chordata > Actinopteri > Cyprinodontiformes > Valenciidae > Valencia > Valencia hispanica. The sequence continues at coordinate 49,463,615 of OY747704.1, forward strand.
ACACCCGCCCCTTGGAGAGCCAGCGAACTTCAGTGTGACTCGCTGAAACCGCTGAAACCGCTTATCACCTGCATTTGCGCTCAACTTCAACAAACAAATCAAATTTGTTCAAAACTTCTTCTTTTTTAAAATCAGTCCAGACACATTTTAATTTCTATTCAGGAGTTATTTACATACAAAACTAGAACTTTTTATGACAGTAGTTTAGTAATAATAAAAAAAATTGCAAATTGTTCTTTTTCTGTTTTTTTCTCCCATCATGTAGCCTACTGGCGCCCCTCCAGGAGCATGTCCGCGGCCCACCGGTTGAGAATCACTGGATTAAAGTATTTTATTTCTCTGTTTTCACTAAAGTAATTATTTTACATTGAAAAAATATAAAGATTTGTATTTGTAATGGTTCAAAACTGAAATGTATTTTTCTTTTGTTTCAGAAGTAAAATATTTTCATTTTTGTTAGATTACATATTTATATAGGCTTGGTAAATATTAATTGGATTGGGGTGTCGCGTGGTGTAGTGGTTAGAGCAGGCACCCCATGTGCAGAGGCTTTGATCCTTGACACAACTGTCCCCGGTTCGAGTCTTGTTCCAGGCAACCTTTGCCACATGTGTTCTCCCCCTTCAAAACTCTGCCCACTATCAATAAAGGCCAATCAGGCCCAAAAACCTTTAAAAAATATATATATATATTAATTGGATTATTCATTGTAAGATGGCCATGCTAAAATGCATGTGTGGCTTAACAAACTGAAATCTTAATAAAAGTTTTTTGAAAATCACTTAATAAATTCAAAAAGGGAAGCATATATTATATTGATTTATTACAGACAGAATGCACGTTCTCCCTGTGCATGCGTGGGTTCTCGCCGGGTATTCCGGCTTCCTCCCACAGTCTAAAAACATGACTGTTATGTGAATTGGTTTCTCTAAATTGCCCTTAGGTATGAGTGTGTGTGCATGGTTGTTTGTCCTGTGTGTCTCTGGGTTGCCCTGCGATGGACTGGCGACCTGTCCAGGGTGTACCCCACCTCTCGCCCCATGACAGCTGGAGATAGGCACCAGCCCCACCCCGCAACCCTGCATAGGAATGATAGGTACAGAAAATGGATGGATGGATGAAATGCTATTTTCCATTTTCTTTGAAAATTTGAAAATTACATAAGAGCAATAAATGAAGAATTTAAAGCACAGAAGTGTTGATCTTCTAAAAAGTAATTCCATAAACTGTAGAGTATGTGCATGCAATACTTGTTCAAAGCTCCTTTTGCATGAATTACTGCATCAGGGCATTGTGACATGTAGGTGATTAATTCTGTTGAGGTGTTTGTGTTCTGGGAAACCATGGTTTTTTTATGTTTTGTTGTCTTTTTACAGTCATATCACAGTTCTTGGAGTCTCTGTATAGCATATTAAGCTTTGTTTGAGCTGAAAATGGCCCAGGGGACCTGATAAATGGCCAAATATAACCATATAATAAAGCCCTCTCACTCGGCCTGGCATGAATATTAAAATAGCTGCGTGCTGATTGGCCGAAAACTCCTGAAGCTACAAATTCTGTGTACATTCGTTTTGCTCTAGTCAGACAAGGACGTTAGAAGTAGCTCGAGCTAGCGTTGTTCTGAGGTTGTGTCACGGGATGTGTGGAGAATGGACCCAAACGCACTCGCTGAAGGAAGGTGCAGGATGTTTATTAAAGTGAGGAGATCGTGATGATGGTGGTGAACGGAGACACTGGACATCGGGCTGGAACGAAGAGGCAGGAAGACGACACACCATGGGGATGAAGACAACAGAGGACTAGGAGGAAGGAGGACTAGGATGATCCGGCCCGGAGTGAAAGGAAGTGAGGGGTCTTAAAGGCAGGAGGTGAGTAGGATCAGGTGTGGATGATGAGACAGACAGGTGAAGACAATCAGGCAGGAATAGGGCAGCGTGACAGGACCCCCCCCTTTAAAGGTGGATTCCAGACACCGTGGAAAGAGTGAAAACGAAAGGGAAGAGAAAAAAAAACAAGCACCCTTGCCAGGGTGGGTGGAGGGGGCCCACGGAAGGAGGGCCCCGAGTCTCTTTGGGTACGCCCCTGGAAGTCTGGCGGACGGCCCCGGTGGTGGCCCCTGAGGACCTGGAGGTCGGGCGGACGGCCTCGGCGGCGTCCTCTGGCTGGACGGAGGTCGGGCGGACGGCCTCGGCGGCGGCCCCTGAGGACCTGGAGGTCGGGCGGACGGCCCCGGCGGCGTCCTCTGGCTGGACGGAGGTCGGGCGGACGGCCCCGGCGGCGTCCTCTGGCTGGACGGAGGTCGGGCGGACGGCCCCGGCGGCGTCCTCTGGCTGGACGGAGGTCGGGCGGACGGCCCCGGCGGCGTCCTCTGGCTGGACGGAGGTCGGGCGGACGGCCCCGGCGGCGTCCTCTGGCTGGACGGAGGTCGGGCGGACGGCCCTTAGGTCCTCTTCTGAGGGTCAGGTAGTGCCAAAGATGCCTGGCCGGTAAAGGTCGGCCGAGACAAAGAGAGTCTGGAGGCTCGGACGCCTCCTCAGACGGAGAGTCTGGAGGCTCGGACGCCTCCTCAGACGGAGAGTCTGGAGGCTCGGACGCCTCCTCAGACGGAGAGTCTGGAGGCTCGGACGCCTCCTCAGACGGAGAGTCTGGAGGCTCGGACGCCTCCCCAGACGGAGAGTCTGGAGGCTCGGACGCCTCCTCAGACGGAGGTTCTGGAGGCTCGGACGCCTGCTGAGAAGACCGTTCTGGAGGCTCGGACGCCTGCTGAGACGACCGTTCTGGAGGCTCCAGTGACGGGGACGGGTCCTCCCTGACCCTCCCTGGGAGCTTCAGCGACGGGGACGGGTCCTCCCTGACCCTCCCCGGGAGCTCCAGCGACGCATGGGGAAATGTCCATCGCTGGAGAGCCGCCGCTGTGACCGCCAGAAACACGGCAGCCACAACAACGGCGGGCTCTGGAGCTGGAACGGGCTCTGGAGCTGGAACGGGCTCATGGACTGGAACGGGCTCATGGACTGGAATGGGCTCATGGACTGGAACGGGCTCATGGACTGGAACGGGCTCATGGACTGGAGCTGGAACGGGATCTGGAGCTGGAACGGACTCACGGACTGGAGCCGAAACGGGCTCACGGACTGGAGCTGGAACTGCTCCGGAAGCGGCCCCACCTCGGCGGCGTCGCTGGTTGCGGTGAGTCAGCAGAAGCGGCTCATGCCGTCGAGGACCAGTCCCCGGGGAACAGAACGCCAACCTTGTGCCGACGAATGCGGACGGTGAAGGTGCGGCGCTCCGCTCCCCACTCCCGGAAACAGTCCCGGCGGCGCAGCGGGACCTCCGCCGGCGGACAGATGGTGGAGACGGAGAGGGCGGACCGATGATCCGATCCAACGCCTCCCTGCGAACCCTCTCCGCCTCGCTCCGCAGCGCGGCGAGATCCGGAGCAGAGAACACACTCTGGAAGTAAGGGAGCACTCCCAGGATTTCCTCAGCTCCGGAAACCCGCACAGGAAAGTGAGGAGAGGCAGCGAGTCTGGCCAGGTTGGCCCAGACGTCCTGGCGGAGGGCGGCGATCTCCCGGGCGAGTGCTGGGTCCATGTTTAGGGCCGGATCATTCTGTCACGGGATGTGTGGAGAATGGACCCAAACGCACTCGCTGAAGGAAGGTGCAGGATGTTTATTAAAGTGAGGAGATCGTGATGATGGTGGTGAACGGAGACACTGGACATCGGGCTGGAACGAAGAGGCAGGAAGACGACGCACCATGGGGATGAAGACAACAGAGGACTAGGAGGAAGGAGGACTAGGATGATCCGGCCCGGAGTGAAAGGAAGTGAGGGGTCTTAAAGGCAGGAGGTGAGTAGGATCAGGTGTGGATGATGAGACAGACAGGTGAAGACAATCAGGCAGGAATAGGGCAGCGTGACAGGTTGGCAGACAACGATGTGGTGCAATACTGCCAGTAACAGTTACCCTAATTTTTGGACTATTAAGCGCACCTGAATATAAGGAGCACCAGCTAAACTTTAAAAGAAAATATATTTTGTACATATATAAAGTGCACTTGAGTATAAGCTGTAGGTTTTCATGTTTTAACATGAGATATTTACACAGAAAGACAGAACACAGAAGATTTTTGTCATTACCTCCGGGATGTAATGTTTTCGTGGTCATCTGTCTGTCTGTCTGTCTGTCTGTCTGTCTGTCTGTCTGTCTGTCTGTCTGTCTGTTAGCAACATAACTTAAAAGGTTCTGGACAGGAAATGTCTGCAATGGGTCCAGGAACAACTGATTAAATTGTGGGGATGGTCAAACATAAAACGAATATCCACCCACCGACCAGCGGTGCTAACCTTCCCTCCTCTCCCGTGTCAGAGAGCTCCCCTCGTGCAGCAGCCCCGAATCTCCAAAGAGCACAGCCATGCGTCTCATTAACTTAACAGACATTTTTAGAGCTTAGAATAGATCACAACATTGGGATGTGTGGATGAGTGGTGGATGTCTGCGCTCTCTGAGTGCTTTTCTAGTTTTAATTTAAGGCGTGCTTTTTTTTCAAACTCTGCTTGAAAATCAGCAGTACGACAGTAACATGCCTGGTGAGAAAATAAAACATACTTTAGCCTACCAGAAAAGTAATTGGTCGCTATCTTCATCTTTATCATCCTCATTAATGCCACTGAAGTCGTCTTCTTTATTGTGTTTATGTCCTCTGAAAGCTTTTGTCGTCTTTTTATACTGACTCAGTTCTTTACACAGCCTCCTTCAATGTCTCACCATCGATTCATCAATTGTCTTTAACTTAAAAGCTGCATTTCTTCGAGTGTTTGCCATGATGAGGGTGTACGCATGAAAATAGTGTTTTCTTTAGCGCACAGTCTTTCCCCACATGTCTCTCTCACTTATGTACTTTGTGCTATTGTACTATCCAGTAAAAAAAAAATCTATAAATTAGTCGCATCGTTGTATAGGACGCAGGGTCCAAAGGGTGTGAAAAAAGTAGCTTATAGTAGCTCATAGTCCGAAAATGACTGTATATATTGCCGATATTTGCCGATATCAGACCTTTGCCCAGATTGGCCAGTTTTTCCACGGCAATTACAAATTTGCATAGGAAAGCAGGTTGGAGACCTTTTGGTATGGTATATTTGACACCCCAAGCTACCTATATTCAACAACAACAAGGTAAATGCAGTTTAGAGTTTTAGAACCACTTCAATAATTAAAATAATAGAAAATAACTATTTAAATACGTATACCACCCTCTGTGTAATCAGTTGATATGATACATGAATGGAATTATGATTTTGAATGAAATAAGGAAATAAATTAACTTTCCGATGAGATCCTAATGCATTTAGATGCACCTGTACACCAAATGCATTTTAATTGTTATTAGAAGCCTGTTCTTTATTTTTGTTTTGTTTTTTATCTCATTGTTACTCATAATAAAAAGGCACTGAGCAGTGTTGGGTTCTAACACTTTTAAGGTTGTCCACATAAACCAAACATTCATGCTCTGATGGGCCTCAGCCTGACTAAGATTGGGTTAGGTGGATTCTTTACACTTCAGTGGCTGAGGCTTAACTTCAAGACTGAAAGTAGACCAGAAGGCAAAAAAGAAGGAGGAGGAGAAGGAGGACTGCCTGGTGCAGCCAGTTAGAGCTCTATCTATATATCTATCATTCCATTTTCCTGCTTCTTGCCCTCGCTGACTTACTGTCTTCAACCAGGGATTCAAAGGTCTGACGCTGGATGAAATACACACAGAAACTCAAACACACACACACACAGAAGCGTGTGCATAGTTCCATCAAAGTGGCAGCTTGTTCACGGATGAGCTGTATAAAATGAAAAACCAAGATTTTAGGATTTGTACCGGTTGAACTGCTTCACCGTTGATGATTCCAGTTTGTATTTTAACCTCAAAAATCACCTGCTAATGTTAATGGTGGATGATTTAAGATATGTGGCATCTAAAATATGAACCAGGATAGAAATTATGCTTCTGCAATAAAAGATGAATTTATCATAAAGCCTTTTACACATCTTTACCTAAGGTGCTAATAACTGTGGAGGTAGCTGCACACAGCTGAGGGAAAATTAGAGGTGTTCTGTGACATGGGCCACATTTGCATTTGGTAAAACGTGATCTGTTTTCAGGAGGTAACTGGAACTTAGCTGTGCACAAATAGAAATGGTAAAGCATGACTACATAGGGAAATAGATTGATAAAGGTGAGTGTCTAATTACTCTCATTTTAAAGTGGTGACACTTATCCCTAAGTGACCTTGAGAAAGCATGTTATCAATTAAGAAATAAAAACAAATATGAAACTAGAAAGTTGAGAAATTAACATATGTTAGTGGCACTGTTGATTAGGAGCCTCTACCCTGTGCTTTTTCTGTAAAAGAATGCAAAACATATTCTTTTTTTCCTAAACACTTAATAAGAAATCATTATTCTCTGGCCTGAGATAGCATATGGAACCTACTGTACACAGACAACATAGATGTGTTTAGTAAGAATGTGAGGACAGTGTAGTTTAAAAATATGCCAAATATAGGATCACATTACATACAGATTTAGTCAATTTATTTTGCATAGCAAAACTTCTATATATTTTCTGAGGATCACAGGTTATAGACCAGAACAAAGCAGTAAATAATTATGACATAAAAGTAAAGGGGTGTTTAATTCTGTTTTGGCAAATGGCCTGTACTTGTGTAGCGCTTCATCTAGTCGTGAGGACCCCAAAGCGCTTCACACTGCATTTAGTCATTTACCCATTCACACACTGGTGATGGTAAGCTACATTGTTGCCACAGCTGCCCTGGGGAACACTGACAGAAGCGAGGGTGCTGAACACTGACCACGCAGGCAAGGAGGGTAAAGATAAAACAACCGAGATGGACAGAGCGGGGGTTCAAACCGACAACCCTTCGCTTACAAAGACGACCTCCTACCTCCTTGCTACCCGCCCCCATTTTACAAATAAAGATCTGAAAAGTGTGGCATTCCTTTGCATTCTGAATCCTTAAGTCAATACACAGTTGTACCACAGTTTGAAAACCATAGACTCAATTCCTTGAGGGTTGGTGTGTCCTTTAGAAGTTTTCCTGGTCCGACACATTTGGGTGAAATGCTCCTCCTCAGAAAGTTATTATGTTCTGCAGTCGTATGACCTTATTTTATTTTTGATGTGTTTTAAGTAGAGACACGTATAATATTTAAGGAACACTGGTCTTGTTCTTAAGATCCATTAGCTAAACCTTCCTATTGTAATTCTGGCTGTATGTTTGTAGTGTCTGTATTAGGGTGACCACATATTGATTTCCAAACAAAGAGGATACTCGACACATTACTGAAACACTTTCAGGACTAGGCCAAGACTTTTAATTTGAACATATTTAAAGCGTGCATTCTCTCGGTGGTTAGAAATAATAGTTAAATAACAAACCATAAATAGTCTTTCACAAGGACAAAAATAATTTCAAAATCTCAGGTAATAAATAATGATCGAAATAAATACTTATCCAAATTAGAACCAGCAGAATTTACCAGCAACAAAAATAGTTAACTTTTTAAGTCATACTAGAAAAAGATTTAACAAAAACCTGAAATAATATCCTGAGAAAATAAGAATTCCTTTCTTTTAAATGTAATAAAAGTAAAAAGCAGCAGTCTAAGAAAGACAATAAAAAGTGTACACTCTCAGTCTTTGGTTTTCATCTTCATCCTCCTCAGTCATATTATAAATGAACTCTGATTTTGCACTGATTGTTATAGTTTTTGTATACATGTGACCCATGGGATCTTCGCCTCTTTTGTCACACACAGCAACACATATGTTAGTAATGTGACTGATGCACTCCGCCATCCATTTGTCACAACGGATGGTATATTTTTTGTGGTTCGTCTATAAAGCTATAGTTGCGCTTTGAGTTCTTGTAAAAAGTAGCAACTCGGCTCAGTGCGGCTTAATGCAACGCAATGCGGGGCAGCGCCGCACAGCTTGCTGCCTGTTCTGTCAATAACCGGATCAGAACCACTCACTAGGCGGGAGCTCGGGGGAGCATGTGACATTGAAAAAGGCTGTTGTATTGCATGCATCGCACCTGTCAGTACCCTGAAAAACAATAAAGTCCCAGACATTTTTAACAATCTATGAATTGCCTGCAGATGCCCCGGACAGCACTTGAAAAGTGTACATGTCCGCGCAAAAGAGGACGGTTGGGTGGAAAGTAAATATTCACACCAGTCAAAAAAACTTTTACAGCCTCAGATTATCTTCAAGCATTACCCTCTTCTTAGCTTCATCAAATCTTACTGTTTCCCTGTACCTGCTAAATAAAAGCATCTCCAACAGCATGTGTCATTATGTTGGTTGCGTGTTTTGGGAATGTGTAGTGTTGTTTTTCCACCACCCAGTATTTTAAATGTAGACCAGAAAGAAATTGTTTGTCTAATCTGATTAGAAAACCATACATGTGTTTACCTTGTCTTCCACCCTGATAACAGATTCTCCCACCTGATATGGGGGCCTTTGCAACTCCGTAGTTACCCAGGGGCTCTTAGCCCCTTCCATTATGACACTCGCTTTAAAGTGAATGTAACTGAAATGTCCAGCTAGATACATGTGCGTGCCACACTTCTAAGATTTTCTCAAAAAAAACAAAGAAAACCACATATCCTTTTACTTTCACAATAATGTTATGTTTTGCTTTGTGTTGTTCTATCACATAAAATCCCAATAAAATATATTCAGGTTTGAGGTCCAAAGGGTTTTAATACTTTTTTAAGACAGTGTATATGTGCATTTAAATGATTATCTCTAATCTTATTGTAATGTAGTAGCTCCAAAAGACAATACATTTAATTTCTACAATTTTTTTGCTCATTTGACCTCAGAGGAATTTAGCAGTCTTTTTTATTTCTTTAATCCAACTTCTTGGAATGGCAGAAATAAATTGGACGTTTTATTGCCATTTTACCTGCAGTGTTTTTAATTTAATCACTCTCTCAGCTATAGAGGGCAGTTTTCCCAGTTCTTCCTACCAAATCAAAGTGTCAGTGTCTCAGAGTCAATAATTGCTTTGTGGCAATACTTGAATCAATGACATTATTTCTAATATTAATCTTCTCGTGACTTTCAAGAAGCTAATATTGGGCAATACCAGCAGGGTAATTCAAGTTAATTTGACTTTTTTCTTTCAAAGCTTCAGATTTTATAAACCTGCTTGTCATCATTTTAGCTGCGTCATACACTGTCGTTTCACAGCAGTCTCACCAAAATATGAATGATTATCTTGATAATGGTATCACACTTGAGGGTTAGAACTTGTGCAAGGCCATTTTATTAGCAGATTGTTTTGCATGAGGCGCTGTTGAAAATGTGTAAACCTGGATAATGTGCACCTTTCTGAACCAAACATTACTTTTTTTAAACTTCTAATGATGTTTATAGAGTCTAAATCTCTCTGAGTAATTTTCACCTCCTTATATATATATTTTTTGTTGTTGTTGTTTGTTTGTTTTGTTTATTGAATGTAGATAATAAACAATGTTTATCTTTTATTATATTTCTAAATTTTCACTTATTTTTCTCATTTTATTCTTACATTCCTCAAAGCAAATATTTTGGCAAAAAGTGCTGATGAAACACTAACTTTTTCAGTGAAGATGCATTAAAAATATTTAATCAAAGTAAAACATGGATAAAAGTTGCATAAAATAAATAGAAAACATCCAAAATGAAAACAGTTTTTTTTATTCTCATACACTTTTAAGCGATGAGTGCAAATAAAAGAGCTCATCACCAAAATCTACTCATCACTAAGCCATGGACCATCAGGTATCTATACAAGCTTTTTGGTAGCTATAATCTACAACACAAGGACAGAATCAAGGAAAAGAAACAACACAGAATCTATGCAATCAGAAAGAAAATGGAGAAAAACAAATTCATATGAACAAAAACAAAAGAGAACAAAGGAAAAACACAACACAATTGGTACATTCAAAAGAAAAAAGCTCAAAAATTCCACAAGTGATATAAATATGGCAAGTGAGGATAAAACATATTCTACAATCTGTTATGTACACTTGGCACAAATGTTATATTTCAGATGTCCTGTCAGGTTGTTGACACTTCTTCCATCTGTACAGGTTATAACTCTCACCTGACCTTTCAGTTCAGCTATAAATTCCACAGTTCAGCAAGCTGTTGAAAAGTTTAGCAAAGCTTTATGTAAAATTAGAGATGAAACTACTAATGAACAAACGGCATCAAAAATTTGCTGACATACTTTTTATGCATGTATTTATGTATATAGTTTTGAAGAACATTTTATTTTTATTTTTTAGAATCAATCTCTAATAGTCCTTCTCATGCACTTGAAAGTTGTAAACAGTAAAAATTTTAATGATTCACTAAGCATATTTAAAGAGACAAACAGACTTCCAAAAAAAAGAACAAGGGGGAAAAAGTAGCAGATTATTTATATGCATTTCCCAGCACTGGCAGATGTGTTTATAATGATGTGGAAAATGACTATTTCACATGATTAGATTGTCTCTACCTATCTGATGTGACTGGAGAGATTAAAAGCAGTTTACAGCTCATGTGATGCACTGTCCTGTGATGATTTGTGATAATGTGATTCAAGTTCGCTCTATCCCTAAGACAGACATTAAAAATCTACTTTGAAATACAACATGAAGTAGTAAAATGGCCTGTGTTGGGGTTATACGAGTCATGATATGTCTCTTCTGATATGTTAAAGGAAAGATTATGCCAGATTTGAGTTATTTCTGAAAATATAACAAGGGCATCTATAGGTAAATCAAATATTTATTTAAATTATTTGTGCAATTAGGGTAACATTACACTTTTAGGATTGCTTTGTGCTCCACAGTAACCTTTAGCAGTGTTGTAGTCAAAAATAACTAATTAGATGAAGATAAAAAGGTTGTAATGTCTAATACAAAAAATTAAAGTCCTTATAATCAATCAAATTTACTGCCGACATTCATATTCAAAATATATAATCTAAAGAGCAACAGTGTTTTTCAGAGAATATGAAGGATTCTGTTATTCAATATTGTTGTTTTTTTGCTTGTTTATTTTATTTTCCAGGTAAAGCAATTTGAACTACCTTGTCTCTGAAAATGTGCTGCTTGCCCATTTGCCATCTTTATAGCTGGATGTTAACATATTTTGTTCACAAAAACTCATGGGAAAAAAAGAATAAATGTCCTCCAAGAAAGCAAATCAGCTGATTGAAAGTTCTAATAGTTTAAAACTGCCATTGTCCACCCATAAAAGTGTAGATATCTGCATTAAAACTTATGTTTACTATAGTTTTCTGTAATGCTGCGAAACTAATATAGGTTTTTCAGATACTAGCTTTGTTTTTCTTGTTTATTTTGAAAGAGATTATCTTGCTAAAGTTAAGTAACTATAATTAGTAGCAGCCCTTTACATCAGTTTGTCCAAAATGTATATTTAATTAAGTTAAGTTGTCTGTTTAAACAACATGGCTTTTAAAAATATATAACTTTTCCAATTGTTTTTCTTCTGCCAAGGTTGATATACAACATATGTTGTATGTTTCTGAAGCTGTTTTTGAAGCTCATACATTCTAGATCATTTTTTATGTCCTTAAATGTTAAGCCCTAGAATTGAAATATGCATTTTCGTTTTGCCAATGACTGTATCATTAGACTTTTAAACCTTTAACCTTTCGGTTTTAAAAAGAAAACATTTTGTTTTATGTCATGGCATCTACAGGATAAAATGTTTAAAAAGATTTCTAAACTGAAACACGAGGAAACGTATGTAAATGTTTTATTATTGAACATGTGGTATAATGAAATGAAAGGTTTTCTTTTATGGTGACTACAACACTGCTTTTAACCAACTTTGACCAAAAATTTGCAAGCTAAAAACCAACTTTTGAAATTAATTTTGACCCATAACACTCAATGATTTGCAAATTTCCTATTCTTTCTCAATGTATTCACTTCCTTTATGAGGTAGGGATCATTTTAGGTCCACAGCCTGTTTAGGAATTCTTTAATTATACAAACCTTTGTGTTCAGAGTTCAGAAAATTCAGATTTTAAGAGGAAAATATTTCTTGAAATAACAGATCTGACAACATAGTAGCAAGTATCTTTGTGTAATATAATATTTGTGTAATATAATATGCAACTATATTCACCTACTTTATTTCAGGTGAAATAGTTCATGGTCAAAAGGGCTCAGTGACAGCATAATTGATATTTACTTTTTTTGATACATTTCAAGTGTCAGATATTTCACAGAAAAGCATCAAGTGAGGGATCCTGCTAAAAGGGTGCAACTGTTCTAACATCTACTCTGTGTTCACAGATAATATTCAAAGCTCAGGCTAATCAGAGAACAGTCTCTCATCAAAAAACCTCCCACGACACACGTTCCCAAACAAACAGGGACGCTGCCTTCTTCACATTCAAATGTTACGGTGAAAATTAAAGGTAGTCTAAGTTCAACAAACACATGGAGAGGACATTCACAGATGAAAAAGCATGAGGTAACTATGACAAAATGTGTCTACAAAACTAATAGACATAAGGAATGATAAGACAATGTTATGAATTTGCGCAGTATGTGATGTACAACAGCTACATTCATTCAAAACAAAAAAAACAAGACAAGGAAATAATATATACATTTGTTCTCAAAAAATGTTTGTAGGATGATGTGATCTGTTGAAAGTTCAAGGAAGATACATCCAAGAAAAAAATTAAACATAATGAAGCAAACGAGTCACTGATAAAAGACTGAAAAATAAAGGAGAAATATACATTGTGTTTAACATCAAATTAAAGAAAACATGAGTCCCGACTGCTTTAAGGAAGTGGACAGTCAACTCATCTGTACACGCAAATGCCAACATTCCATAGAAATACACACAGCACGGGCAGTTTTCATCACTGGGCTGGATTTGAGGTTCAGTGCATTCTTTAAAGAGGGGGTTTATTTATGCAGAGCTATGGGGGTTGATTTGTAAAAGTAGCGGACTGTTGTTTTATGGCCTTTACTCATTTGACATACTCAGCTGACTTCCAGAAGTGCCCTGGATGGGAAAGGCGGCGGTTCCTTTTTGGCAACTTTTCCAGTAAATCTACCAGCTTGGAGAAGCTGGGCCGCTCTTCTGGCTTGTACGCCCAGCACATTAGCAAAATGTCCTGGAAAACACAAAAACCAAATTTGAAACCATTTCATTTCATTCTTGCTCACTAGACAGCGCCTTGGAGCAGTATTCATACTCCTTTAAATTCCCATATGTTGTCTATCTACAACCACAAACTTCAGCTTATTTTGATGGTATTTAAATTCAAACATCAGCACAATATAACACAGTTATGAATTAGAAGTAAAATTATACATTACTTTTTGTTTTAAATGAAAAATATGTAAACTCATTTTTTGCTCCATATAAAAGTATGGTGAAAAACCATTGATGGACATGACAAAGATACATGGTGATGGCAGAGTGATGGTGTGGTGGTCCCTTTTTAAGCAGAGACAAAAAAGCTGGTCCGAGTTGATGAGAAGATGGATGTTACTACAGGGTAGTCCTTCTAGAAAATCTGATAGGGGCTGTAAAGACTTGACAGCGAGGTGGAGGTTAACCATCCAGCAGAACAATTATCCTTACTATGCATTCAGAGCTCAAATGGATTTCTTTAGATCAAAGAATATTTATGTGTTATAATGTAGCAGGCAAAGCCCAGGCCTTCATCTAAATGAGAATCTGTGACAAGAGTTCAAAAGTGCTGCTCATACATTCTCTCCATTAAATCTGATTGAATGTCTTCAGTCTCCAGATGTGTAAAGCTGATAAAGACACACGCCAAAAGACCTGCAATGTAACCACAGTAAAGCCGGTTCTAAACCAATAACACAATCCATTTCCAAATCTGATTTATTTATAAAGCACATTTAAAAAATAGCAAGTTAGCTCAATGTGCAGTGCAAAACTGTGATCACTAAAAGAGATAAAACCAAGATATAAAACAGATTTTAAAACATATAGTCATAAAATAGAACAGAGACATCAAAAACAGCATATCAACTTACACTTGGCTAAATGGCAATGGAAAAATATAATTTTCAAGAACTTCCTAAACCCTCATAAACTTAAGAAGTAAAGTATAAATTCAAAAATGCTTTACATTCACGTAGTTTGAAATAATAAGGTCACCAATAAAAAAGTGGGGATTTTGTAAAAAACAACAACTATTATTTCTTACTATTGTGTTTTTTCAATTGCAGATCACGGTATTGTAATAACAGCTGAATGTATTTTTAAGCTTTTTACACAACTCTGCGAGGGGCACTAACAAATGTTGAGTTGAGGGAGCTGAAGCATATAAGAAAACTTAGATCTGAGGAGAAGAGATCTGACATTTATTTAAAAGTAAGGAAGGTGTAGGTTTGGAGAGAAAGGTAAAAAAGCACTTTGAAACATTTAGATGTTTTTACACATAAGTCACAACAGTTTAAATTTTTTTTTATCAGATGAAACTCAATGTCTGACTCTTATTTTCCTAACTAGACTTGATAAATATTAGTATAGTCATTCTATTTAACAGAAACATTGAAAAGTAAAAAGTGTTCTTTGGCCACTAAAGCTGAAATTTAATCAACAATTCCATCGCAGCTGCGAGTAGAACTTGGTATAGTTTTAACTAAGTGTAATTATTGCTTGCAAGCATCTTTTTACACAAATTATAATCAGCAAGCACACTGAAGTTTAATTATATAAAATAAAATAATGGACGTTCATTTTCTTTTTAAAAACTTTTTAAGGATTGAGCACACTTTCAGAAATATTCCTCTGTCTCATTTCACCAATAGACAAGCTATTATCAGTATTAAACGAAGCCAATTCAAGTTAGTTAGCTTTAGTTTTATTTAATCTGTAAGAGCATAATGGGTAAAGAGTTTTATGAAAACCTAAATATGACTTTGTATCAATTGGCTTTTTCTGAATAACAAAATCTAACTGTTTTACTTTGGTTCTGCCTACAATTAATGCCTGGTTCTTTTTTAGAGAGAACTGAATTCTTAAATCAATTTAGACTAAAATTGAATTCTACACAAATGGGTATTATTTGGTGGTGTTCATCAGTGCCTTAAAAGGAGATGTGCTGTGTATTGGGCCCATATATTCTAGTTAGTTTTTTGCATTAGGAAATGAATGCTGCCAGAACAGTAACTCATGATTAGCAATAAAAAAAAGAAGAAAGTCCTTACCAGTATCTCCTTCCCCATCCCAGTTTGGGCAAGGTTAGGCTTCAGGCCACTTCCAATCTGCCATATGATCACCTCCGCTGGCTGACTTTTGTAAGGCCACTCACGTGCATGTAACTCATACCAGATGGTGCTGCAAAGACAGAGACGTGTGGAGTGCGTCATTGCTTTGAACTATTTTATCATCTTCTCTTATAAAAGAATTACATAAAACATTAAAATTCAGATGAGCAAAAACATCACAATACCAGTAATATTACAGAATTAGCTCATGGTTGTGTGTAGCAGGGATCTATACAGAAGCAGTAGTAGTCACAGATATGTTTAAATTAAATTATGTTTTATTGTTACATTGGGGCCTTTGTAAATATGGTTAATGCTAAATACACATCATCTTTTTGATGCAAATAGACCATTATTTATTCCTGTATGACATGTTTGAGTAGAATAAAAATAGCTCAATGCAGGGAGTAACGAAAAAAAAACAACTGACGCTTGATTGTTGATGAATATGCATAACAGCCAAAGGGGTCACCTCCAGGTAGCACAAAGGCCAACAGAGCAGTGAGACATTGTGCACAAGTGCTGCGCTTGTCTTCCTTTCAGAATAATAACAGCAATGAAGCATCCATACGGGAGAACCGTCTGAAAACGCTGCCGTGTTAATAGTCAATAGAGCAGGGCCTACCCCCATAAACCAAGTCGTAATGGATGTGGAGGAGGAAGTGGAGCTGAAGAGATTTTTTAATCAACTTAGGGCACATTTAAAATTGTTCATTGAAGGAGGAGAAAAGAAAGACTTCTGTCCGAGAGACTTATTTGACACTTAGAAAAGCAATCTTTATGTAATAACTCAGTATCAGTTAGATGAACTGACTCAAAATGTGTCTGATAGTCCTTTTTTTTAAAGGCAGATATGGAGCAAATCGAAGACATAGTCTGGATGGGTTTTAAAGTTTCAAATTTCAATCTGTTTCAACACTGTTGCTGTTTCTGTGTTATAGCTATTGTGATTAAAATAACATATCCAACTAAAAAAGTGATCAGGCTTTAAAAAATATATACATCAACATAAAGAAGGCTAAAAATAATTAGCCAGCAATAGGTTATTATCTGACCTACAAGTTGCAACCTATTCTGACATATACAACTATTTGTAGGAAACTGTAATAGCTTATAAGGGTTTTATGAATAATGTGGGGCTGTCAAACAATACAAAAATTTAATTTCATCACAGGGTAGCTGTGAATTAATCACGATTAATTACAAATAAGTAACATTTTTAAATATGACTGAAAAAAAAATTTCTGTATAAATAAAGGAAAAAAAAGGATCCCGTTGCTCTTTTTTTAAAAGGAAATGCAGGAGAGATCCATTAAACTTTTGATTTGAACTCCACAGTCACATTTAAATGTGGCCCTTTTAACACTAGAACGGCCATGGCAATCATTTTGACTGTTTTTCATTTTGTGTGTTAAATTACTTTATGGAAAAAAAACATAAAGCCTTGTTGTTTCATGACTTTTCCTAAAACTCGGGTTAACTTTAATAAAAACTAGATTTCATATTCAGTGTTCAAAAGATAGATGAAATACAATAATTTCTACCTATTTCGGCCACGGGCAGTCATTTTGACTGTTGTATTTAAACCTCATTTAATTACCTTTCAAGTTTACTTCTAAGAAAATACAACAGGTAATTAGCTAAACAATGTTTTAAAAATCGAACTGAGGAAAAATGACCAATTTTAATTTGATAGACAATTATGCAAGCTTTTACCTGAGTCGAACATCAGCCTCAAACTATTAGTGTAATATACATAGAAGAGCATTTTTCTCAATCAACTTAATTGAAAAATTTAACAAAAACACATTACTATAAATTGACAACAATATCAGTTTCCTTTATCACAGAAAAAAAAATAAAAACAACTTTTATATTATCAAAATATATGTAGCCTACTGAAGAGTAATGGTGAAAGTATGAAATAGAAGCCACAGAACAAGCTGGATGTCAAAACCCAGTAAAAAAATGTATAGCTCATAAATCCAAGAATATGTATATTATTTTTACTATTTACACTGTTTACAATGAGGCTAATAAAATTATTTACAGCACAAAGGAAGCGCAAATCACCTCTCTTCACCTTGCGCAACTCCCGCACAGGGCTTTGCAGCATCTGCTAGGTGTCGGAAGTTTTATTTTTATCAAATCAAATCGAATCAAACTTTATTTATAAAAGCACTTTTCAAACCACAACAAAGTTTCTCAAAGTGCTTTACAGATTAAAATGACCCACAATCCCCCCACCCCCCTTTCCCAAAACCCAAAAGTAAAAAACATCACCACAACTATAACCCCCCATCTCCCGTGCACGCACACACATTAAAGCAACAATAGACAAAACCAAAACGGGCTGAGTACAGATGAGCCAGGAAACGTCATCATGGGAGCCATCTAAATCGGCAGCAGCAGGTCAACAGCAGCAGCCAAGGCACTGACCCAGGGAGCCCAGAGGAGGGAGGGCTAGTACCCCCATCTCCACCCAAGCACCACCTGGAGAGCACCAAGGCAGCCACAGCCGACCACCGCCCCCGAGGCAGAGGGCTCCCACGGAGGAAACAATGGAAGAAAGACTAAAATAAGTTAAAATATTAAAATTGAAACAATTATAAGATATGATTTTATCTTAGGAAACTCCGATCTTTTAATGTTGACAAGAAATTTCTAAAAATTGTTTACACTTCTTTTATTGAATCAATTTTAACATTTGCTATGGTGTGGTGGTTTGGTAACCTCAGTGTTTTAAATAAGAATAAACTAAAGAGCATCGTTAAACTCTGCCAAAAGACTATCGGCATAAGTCTTAATGACCTAGACTCTGTTTTTAAAATTAGAGTCACCCATAGGGCGAAGGTCATTTTGGCTAGCCCTCTACATCCCCTCTATGCAGAGTTTCAGCTTCTCCCCTCTAAGAGAAGGTATACTTTTACATGTAAGGCAAAATCAAACAGGTACCTAAAATCCTTTGTTCCAATTGCTGTCAGATTTTTAAACAAAATGTAAATGATCTTGTGGGAAAGGAGGTTCAGTAAATCCATGTTGACTATTGCAGTGATGTTGTACTAATCTCAACCTGTATGACTTAAACTATGGTGGTTGTATGCTCTTATACTGTGTTGTAAGTTGTGTTGTAAGTTTTATGCTTTTATTGCATTAGCATGTTTTGTGTTAAATTTTGTTTGACTCCTGCTGCAAACCAAATTGCCCTTCGGGGACATTAAAGATTTTCAAATCAAATCAAATCAAATAAAAATACAAAGCAGATAAACAATATTTGATAAATAGCCAACTAAAAGCTAAAAAGAAATTCAATCAAAACATGCAGAGTAATTAAACAGATTTAATAAATAATTATCAGTTAAAAGCTATATTAAAAAGGTGTGTCTTGATTCTGCTCTTAAAAACATGAACGTTCTCTGTGGCCCTGAGGTCCTCTGGCAGCCTGTTCCAGAGGTGAGGGCCATTAAACTGGAAAGACGCCTCGCCATGCATGTGTGTCCTGACTTTGGGGGTGACAAGGAGACGGCTGCCAGAGGAGTGCAGAGACCGCGAAGGTTCATATGGTAAAAGCAATTCCGAAAGATAAGAAGGCCCAAGACCATTAAGACACTTAAAAATTATTAAAAGAATCTTAAAATCGATCCTAAAACATACGGGGAGCCAATGCAGTGATTCTAAGACTGGTGTAATGTGTTCCCGCCTCCTGGTCTTAGTCAGGACACGTGCTGCTGAATTTTGTAAAAGCTGTAAACCTGAGATATACTTTTTGGGAAGACCAGAAAGCAGGGCATTACAGTAATCTATCATACTGTTGATAAAAGCATGCATCAGCGTCTCCGTATTGGCCAGAGAGAGAATGGGGCGGACCCTGGCGATGTTCTTTAAGTGATAAAAAGCTATTTTAGTAATATTTTTAATGTGAGGAATAAAAGTCAGTTCAGAGTCAAAAATCACGCCCAAGTTCTTCACTTGTAGAGAAGGATTAAAAGACAGTGATTGTAGTTTTGGTAAAAGGCTTAGAGAATGCCCTGCTTTCTCTAAGCCTCAGGACCGATGACTAAAACTTCAGTTTTGTCCTGGTTGAGTTGGAGAAAGTTTTCTGCCATCCAGGATTTAATGTCTAAAATGCAGTTAAAAAATGCGTCCATTGGCCATGTGTCATCAGGAGACATGGAGATGTGTAACTGTGTATCATCAGCATAACTGTGAAAGTTTACTCCATGTCTTCTGATGACGCTGCCAAGAGGGAGCATATAAAGGTTAAAAAGCACTGGGCCTAAAATCGAACCCTGGGGCACACCACATGTGATCTTGTGACCCGTCTGAAGGGAACAATTCATCATGGTTAAAATCTCGTCTTTAAAAGATTCATAAAATTGCTTAAAAACAGGGTGGGAATCGGGTCCAGGGCACTTGTAGTGGGCCTCACTGAGGAGAAAACTTTATCAAGGGTCCCAGCTTCCACCAGGACAAAACTGTCCAGCGTTTCCTCTGGTAGAGACATACACTCAGATTTGTCTAAAACCATGTTACTCTGAGAAGATAAAATATTACATCTGATGGTGTCTACCTTTCCTCTGAAGTGGTTTACAAACTCCTCACAAAGAGTGTTTAAGGGGGTTTTCTGAAGTGCAGTAGAGGTATGATTGAGAATGTTGTCAATGGTGGAAAACAGAATTTTGGGATTATTTTTATGTTCTCAGATGATTCTGGAGAAGAATGCATTTCGGGAATTTCTTACAGCGTTATTGTATGATTTGAGATGTTTTATGTATATCTGATGATTTAGTGTGATTTTGTTTTTCCTCCATTTCCTTTCTGCCACCCTGCAGCTCCTCTTTAATTTCTTAAGGTTTTCATTTCTCCATGGTATAGTATGTTTTGAATACGTTTTTACAACTTTTAGTGGAGCCAGCAGGTCGAGAGCGGATTGAAGCCTACTGTTAAAATCATTCACGATAAAATCACAGGGGGCAGATAAAGGTACAGGAGGAAACTTATTAATAACTTCAAGAAAACCTGCAGCCACTTCAGGGGTTAGATGACGTTTCCTGATAGTTCTCACAGAGGTTTCTATTTGGATAAAACAGGTGATTTTAAAAAACACACAGTTGTGGTCAGAGACAGCCAAGTCAACAACAGAGGACACACTAGTGGACAGGCCATACCTGATGACCAAGTCCAGGGTGTGTCCTCTGTTGTGAGTTGGCTGCATGACATGCTGACTAAAATCCATATAATTCAAAATATTTAAAAATTCTGTTGATAAAGGATCTAAAAGGTTATCCACGTGTAGATTAAAATCACCAGCTAAAATTATTCGTTCATAAGAGTTGTGCAAAATTGATAAAAACTCTGAAAAATTTTTGAAAAAAAAGTGCGCTCTTTTGAGGAGGTCTATAAACTGTCACACATAAAATCTGAGGAGTGCTAAAAACAGAGGCAGTATATTCAAAAGTGGTAAAATTATCAAGTAAAACAGGTTTGGCGGAAAGGGTTAATGAACTTATAAAAGCAGTTCCACCTCCCCTCTTGCTACTCCTGGTTGAATAAGAAAAGTTAAAATTAGGTGGGGAAGCCTCTGTAAGAACAGCAGAAGCATCTGCACTCAGCCATGTTTCCATTAAAAATAAACCTTGACGTTTATGGTCTAAAATCAAATCATTTATTATAAAAGTTTTATTCAGCAGAGAGCGAACATTTAAAAGTGCCATATTAATAGTGGTTGGAGATGGAGTGACTGTATGATTTACTGGAGGTGGGATTTTTAGCAACTGTTTAAGATTATTTGGGTTGCATTTGTTCACTTTATGATTATTTGTTCGCTCTCTGCTGATAATTACAGGAATGAAAGAAGTGGGGTAAGGACCAAGTCCGATATGTGAGTTACTGTTAAAATCAGGACTGACTTTATAGGAGCAAGGGACAAACTGGACATCAGGATGTGTTTGAGGGGGCAGAGAGGGCAGGAGCAGCTGGAGACAGTGTGGTGGAGAGGGGTGGACGAGGGTATGCCAGGCTTAATGCCAGCATACGTGTGCCTTGTCTGTTCAGATGTAGTCCGTCCGCCCCAAACAGTTGACTCCTGCCCCAGAAAATGTTAAAATTGTCTATAAAACCAATGTTATGCATCACGGTGGCAGTGGAAAGCCAGGTGTTCAGAGAAAGCACCCTGCTGAAACGGCCTGTTCCTCTGCTGATGGTGGGAGTGGGGCCCGAGATAAAAACAGATAGGTGTTTGTCTTTTAAAAGATTAAACAAATGAATAAAATCCCGCTTTAGGAGCTCAGACTGCTGTTTACGGATGTCGTTGGTGCCAGCATGAATTATAACTTTACTCACGGTTGGGTGGCTTCGGATGGAGTCCAGGATCTGTTCAGAAATGTCATTTACCGTAGCCCCCGGAAAACAAAGAGTAACGGCTCCTCTCATCCTAATGTGCCGGATTATTGAGTCTCCAATGATGAGCGTGGTGGGTGGCTGGTCTGAAGGCTGATGGTGAGCAGATGATCCCTCGCTGTCCAGGACCTGCTGGATGTTGGGCGGCTTGGCTTCCCCAGGAGTGCAGCGATGTTTAGTGGGCGCCGAGGGCTCGTTCCGTGGATTCGGGGTGAAATGGAGCACTCCTCGGTGGATCCCGGCCGTCCTGGGTTTGGCGTGAATAGCTTTTCTCTTAAATTTACCAGTATCACCAAAGTCTGGCATCCTCAGGTTGCCAAGTCTCCACAACAACTATTTAATTTAAGGCTTTTGTACATGTCATTATTATAGCAATAACTGTTAAAAATCCAACTAATGCGATGTTCTTGTATGCATTTTTCACAGCCCCTCTCAATGATTGACAAGAACATCTCTCTTCCAGTTGCAACAGACAAAAAACAACAAAACATGGCAGTTTTCTAGTTCTGTTTTGGAATTACATCATAATTTATAATTCTATTATGATCATTTCTGTCTGCATCCACTGTGCTTACAGTTTTAGATTATAAACCAGATGAAATACGAAAGTGATGTTACTGCAAACTTTTATCAGAAAGTGGTTTAATAAAAATATTACTTTTAATGGCAGAAACACCAGTTATCAACATTCATATTTGCTTTTAAATCATATTAAGTGGCTGGCTTTTGTAGCTATATATTGTCCGCTGGCTTTTGTAGTAGTCTTAACTTTGTACATTATTGTGTGATGCACAACACGTCAAGACGCAGTTTGGTATTTTTATCTAATTTTCTTTCACATCTTAATTTTGCAATAGCAGACCTTAATTTGGTGTATATTAATTGAGTTTGAGTTTATTCAGTCATTTTCAAAGCAGAGAAAATTTGAACATAATGAAAGATTTTTAAATCAACCATCTTTCTTGGCTGAACAGGCTGAGGCAGAAGCAACATGCTTATATACGCCTCGCCTTTATACAAATAGCAATAATAACAACAATAAAAGGCTTTTTTCCAACAAAAACATTAATGAAATAAAAAGAAAAAAGAAAAAAAGAAGACTTCATTTCTGCTTATATTCTTCAAAGATATCTTTACAAACCAATGCTTTAAAAACAATTAAAGAGTTTGACATCTTTGAATGTTTGTTAAGGTTGTTCCATAGTTAAACCCCTATAAGAGATACACATGTTCTTTTTATACTTTTAATGGCTCTATACTTTTAATAATTCCTTCCTTAAAATAACTTTACAAAGTTGCTTCTTTTAGTCACTGGGCTCAGTTTGAATGTATGCCCATTTTCAGTTTGTCAACAGTTTGCTATAAATATCCAGCCTCAGACACTGTCCGGACAAACAAAAAACTGGGCATCTGCTTAGAGGACACTCACCCAAAAGCAAAGATGTCTGACTGTTTGGAGAAAGGAAGCTTGTCCTCCTCTGTGTCTGGAGAAAGCTGCTGGATGATTTCTGGGGCCAGGTGACACAGCCAGCCATTGGGGATTCTGAGTTTGTCTTCTCTCCTGCTGCAAAGCAGAAAGATATAGACACGGAGATTTGTTACAATGTATGTCTGTTCCTGTTGTATTGTGCTACCTTGCTATTAAACATTTTGTTACATCCCCGCAACTAGTAATCTGCTTTGCTTTTAAATGGCTTTGTCATATATCAAAATAAATTTCAAATACTACATTGGGTCAAATTCCACCGCAACATCATGAGAAGAAAACAGAGACAAGCAAAGACATGACAGTATCTTCAGCCATCTGTGCTGCTGTCATGTTTTAAGATGAAACAAAATCAGTCACAGGTTTGCCTAAGGCATTTAAATGTTCTTGAAAAAATATAACAAAAATAATTATTGTTTCTAGAGGCTTAGGCACAGTATGATTTGACATTTGGAGTCCTATCAGTACATGTATAAGACTAATGTTTGGACAGCTTGTGTCATATTGATTATTGCAGGATATCTTACTGTCATTACAAATAGTGCATGCATAGACATCTTTTTTATAACCATGGACTTACATGCATGTCTGTTTTTGAAATTATGTACTTTTGATTCATTATGGTGAAACATAATTGCAAAAACCTCAAAAAAGCTAAAATTCTGATTTGCTGCATCATACCAGGTATGTCACTTTTCAATGATTTTACAGTCTCATTTTATTTATTTCTAATATCAAAGGATCACTTGACCATCAAATTTCAATGCTCTATATATTTCAGTGACTGCAAGTGATAGTATAATTATTAGCTGAACTAATCAGAGAATAGGTGTTGGCACAGGTTCTACTTTCAGTTTCAAGCATCAAGCATCCTAAGGTGAGGGAAACATCTACACAGCTAGGCATGAGAGTAAGCAATGTTAGTATTGGGTCACTGCTGGAACTCGTGTTCAAATTCAATTCAAATTCAAAAATACTTTATTGATCCCAGAGAGGAATTTAGTGTTGGTATAGCTCATATAATTAATTCTTCAAGGAGTTGTTGTAGATGATGATGGCTGTGGGCAGGAAGGATTTCCTGTAGCGGACTGTATTGCAGTGAAACTGAAGAAGCCTCTAACTGAAGACGCTCTGTTGTTGTATGACAGTCTCATGAAGAGGATGCTCAGGGTTGTCCATAATTTTTTTGATTTTATGAAGAATCCTTCTTTGCATTATCATCTCCAGATGTTAAACAGTTGTACCAAGAACAGAACCAGCCTTCTTTATCAGGTTGTTTAGCATATTTAAATCCCTGGCTCTGATGATGCTACCCCAACAGATGACGGCTGAAGAGATTACACTCTCCACAACAGACATGTAGAAGATCTGCAGCATCTTGCTGCAAACCTTGAAGGACCTAAGCTTCCTCAAGAAGTGCAGTCTGCTCTGTCCCTTTTTATAGACGGCTTCACTGTTCAGTCTCCAGTCCAGTCTGTTGTCAAGGTGAACTCCAAGGTATTTATACTCCTCAACCACCTCCACTTCTTCTCCCATGATGGAAACAGTGTTTGACTTATCCATGTTTCTTCTGAAATCTACAATCATCTCTTTTGTTTTGTTCACATTCAAGGTGAGACGATTGTTTCCACACCATGTCACAAAGCGGTCCACCAGCTCTGTATTCAGCTTCTTGTCCATCTCTGATACACCCGACAATTGCAGAGTCATCTGAGTATTTCTGCAGATGACAGGTCTCTGATTTGTACTGGAAGTCTGAGGTGTACAGAGTGAAAAGAAATGGTGAGAGTACAGTCCCCTGTGGTGCTCCTGTGCTGCTGACCACCTGCTTTGACTCACAATTCTTCATTCTCACAAATTGTGGTCTGTTGGTCAGGTAGTCATTGATCCAGGCTATTGTTGAGGGCTCCACCTGTGTCTTCAGGAGTTTTTGACAAAGCAAATCAGGCTGAATTGTGTTAAATGCACTGGAGAAATTAAATAACATGATCCTCACAGTGCTGCCTGCTTTGTCCAGATGACAGTGGGTTGGTTGAAGCAGGTGGATGATGGCATCTTCAACTCCAACTCCACAGCGATAAGCAACTGCAGTGGGTCCTGATACGTTCTTGTTTGCTCACTCAGGGGTGGCAAGAGGAGTCTCTCCAGGACCTTCATGATGTGGGATGTCAGGGCAACAGGTCTATAGTCATTGATGACTGATGGGTGAGTTATCTTTGGTATTGGAACAATGCAGGATGTCTTCCACAACACTGGAACCTTCTCCTGAGTTAGGCTAATGTTGAAGAGGTGCTGCAGAATCCCACAGAGCTGCTCTGCACAGGCCTTCAGGACTCTGGGGCTGGCACCATCTGGACCTGCAGCCTTGTTCCGGTTCAGTTTCTCCAGCTGCCTCTTCACTTGACTTTTTGAGACAGACAAGTGGGGGGGGGGGGGGGGCAAAGGGGGTAGTAGAATTTCCTGACTTGGTTGAAGTCAAACTTGTGGAATCAGAAGAGTCCATGGCTGAGGTGAAGGATAAAACATCCGAGGTGTAACAGGAAAGCTGTTGATCAGAGGAGAATGGGATGTCTGTTTGGCTGGGAACAGGAGAGGAGGATGCTGAGCTTGTTCCTGAACTGAACCTGTTGAAGAATGTGTTCAGTTCATTGGCTCTGTCCAGACTTCCATCTATCCAATCCTTCCTGTCCTTAAAGCCTGTGATCTTTCTCATTCCTGACCAGACATCTCGGATATTGTTCCTCTGTAGTTTGTTCTCCAGCTTCTTCCTGTATGCCTCCTCGCTGTCTCTGATCTTGATCTTGAGTTGCTTCTGTATACTCCTCAGTAATTCCCTGTCTCCCTCCCTGAAGGCTCTTTTTTTCTTGTTTAGAAGTTCCTTCAGGTCACTGGTAATCCAGGGTTTGTTATTAGGGAAGCATCTCACTGTTCTGGTGGGGATGATGTTGTCCACACAGAAGTTTATATAGTCAGTCACACACTCAGTCATGGCATTGATGTCCTCTTCATGTGCTTGGCAAAGAGTCATCCAGTCTGTGGTTGCAAAACAACCCTGCAGGAATTCTTCAGCTTCCTGTGACCGTTTTCTCACAGTTTTTTTTATGACATGCATTGTCGGCAACGGCTGAAGGTGGAATGTAAACAACTGCCAAAATTACACTGGTGAACTCTCTTGGTAAATAATATGGACAAAAACTTACTGCCAAGAGTTCGACATCTGGGCTGCACCAGACACCATCTGTTGTTGACAAGCACTGCTACTCCACCTCCTTTTCTTTTCCTCCTCGTTTTCAGATCTCTGTCTGCTCGTACTGTCAGGAAGCCTGGCAGAGAGACGTTGGAATTGGGGATATGATCCAGCAGCCACGTCTCAGTAAAACACATAACACTGCATTCCCGGTACTCTGGCTGAGTCCTTGTAAGGGCTTGGAGTTCATCCATCTTGTTAGCCAGTGATCTTACGTTGCCCATTATGATCGATGGAAGAGATGGCTTGAACTTCCTCTCTCTCTGTTTCCTTTTCGCTCCTGCTCTGCATCCACGTCTCCTCCTTATCAACTCATCAGGGGTTTGGGGCTTCAGTTGAGGTATTATTTCAGCTATTGCGATGTTAATCAGCTGCTCCCAGGGTCCCTGCTCATCTGCTTGAACGTGCATTAGGCATGCTGCAGGGAGGCATAAGGACTGCTGATGTGGCTAGGGCAATAAATTGCCATGTCCGCACTGTGAGACGCCTAAGACAGCGCTACAAGGAGACAGGAAGGACAGCTGATCATCTTCGCAGTGAAAGACCACGTGTAATAACACCTGCACAGGATCGGTCAGTCCGGAAATCACACCTACGTGACAGGTACAGGATGGCCACAACAACTGCCCGAGTCACACCAGGAACACACAATCCCTCACATCACCATCGGACTGAGCTTGTCATTGCAGGCAATCTCAATGCCTTGCGGTACAGGGAAGACATCCTCCTCCCTCATGTGGTACCCTTTATGCATGCTCATCCGGATGATCCTCCAGCAGGACAATGCCACCAGCCATACTGCTCGTTCTGTGCGTGAGTTTCTGCATGAAAGCAATGTCAGTGTTCTGCCATGGCCAGCGAAGTGCCCGGATCTCAATCCCATTGAGCACGTCTGGGACCTGTTGGATCGCAGGGTGAGGGCTGGGGCCATTCCCCCCAGAAATGTCCAGGAACTTGCAAGTGCCTTGGTGGAAGAGTGGGGTAACATCTCACAGCAAGAACTGACAAATCTGGTCCAGTCCATGAGGAGGAGATGTACTGCAGTACTTCAAGCAGCTGGTGGCCACACCAGATACTGACTGGTACTTTTGATTTTGAGCCTCCCTTTATTCAAGGACACATTATTCTATTTCTGTTAGTCACATGTCTGTGAAACATTTTTAGTTTATGTCTTTTGGTGTTGACTCTTTTAGTGTTCATACAAATATTTACACACATTAAGTTTACTGAAAGTAAAAACAGTTGAAAGTCAGAGGACGTTTTGTTTTTTTGTTGAATATATATAGAGAACGTTTTGAAAATACTGTTGGAAAATCCTTAATATAACCAGTTGTACAAGACAGTTTGATGGTATTAATTATTTTAAATTTTAAACAAATTATAATCATACATGGATTTGTATTTTGTAATCTGCTTGTAATGTAATATAGTGCAGTTCATTATATCATTTGACCATGCTTGAAGAAATAGCTGTCAGACGCCCCAAACGTTTTCTTGGACGGTGCTGAAAGATTGGGTCTCTTAAGGTCAGTTCTGAGCGGACACAATATGGGATGACTGGTAGAGTCATGGATAATTACTAAAAAATGTTTCTGACACATTTTCATGTCTACATTACAAGCTTTTCCAGTCTCAAAGTAAACAGTTTGAAAACAAATGGATTGTATCCAATAATTGGGCTTTAAATAAGGAACCTACAAAAACAGAGACAGGATGATGGATGAAGAGATAAAAGAATGGATGGAAAAATGAACACATGGACAGAGGGATAGACATATAATGAATATGCTCACAGAATGTTCAACAATAACAAAGGTTACCATTATTTGAAATATACCCCCAAAATTGTATGCCTTAAAAGACATGCTATCTTCCACTAATATTTGCTTGCAGATTCAACAATGAGACTTTCATAGCTTTTTCTTGGCAGTAATCTTTTGGATTTTTGTGTGTCTCTGATGCTACTTTTAGCTACTCATACGCATTTGAGAACCTGAAGATCTAAATGTGCAGGTATTTGTTTTGTGACGACAAATGTCAGCCCCACAAAGGTTTTCAGTAGGATTTAGATTGAAGGCTGTTTCTAGTGAGCTTAAAATTGTTGTTCTGCTCCTTTTCAAACCCTCTTTTGTGCTGATGAAAGTGAGCTTCGGGTTATTGTCCCACTGAAAGACCCAAGACCTTGAATTCAAACATAGTTTTCTGATAAAAGAAGTTTTTTTAATGTATGATTTTTAAGACTATTGACCTGCTCAATGTGTTAAAAGATCAGAACCCAGTCCCTGAGGCACTGGTAAGCTTTTGGGTAAATGTATCCGACAATCCTAACTCAACTTGTGAAGGTGCTTGTGAAGTACAGTTTGTGAAGGTAATGGGAAAAAAAACATTTCATGAACACTGTGAGGATAATAACTAAAGGCTTTAGACATGAATAGTTTTCTCATCGCACTATATTCCACATTTGTGTAAAGCATGTTATACCTATCCCACTAAGCAGATTTTTTTGTAAAAGTTCCTGTAAATAGCAGCTGTAAAAAAAAAATATTACATGCTTTTGCATATTCAGTAATTAGTGTCCTTTAATTGATCAAAAAGCAGTTTTATTAAGTGATTAACCCATGTAAGAAATTTGTCAGAAAAGAGTAGTCAGATTGTCATTACAAGTCGGTCTGCCCTGGTGCTGTTTTTTTTTGCTTTAAAAACAGCACTTCAGCATTGTGAAACAGCTTACAAAAAATTTAAGATGTCTGGCACCAGGAAAAACAAACTTATACTTGACTGTTGCAGTGACTTCAAACACTCATGAGTAAAGCAATTGTGAGCTTCAGAATGGCACACACAAATCAACAGTAAAAACTAATGTATGATGCTGTGTCTGCTCGGACGTACACCTATGGACGTGTGTAATATAAATTGTATCATCTTTATCTTATGCCTTGTTTTCACTGAGCTGTCCGGTCCGGCTCGGTCCGGTCTGCCTTTTTGTCTGTTTCCATTGTAAAAGCGGCCCATACAGCAGCCCCGTACCGGTCCATTAATGGTCCCCCCTTCAGGTGTAGGTCCACAGGACAATGGTCCGATACAGTTAGGGCGGAGCTACTGGCATCACATAACACAGTCCTTTGATTGGGTGAACTCATAAACACTGCAGTAAGTTTAAACTTTACAGTAAGTTTAAAGTTTACACACTGGTCCTCTGTTCCGCACGGAGCCTTTTATTATACACAGCGGTTGTATTTGTTTAAAGAAAAAAAAAGCAAGAAAGACAACCCTGAGCTGCTGGATGGATTCCATTATTGTTGTTTCTTACTCCTCTTCTTCTGGGTTTTTCGCGCCTCACCCACTTCCTCGTCCCTCCAGTTTGATGCCACGCAACGTTCAAGGTAAATCCCAGAGGTGTCATGATTCACCAGTATGCGTGCTTTGTTGTTGTTTTATGTTTCTTTGTGTCTAATTCAGCTGTTCCTCATTCCATCTGGTTGAGCTCACCTGGTTCCAATGCCATAATCCACCCTTGTCTTCACAGTTGTGTTTATTTTTCTTTGTTCCTTCCTGGATTCCTCCATTACACTCATTCCAGTTTAGCTTTCTGTTCTTTTCATGATACAAACTGTAAGTTCTTTATTCATCATTAAAAGCTTTGCACTTGACCTATGTGCCTCTGATCTGTCTGCATTTCGGGCCAAAAAAAATACAAACCATGACAACATGGGCATAAAGAAAGTCAGCCAGGTGGAATGCTTGGGAAGAATTTACCATATGTATTTGACCATGTGCCATTGTTGCCGGCTGTTTTATTTGGGGTCCATTCAAGCGCTATTCGGTGACATCACTGTCACATCACTTCACATGCACACTGCAGGCCAATCTGCCACTATGTAGGTAGGCGTGAGAGTGACATCACTTTATCAGACAAATCAGTCCATACGTGGGTGAGTAGGGTCACCTCGGCAAGCTTCGGACTAAGCCAGAGGTAGTCCGAAATAAGGTGTCGGCTCAGCACAGACAAAGCCAGTGGAACTGCGCCAAATAGGGACTGAGCCGACCCAGGCTGGGCCCAGCGGACTGTAGTGGAAAAGGGGCATTAAACTAGTTCAGCACAAGTGCTGCTCAGGCATCTTGTCTTAAAATACGCAGGAGGTAATAACAATTGAAAAGATAAATAAAAGATAAAGTCATAAGAATCAAAATAAGAATTGAATGCATCATTGCACCTCAACAGCTCAACTAAATCGGCAAACAAATCATTTAAAAATGTTTTGGGGAATAAACATTTGACAAGAGTCAAGGTTCTCATCAATCAATGCACGCATCTTTCTCACACACCAAAAGGCTATTTTATTTGATTTTTTTATAATTAGCTTTAATAGGGAGCACCACATCTGCTGCTCCTTTACAACTTCAGACAACTGGTGTTACTTTTAATGTGTGATTCTGTGATTGGAGCATCTGGTTCACGTACCAGGGTCCTCTCTACAGATGATGCTGTGATTAGCATTACTGTTCCTTGTTTGCATTCAACTGACTCTGGCTACTTTTCCTGCTCGCTTTCCTGTCTGCAGTTTTAGGAAACATTTTCCCTGTGAAAAGTTTGGTTCATGGTCAAGGCTGATTTGCCTGGACCCAGCCCAAACCTCTGTGATTAGAGTCATCTGCAGCTTCAGCAATGGATACAACACTTGCAACAACAAGGTTGCCCCCGGAAAGTGCACACGTTAATGAAACTGTTCTACACCACATCATTTTTCTGATCCCACCGTGTTACAAACATTTTTGGGGGGCAAGCAGTTATCCATAAAATACTGAAGTGTGATGTGTCACAGCATACCGAGATCTTAGTATTGGTGGATGTTTTGAAGGGGATTCTATCCAATAGCAGGTCAATGGGCAGTAAAACAGCAGTGGTAAGTTTGACATGTTTTTTAATGCACAAGGTATTCTGTTAGTGTTAATGATCTGTGTGCTCTAAAACAGCATGAGTGTTTACAGTTCTTCACTATTAAGACATGTTTTATCTGGAATTTCTGCCATGCTTTCAGGCCACTGTGCTCCTATACAGAGCTTTTTGAACGCAATATGATAATCTCCTGTTGTATTACACTGCACCTCATTCATTAGATTATCTAGATTGAAATATACATAAAGTTATAAAATCCATTTTTTAAATCATCAAGTACATATGGTCCATTTTTAAAATGCTAAGAAATATAAAATCAAGTTGTCATCTGAAACCTTAACACAGTCTTAATTATTTGCTCACAGAGCACACATGCTTTCATTGTAATACCAGTGTACTGCAGCATCTTTGAATGTTTACTGTGGGTAAGTAACTTAAGTTCCTCAGAAGACCAAAACACTTATGTAGAAATGCCAACTGTGGAACAAAAGACAATAAATACATTAATGAAAGTATGTGCTGCCTATGCTGTATGAAGGGACATTCCTGATGTTATATTTTGTTTTTAGAAAGATTTACATTTTAGATTAACACTGTTTATGTTTTCTGATAATTACTTTTTTTTTCATTGTACCATTTCAAAAGTTGCCAGAATAGAAGTGAGTGGAGTTTTGGCAGATGTACAAAACCAAATTTATTAAAAAATGGTTAAGGATTTTATTTAGGAAGCGCTAAATAAAACTTGTTTTAATAATAAAAAAGGTTTTATTTGGGAGTCATTTTAACACAGGTAATCTAATCTATGATTAGAATATAATGTGTAATGGAATTGACATAGCCGTAAAAACCTGTGTAGAAGTGCAGCTGTTGAAGAAATACATGTTGATGGGAACCTCGGCTTAACAAAATAGATGCATTGGCAACTGATGGACCTCACCCATTTTATTTATGTTTTCCACTCCCTAGTGTTAATGAATGATAAAGTTAACTGAATACAAGCATCCCATTAAATTCAATTACAATTCAAAAATACTTTATTGATCAAAATATAAGCATGTTTGTATCAGAAGAGCCCATCAGCAGAAAAGCACCTCAAGCCATTGAGATTTAATCAGGTTTCAGAAGAAAGAGCTTGGAGAGTCTGAAACCACTAAGAATCACATAATAGACACCTTACTATGTTAGGTCTCTAATGTTTTGTTTTTGTTTTATGGATTCATGTTATTGCCTGTAAACCAATTGATTCCCCCTAG
Source organism: Valencia hispanica (assembly GCA_963556495.2). Taxonomy (NCBI): domain Eukaryota; kingdom Metazoa; phylum Chordata; class Actinopteri; order Cyprinodontiformes; family Valenciidae; genus Valencia; species Valencia hispanica. The sequence goes on from OY747704.1 coordinate 49,496,257, forward strand.
TCTCAACACTGAACAGTTTGTAAGAAAGACTGTGATTTATCTTTGAACTTTTTTGAAAGGAATACTTATTTGCCTGCTTGAGTTATTCTTGACCTACAAAACAGTGCAGCATATTACCATGCCTACAAATTGGTAAAAGTGAGCCTTGGGATGTTTAAACACATGGGGATATTTTGGCAAAATCTATACCAGCCTCTATACCAACATTTAATCGAGTGTTTTTAAAACTGTTTTATTATATTAACAGTTTTACTATTTCTGAATTATGGATATCATTTCCCATATTGCTAAAAAGCAATAATTTCATTTTGAAAAGCAAGATTTTAGTTTCTCAGTTTAAATCATTGTCAAAAGGTAAACATATTTAAATTCTATGTATTTCCTAATCATATTTCGCTATTTAATAGTTTTGTTTTGTGTTTGTTAGTAGCAATTCAATTTTAGCTTTAAAAAATTTATTCATCTCCACCTATTTCTGAAGATCTCAAACTTTAGCAGAGTGGGGGGGCACGGTGGCACAGCTGGTAGCCTGGCTCACCTCACAGCTAGAAGGTCCCAGGTTCGATTACCACCGGTGACGTTGTGGGTGCTGAGGGTGTGTTTGTTCCCCCACATCATCAGCACCCACACCCTGGGTGGGGTTGGCGAAAGGGCCTTTCTGTGTGGAGTTTGCATGTTCTCCCCGTGTTCCCTTGAGCAGCTAATGTGAGCTACTCCCACAAAAAGATGCACTAGTCCTGGGGCTGTATACTGCCACCTCCTGGCCAGCCGGGGCACCCGCAGGGTTGGGGAAGATCTGGCTGGAATAACATGATCCTTCCACGCGCTACGTCCAGCCGGAGAAACCCCACCCCGTCGGGTGAAAAGAAGGGCCTGCCCACTCCCCAAGCACGAAGGAGGCTTGGGTTTCAGTGAAGGGCCCCTCCCGGGGCCGGCACAGAGAGAGAGCAGAACCCCAGGACTTGAACTGAGGAGCACTGGGGTGATAAATAATGGGAAAAAAATCGTGGGATAAAAAATAAATAAATAAATAAAAAACTTTAGCAGAGTGCAATGTGACAGACAACTTTTAAAAACATATATACATATCAATACAAGATGTTCCCTTTCTTAATTTGTTTTAATGCATGTATGACTAAAAACTGTCTAAATAAGCTTAGTATTACAATAATAGTGCCACAATGCAATTAAAACCAAGCCAAATATACTGTTATTGTATCAAAATGTTTCCAATTACTCTGTCTCTACAATAAGCCGCATGTGTCAATTTTCAACTAAACTTTCAGGTTTTTATTTGCAAGACAAATTTAAGCTTCTGTCTCTAATGTGCTTTATGCATATTTACCTGCCAGCCTGCAGAACTCCAGATATGGTAAAAAGTCCAAAGTCAGTGATGACGACTTTGCCGTTATCATAAAACACATTCTTGGACTTCATGTCTTTATGTAATATCCCCTTGGCATGGAGGTAGCCCATCCCCTGAGGAAAAGGGGGAGATAGATACATGAATGTCCTGTAATATGATGTTCGCTGCTGAAGTGTTCCAGGGAATCAACTTTGATTTCTTTTACCTTGACCATCTCTTGTGCAATCTGTCGAGTCTTGTTAACGTCCAGGACAACCTTGGCATCCCGCACCACAGAGTAAAGTGTCCTGCCTTTACATAAGCTGACAGAGAAGGGACATTTCAGAGTTTAGAACATTAAAATCAGCATGAATTTTTAAAAAAATCAAATAAAAATGTTGAAGCAATGACTGTAGAAATCTGTTTTGAAAAAGGTAAAGTTGCATTTCACAACACAGTTTTACAATAAACCCTCAGACATGAAGCCCCCTTTCTGCTGCCCCTACTCATTCTGAACATACCATTCAAGACTAAGTTGTCCTGCAGTGATCTGCAATTAATGAAGCCATCATTGCATTGATAGTGACTGATTATACAGGTGAATCATATTGAATTAAAATATCATTAAAAAGTTAGTTTCTTCCAGTAATTCCATTCAAAAAGCGCCAGTCAAATAGTTTTGATGATACTCTCTTTTACTGACCCCTGGTTTACACCAGCCGAGGAATGACTGCAAAGCAGAATGCTCACGAAAATCACCCGCTATCCACGTAATGCAGTGATTCCTTCACACTATCTTGCAAACTCTGCCCTAAAGCTAAATCCCTCAGTTGTTTAGGAAAATGAATACAGGGCCAGCTTCAACCACCCCAGCCTGTACTGGTCCTTACATAAAACATACTGAGCCATACAGACCACATTTGGAACAATATAGATAGAAAGTGTTATTTGAAATGAGTGTTTTGATTGAGTCTTTGTTAATCCAACTTTTTTTTAAATTATGCTTTAATTTTGCTACAATTCAATAATTCTTTCCTCGTTAGGGCATTTCCGATACAGTGTCACACTTCTGCAGGGCTGCCTGCTCAAAAAGCATTTTAATAGACAGCTTCTCGACCCCCCACTGCCTCACAGTTGAGACCCTTGACCCCGACTGTGCCCCCACAGGTGACTAGCAAAGGACCTGAGGCTCACAATTCATGCATATTCATCCAGTAACAACAAGCTGACAGAAGCCAAATTTTTAGTAGCTGTCCCACTTTCCTCTTTTCCTGAAATGAAGCCTTCCATGTCCGACGGCAGATACCTGCACCTCTGACAAAAATAATGAAAAGCTAATGAGGCCAATTTAACATGCTGAGAGTCACCCCTGTGCTTCAAAATGAGGCAGCTACACCATGTGCATGGGTAAAAAAGCAGCAGTAACATCACAGATGACGTCAAATGCATACGTGTTCTGCATGCTCTGCAAAAAAATCAATCCAGAGTTAGTCCCAAAGGAAACAATCGAAAAACAAAGAAGCAATCAGTGTTAATGATCCAACTAATGCAAAGAGAAATTTCTCATTTAAAGTAAACCATTATACTTCATTCTAGTTTGATTTTACTGAAATAAGGTGCAGTTTGACCTAGGAGGGGATGATAGAGCAGCATCAGGTTTTCTTCCTCATCAGTTTGATATGTAAAAGAATCGCTGCATAACAAAGCCACCTGTTGAACTGACATTTGCTATTATTTTTCAGCAATCACTAGGGAAGGTTTCTCAGAAGCAGACAGCTCATCTGTCAGCTTCCCTGCGCTCACAGCAATTTCATCTAGCATCACCTGCAATCATGAAACCACAACTAAAATTGTGTAACCTGTTACGCAGTAAATGTGAAGAAAACAGTGATGGTTTTCTTGCAAAAATGTGTTTGCTAAAGAAAGTGCATATGAGTCCGATGAGATCCTCCATTCTTTGTTAAATAAATGAAGCAGGAAAGACAAAAAAATAAAGGATAATGATTTTCTGGGTAAGTGTGTGTAGATAACAGCGGTCCAATAGCCTAACAATTTCCTTTTGAACATTATTAGCTTTCCTAATTAATTAAATGAGAGCATTTCTTGTGATGTCCTTGAATACAAACGCAGACCCCTCTCCCTATGCTGTGAGAATGCAAGCACTAATCCATGAAATAATTAAAAGGTGTTAACTACGTGAGAAAATTCATTCAAGTTCACTTGCAATGCTTTATCTGCTGTCAGCCTGTCAGAAAAAATCCACTGTTTGCTGTGAGGTGTGGGTGGTTCATCTACTCAGCAACAGTCGCAGCCTGTTCTAATCATAACGTCTGAATGTTTCACTGTCAGACACTCCATAACGGAGCAGATCTGTGGCTGATCTGAAAGGAGTGCCAGGGGGATGCTGACTGCAAAGACCTCACAGCTGCCAGCCCACAGAGCGAAACCACAAGTTCACAGATATGATGCGATCAGCATGAAACAAGTCAGAGCCACTGGACAAATAAAAATTGTATTATTTATTCGACTTTTTTACAGGCATGAATGCTGTCAATGGATGTACTCGTTAAAATAACATATGGATACTAAGTCAGTATGCTATTTTATTGTTTTTTGTAGTTTATATTTTGGTTTAAAGTCTATTTCAAGCTAGTTAAGACTATTATTATCAAAGTGAAAATTTCACATCATTTTATTGAAAGATTTATTTACCAGCATATGTAACCTTACATCCCATCATTGCAAGCTGTTTATTTGGGGTCGGTCAGGCTCTATTCTGTGACATTAATTCACACACACACCCCATTACTATGTAGGTGGGCATGAGAGTGAAATCAGTTTACCGGACCAATCAGTTTATAGGTGGGGGGTGTGTAGGGTCAACTTGGCACGCTTCGGACTGAGCCAGAGATGGTCTGAAATTAGGCGTCGGCTAAGCACAGAGAAAGCCAGTGAAAATGCGCTAAATAGGGGCTAAGCCAACCCGGGCTGGGCCCAGCGAACCCTAGTGGAAAAGGGGCATAAATATCTAGGTAATATCGGTATGCTACACTGTAAAGAGCAGAACTGTAAAAAGGTACAATATTATAAATATCATACATTACTCAGATGGACAAATCACTACAACTAAAAACAAAGTTATAGGCAACACTGTTATGCCTTTATTAATTAAATGTTCTATTATTTCAGCTACAGTTGTTTTAAATAAAAACAATCATATCCTGGTTTATTTTTTTGTTTTAAATTTTTGTGTTAATACTGTAAAACAGTGAAATTGTATTTAAATTCAAGATTTCCTGACAATGAGAATTTCCAACAGAACCAAAGCACGAAACAGATATCAACAAAATAACTAAAAAGCATTGAAAATTACAAACCAACTTCAAGCTTGAGGACACTCTTAACATATAGTAAATACATTCTACTGCTTTCGAACATCAAGGTTTCTCAGTCAAAAGATTTGTGTCAGCCTCGTTGAGCAGTCATAATGTCACTTTTTCTTAAAGGGGGGGCGGGGGGTATTATGCAGAATGGACTTTCTGAATTTTAATATCCTGAGAACATGTCTTTCCCTCATTAAAAGCATGCCTGAAGTGTTGCTCTGACCCATTCACTCATGTTAGAGTAATCTTTGAGTCTCTGGTGGAAGTTCTCTGGGTTGCTGAAACACCTGCTCCCACCTATCCCCGCCTTTTCCACCCATCTCCTCCTCCGACCTTACATACTCAGCCGAGAGCCTCGCCCCTGCAGAGCTCCCCTCCCCTCCCCACCTCGCACAACACCGGCTGAGTCTCAGGTGCAGTAATTATAACACACCAGCTCCAGCTGCGCGTCTTTTGTGGGATTTATTTTTTGCTGCTCTTTTGGTCTGCATTTTTTCAAGCAAAAGATGTCAAAGTGGCGTAAATGCTTATTTGGGTGCCAAGGAAACATGCCTCTTTTTAAGTTTCCACAGGATGACACGGTTTGTAAGAAGTGGTTTGACTTTGTGTTTGGAAGCCACCCGAGGCCAAAAAATATGTGCTATGTACTTATTTATGTAAACAACGTCAGAGTCCAACTCCGTGCATGCTACGATGATCCACGGTATGTGTCGAACTGAAGGGGGAGTGTCAGAAAGAGTAGGAGGGTCTTACAGAGGCACAGGCAAAAATCAAGGCGTCCAATACGGAAATAAATTTCTTTAAGGTGGATTTGGATATATGACGGACATTTAAAAGACTTCAGGTGAGAATTTTATTGGAGTGTGCTATAGAAGGGTAATATGTGCCTGGAAGAAGCATAATACCCCCACCCCCCCTTTAAGGCAAACTTACCTTCTCTTACAACAGCATCCCCTTAATGTAAACATCACTGGCACTAAGAATAGTGTGGCGTAGCAGTACAGGCTGCTCGGGGGATGGCTGTACGCCACAAAGACTTATGGGTAATGTTTTTGTGTTAATTGTAGATGTTCTCCGTTTTACATTATAGTTTGTGTTCCAAATGTAGTCATGTTCTTTAGTTATCCTTTGAGTTATGTTATTGCCAGTGTTTGACGGTGTTCGTCCGTGCACCGTCATAGAGAGAGTGAGGTTCTGCCCTGACTGTTAGGTTCTGTGCTTTATCTGTGTGTTCATGCAAGAGCTGCAAATAAAACTGCTCCCTTGTGGTTGTGCATTGCAAAGGACACAAGGAGTGCAACCAAACTGCTCTCTCTCCAGTGACTCATTTCCTGAGTGACATCACATTGGTGTCAGAAGTGGGATGTGGCCAAACCTAAAGATGGAGAGAGACATTGAAGAAATGGAAAAGATGGTTGAAGAGAAGTGTCGACTGCTCAGTGGAATCACAGGAACCTGGGAGAAGACTACCTCCGAGAGACGTTATCTGGATGGAAACAGCGCGGCCAGACCACACTGCCCTCTGGTGACAGGGAGGACTGATCTGAGTCCGCCAGCACCATCATCAAGCTACGAGGGAATGAATCTCCAGACGCCTGAATCGGACGCAGACGTATTACCCAAAGCAGATTCGACCCTTTCCCGGCGACGATTTACCGCAGCTCCGAAGACACCTGCCAAGCTACCCAAATACAATGGCACAACACCCTTGGAACCTTTCCTCGCCCAGGTCCGGTTAACAGCGTGGCACAGCGACTGGGAAGATGACGAGACTGCCACACATTTGGCACTGGCCCTGGAGGGAGCGGCTCTACAGGTGCTACTCGATCTATCTCCAAGAGATCAATGGGATGTTCAAGCCTTGATGACAGCGCTGGAGAGGAGGTTCGGCAAACACCTTTGCGCAGAGGAGAGCAGGGAGGAATTGACCAGTTGGTGCCGCAAAGAGAACGAGAGTCTGAGCACGTTTGCCGCTGATGTGCGGTTCCATGCCCAACGGGGCTACCCTCAGTTCCCGATGGTCGCACGTGATGAACTGGCACTCCATGCCTTCCTCCAAGGCCTCACACTGGAACACCTGTGGCAGCACGTTCGGCTGGCCAGGCCTCCACACCAAGAAGACGCCAACGCGCTCGAGAAGATCGCTGCTACCGCTGTGACGATCCAGGTCACCTAGGCATTGTGAGGGGACTACCCCTCCAGATCACTCCCCCTCCCCGCGGACAGTGTACCCTGGTCGGGTACCCAGGCAGGTTGAAAGGGCTGTACCTGGATTGCAGAGTAGACGGACAGCCCTGCCGGGCGCTGGTGGACACAGGGTCCACCATCTCTTTGGTCCGACCTGGCCTCCTTCCCGATACCTCGGGCCCACTCTCCGAGATCTGGTTGCCAACCGACACCCAGCTCACTGCCGTGACCGGAGAAAGAGCTGGAATGAAAGGGAAGAAAGAGCTGCTGGTGGAAGTACGGGGACAAGAACTGAGGCATGAGTTCTGGCTGGCTCAGGTCCAGGAGCCCTGCATCATCGGTCTGGATCTGCTGATTCATTGGGGAGCCGTGGTCGACGTGTCCTGTTCGACTCTAACCCTAAGAGACCCTAACAGTGAAACTCCAACCTGGTCAAAGAAAGAAAAGACTAAGAGTGCAGAAGGCAAGTCCCCATGTTGCTCCGACCCAGTCACCAGTTCCACCTCAGCCTTTACCGGGACCGGATAATGTATCCGGGTTGGCAGCGCCCCCATCAACTGAGATAGCAGAGGCCATTCGAGAAATGTGGCGACGAAGCTGTGAGGGCCTGAATAAAGCCCAAAGCGACCGAGTAAAGTCCCTGCTGGAAGGATATGTGGACATATTTGCCGCCAATGACGGGGACTGTACCCAGACAGGGTTGGTTCAACACCCGATCGACACCGGCACTGCCGCCCCTATCCGCCTGCGACCTCACCGGCTGGCAATAGCAAAGAGATAGGTGGCGACGGAGATGGTTCAGCAAATGCTGAGCACCGGAATCATCGAGCCGTCTGACAGTCCATGGGCGGCTCCGGTTGTCCTGGTCCGGAAGAAGTCAGGTGGATGGCGGTTTTGTGTGGACTATCGCCGCCTTTATGCGGTCACTAAGAAGGATTCTTACCCACTCCCTCGTATCAACGACGCATTGGACTACATCAGCGGCTCCAGCTGGTTTAGCTCCCTTGACCTACGCAGCAGATACTGGCAGGTGGAGCTTCACCCCGACGCAAGATCGAAGACTGCATTCTCCTTCGGACAAGGACTGTGGCAGTTCCGAGTTATGCAACGCTCCGGCGACGTTCGAGCGGCTCATGGAGAGGGTACTGGTGGACATACCCCGGAACTAGAATTCTAGAATTGCGCTGCTCTGGGTGGCTGCATGTTGGAGTGGCTCTGTTGGCTACATATTAAGTTTTGTTTTTTTGTACATTGGTTCCTCTTTTTTCTTAAAGAAGATTGCAATTTTTTTGACCTGTACACTTTCTAGTTTTTGGTGCTGTGAAGCTGGAAGGATTTTTGCTGTAAATTTTTCCCTTTTTGACAATTTGTTATGATGCGTAACCATGGCAACAATGTGGTTTACAGCCGGGAGCAGCTGATTAACATCGCAAAAGCTGAAATAATACCTCAACTGAAACCACAAATCCCCGATGAGTTGATAAGGAGGAGACGTGGATGCAGAGCAGGAGCGAAAAGGAGACAGAGAAAGAGGAAGTTCAAGCCATCTCTTCCATCGATCATAATGGGTAACGTAAGATCACTGGCTAACAAGATGGATGAACTCCAAGCCCTTACAAGGACTCAGCCAGAGTACCGTGAATGCAGTGTTATGTGTTTTACGGAAACGTGGCTGCTGGATCATATCCCCGACTCCAACGTCTGTCTGCCAGGCTTCCTGACTGTACGAGCAGACAGAGATCTGAAGACGAGCAGAAAAAGGAAAGGTGGTGGTGTAGCAGTGCTTGTAAATAACAGATGGTGTCATCCAGGACATGTTACTGTGAAGTGTCGTCTCTGCAGCCCAGATCTGGAACTCTTGGCAGTGAGTTTTCGTCCATATTATTTGCCAAGAGACTTCACCAGTGTAATTTTGGCAGTTGTTTACATTCCACCTTCAGCCGTTGCCGACAATGCATGTGATGTCATCAGTTCCATTGTTGCTAAGCTACAGACACAGCACCCCAATGCATTTGTGGCAATATCTGGTGATTTTAATCATGCCTCGCTCTCTACTACACTTCCAACATTTCAACAATTTGTCAGCTGCTCTACAAGAGAAAATAGGACCTTGGATTTGTTTTATGCAAATGTAAAGGATTCATACACGTCCAAACCAAGACCTCCTCTGGGAGAATCAGATCACAATCTTGTTTTTCTCTGTTCAGAAAATAAACCACTTGTTCAGAGGCAACCTGTGACAAAACGAACTGTGAGAAAATGGTCACAGGAAGCTGAAGAAGCCCTGCAGGATTGTTTTGCAACCACAGACTGGATGACTCTTTGCCAAGCACATGGAGAGGACATCAATGACATGACTGAGTGTGTGACTGACTATATAAACTTCTGTGTGGACAACATCATCCCCACCAGAACAGTGAGATGCTTCCCTAATAACAAACCCTGGATCACCAGTGACCTGAAGGAGCTGCTAAACAAGAAAAAAAGAGCCTTCAGGGAGGGAGACAGGGAATTACTGAGGAGTATACAGAAGCAACTTAAGGTCAAGATCAGAGACAGCAAAGAGGCATACAGGAAGAAGCTGGAGAACAAACTACAGAGGAACAATATCCGAGATGTCTGGTCAGGAATGAGAAAGATCACAGGTTTTAAGGACAGGAAAGATTGGATAGATGGAAGTCTGGACAGAGCCAATGAACTGAACATATTCTTCAACAGGTTCAGTTCTGGAACTACCTCAGCATCCCCCTCTCCTGTTCCCAGCCAAACAGACATCCCACTATCCTCTGATCAACAGCTTTCCTGTTACACCTCGGATGTTTTATCCTTCACCTCAGCCATGGACTCTTCTAATTCCACAAGTTTGACTTCAACCAAGTCAGGAAATGCTGCTACCCCCTTTGCCTCCCCCTCCCACTTGTCTGTCTCCAAAAGTCAGGTGAAGAGGCAGCTGGAGAAACTGAACCAGAACAAGGCTGCAGGTCCAGATGGTGTCAGCCCCAGAGTCCTGAAGGCCTGTGCAGAGCAGCTCTGTGGGATTCTGCAGCACCTCTTCAACCTTAGCTTAACTCAGGAGAAGGTCCCAGTGTTGTGGAAGACATCCTGCCTTGTTCCAGTACCCAAAAGAACTCACCCATCAGTCATCAATGACTATAGACCCGTTGCCCTGACATCCCACATCATGAAGGTCCTGGAGAGACTCCTGTTGGCACCCCTGAGTAAGCAAACAAGAACGTATCAGGACCCACTGCAGTTTGCTTATCGCTGTGGAGTTGGAGTTGAAGATGCCATCATCCACCTACTTCAACCAACCCACTGTCATCTGGACAAAGCAGGCAGCACTGTGAGGATCATGATCTTTGATTTCTCTAGTGCATTTAACACAATTCAGCCTGATTTGCTTTGTCAGAAACTCCTTAAGACACAGGTGGAGCCCTCAACAATCGCCTGGATCAATGACTACCTGACCAACAGACCACAATTTGTGAGACTGAAGAATTGTGTGTCAAACCAGGTGGTGAGCAGCACAGGAGCACCACAGGGGACCGTACTCTCACCATTCCTTTTTACTCTGTACACCTCAGACTTCCAGTACAAATCAGAGACCTGTCATCTGCAGAAATACTCAGATGACTCTGCAATTGTCGGGTGTATCAGAGATGGACAAGAAGCTGAATACAGAGAGTTGGTGGACCACTTTGTGACATGGTGTGGAAACAATCGTCTCACCTTGAATGTGAACAAAACAAAGGAGATGATTGTAGATTTCAGAAGAAACAGGGATAAGTCAAACACTGTTTCCATCATGGGAGAAGAAGTGGAGGTGGTTGAGGAGTATAAATACCTCGGAGTTCACCTTGACAACAGACTGGACTGGAGGCGCAACAGTGAAGCCGTCTACAAGAAGGGACAGCAGACTGTACTTCTTGAGGAAGCTTAGGTCCTTCAAGGTTTGCAGCAAGATGCTGCAGATCTTCTACAAGTCTGTTGTGGAGAGTGTAATCTCTTCAGCCGTCATCTGTTGGGGTAGCAGCATCAGAGCCAGGGATTTAAAAAGGCTCAACAACCTGATAAAGAAGGCTGGTTCTGTTCTTGGGACAACTGTGGAAAATTTGGAGATGATAATGCAAAGAAGGATTCTTCATAAAATCAAAAAAATTATGGACAACCCTGAGCATCCTCTTCATGAGACAGTCACACAACAACAGAGCATCTTCAGTCGGAGGCTTCTTCAGTTTCGCTGCAATACAGACCGCTACAGGAAATCCTTCCTGCCCACAGCCATCATTATCTACAACAACTCCTTAAAGAATTGATTATATGAGCTATACCAACACTTAATTTCCCTCTGGGATCAATAAAGTATTTTTGAATTGAATTGAATTGAATTTGAACCACTGTGTGGTGTACCTTGATGACCTACTGGTACATGCGGTTGACTTCGACCAAGCCCTGAACCACCTCCAGGAAGTCTTCGATGCCATGATGAGCCGGACTGCGGCTAAATCCTGCCAAGTGCCACCTGCTGCAGAGGGAGACCACATTCTTGGGCCATGTGGTCAGTGCTCAGGGAGTGGCGACGGATCCGGTGAAAGTGGCAGCTGTGCGGGACTGGCCCCCTCCAACCAACGTTCGAGAGCTTCGCAGCTTCCTGGGCTTGCCGTCCTATTACCGCCGGTTTGTCAAGAACTTTGCCTCGATCGCCAGCCCTCTTCACCGTCTCACGGACAAAGGCCAGCCCTTCCACTGGGACGACTCCTGTAATGCTGCCTTTAACCAACTGAAGGCCTCCCTCACGGCAGCCCTTGTCCTGGTCTATCCTCAAGCGCAGGCCCCCTTTGTGGGGGATACAGATGCCAGTAACTCGGGAGTGGGAGCAGTCCTTTCCCAAGCTGGACCAGAGGGAGAGAGAGTGATGGCCTACTTCAGCCGGGCCCTGAGTCAGACACTTCCGACCATACCTCCAGGGCAGCCGATTCCTGCTGCGCACCGACCATGCCGCACTGACCTGGCTCCTGAATTTTAAACAGCCAGAGGGTCAGGTTGCCCGGTGGCTGGAGATTCTGCAGGCGTATGACTTTGAGATACAGCAAGGATCTGGACAAGAACACCGCAACGCTGATGCCCTCTCCCGCCGACCTTGTGTGGCGGCAAAGTGTTGTTACTGCCAGCGACAAGAAAAGCGAGAGGATCAGGCAAGGCCTACTGTTGCCGCTGCTCAGGCAACCAGGAGAACCTGCCTTGGACACCGGAGCAGCTGGGGCAGCTTCAGGAGCCAGATCCGACTCTCGCGTCTGTCAGGGAGTGTATAGAGGCGGGTCGGCGTCCCGAGTGGCCGGCTGTGTCAGCCTGGAAGCCCCAAAGTTGAAGGTCTATCACTCCGATGGGGCAACTTCGAGGTTTGAGATGGCCTGCTTTACCGGAGATGGCAGGCTCTTGGCAGCGGCGGCGACCTTCTGCAGCTTCTGGTGCCATCGGCTCTTCGTACGCAGGTCCTTCAGAGTGTGCAGGGCTCGGTGGGGTCCGGCCACTTTGGAATCTCCAAGACTCTGTGTCGCCTCCGAAGACAGTTCTACTGGGGGGAAACAGACAAGATGTGGAACTGCATGTGCACTGCTGGAATCTGTGCACCGCCCAGAAGGGACCATCTCAGCGATCACACGGTCCCCTACAGCAGTACCTGGTGGGGGCCCCCATGGAGCGAGTGGGGGTGGACATCCTTGGCCCTTTTCCCCTCATCGAGGCCGGCAATTGCTAGGTTCTCGTGGCGATGGACTACTTTACGAAGTGGCCCAAGGCGTACGTGGTGCCGGACCAAAGTGCATTGACGACTGCTGGGAAGTTGGTCGAGGAGATGTTCACCCGCTTTGGGGTCCCTGCCGAGCTACACAGTGACCAGGGGCACAACTTCGAGGCCCAGGTGTTCGGTGAGGTCTGTCAGTTGCTCGGGGTGAAGAAGACCCGGACGACCCCTCTTCACCCACAGAGTGATGGACTGCCATCCACTCATGCACCGCCGTCATAGAGACGGCGGTGCACGGGTGTGAGGTTCTGCCCTGACTGTTAGGTTCTGTGGTTTTTCTGTGTGTTCATGCAAGAGCTGCAAATAAAACTGCTCCCTTGTGGTCGTGCATTGCAAAGGAAACAAAGAGTGCAACCAAATCTGCTCTCTCTCCAGTGACTCATTTCCTGAGTGACGTCACCATAGTTTGGCAACAGTGCTGCTGCTAGCATTAAAATAATCACTCACTAACAGTTTAGACTGAATTAAAGCCATTACAAAATCCACAAGAGTTTTTAAAACAGCAGATATACCCCATTCTCCCAATGATGAAAATCCAGGTTAAATGGTAAATGGCCTGTACTTGTATAGCGCTTCAGCTAGTCCTGAGGACCCCAAAGAGCTCCACACTACCTTCAGGCATTCACCCATTCACTCACACATTCACACACTGATGGTAACCCTCATTATAGCCACAGCTGCCCTGGGGAACACTGACAGAAGCGAGGATGCTGAACACTGACCACGCAGGCAAGGAGGGTAAAGTGTCTTGCCCAAGGACTCTGATGGAGTGGGGGTTCGAACCAGCAACTGTCTGGTTACAGGACGCATTCCTAACTTCTGAGCCAAGGTCATCCTTGTTGAAGTTCATTGTTATAATATAGTACTTCTCAAAAAGTACTTCTCAAATAGCACTTCTCAAATATACGAGAGGCAGGAGGACTTTTGTTTTCATTGATGCTTGAACGATAAAACAAGCCTCCAGTCACTAGGTGGCACCGGTGCTCAAAAATAATCAACAGACTGTCTGTTCAACCCAGCAGAAGTAGTCTACACAGACACAGTAGTGTACAGACTGAGTAGGACTCTATGAAGTTTACAATGTGGGAAAGGCGGACGGAACTGTGGAATTTAACACAAATAAACGCCTTTACTGGAGTGTTTTGGCAGCTGTAGCTCCTGTAGCTGTTGTTAAGTGGTTGGGTCATCCCTCCTCTCCAAACAGAGAAAAAAACGGCCAGCCACAGCAAAAAAACTGAAACACAGATGTCATCCATAAAACAAAACAAAAAAAACATGGAGCTTAGCGGAAGGGTCATGGCTAGCGATTTTTATGAAACAGGAGAACAACCCTTCTATAAGTTCTGTCAGTTCACGGGCTGCAAGGTCTGCAGGAACATCAAAGAAAAAGTGGAATTCAGAAAAAAAAAATTTTAAAGTGTAATTGTGGAAAAAGCTTTTGGAAAATAATGAAATGGATTTAATAGGGAACAAGAGAAGTTTGTGACAGTGAAACAAAAAAAGGTGGAGGGGATCGAGGTAAAGAAGATTTTTTTTTCAAAAGGAATAGGCTAATAAAGCTGACAAGTAGCCAATGTTTACAGTTTACTGCATAGTCTAAAAATGCACATCCCAGCGAGTCATTTGTGCCTTTTCTCTTCTGAGAATCACAGACTGAGCAGTCTTGAATAAATGATAGACGGTGAGTTAATATACTGAACTTGGAAATTATCTTAAGACTAAAACAATAAAATATGCTGCAACCACTAAAAATTGAAGTTGTTACAGCTCATTTTAGTAATCTGTTTTGATAATCAGCAGATCATAAGCAGAATGTTGGTGCCAGTGGTTTAATATTATTTGGTTCTCAATAGTATTTCAATTCAGGGGGGGCAAATGTATGTTCCCTGGGGGGGTATGGCAGAAAAATTTGAGAACCACTGCTATGTGCAATGTGGCATTTTAAAGCTAAACCAAATTTGACACAAATTATATATTCAATATTTTTTACTTTATTTTTTGCTTATTCACTTCTTTTTTTATTATGAGTCATAGTTTGCTACATTTTGTTGGAGCAATCTGACATATATGTGTGTTAGAACTAGGGGTGCACCGATCCCACTTTTTCAGTCCCGATACCGATGCCTGGGCTTTGTGTATCTGTCTATACCCGATAATGATCCGATACTATTGTTGAATTAATAATGAACTGTATACCCTCCACCTTATTCCTTACTTGAAGAGACTAAAGGTACCAGACTTTACTAACTAAACATAACTAAGACTTCTTTTTTCCTTTTTGACCCCCCTCCATTTGTTTTGCTGAGGTGCAGGAATCCAGCGTGCTCCTTAGCATAGTGTTTCTGGATGTGCTTGATTAAAGTGGTAGTGTTGTACTTTGCAGTAATACCACCTCACCTCGAAACATTTACTTTGCAGACATTGCAAACAGCCGACGAAGTAGTTGGCGTGGCAAGCGTGAAATATCTCCACACAGCCGATCCTCTGGCTCGCTCCATCTTGCTTCTAGCATGCGACACACGTGAAGCTGACAGATGACATAGGTTCTTCTGCGACGAAAAAAAACCAACAACAAAAAAATCCTGGATCGGCCAGTGGATCTGTTCATTTTTCTGATCTCCGATCCAGCTATTTTGTCAGGATATGCGGCCGATATCCGATCCTAATATCGGACCGGTGCGCCCCTAGTTAGAATAACGTGTCTTTGGTTTGTGTCGTGGTTTTTGATCTGACGTCATTCCGCAGATTATTCACTGGAGGGCGCACCGGAGGCACCAGAGTTCCGGTGGGTGGAGATCTGCAGGTGTATGTCTGAACACCTTACCTTCAGCTCATCATTATCATCAACGGCAGGATAAAGGGAACTGGCAGCCAGTCCTCCAGTGCCTGAGTGTTAACCTTACCTGGTACACCAAGCCGTTTTGCTCCTCCGTTCAAGTCTCACCCTGGTTCGAATTCCACGAATGGTCGTCAGCTTCTACATCTTCCTCCTCCGGTTCCTCCTCCACCCACTCAACTACACTTCAAGCCATCATCGCCATTGTTTATGTGCCTCCTGTCCGCCCTCCAACGACTACCTGTAAGACCACTTCCAATTTCATCCATTCCGAAGGTCAAATTAATACTCCCCTTACAGCTCACCATCAGTTTCCGGATCACCATGGCCATCTCCTGGTTCGTATTGACTGTTCCTACACTTCCACCTAATATTAGACCAACCTGTTGTCTTCCCTTGTCTGTCCTGATTCTTTCTCTCTCCTCTTCTTTTTATCCTTCCTCATTGGTCAATGACATGAACTTTGTGTTAAAGACTTTCCATATTTGACTTTTTTTAAAATAACGGTGACACAAAAATCTGAAGGCCATCAGTCACTTCGACAGATTGCAATTCCCTACCCTGACACAGACAGGCGGTGACAGATCACTGCAGCTGCAGGGAGATTTCTGCTGAAGCGATCAGAAAGGCTTCCATTCAGAGTCTTACTGAATTCGGATAACATCAATTAGAGAAATGTTCCCTGTTTTCAAAACTTTCCAGTCTCCAATGTGTCAACAGAGCGCAGAAAATAATCCCTTACGGACAGGAGGAGCACGTTCAGCAGGTGAAACAATTAATATATGTAGCTTATTAATATGCTTGATGTGAATTCTTGTTCAGTTTGTTCGGATTGAATATTGATTAAAATAACTTAAAAATTAAATACTACTGAATAGGCCATTATTATCATTTCAAAAAATTGATGGGTAAAAATAGATTTTTACAGGATTCTTTTGAAAATTGTAGCGCGACCACTGAACTACAAAAAAATAAAATTACATTTAAATTTTAAATAACATCCTTGTTTTATATCAGTTACTGATTGGAATTTGATCATAATTATCAGATAGCCTATTTTACAATAGCACTGTGGTGTTTATCCAAGTGAAGAAATTTAAACTCAAGTGTATCACTGAAGCTCATTAATTTATCTGTTTGAGTCAAATGAAAACAATAGCGCGTCTTCTAGGGGGCTTGCACTGGTGCGCCAGAAGTGTTTGTGTATGTGGGGTTGCCGGTTCAAATCCCCGCTCTGTCCCTCTCGGTCATTGTGTCCTTGGGCAAGACACTTCACCCCATTGCCTGCTGGTGGTCAGAGGGCCTGGTGGCGGCTGTGTCTGGTATCCTCGCCTCTGTCAATGTGCCCCAGGGCAACTGTGGCTACAATGTACTGTAGTAGCTTGCCACAATCAGTGTGTGAATGTGTGCATGAATGGGTGAATGACTAAATGTAGTGTAAAGCGCTTTGTGGTCCTCTGACTGAAAAAGCACTATACAAATGCAGACCATTTACCAGTTACATCATTTACACATGCACAAACAGCTGTTAAACACAGAAAAGGCTGACCAAAAAAAATGTCTCCCATCATCGCTTTGGCGGCCCCTCCAGTGCAGCGCCCCTATGCACCGCATATAGTGCATACCTACTTTTTGCGCCCGTGATTATAACCTTCAATAAACTTTGGAAATCTAATTTTTCCCTTTAGAGTTTCGTGCATGTGGGTCTGGCAGCTTAGTAAAACCATGATAATGTGACTATTCCTTGACACTAAAAAAAGGGAATGCAACAACATAGCATGCTCTTTCTACAACTGAACTGTCTTGCCAGATTTTCTGTCCAACACAGTCTGTGATATCTTTCTTCCTACCTGGTGATGATGGCCAGATGCGGTGGGCTCATGCACACCCCCATGAACAGCACCACATTCTCATGGCGAGTGTTACGGTACGCCATCACCTCACGTTTAAATGCCTTTAGCTGGTCTTCGTTGTCCCGCTCGATGTCAATCAATCGGATAGCAACCTCTCCATGCCACCGTCCATGGAACACTTTGCCGAAGCGCCCTTTGCCGATCATTTCTCCAATTTCCAGCTGCTCAAAGGGGATGTCCCACTCCTGTAGGAAGATGCTTGTCTGGCTGGCTTTGCGTGGGAAGTTGCGAGCAGAGAGAAGGGACAAATTCATCTCCTCAAACTCATCACCAGAGTCCTCATTGTTGGCATCTTCATTCTGTGGTAAAACAAAGATCACAAACCAGGGATTAGAACTGCAGGATATCAGAAAACTTGCAATTTTGATACTATTGTTGAAAATGGTGATCAAAATATTTATAACAATTATCCCCTATTTTCTTGGCTCTTGTCGTTCTTTTTCTTCATCACAATGTCACCTTTCACTCATAAGCTTTAGCATCTTGACTACGAAAAATATATGATATATCCATTTTGGGTGTCAAGGGCAGTGAAAGTCTATCCAATGGTCCAAATGTAATACCAGTATAAAAAATGTGCATGTATTACACTTTGAATCCAATATCCAACCAAATTTTTAATCCAAGCAATTCTTTGTGATTGTAATATTGCACAGATAGATATTGTGCTGATGATTGCAATTGAGTGAATGTTATACCGCTCTATTAGACACACACCAGTATATCACTGGAACTGGATGATTTTAAGTTTGATTGGCCTTGACTGATGATAGGCTGGTTGGAAACTCAAAAATCCCATCTTTCAGATCAGTGAATACACCACACTAAGCTCTACCAGGTTGCTCTGACAACAATACTGCCCAGTGTGGACTCTGAGTGAAGATGACTCAAAACTAGCAAGTTTCAGTATGAGATTAAGTCAGAGACACAAAGGGATGTGAGAAACAATTTTAAAGGAAACTTAAATTGTTTCTATACCATGTCCATATATGCCAATGGTTCATTTAGGCTGTGAGACATAGCAAGACAATCAGCTAGTAATGGGAAAGCTGAAGAAAGCATAACAAAGATACTCTAGTTCATCCTTCTGACCTTTCAGACTTTGTCATGGAGTCTGTGCTGGATTTTAAAATGTTGGCATTCAATGTCAGAGATAAGGCAAACATCAACATTATTTAGGATATACACATGAAGACTGTAGTCTGTTACCATTTAGTCTTATGGAAATAAAAGTAAATCCGGTTTTACTGTGATTGCTCTCTCACACAGGGGTATGGTGTAATCTCTGTTCCCTATATAAATAAGTAATGGCCACAGAAAGGGAGGCTGCCAAGTAAAAAAATTATGAACTCTGTTTTTATTTTCCATTTTAATTTTCCATTATATTAAATATATATATTATATGTATATGAAATGAAATGAAAATTTTCCATTTGCATATACTAAAAAAGACCATACAAATAAATTCTAAAATACAAAAAGCACATTGGTAAAACAAAGAAATTAACTACAGAATCTCACAGTCATTCATGTATCAAAAAAACAATACAAAAGTAGACTTCTCAGTATGTTTAATGGAAGCAAAACATAATTCAATATTCTTTCTGTATGTCCTTGTTTAAAAAAGTCACAGCTAATTGAGCAGACAATTTTTTATAGCAATTTTTCAAACAATTGCTAACAAAACAGGTTATTCCATTAATGGATTTTTTTCCCCTGATGGCATGGGCATATTCCAAGATGACAATGCCAGGAATCATCTGGCTCAAATTGTGAAAAAGTGGTTCAGGGAGCATGGGACAACATGGATGGATTGGCCACCGCAGAGTCTGGACCTTAACCTCATTGAGAATCATTAGGATGTGTTGGAAATGTCTTTGCATAGTGGTCGGACTCTCCCATCATCAATACAAAATCTGGGTGAAAAATTAAAACACCAGGTGGAATATTGTGACATTGCAGAAGCTTGTTGAAACAATGCCACAATGAATGTCTGCTGTAATCAAAGTTAAATCAGGTCCAACAAAATATTACAGTGTAACCATTTTTTTGGGGTGGCGAATTTTTTTTCCTTTCATTTTGGCCAGGCAGATTAAAGGGGACATATATGAAAATTCCACTTTTTTAGCCCTTAAATGGTTTGTGTAGTGAATTTAGAGTGTCTGGAGTGCTAAAAGCATAAATTTGTCACTCCATGTGTTGTGGAGATATTTTTTTAAAATGTTTGGGGTCATATTTTTTAAGCCGTTCAATTTTCTCTATTATCTATTATGTTTTTTAACTATTATGTCACAGTACTTGCACTGGAACTGCCAAACTTGGTCATGGAATTTCGCCTGAATGCTGAGCGAATCTACCATCTTTATTTCTCGCTGTGAGTTTGTAGTCCAAGTTTAGGTATGCCGAAAGTACATGTGTCAAAATGTTCTGTTGTTGGGTGTATTACCCCCAAACAACTCCCAACATCAGAACCGC
This sequence comes from Valencia hispanica, assembly GCA_963556495.2. Taxonomy (NCBI): domain Eukaryota; kingdom Metazoa; phylum Chordata; class Actinopteri; order Cyprinodontiformes; family Valenciidae; genus Valencia; species Valencia hispanica. Next base: position 49,516,199 of record OY747704.1, read on the forward strand.
TTCGAAGTGCGTAGTTAACTTTTATTTTTAATGGTAATGTGCCCGAATCTGTGGCTAAAGTGGTTTTTGTTTGCGCCAAACTCTTCAAAGACGAATGCTTCAGTAACCTCCGCCAGTATCAACAAGGGTTTTCTGAAAGACTTCATCTTATCGAGGGCTCAATCCCTTCACCTTTCGCTCAGGGTCAGACTGTGGCTTGAACATCTACAGCTGGATGGATAACTCTTAAAAATAAAAATTTGACGAATAAAAAGTTTCTGCAGTGCTAGTTTGCCGGCTCTCTATCAAACTACAAAAATGGCTGAATGGGGTGGAGTGGAAGCAACCTGGAGGGGGGCGTGATATGGAGTACATCCTACACATTTAAAGAGCCCGCACCAAAACGAACCATTCAGCAAAACTATAGGCTCCTATACTAGTAGGAGTAGTAGTATAGGAGCCTATAGAACTACTATAATGAAAAATTCCGACCAATTAACTGCAGTTCCACTAGATATAGACCACAGGTAAATGATTTAGATGTAAAAAGGAAGAATTTAAAAGCATAATATTGCATTTATACACATTACACCAGTCTTAGAATCACTGCATTGGCTCCCCGTATGTTTTAGGATCGATTTTAAGGTACTTTTAATAATTTTTAAGTGTGGCAGATTTAATAAAGCTAAACTACATCCCACTTTGAAAAAAGTGGAAGATGATCTTGCTAGATGGAAATCCCTACCCATATCACTTATTGGAAGGGTTGCTTCAATAAAAATGATGGTTTTGCCCAGAATCAACTACTTATTCTCAATGATCCCAAGTAAACCATCACTAGACTGGTTTAGATCTCTGGACTCCTCTGTCTCTAAATTTCTTTGGAAAGAGAAACCCCCACGTATCAGCTTAAAAACACTGCAGAAGACCAAAGAAAAAGGAGGTCTAGATCTACCAAACTTCCATCATTATTTCTTAGCCAACAGGCTCCAATACATATCAAGATGGTTAAAACATAGCTACCTAGATGAGTCCTGGATAGACGTAGAACAGACACTATGCAATAAGATAAAACTTTCAGACCTACCATTTATTAGCTCAAATATAAAATGACATGAATGCTTTAAAAGCATAAATATCAGCTCCTCTCTGACAGCATGGTGGGAGTTTCTAAAAATGACAGAGTCCACAATAATCCCATGCAGACGTACACCCATCTGGAATAACCCCAACATCTTGCAAAATAAATGTGTGATAAGTTTTCCAGACTGGAGGTGTAATGGAATTGAATACCTGGAACACATATTTGAAGGAACAGACTTTATCCCATTTAATACATTAATTACACAATATGGAATTGATAAAAACAAATTCTTAGAATATCAACAAATTAAATCTATTATTAAAGGTAAATTTAGGCTCAATACAGTTGAATTACAAATTCCAGCAAGAGTTTTAGATTTTCTTAATCTCAACCCCCCCAAATTGCTGTCTAAAATATACAAAACTTTATCTACATTAGATGAATCAATAGCCATCCCTATTTCAAAATGGGAGGTGGATTTATCAGCCAGCTTTGACCAAAACGTCTGGTCTCAGATATGTTTAAGAACCTTTAAAATAACAAAAAATCCTAATTTGCAATTAATACAATACAAAATCCTTCATAGAGTACACTATACAGGTCAACGGATGTTTAGGATGGGTTTTACGTCATCTAATACCTGCTTACAATGCACAAGCAATATACCAGATACTTATATTCATGCGCTTTGGTTCTGTCCACCCGTTAAGAAATTCTGGTGACAGATATGTGAAGACTTATCAAAGTGTCTGAAATGTAACATTCCATCATCTCCCTCAGCTTGCCTGTTGGGAGATTTAAATGATGTCACCATGGACATAAAGTCAGTTCTAATGGTTCACATTGCCTCATGCATCGCTAAGAAAACTATCCTCCTGAACTGGAAAATAAAAAGGCTCTTAATATTAATCAGTATAGAAATCTCTTGTTGGACCATATTGGTCTTGAGACGGCCTCTGGCTCCATATCTGATCAATCTCTCTGGGCTCCTTTGATCAGCTCCATCACCTAGTAGGGGTGGGGGGCACTTGGTTTTGTCATTTAGGATATTTTTGCTGATGTAGGGGTTTTGGGGTTGGAGGCGTCTGGGGGGGATCCCTGGGGGTGGGATCACTGGGCGGACATGGCGCTGGACGTCGTGGCCCCAACCTGGGGTTGGGCTTTGGTGGCTTTGGGTGGTAACTCCTGATGGCTGCATGCGGTGCCTTAGGGGGGTTGCACTGACGGACATGGGTTACTGGGCTGGTGGCCGTGCTGCACCTGGGTAGGGTCTGGGGTGGGCCTGGGGATTCGGGGCTCTGGGGCGCTGTGCCCCCTAGCTGTGGTCCTGGCCGAGGGTCGGCCGGCGTGGGGTCTCGGTTGCCTGTGGGGGTCGGGGCCGGACCGGCATGTGCAGCCGCCTCTCTCTTTTTCTCTGGGCCGATTGTCATCACCGGTCCCTGTATGGCGTCTCGCCTTGTTTGCTGGTTGGGGTGCCTGGCTGCTGGTCGCGGCGGCTGGGTGGCATTTCTAGGCCTGATAAGTCCTTTTTCGCACTGGACTTAGCTCCTGGGTCTTGGTCTTTGTGCGCTGTGGGGCGCTGGGGTCGGGCATTTGCCCAGGTTCGGTTGGACCTGCGGGTGGGATTTCCCTCCTCGCTATCCCGTGGCGTCCTGCGTCCCAATTTTAATATACAACTTAAACACTCCAACTTATAACATTTTCATGCGACACACATGTAGGGACTTTGGGGTGGGCACACTTTTCGGCATTCAGAGGGGGAGCGGTTCAATCAGCTTCACCTCTGGTGCCAGTGCCCACTGTTAAACCACATACAGAGACTGAGGGCTCGGGGTGGGGGTTGGGGGATGTGTGGCTGCCTTCCCCACATCCCACCCCTCTGTTTTAAATGGACATTATTACAACACGCATCAACACCATACTCGAGCGGGAGGATAGAGCCTAGGGGTCTTCTTACACCCCTGTTCGCTACCGGCCATCAGGGGTTGGGGTCCGGCGGAGGAACAGGTGGTCTGGTCGGGGTCCTGGGCTGTCGGGCTGCCTCGCCACTGTGGGGCCCTTGGCGGTCTGCTTGTCTCCGTCCTAGAAGGTAGGGGGTCCATCTCCTGGGTCCGGGGGCTGGTGGCTCTACTGGGGCATCCGCACCTGGACCTGGGAGCATGAAGTGTGTATGGGGTGTATGAGTGAGGGTACAGCGTCATTTCTTGGGTGTCTTGGTGAGTTAGTAAGAATGTATGTGTTTAAGAGGGAGGGAACGTATGACTGTCTGTATGTCTTTGTCTGCCTGTCAGGTTGGGTCTTGGGCAGCCCTCTCGCCTCGCGCACCTCAGGCCTTACATTTAATGGGGGGCCTATTTCCCCTCTGTCACTCCCCGCAGGTGACGGATGCCCCTGCCTACTGGTGCGTCGGTGGTCAATCCGGTTCGGACCTGGTACGTGCCTGGCCGGCCCTGGGGGGGGCGGTGTGTCGGTCGGCCGGTGCGCTGGGCCAATATCTTCCTTTGGTTGGTTGGGGCACCTCTTTTAGGGGTGCCAGGTTTGGGATTGTTGGGTGGTGCCTGCTCGGTGGCTCGGCAGGACACGGATCCAGCGTCTCTGCTCGTTCGATCACCGGTTCTGTGCGCACCGTGCGTGGTCGGTTCATTGGCGGGTTGGATCCCTGGTCTCGGCGCACTGCGTTGCGTGGGATCAGGACTCGGGAGCTGGTACAACTTGGTGTCCAGGTACTGGCTGAGCTTGGCCTGGGGATGCTATCCATCCGCTGCGGCTACCAGTGGGGCGCCCCGACGTGGGGCAGGGGTGGGGCGCTGGGATGTTGGCGGTGGGGATTGGCCCAGGGTGGTGGTGGCGCGTGGCGGCCGGCCGCGGCCCCTGCGGTGCCGGGGGCCCCTCGTCGGGCAGTCCCTTGTCGGGTCTCTGCTGGGAGGTGGGGCGCCCCTGGGCCCCGGCTCTCCCGGTCCATGGACCGGCCCGCCCTGGTGCGGCTGGTAGCCAGCGGGGCACGTGGGCTCATCACTGCTGCCCCCGGGCCCCTGCATAGTAGCCGCTGGACGTTCCCCTGGGGTTCTCCTTTGCTCCTCTCTTGGGGGATGCGGTCCCCCCCCCTGGGTCCGCCTGGGGCTCTGGGGTTCCTTTGGACATCTTGGCTCCGATCTCCTTCATGTCTGCATCGATTCCTGGGAGACGGATTGATGCCTGCTCACACCAGCTATCGAACACTCTTATGGAGAAACCTTATATGCACCAGCATGCTCACACACACACATAGGTGTGGGGTCTCTGGTGTTTACAGATATATTCTTGGGCTGAGATTATCATTACTAGAGCTTGATTAATCGGTACCATGAGTTTTTCTGTGACATTGTTGTTGTATTTTTATATCCATTCTTGTGTGATGTTGTTGTGTAGTTCTTAGTTCACGATGTTAGGTTTGTTTTGTCAATGTTCCTTTTTCGTGTTTTGTTTTGTTTTTTCCCCTCCCTCTGCCATCCTGTGGGTATGGAGGCAGACTTCAATGTTTTCCTGTGTTTTCTTTGTTCCCCTTCCTCTCTTGCATTTTCAACTCACCCTCTCTCATGACTTTTTGTTTCCTACCTCTCTTCTTCATCTTCCTTCTTTCTTCCCCTTAATTTTTCGTCTCCGTGTCCATAACATCAGGAAATCAAAACCCCAGCAATTCATAATAAAGATTTTTCACACATATATCAAGTACTATAGCAAAAGCTATACTGCTCCATTTGTGAAAGTAAATCTGTTGGGCTTCTACTTGCCAAACAGGACACGTAAAAAAAAAATCTGCTTTGCATTTTTATTTGATCATATCTTGTTTTAATTTAAATATTTTAACTTATTTTAGTCTTCCTTCCAGTGTTTCCTCCGTGGGAACCCTCTGCCTTGGGGGCGGTGGTCGGCTGTGGCTGCCTTGGTGCTCTCCAGGTGGTGCTTGAGTGGAGGTGGGGGTACCAGCCCTCCCTCATCTGGGCTCCCTGGGTCAGTGCCTTGGCTGCTGCTGCTGTTAACCTGCTGCTGCCGATGTAGATGGCTCCCATGATGACGTTTCCTGGCTCATCTGTACTCAGCCTGTTTTGCTTTTGTCTAATGTTGCTTTTATGTGTTTGCGTGCATGGGAAATGGGGGGGAGTATGTGGTGATGTTTTCTATTTTTGGGTTTTGGGAAAGGGGGGGGATTGTGGGTCATTTTTAATTTGTAAAGCACTTTGAGAAGCTTTGTTGTGGTTTGAAAAGCGCGTTATAAATAAGGTTTGATTTGATTTGATAATATGTCCACTTTAAAGCTCATATTAAATGATAAGATGCCAGACTTGGCTAAAATTAGCAGATTGGAGCATGACAATATCCAGTGTTTAGAAATCAGGCAGAACCTTTTGTTTGCAAATTTAGTACTTCACTTCTAAAAACGTGTTTCACAGATTTGTAAATTTGTCAAATTAAAAAAGGTGGTGCTTTCGACAAACACTTGCTAAACAGCTGCTTTTTGTACACATCTTTGTATAGTTCCATTCAATTGGAAGATAAATATACAGATTATCAATACATGTCAATATTTTTTCTAATCCCTAAGATGTATTTTTAATTGTGATGCCTTCTCATGAAAGGAAATATATATATATATATATATATATATATATATATATATATATATATATATATATATATATATATATATATATATATATATATATATATATATATATATATATATATATATATATATATATATATATATATGTTTCATTGTTATCTGGCTGTGTCTATTTGAAATGCAGACTGCTGTTCAGGCTGTTTCCAAAGGAAATGGAGTTATGAAAAGATAAAACAACCAGAGGGAAAAAGGATGGCTGATTTACTCTGATTTGATTTTAAATATAATGAACTGAAAGCGTGAAAATAGGCTATTCAAGGATGCCAGCTGGAATATCATTCAAAGCAATCTACATTACATTTTCTCAGGATCTATCATTGTTACAGAAACAGAACTGACGAGCAGCAGTCTCACTGCTTTTGACGCATAACTTACCTGGAGGCACCTCGGAGAGCTGAGACAAATTATGCTAAATGGGAAAACCACGCAAATGAGTGTGACGAGAGAGGGTGGGAGCTTTGTTTGCATTCCATTCACTCGCAAGTTCCCATAACAATGTGGAAATGCAAAGCAACACAATGAGCATGAAACTTTGTCACACTTAAATTCAAATCAATCAAATAGGGACTCACATCTGATGTAGGTTCGACTTCGATTTGAAGTAAAGGGTTGCCCTCATTCCTGAAAGAAAAACAGGCTGAAATGAAAATATAAACTATCATGGCCTCTACATGGATAGAGTATATCTTGAAACAATTTTAAAGAACTGATCTCTGGAGTCAAGTAATTTCTGACATGGCTGTGGTCCTAACCAGAAATCTACCTGCTACGGACAAATGATTTTAGGGAGTTTAACATTTACAACCCCCCTCGGAAATATAGGCCGTGAAAAAAGGTGTGATATGTTGATAAAATTTAATGTAAGGTGTAGCTGCAAACCGTAAACAGATAAGGATACAGCCTCAGACATCTGGCTCTCTCAGATCCTCAGATTTATTTTTCATTTAGATCTATATATATATATATATATATATATATATATATATATTACCATCCTCTTCAATGTGCATGGTGGTAAAAAAAATTGGTCCTTGTCCACCCTTGTCCAACTACCAGTTGTTTTAAACTTTTTATTTATTGCTCTGATTGTACATATGGCCAAGGCTAGAATGACTGACTTTTGTCTTATAGCTATTAGCCAATCAACGCATCTGGCTTACTTGAATAGCATGCTCTCCTGTATGTCTTTCTAACCCTAGCCCTATGAAAAGAGACTAAGAGAAATTGGCAAAGTCATATTTATTCCCCAGGGGAACAGGAAATCCTAGTTTACTAATTTAAAGGTTACACACACGTATAAATTTAAAAAAGACTTATTTTCCATATCTTTTATTGTGATTTTGTAAAACAAATTTAAAGAAATGTCTTCGTAATTTGGGATTTTCCCCAAGTTTAGAAATGTAATTAAATTAAAGGAAGAATGGTCAGGGTTAAATTAAACAAATCAAAATATTAAATAATTTTAAAGCTTCTGACACATTTTTACCAGGAATGCCAGTTAACATGTAGGTTGCTCTGAGTAGCTATTTTCATATATTTTCCATCTTTTGACTTATGAAGAACGCCTCTACCTTACCTAAAAGCTGTGTTTGCATGTCTCCCACTTCGAAGGGTAAGCTTGACAGTTATAAATGAAGATAACTAGACTTCTCTAGTTATCTTGAAGACATTTCACCTCTCATCCAAATGGCTTCTTCAGTTCTGAAACTTAAGTTGGGACTATCAGCCCTACAAGCCCCAATCAGAATGATCAGAATGATAAGGCAAATTGAGCTCACTAATGTGGCCATTATTGTCAATAATGAAGCTGTGAAAGACATGAGACTCTGGCTCTACCCTCTATTTAATTCCCTGTAAGTTTTGTTAACACTGATGGTCCTAATGAGTCCCCAACAATGTTAAGATGTGCACCGTTTTGGTCACATGTCTCAAGGTGTGAGATTCTGTGAAACTGTGTGGTAAGACAAGTCAAGTGTGCACTGTACAGTAGAAGATGGAACCTTAAACTACCTCCTCTGTTCCACCTTGAACTGAATAGAGGGTGGGGTCAGAGTCTCATGTGACTTTGACAGCACCATTAATAACAACAATGGCCTCTTTTGTCAGTGCAACATTGTTTTATTGGTGTGATTGTTCTGAGTACAACTTGCAAGCCTGATACTCCCAACTTAAGTTTCTGAACTGAAGAAGCCTTTTGGATGAGAGGTGAAATGTCTTCAAGACAAGTCAAGTTGTCTTCATTTATAATTCTCAAGATTACCATGTCTTGGATGACTCAGAATTTACCGTTTTCAAGGGTAAGGGTAAGTGCCTCTATATCAATGCAAATTTAAACTGCAAGGAGATTACTCAAAAAATGTTCCCAAACATCCTGATCTTAAAAAAGTATGAATCATATTAAGAAATGCTTTGGTTACATATATTTTGACTGATTTTTTTAGGGGTGAAACTAATTGTGTCCCTGATGATTTTCTATAAAAATGTTCTTTTTTTAACTTAAATTAAAGCCTAGATTTTTCACAAATTTATGAGATTTTTGGTCCAATAAAGCTTGTTACACATCTTTACTGCAACAACAATGAACATAGAGTGTGCTCTGATTGGGCATGTTAAGAGAAGTTACTATTTTCTAATAGGTATTTCCTCACTTATGAAGATCAAAACAACTGTCTCACTTAAATGGCATCTTCTCTCACTGATTTTGAAAACTTCGAAAGAGAAATAGGCTTCTATGTCAACTTTTATTTGTACAACTGGATCGCCAAGAAACATGGAGCCCTGTACATCTTTTTAAAGCTTGTGTCAGTAAATTTCCTGCATTTGCATTTTAGTGGATTTGTATAAATACTTTCAATTTTACTTTCAAATGTTCAAATAAAATTGTAAATTGCAAAATGAATGTTGTCTTTGTTTTTAAATGCACTTAAAAAGGGAAGAATTGTATTCAGTCCGGAAAGTTTTCTATACTTCTGGATAAGATTCGTGTGTATAAAAAAAGACACTGCAAAATGAAGCGTTATTCCTGCCAAATTAAACAAGAATTATTTACCTCAAAGTTTTGTGAATGCTGTAAAAAAGAGCCAATGGATTATTTATTGTATGGAAATGTATTCTGTGTTGCTGCTTCACTGCACTGATTGCTGATTGATTGCACCTGCACCTGATAAACTGGGGGTGCCTGTGGGTGTGGAACAATCTTGGAGAAGCTGAAAAAATTGCTATTATACCTACAGACACTTTTCATGCACGACGCAATAAATACGCTGCAAAGCAAAACATTTTGATATCAGTCTGAGTGGCTGGATATTGAAGCTACCTGCCACCTTTCTCTGTGCATAGGTAACCTTTTTTCAGTCTGCTTTCATCAAGACACCAAAAGAGCAGCCATCCTGCTGATGTAGAATCCCTTTGTTAAACGTAAGGTCTGTTATTGAGGCCACCTCAATGACTATGAAATGAGCCATTTTCATAGCTTCGAGCTATTTCTGAAATTACATCGGCTTTATTTTAGTCATTTCACAAAATGTTTCTTCTCCATCACAGCAGCCTAAGAACTGACATCACAGAATATTGAAGTCCAACTAACATGTTTTTCCTTCATTAAACTGTTTCAGAAATGTCTTTGACTTATAACGACTTTTTCAAAACTGCATTTCTTTTGCATACACACATTTGTCTTTTTTCACGCCATCTTATGTCATAAAGCTGCAACTGTAAACATAAAAAATGGTAACTTTGGTAACTTTTCCTCATCATATTATACAGTATAGGAAAGAATCACTGAAACATCCCTTTTACCAAAAACCAGTCCACAAAGTGGGACATTAACTGACTCCTGATTAAAATTTTGAGCAGGATGAAATGTAAGAAACTCCCTTTTCTTGACCTCCATTTTTATCTCTATCTTTTTCTTAACTTTAAAGTGCATTTTCACCCTGAGGCCCTATTAATTTCTAACCCTAGGATGAATATCTTCACCTTCATGCACAGTGGGTGCCAATAACATGACTAAAACAAACCCTCATATTCCACATATTTTACTTTGTAGCATTAGTGTGTAACCTCTAACAACCTCTCCCGTGGTACATTAGCACTTGTTAACAGAGCATTCCTGGACTCTGGGCAGAGTATACAGGTGAGGCAACTTATAAAATAATGTGATTCCTGTGGCGCCAGTGGCTCATATCACCGGTTCGATCTCCGCTCTAATGAGGGAATCCTGCAGGGCGTTGAGGTCTGAAACAGGCCCTCATTAACCCTGGGATGAGGCCATTAAGGCCGGAAAAATCTGCCACCTGCTACTGCAAGAGCATACCAAGATGTGGCTAAGGAGGGACAATAACATTGATGAAGGAGGAATGTAGATTTTACATCCTTACTAATGTATTTACATTTATCAAAAGACAGACAACTGAGCGAGAAAAGGCAAATGTCAAAAACTGAAAGTGCTTCACAGAATTCATAGACAGGAGAGTTTAGTATATTTTTCTGAAGTATTAATTTGAAAATGTTCAGTTACAGATGACTGCCTGAATCATAAACAAATAGAGATAGCATATTTTCTCAGCTCCACTGGAGCAGAGGTATACTCATCGATTGACTAATCAGAGTGGGGAAATGTATATTTTGAAGTTGAGACTTCTAATCAGTTTTTCTCCATGTTTAGCTCAAGAGCTCTTATCTACAATCATAGAATATTTTTTTGATGAAGATAATTTGTGAGATTAAAACTACATTTAGAGAATAACATCCTTTAAACATACTTTACTTTACGTCCACATTTATGTATTAAATTTGTGGTGATGCTTTTCTAGGGAAGCTGGTCAGAGTTGGTGAAAAAATAGATTAAGCTAAATACAAGGCTATCCTGTACGAAAACCTTTTAGAAGGTGAAAAAGGCTTGAGACTGGGGAGGAGGTTCACCTTACAGCAGCTCAACAGCCTTACAACATACAACAGAGCTACAATGGTTTAGAAACACGGAGACACTGATGCATACTTTTATCACCAGTAGAATTGATTACAGTAATGTCCTGCTTTCTGGTCTTCCCAAAAAGAATATCTCAGGTTTACAACTTCTACAAAATTAAGCAGCAGATGTCTTGACGAAGGCCAGGAAGCAGGAGCAGATTACACCCATCTTAAATTTCATTGCATTGGCTCCCTGTATGTTTCAGGATTGATTTTTAAAGTTCTTTTAATGTTTTTTTAAGTGTCTTAATGGTCCTGGGCCTTCTTTTCTTTCAGAACTGCTTTTACCATATGAACCTTCGCGATCTCTGCGCTCCTCTGGCAACCGTTCCCTCGTCATCCCAAAAGTCGGGACACCCATTCACGGCGAGGCATCTTTCCAATACTATGGCCCTCACCTCTGAAACAGGCTGCTGGAGGACCTCAGGGCCACAAAGAACATTCATGTTTTTAAGAGCAGGCGGAAGACTCACCTTTTTAGCTTAGCTTTTAACTGATTATTATTTATTATAGTGTGTTTACCTGCGCTGCATGTTTTATTTGCTTACATTTTATCAGTGTTTTAATACTTAGTCTTATCATATTCATCTACTGTTTATTTTTATATTTTAACTTGCTATTTTAAGTTTCCTTCCAGTGTTTCCTCAGTGTTTCTTTACCTTACCTGGCTCATCTGTACTCAGCCAGATGTTCTTATTAATGTTGCTCTTGAGTGTGCGTGTGCATAGGGATTGGGTTGGGGGGGAGGGGGTATACATGTGATCATGCTTTTAAATCTGTGGGGGAGGGATGGGAATGTGGTTTATGTGGGGTCATTTTCAATCTGTAAAGCACTTTGAGTTGCAATCTTTGTATGAAAATTGCTTTATTAATAAAGTTTGATTGATTGATCAGTGGTTCTCCATCCTGGTCTTTAGGACCCACTACAAACCAGACTGAAATGGTGACTAAAAGTCTTCTGTAGCACTTGATAGCATGTCGAGGAGGTATCCAATCATATGAACCAGGTGAGTTGGAGCAGAGACACGTCTAAACCATGAAAAAGAGCAGGCCCTGAGGATATGGACAGAGTATAAATGATTTAGACCAAGGTATATTCATTTATTAGAATGTCACAGTCAAAGTCCAGACCTTAATCCTATTTAGAACTAGAAAATAACAAAGGAAACAATCATTAACATTGAGACAAATATGGCAATAATTGTGGCACTCTACTTTAAATATTCCTGGTACGTTAATTAATGAAAGAAGTTTCTTTGATGTGTGCAGACTATTATATTTTTGATTTATTCCTCTCATTTTGAGCTGCTTCTTTAACTTTTTTTTTTTATCTCACAGCTGGCAGCTGTTTTAGAACAGTGGGATGAAGATGTCAAAACACATCTTAGGTTTACAGTTGGCATGCCTTTTACTGTAGATCATTTTTTTTTATGTATCGAGATGGCATATATGAATAGGAAATGTCGTTTTATTTATTATTTTCTGTTTATTTACACCAAACCATGATGTCATTACAACTGGCCATCTGCCTATAGATTAAGTTTCTCTTGTTTCCTGTGTTAGATTGAGATGCTAATCCAATTAACATCGGGGTCAAAAGGCATCTCATCACCTATTCTCCTCTTCAGGATGTTTTCCCATGACCACTGGCTTCCTCAAAGAGTCAGTGAAAATCCACTTGGCATCCCAAGTGTAGCGTGAACTAAAGGCCATGCTAACATTAGTCTCTGAGTAATCGTCATGTCGTCCCTCACATTTAAATTGTCACCCAAATATCTGTGCTCCAGTAAGTCTGACTTGGCCTCTGAGTGGCGGTCACAGAGAGAAAGAGAGAAGAGCGAGAAGCAGACATGGTATACTGTCAGACAAGGAGAGACAGAGTGAAAGGGATGGATGAATAATGATATGTGTTCTACTCACCCCTGTTCAGAGAGGACCGGGTGCAGAATGACTTGTGGTGCTCTACTGGGAGGGGCCTCTGGGGTAACATCTGCAGATATTAAAGTTACAACAGTTTAGAACTTATCCAAGCAATCAAAACTGTATATTTGTATATTTGAAATTAGTTTAGACATATCCAAAAGCAGTGACTTGTAAAGGTTTCTTTTCAAGAAAATCTACTTTTATTTTCCAGGGAATCCCTACAACACGTTCATGTGGGCAAGCAAGACTTTGTACATTTAACATTAAAAATCTCCCGGAATGTGGATGGCTGGATGTTGAAAATGTCCTCTAGAACATAATGCACTCCCCATGTAGTTTATCCATTATTTGAGTAAGCACACATGTGTGTGGTTTGGACAGAATAGAACTTGAGGGAGGATTGGTCACACTGTTGTCATGCCAAGGCTCCAATGTAATCACAACCACATTTAGGTAAATGCACCACAAGTAGTCTAATTTGTCAAATTTTCTGGCACTGCAGGTGTTATACACATATAGCCCTGCCACTACTTTGGCATCAACAGAAGGACCTCACCAAGCTGCTGAAACGAACAATCTATGCTTTCCAAAAAGAAGAGGGAGAAACTGGTATGTGTTTTTTGAGAGATGCACAGTACATGGTGTTAGAAATATGATTTGATCTCAGTCTGCAATAATTTTTCACAAATCCAGCATGATTTAGGATCTGCAAATCAGTCTGAGATATCACTTAAAGATATCTCAGACTGAGATATTCAATTCAATTCAATTCAACATTACTTTATTAATCCCAAAGGGAAATTAAACGTTGTTGTAACTCATTATGCAAGTTCCTTCAAAGATTTGTTGTAGATGCTGATGGCTGTGGATAGGGATGATCTCCTGTAGCGCTCTGCAGATCTGAAGAAGCCTCTGACTGAAGACGCTCTGTAGTTGTAGGACAGTCTGATGTAGAGGATGCTCTGGATCTATGGCGTCTTCTTTTCAACTCATCAGGGTTTTGTGGCTGTAGTTGAGGTATTATTTGAGCTTTTGTGATGTTAATCAGCTGCTGCCAGTTGTAAACCACCATGTTGCCATGGTTATGCATCATAACAAATGTCCAAAAATAAAAAGTATCATATATCTATGCTCACAAGCTTTGGGTAGTGACAGAAAGAATTAGATAACGGATACAAGTGGCTGAAAAGACTTTCCTCCCCAGGGTTTCAGTGGAGGAAAGATAGGGTGAGAAGCTCGGTCTTAGAGGGGCTTAGAGTAGAGTCACTGCTCCACCACATTGAGAGAAGCCAGTTAATTAAAGTCGGCATCTTGTGTGTGCCAGTGACAGTATTGTGCATGTTGTTTGGAGCAAGTACTTTAGGTTAGATTTCAGAAAAGCTAGATTTTAAAAAATGCATGCATGTACTGAAGTATTTTGGAATAAAATGGATTTCGTGTCGGAAAGTAACATAGAAGGAGTTTGAAAAAAAAAAAGCAATTGCTTTTCAATTTAAACGGTGAGTTATTTTCCACTGTAAGAATGCAGCACAGAAAGATTTGGATGCAAGGCACTCTGTGTTATGGGATGTGCATCTGCATATGTAAAAAAAATGCTTGTTTATACTGTACAATGCAAGAGCCTCCAAAATAATTGGCCCCACAACAATATTTTACTGCAGTGGCATAATCTCAGACAGAGAAATTTAGATAAATCCAGCTTTTAATTTCAACACAACTGGGGAAGATTCTATACCATGATATAACAGTTTGTAGTTTTTTTCTACAAAATAAAGTACACTTTATTTTAAGCATTTTAAATGCACACTTTTTAAGTTTATCACAGTGTTATGCATTTTTTTTAAAATAATTAATGTCTTCCTGTGTCCCTAGGGTATAAATATGACGTGACACAAGATTTTGTTTCCCTTCACCATTTTCAAAAAAGGAAAAGACAAGAAAACATGCCGTTCAAGTAAAAGAGAAGTGTGTTGATCTGCATAGCTCGTGAGCTAGAAAATACAGTGCAGTAGCTTCTCGCCAAACTTGCCCATATCCTCAGTAAAAGTAATAATTAAAAAGGTTAAGCTAACTTCAACTGTGACAACCAAAGCTTGATCTGGAAGACATGCTAAAAGCTTTTCTTGTCATTATGAACAGTGAGAAGGATGGTAAGTGGTGGAAAAAACCCTCTACAGCTCACCAATAGAGAGAAAGTAAATAGTTGGATCTTGAGGTTGCCAAGTTTCCATAACAACCCATTTAAAGGATTTTGTAAATATCTTTACCAGGAGTTTAAATAATAGTGGAGGGTACTGTTAATTTCTGTTAGGTAAGATGATGTGAGTCATAGAGGCACTACATGACACCTACAATTTAAAAACTGCAGGTATATTTAAATACTTTGTTACCTTTTAAATTAGGGGACATGAGTAAGTTCTAAGTAGTTTTTTTTCTGTACTTTGAAAGCACAAAATTCCAAAGGGAATATAAAGTAAGGGCAGCTTTTGTGTTGATTCTACCTCTGAAAGACACATCATAACTGCTGCCTGCTTTAACACACTGTGACAATTTGTGACACAAAGTGCAAGCTGCAGAAAGTCCCTCAGCTGTATGGCACATTAAAAGCTGGCACTGTCACCTCACAGCAAGAGGGACCTGTTTTCCCCTTTCTATGTGGAGCCTTCGTGAATGCTTTCATGGACTAGCTCCAAAAACCTCCAAACATGACGGACTACAAGCTCTCAGTGTCCAATCTAAACCATTCATTAGTACATATGTATGCAATTTATGTGACAAACCTACATATGTGACAAATGTCTATATTTCAGCCATATGAGTTCTGTGACATGAGTGATCCCACATAGATGTATCACACCTATTACATTCACGTATGAAAACATTCAACACAATACTGTTGTTGCCACTACCTTCCTCATATACTGTAAATGTGGTTTGTGTTTTCTTTTATAAACAAAAACCAGCATTACATTTATCATGGTATTACTGTTAAGCTGGATCAACTTCCACCATACAATCTTACAGAAAGTGAGGGACTTCATTTCTGTTATGCAGATGATTAAGGAAGTTAATGTAATTTTGGCTAAAAAGAGTATATGTGTCTACAATAACCAGCATATGCAGCTGTCGGCAATGCATCATAAATGCGTGGTTTTCTGAACACCTGCCAGAACAGATCGGTGCAAGCTACAACTTCTGCTTTTCCCCATAACTTTTCCAGATTCTCCCCGCTGTATTAGGATGCCAAATGAGCTACTAGTAAATGATACCACTGTTGACAAATGCAAGAGAATATGGGCTCTGACAAATCATTAGGAACCCCAAATGAGACAAGCATGAGTGGGTGTATGAGCCAAGAGTCTTCAAGAAGCCAAGGTGAGAAAGGGAAAAAAAATACTACTGAGATGAAAACATTCTTTTTTGCTCATCTTTGGTTGGTTTCAGAGCATTGAAATATTTAAAATGATAAATTATGAGGGTCTTACCAGGGAAGATGAATTGCTGCTTGTATTTGAAATAACTGGAGGCTGTGAAAGGATAAAAAAGAGATGAACCAGTGTTAAATCCTCTCATTTAAACTTGAATGAGTTAGTGAATAGAGTGATTATAAAATGACTTTTTATTTTCAATGAAATAATTAAAGTTTACAAAGAAACTACATTTTGAATGTTGAACAATTCAGATAAAAAAAACAAGCTTTTCAAAAATCTAATCAGCAATGCAGTAGATCCGGCTTTTGGTTGTAGATACTAGCATTTTTTTAGACTCCCAACATGTTCTTAACTAAGGCCTGAGTTACACTATCAAGTACACTGATAGTACACTGCATGTACACTGTCTGTGGAATCCAGTTAATAAAACTATAATTGCTATTCTGTTCCAACAAGTGTGATAATGGGATTAACTACATTAAAAATAAAAAGATATTGAGCATGGCTAAAACAGTGATAAGGTTCTTTAAAAGCCTTTGTCACTCACGCATTTCTCAGTCATGAACTTTTTGGCTTACATTTGAAATTTACTGGAAAAATAGTCAAAACAAAGTTGCATTCAGATACCACCAAAGAGCTGTTGGTGTGCGAGAGTGCAACTGAACACTAGTCAACAAGTTTTTCTCTAAGTCCACCCACAAATCAATACAAGCACAATTAAAATGTGTTATAGGCCAAATAATCAATGAGTCATATTAAAACAGTATAACAGTACTAACATTATCCTAGAAGCTTAGCAAACTGCTTTCCAAAAAAACGTGGCTTAGATAAAATATAAAATACATGCTTGGATGACAACAACATTATTTGAGAACATTTTAAAAACAATAACAATATTTCAGTCAAGTTTAGGACATTCGATTCTAAATTGAACCTTGTTTTGTTAACCTCGTGTTTTCTTACCTGTCAAGTTGAACTGTTTTTGTTGCCTCGCTGACTGTGGGGAAGGATGCAGTGGTGATGGGGGAGTGGCACTACTTGGCAAGGGAGGAGCTGGGGAGGATGGAGTGGAAGAAGTGGTGGAAGATGGATTACTGCTGGAATCTGGCTGATAAGGGACTGGGATGTGATCCTAAGGAGAGACAGAAAAAAAAGTCAGAATTCATATTATTATCAGTCATACATCTGAAATACATATCCTAAAAACTCTGGTTCAAAGGGATGGACACAGCAGTGCGAAAGCTACAACAAAAGAAAAGTAGACCAGAACAACAGCTTCTTACAGGCACAAGGAAATCAGTTTGACAACTTGAGAAAGATTCATGCTAAAACACATCTGGCTTTTAACGATTCAAATCATCATGCCATAAAAATAATATATGCTATGAATGTTGATTCTTTAACTGAAGCCTCATTACCTTCTCATTTAATACGTGAAATGTTTGGTTTATTTCAAAAAGACCTTTCATTATTTACTCTATTTTAGTCTTGAATTTCCAAGTTTTTCTCTGTGTTGTCTTTTTGTTTGTTTTCTATAATTGTAATTAGTTAGTTGATAATTTGTATCATCCCCACATGCCCCTTCCCTGGGCTGCCACCTTATCGTGGTGGAGGGGTTTGAGTGTCCCAATGATCCTAGGAGCTATGTTGTTGGGGGCTTTTGCTCCTGGTAGGGTCACCCATGGCAATTTGGTTCTAGGTGAGGGATCAGACAAAGTGCAGCCCAAAAGACCCCCATGATGAACAAGACAGATGGACTCAGTGTTCCCTCGCCCGGACGCGGGTCACCGGGGCCCCCCTCTGGAGCGAGGCCTGGAGGTGGGGCACGTTGGTGAGCGCCTGGTGGCCGGGCCTTTACCCATGGGGCCCGGTCGGGCTTAGCCCGAAGAGGTAACATGGGCCCCCCTTCCCATGAGCTCACCACCTGTGGGAGGGGCCATAGGGGTCGGGTGCTGTGTAGGATGGGCAGCGGCCAAAGGCGGTCCTATCCTCGGCTCCAGAAGCTGGCTCTCGGGACCTGGAACGTCACCTCTCTGGTGGGGAAGGAGCCGGAGCTGGTGTGCGAGGTTGTGAGGTTCCGACTGGACATCGTCGGACTCACCTCGGCGCACGGCTCTGGCTCTGGAACCCGCCTCCTCGAGAGGGCTTGGACTCTCTTCCACTCTGGAGTTGCCCCTGCTCAGAGGCGCCGAGCTGGGGTGGGCATACTTGTTGCCCCCCATCTCTGCGCCTGTACGTTGGGGTTTGCCCCGGTGAACGAGAGGGTAGCCTCCCTCCGCCTTCGGGTGGGGAAACGGGTCCTGACTGTTGTTTGTGCTTACGCGCCAAACAGCAGATTAGATTACCCACCCTTCTTGGAGTCTTTGGAGGGGGTGCTGAGGAGTGCTTCTCCTGGGGACTCCCTTGTTCTGCTGGGGGACTTCAACGCTCACGTGGGCAATGACAGTGAGACCTGGAGGGGTGTGGTTGGGCGGAATGGCCCCCCCGATCTGAACCCGAATGTTGTCTTGTTATGGGACTTCTGTGCTCGTCATGGATTTTCCATAACAAACACCATGTTCAAGCATAAAGGTGTCCATATGTGCACTTGGCACCAGGACACCTTAGGCCGCAGCTCAATGATCGACTTGGTTGTCGTCTCATCTGATCTGCGGCTGCATGATTTGGACACTCGGGTGAAGAGAGGAGCTGAGCTGTCCACTGACCACTACCTTGTGGTGAGTCGGCTCCGATGGTGGGGGAGGACGCCGGACAGACCTGGAAGGCCCAAACGTGTTGTGAGGGTCTGCTGGGAACGTCTGGCAGAGTCTCCTGTCAGAAGGAGCTTTAACTCACATCTCCGGCAGAACTTTGAACAGGTCCCGGGGGAGGCGGGGGACATTGAGTCGAGTGGACCATGTTCCGTGCCTCCATTGCCGAGGCGGCTGACCGAAGCTGTGGCCGCAAGGTGGTCGGTGCCTGTCGCGCCGGCAACCCCCGAACCCGCTGGTGGACACCGGCGGCAAGGGATGCTGTCAGGCTGAAGAAGGAGTCCTACCAGGTCTTTTTGGCTTGTGGGACCCCTGAAGCAGCTGATAGGTACCGACAGGCTAAGCGGGATGCGGCTCGGATGGTTGCTGAGCCAAAAACTCGGGCGTGGGAGGAGTTTGGAGAGGCCATGGAAAACAACTTCCGTACGGCTTCGAAGCGATTCTCGTCCACCATCCGGCGTCTCAGGGGGGGAAAGCGGTCTGCCACCAACACTGTTTACAGTGGGGATGGTGTGCTGCTGACCTCGACGCGGGACGTTTTGGGTCGGTGGATGGAATACTTCGAAGACCTCCTCAATCCCACCAGCACGCCTTCCAATCTGGAAGCAGGGTTTGGGGACTTGGGGTCGGTCTCTCCAATCTCTGGTGCTGAGGTCACCGAGGTTGTTAAAAAGCTCCTCGGTGGATGAGATTCGACCGGAGTTCCTCAAGGCTCTGGATGTTGTGGGGCTGTGTTGGTTAACGCGGCTCTGCAATATTGTGTGGACATCGGGGGCAGTTCCCTTGGATTGGCAGACCGGGGTGGTGGTCCCCCTGTTTAAAAAGGGGGACCACAGGGTGTGTTCCAACTACAGGGGGATCACACTTCTGAGCCTCCCTGGTACGGTCTATTCATGGGTTCTGGAGAGGAGGGTCCGACGGATAGTTGAACCTCGGATCCAGGAGGAACAATGCGGTTTTCGTCCTGGCCGTGGTACACTGGACCAGCTCTACACCCTCAGCAGGCTCCTGGAGGGTGCGTGGCAGTTCGCCCAACCGGTCTACATGTGTTTTGTGGACTTGGAGAAGGCGTTCGACCGTGTCCCTCGGGGGGCCCTGTGGGGGGTGCTCCGGGAGTATGGGGTACCGGGCCCCTTGATACGGGCTGTTAGGTCCCTGTACGACCGGTGCCAGAGTTTGGTTCGCATTGCCGGCAGTAAGTCGGGCTTGTTTCCAGTGAGAGTTGGACTCCGCCAAGGTTGCCCTTTGTCACCGATCCTGTTCCTAACTTTTATGGACAGGATCTCTAGGCGCAGCCAAGGCGTTGAGGGGATCCGTTTTGGTGGCCTCAGGATCTGGTCTCTGCTTTTTGCAGATGACGTGGTCCTGTTGGCTTCATCGGAACGTGATCTACAGCTTTCGCTGGAGCGGTTTGCAGCCGAGTGTGAAGCGGCTGGGATGAGAATCAGCACCTCCAAATCCGAGGCCATGGTCTTGAGCCGGAAAAGGGTGGGGTTCGTTCTCCGGGTCAGGGATGGGATCCTTCCCCAAGTGGAGGAGTTTAAGTATCTGGGGGTCTTGTTCACGAATGAGAGAAAAATGGAGCGGGAGATCGATAGACGGATTGGTGGGGCATCTGCAGTTATGCGGGCGCTCTACCGGTCTGTCGTGGTGAAGATAGAGCTGAGCCAAAAGGCGAAGCTCTCGATTTACCGGTCGATCTACGTTCCTACCCTCATCTATGGTCACGAACTCTGGGTGGTGACCGAAAGAACGAGATCACGGATACAAGCGGCTGAAATGAGTTTCCTCCGCAGAGTGTCTGAATAAGATAGTTCTGAATAAGCTCAGTCATCCGGAGGGGGCTCAGAGTAGAGCCGCTGCTTCTCCACATCGAGAGGAGTCAGTTGAGGTGGCTCGGGCATCTGGTCAGGATGCCTCCTGGACGCCTCCCTGGTGAGGACGCCGGACAGACCTGGAAGGCCCAAACGTGTTGTGAGGGTCTGCTGGGAACGTCTGGCAGAGTCTCCTGTCAGAAGGAGCTTTAACTCACACCTCCGGCAGAACTTTGAACACATCCCGGGGGAGGCGGGGGACATTGAGTCGAGTGGACCATGTTCCGCGCCTCCATTGCCGAGGCGGCTGACCGAAGCTGTGGCCGCAAGGTGGTCGGTGCCTGTCGGGCCGGCAACCCCCGAACCCGCTGGTGGACACCGGCGGCAAGGGATGCTGTCAGGCTGAAGAAGGAGTCCTACCAGGTCTTTTTGGCTTGTGGGACCCCTGAAGCAGCTGATAGGTACCGACAGGCTAAGCGGGATGCGGCTCGGATGGTTGCTGAGCCAAAAACTTGGGCGTGGGAGGAGTTTGGAGAGGCCATGGAAAACAACTTCCGTACGGCTTCGAAGCGATTCTCGTCCACCATCCGGCGTCTCAGGGGGGGAAAGCGGTCTGCCACCAACACTGTTTACAGTGGGGATGGTGTGCTGCTGACCTCGACGCGGGACGTTTTGGGTCGGTGGATGGAATACTTCGAAGACCTCCTCAATCCCACCAGCACGCCTTCCAATCTGGAAGCAGGGTTTGGGGACTTGGGGTCGGTCTCTCCAATCTCTGGTGCTGAGGTCACCGAGGTTGTTAAAAAGCTCCTCGGTGGCAGGGCTCCGAGGGTGGATGAGATTCGACCGGAGTTCCTCAAGGCTCTGGATGTTGTGGGGCTGTGTTGGTTAACGCGGCTCTGCAATATTGCGTGGAGTCAGAAGGAGCTTTTACTCACACCTCCGGCAGAACTTTGAACACATCCCGGGGGAGGCGGGGGACATTGAGTCGAGTGGTTTCAGGCACGTCTCACCGGGAGGAGGCCCAGGGGAAGGCCCAGGACACGCTGGAGGGACTATGTTTCTTGGCTGGCCTGGGAGCGCCTTGGGGTTCCTCCCGAGGAGCTGGAACAAGTGGCTGGGGAGAGGGAAGTCTGGGTCTCTTTGCTTAGGCTGCTGCCCCCGCGACCCGACCCCGGAGAAGCGGAAGAAAATGGATGGATGGATGCCCACTGATGTTTGGAATTTGTGTTCATAATGTTGCATATTTACAAATACAATTTTTAAGTAAGAAAAAAAAATGGCTCCCAGCTGTTGCCTTGTCTTGGCCTCTCTTTTTCATTGGCTGTTGGTGACGTGTTTGCTACTGGGTCGGTCATCAGTTCACATTACCCGACTGCATCCAGATTTGGCTCAAAGAATTCAAACATGTTTGCTCGACTGCAACTGAGGTCAGATCGGGTCTGTTCCCTTCACACACTTGCAGACTCTAGTCTTCACCCCATCTGACCTTAACAGATTTCTGTGTCAATTCACCCTGCCGACTGACCACAGCTAGTGTAAACCAATGCAGACTCTCCCCGAATGGGAATCAGGGGTGAAGTCGAGCAAAGACTTTATATTTTATTCTCTTTTTATTTTTTTTTAATTTTGCAATTATCGTTAAAATTTAAATGTTTGAAATCTTTTTTCTCCATTAATTAAAAAAAAAATACTAATCTTCCAATGAAGCATTATTTTCGATGAACTAAATCTGAAATACAATCTAGGGGGAAAATATACATTTCAGCTAGAAAAATAACTAAAAGGCTTTAAAATAAAACAGATTTTAAATTTAATAATTTAATAATCATGCTTGTATGTGTCATTGTTACACAAGAATACTACAGTATAGTTATGTAATATAATTATGATATAATAATTTAAATACCTTTTTTTAAGTATGTCACATTTAGTCTGTCCAAATAAAGTAGAAAACTGACAAATGTATTAGGAGAAGAAACGTAAGACAAAAAAAGTGCAATAACACTGGGGATGCAAGAGAATGAATGCATGTACACAACATTGGAGCACCTAGCATTTAGTCTCCTTCGGTAGTTGTCAGCATCCTACTTCGTCATTTAAAACTGTTCATATTTTCATCCACCTTAAGAAAAACCTCAGTTCCACCTGAAAAAAAAGTTACTCCTAATATTGATGCTGCCACAACCATATTCATGTTGACCATGATGTTCTTTTAATCATTTTAAGTCTTGTGTTTGTGTCAGTTTTTACTCTAGCAATTCAGGCCCAAAGTTCAACAGACAACAACACACTGCTCCACAAAGTTTCAGAAAATGTTAGCCAGGTCTGGATGTTTTGTTTGAAAGAAAACCTTCTGTTTTACAGCCTTACTCCTTTGTCCAGAAATATAGAGGATATTTTTGACACATGTAGACATAACCCTTGCTTGTTGGAAATTCCCATTGCTCCTTTATTGTTCCTGCCAGTCTCCCTGACCACTTTACATTTTTTAAATCCATTTTAGAGAAACCTCCTGTTTATCCCACTGTTATCCCACATTTGATCAAGTTTTTGATAACTGCAATCCTGTGCTGTATATTGCTGTGTATTTATACCCTTCTGCTGACTGATGCCTTCATACAGTTAAAATATTTTACAATGTATGGCTTTTGCTGAGGAATGTAAATGATCAACTAATAGGAAGATTCCGCTAGGACAGTTGAACTTTACCTCTGATTAATCTGATTCACTATAACTGATGATAGGTGTGCACCCACTAAAACTGCACGGTTAAAAAAATCAATAGGTGCTTCAGCTAAGTTTCAGGTGTCAGGGTGTATAGACTTGTTTCATTTCTTGACATTTCTTCTACTTACAGTTTTTCTAAAACATTAAACAGCATATATAGTATATATCACATTCAGGGTAAAGATAGTTCTGAACTTGGTATTTTAACAGGGGTGTGTAGACTTCTGAGAGCCACTGTATAATCGTACATTATTTACACATGATTTATCAAGTCATATCAATATCCCAAAAAAAAAAAGCTTAAAGTATGTAAAAATATTTCCCCAGAAATATATTTAGAATGGATTTATGGACATTCTACAGTTAAAATAGCACACAAGGCTCAGTATTGTTGAGGCCCTTGTTTTCATGTTCCTATCCACAGATTCGTTCTAAACCTTCTCTTTTAGCTACACAGTGGGAGTCATATGATAAACTTTATTCCAGAGGAACTAAGCATAAACTGTGAGCTATGCGAGCTGAAAACAAATGCATCTGTGTAAACACCAATGTTACTGAAAGATATTTTTGTACCGTTTCCTTATCCCCTGAGAAATACCAATGACTCATAACCCGCCATAAATGATAGAACATGATATGTAGGACAGGTTACAAACACGGTGTAATTTGGAGTTTGTTTGTCATGCCTACCTTGTTGATTTTGTTGGTTTTGGGGAGCGTCTGACTGATGTGCAGGTCTGTGTACCTGAGCGGGTTGTTGATGTCACATGGCACTGATTCAGTTCGTACCAGACGAGCTACTACAGAAATAAATAGAAGCAAAGAAACAATTAAGCACTGTGGGAAACTTAAACACTTGTGAATAATAACTTCAAGAAAATCAGTCAAGCACGGCTTCTTATCTAGAAGAAAAGAATAATCTTACCACTTGTTATGAAATGCTAACATTATACAGAAGAAAACACCCCGAGAAGTCTATGCCATTATGAAAGTGTCACGTTTCTAATAAAAGCATTTATGAAGTGTTCTAATTAGAGCTTCTTACCTTGAATCGTTCCCTGTTGATCTTATTTGGGAATAAAAGAGAGAAAAAGCGTAGAGTAAACAAAGGGGTCTTTAGTCTTAAAGCAAATAACATGAGTTTTCAGTGCTCTTATTGTCAGGATAAACAGTGTATTTTTGCTCAAGACTAACTTAATAAATCAGACAGTGTAGAACATTCTGTCAGCTCAAATTAGCAGGTTTCTTTTTTATGGAGACAAAAACACAATTTTATATTGCTGAGAGAAATGAATAATTACGAGGGCAAAGTAGAGATGGCTCTAACTTGCAGGCACTTGCATCCTTTTGCTATAGAGACATATTGTTATAATACACTGGATGACCAAAAGAAAAGTTACAACCAAAAAAAATCACACACTCTGTTTCGTTGGACCTCCTTTCACTTAGATTACAGTACGCAGTCGCTGTGGCGTTGATTCACTAAGATTCTGCAATGTCACAATATTTAGTCCCACCCAGTTTTGCATTCATTTTTCACCAAGAGCATGTATTGATAATGAGAGAGTGTACATGGAGACCACTACACAAGCCTTCTCCAGCACATCCCAAAGATTCTCAATGGGGTTACATTTTGGGCTCTGTGATGACCAATCCATGTGTGAAAATGGTGTCCCATGCTCCCTGAACCATTCACAATTTGAGTCAGATGACTGTGGCATTGTCATAACCCCATTGGGGGTGCATCAATGGAATAAACTGGTCATGTAAAATCTTCAGGTGGTCAACTGACTTAATTATTTGGACACATAATGTTGCTGACCCAGATCTTAGCACTGCACCCAGAAGCTTGAACACCAGGCCTGATGGGTGCATCTGCCTGTCTTCTCTCGCTGGCATGTCCATCACTCTGGAAGAGGGTCAATCTGAACTCATCACTTCACATGCCCTCATTCCGTTGCTCCAGAGTCAATCTTTATGCTGATTTGCAAATTGAAGACATTTTCTCAGGTTAACCTCACTGATTAGTAGTTTTCCTATGGCTACACAGCTGTTCAGTCCCAATCCCTCAAGTTCCCTTCAAATTGTGAATGTGGAAATCTTCTCACTTTCAACATAGCCATGAGTTTTACTGTTGTTTTTCTCTGATTTGAATTAATCAAACATTTAAGTGTTCGTCGATTACTGTCATTTAGGATTTATTTTGACCATTTTCCTTCCTTGAAGGCAATGGTTGCCCACTTTCCTTCCAGTTTTTAGTAAAGCGTTGGACAGTTTTAAACCAATTTTAGTAGTTTCTGTGCACACCTATGCACACATATGACGTTCTCTCTGCTTGATGCATGCCAATTATTTTAAAAAATATATATATTTTACTAGACTACAGGATGTGTCTTTCCATATGGTTGTTAAACGATGAGAATCTACTCTTTGCACCAGTTTTAGTGTTGAATAACTTTTTGGCAGCTGAATGGTGAACTCCCATGCAGGAATTTACCACTAGCAGGCTTGTGGAATTTGATCAGTTTAAGCTGCTATACTGAACGGGCAGAACAAGCTAGCTTTTCAACATAAACACAGTCACAGAACTCTCACCCCTCCCGTCGGCTATCATCTCTAGGCCACGCCCCCCTGGACATTGCTCTCTTGTAATGTAATAGTCACGAAAAGGAACGTTTGTCAGAACCTGCAAAAGTTAGCATGTCTGTTTAATAGCCAAAATGCGACAGAACCACTTAATTATTATTTTTTTTTAAATCGCCACTAAATTTTTATAGCTATACTTTGTTAGAATGTTGTTAAGACGCATGAAAAAAAGATTTTCTGTCAACATCTGTAACAACCAACATTTTGAACAGTGTCAACTGCATTTTCTGACAGGGGGTGCCTTATTTCTCTCCCTGAAAAACATATAGGTAACAAAGTCAGATTTAGGAATTACTAAAAAGGACCTATTCCAGATTAGCAGCAGCCTGACAAAGTAGATGGAAAGACATCAAATGGGAAATATAAAATGTGTCTGGGGTGACACACGTTACTGTAAAGATGCATTCATGCAGGTTAAAAATGTTCCAGCTTGCATGAAAAATTTGCATTTACCCTAAGGCTTTACCGTATAAATTTCCTTTGTAAACTTAATGAGATTAGGAAAAACATGAATTTGACAAAGACTAGCACTTTCCTTGAACTTTATAGTATATTATCTCATTATGTCTTGCACTGTGAATGCAAAATTACCTATACCAATTATTGTCAAGACAATGTATGCTGCTTTAAAGGAAGCGTTACACATTACCTTTGAGGGATTCTCGTCCGCCTCGCTGTATAATCAATAAATGGCAAGGTGGGGCTTCTTTGGTGCATTTGTTGTGGCACTTCAACCTACGTGCAAACCGAATACAGAAATTAAAACAGGACCAGTTTGTTGCTTTTTGTATATTTACTCAAGAGTTCAAACTTAAGCAAACAGAATGCATTAACATTAACACTAAATGGACAAGAAATACAAACTGCTAATTTGGGTCACTTGTTTTTAAAAAGTAACTATTGAATATGTGGGATCAGATCTCATTTACTACACGGAATTTAAAGGAATGCTGTGAAATAGTCATGATACCTACTTGCAGTTTTTACATTTTAGTCCAAACAACATTCCCTTTCCACATACTATGCATGTCTGGGACATCCAGTACTTGGTGGAAAACCTGCAAGTAAGAAAATACACAATGAAGTTCATATCATCATTTCAAACCCCTTCGGAGTTATGGAAAAACCATTTAAGAGTACATTTTGCCTCCCTCTAAATGCATATAATTTCATCAATAGTTTCTGAAACCTGCCTGGCTCTTCATATGTAATCCATCTGCAAGGATAAACCGCACCTGAAGGGGCTGCTTGTATTAAAGTGTTTACCATTGCAATTATACTCACCTGCTGATTTATTTTGGCCCCATTTCATTTCCCATCTTTTTAAAACAGTCTGAATGAGCAGTCAATCTGAAGCACAGGAGTGAGGTCACAGGGTAATAGCAGTACAACAATCAGTCTGAGTGATTGGGAGTTCTCAAGCTTGTGTCTGTGGTTACAGAGTACAACACAGCCACTTCTCAAGCAAATCCACAGTGTTCTGCTGCACAAACCGATTCCCTGCACAGATTGACTGACCGTTCCAAACACGTTTGTGACAATTGGCAATATTTACTGATGCAACGCCTAGACACCAGTGGTGTCACTGGTTGGCTAATGGCAGGTGACTAATGCAGTTTGACAGAATCAAAATCTCTTTATTAGACCCCTCCTTTGCCTCAAATGAGTCACACCTCATTCCAACCAATTCCATTTGACAGAATGTTTTAGTGGACTGTCAATTATGTTGCACAGTGAGGTCAGATTCTGCATGACGAAGTTATCATTCAGCACAGAGGGGGGCCTAAGCAAATGCATTTATCTAAAAAACAGAAAAAGGAAAAAATCTTAAACCAGGCAAATGGAATTCAAATAGCAAACAATAATGGAATCTAGAAATTACAATGGTTTTTGTACAGTAATGTAAAAAATATTATTATTGTTCCGTTTTTGCTTTTTTGTCACGCTTAAATGTTTCACATCATAAAAAATATCAGATAAAACAGATCAAAAACTAAATTGAGATTTCCAATGATGATTTCATTTATTAGGGAGGAAAATCTGTCCATACCAACCTGGTTCTATGTGAAAATAATTGTTCCTCTTGTTAAATCATGAAAAACTGATCATATATTTGTGGTTCAGTTTTACTAGCCACACCCAAACCTAAGTAATGTTAGACCTATAGAATAAAAGAAACCCTCATAAAACTTGACATCATGGATAGGCTAAAATATGTTGAAAAGCATCACATTCTTAAACATAAAGAAATTCAAGAACATGTCATTGATATCTATTACTCTGCAGCGTTACAAAGCCATTTCTGAGACTTTGGGAGTCCAGTAAATTACAGTGACAGCCATTATCCACAAGTATTGGAGTAGTGTACATCCAAAAATCGATTTAATCGCTTAACATTGTTTGTCCTCTTTACAGCTAAACTAGAAGGGAGAAGTCCAGACCGGATTTTAAGGCTTAGGTCTGAAAGGGGTAATACTGTTTCCCCCGATTAACTGTAACCCCACCCAGAGTTGTGTCATTCAATTACAGTCATGTAATTAAGGTAACAGTTCAAAATAAATTTTTTCCAGCACTGACTAATATTGAACTGGAGGAGATTGGATTAGATCGAATTGTGATAATTGATTCTAATTCTTAAGAATCTGAATCGAATCGATTCTTGAAATTTGAATCGATACCGAGCTCTAGTTTGCAACCTTAAGTTTAAGTGCATTTGGGTTAGGTAATATAACAATGATCCAAAGCATATCAACAAGTCCACCTCTGACTAACTAGAAAGTAGCTAAATAAAAGTTTTGGAGTGGCTTAGTCCAAGTCTGCTATTAAATATCATTGAAATTCTCGGGTCTGACCTTAAACTGGCAGTTCTTACTTAAATAATACAATGATGCAAGAAAAAGGGGCAAAAATCCCTCTACAGCAACATGAAAGACCAAGTGTCAGTTATAAACAAAGTTTTGATGGCATAAGCAGTTATTAGGTGTAGGGAACGAATACTTGTTCACATAAGGCGAGGTTGGTTTGGATAGCTTTTTTCTTTTAATAAATACAATTATTTCAAAACTGCATTTTTACTAAATCTTGTCATCTTTGTCTGATAATAAAATTGGTTTGATAATCAGAAACATTTAATTGTGACAAACAATCAAAAGCACAAGAAAACATCAAGTTGGCAAATACTTTTTTTTACAACACTGTATCACATATTTCAGAGCATATGCATCTGCAACCTCAAACACCCCACCCAACACTATTTCCTCAGACCAACCGGTGTTTTATTGAGTTTCCAAGATCTCTTCGGGGAATCTGCGGGGACCAGCGAGGCACTGAAAGAGTGTCTAGAGAGAAAAAAAAATTGAGAAAGAGTAAGGTCTTCATGTTCTTCCCTCTTTTAAATGGTAGTTCTGACAAAATATCTGTTGAGAATTAACTAAATGTCTTCATTTATTGTAAATGGCATTTCACAGTCGGACGTGTAGCAACCTTTAGGTCTCAGACATAATCAGCAGTTCAGACAATTCAATGTCAAGTTGTCACTGTAAATTGGATGTCTTAGTGATGTTTTAATTGATTACAAGGTTAATGGTCATATATTGCTAATAGTAATGTTTTTAATTGGAATGTCCACAAACCCAGAGCTAGCTACCTACATACATACCTGAATATGTTAATCCTGCTTCTCAAGGTCCACTCTCCAGATTATAATACACATTCTGTCTTGTTCTGCAGCTAACATTTACATAAGGGGCCCGCATAGGTTGGAAGTAGGTCACTTTTGTAAATGAGATTTTAAATCTTAATGGGTCTTTCCTTGTTAAATAAGGTATTAACAATAAATAATAGGTAGGCTAAAAAGGGGACGCAACATCTGATTATCCAGAGGGTATTTGATGGGCCCATGTTAATAGCATTTATACTGTCGGTAGCTTGATGTAGTACAAATCTCGATAAAAGTGGGACCCACATGGGTTAAAGCACAATAAATCAAATTGTCTTAATACCTAGACATAGGTAATAGTTTTCATGGTACATGTACCTAGTTTATTTTCTTGATTGTTTGTTGTTTGTTTGGCAGTATATGCTTTACTATATATTTTGAGTCTCGTGAGTTTGTTTGCAGCCATAATTGCTAAGTGAACTAACTGTCAAATGTGGTCATAAAATGCTGTATGAATAGATTAAGACTCTGAGTGTCAAGAACAAGCAACTGAAAATAACTGTCACAACAAATATAGACAAGGCAACAGTGGGCTTATCAACAGTTTTCATAAGTAATCAAGAGGTCCAAACCCAATTCTTGAACTATTATTCAAACAGGGATTGTTAAAACTTTACAAGAGGGATTTGTGAATGGTCAATGAATGAGTCCAACTGAATGCATTTCCTTGGATAACTTCTTACCAATGGACATTAAATTATCCACTGAAACTGAATATATATTATGCTTTAGTTAGGACAGAATTGACTGGATCTTAATCTTAGTACATGATTATATTTGATTGAAAAGAACTAGATTTAATTGAAATTATTTTGACTTAGATGGATTCTAATTGTAAATAAACGTATTTTTCTTGTAAAGGTCCCTTGAAATAGCACTTCTTGGAAAAGGTCTTCACTGAAATTGATTTGAAAGAGGCCCTTCTTAGTAGACTACTACCCACAAACTGTAAAATACAGCTTTAAATAACAGAAAGGCTTCAGACTTGACCAGGGATTACTGATGCATACAGTTTCTATCCACAAATGCATACATAATATTAATTTAAAAAATGTGATGCTGCATATGTACATTTGAGCATTTCTGTCTGAGGAAGAATACAGCTGACAAACCATCAGACAAATTATGAAATGGTCTACTAAGAGGTTTCTCTAAAATTCCTAGATTCTAACTTGCACGATAACAGAGGAAAGTTACCCTGGCCACCAGCTGTGTATACTAGTAAGTCAATTAACCAAGGTACAAGGACAACACAAACAGCATCAACAATTGGCATATTTCATCTAGTAGTAATATTTATTTCATTAGTATGCTTTGACCATAATTATTTTGTTATGTATGTTGAATTCTGAAGAGGTTCTCAAAAGGCACCATTGATCTGAAACCCCTGGAGTCTTTAAGAGACACAGGTTCTAGGCTGTTGACCGATCAACTGAAAACGTTAAGGTCAACTTGTTTGTTATGAATGACTCTTTCAGTGTTGGACCCGAAGAGTTTGAAAGACAGGAGCTAAATATTAGTAAGTTTGATAAATAGGTGTAAAATATGTGAGTATGATTAACTGGCCGCAGCTGTGGGGAAAGCAGGAAGTCAGAAATATCTGGTGGAATTGGCCACAGTACAGAATTACATTACATTATGTTACATAGTAACCAAAGAAAAGAGAAAACTGACCACCAAAGTGAGAGACTATACACAAAATCCTTCAACTCACTACAGCTGCACCCTAATTTAGTGGTATAAAATAACTATGGAATTTTCATCTACTTCACTTCTCTGTGTTTGACATTTAGGAGGTTCTTATGAAATAATTAAATAAAACTACAAAAAAAAAAGCTACCAAGTTTTAATTAAATGTGCATTAACAAACAAGACTGTATGGCAGTACCAAACAGTAACTCAAGCTCTCTGCATAGTGCACTCTTTTAAGCATTAGAATTGAAAACAAAATCAAATATTTTCCATAATACAATACAATCTCTCTGTGGGTTTACCAACAGGTGACTGGGCTACTTTTATGCTATCAGTACTCCATTGTGAGTAACTCTAGATTAAATAGAAGTTCACAAAAAAGTCCTTCGCATGGTCCATTAGTGCCTGCAAAGATTGAGCAGCACAGTACATTTACGTGTAACTTCCTAATGACTGGTGAGTATTGCAGCCTACACAGCAGTGCCGTTTATGTTTGCTGGATGTGGGGCTGTGCACTGAGGTAGAGATACCAATAATTCAATAACAAATTATCTATGTAGAAAACTGTTGACAAGGTTAGAGGTCATACTTCAAAGAGCACCATCAAAAATCCCATTGATGAACTTCACTTCAATTATATAAAAGGCTCACACATATTACAGGCCCATTTACAGATATATTTTCAGTTTTTACAGCTGCACACAATGTGTGGTCCTCCGGTGGACATTTTTGAATGGAAACCATAGAATGACCTTCAGGAATCATAAAGATATTTTGATAAAGACAACTTTTAAAGTTTTCAAGGAAGTCTGACTCCTTGGGAGAAAATAATGAAGCAATGGGAAATCACTCAAGATATTTGCACAGTATTGCACTGTAAATTTCTGTATAAAAAGAGACATTTTAACAGCCTTGTACTCCATGCAAAAAAAACTGCTTAAAGGGGATGTCCTGATCCAATCTGGACCAAAGAAATTATTAAATTTTTGGAATCAGAGCAGATGACTGCTCTAAACTTTCAACCATTGTTATTGAGCTTCTGTCTAAGGTTTTATGTCAGACTCATACAGTTTTAAACCCATAGAAACTTTCAATGGAAAGTGTCCACAACTTCTGCTAACATGTATGCAGTTTAAAACTACAACTGAAAGTTAAACCAATTTAGTATTCAACTCCAGACTTACCCAATCAGGTATGCATTGAATACTGAAAGCAAACAATGTTAAGCCAAACATTTTAAAAATACTTTAAAGTGTCAGGTAGGTTTTAGATGAGCCCCTGCTCCAACACAGGTTATTTAAAAGGCCATATTATCTCCTCAGCATCCAGTCAAGTCCTGCAAGCACCGAGCAATGGACCATTCATTTTGACTTAACTATACTGAACCAGGTAAACACCTAAAACATGAGGTGCACCAGCCTGTAAGGAGTGAAAGTGGACACAATTGCTCTAAAATCTGAACTTTTCAAAGGACATTGATAAGACATGATAATGTACAGATCATGGGATTCAATATATTGCTTAGGATGCGCAACCAATCGCTTGGTGGAGAATATAGGCGTTCACAACCTATTACATCTGGTGGGATCCTAGTACATCTCTCCCTCTTGACACAACTAACAAAGACAATTGGAGTTAAGAGGATTCCCCGAAGTCATTGCTTAGCCTCATTTGCATACTGAATAGATTTCTCATTGATCATTATGGGTCGCATACTGCAGAGCACAAGAGCAAGCTATCAATGAGATGCTAAACAGGTTGGAAATCAAATCATAGTTTTTTAAAGACCAATGACATTTTTATTGCAAGATATACAAAAAAGCAATAGATGATAGTTGATATTTCCATGTACTTCAAACATCTGTAGAGCTGCTCTGGTGTCAGTTGTATTCATGGCATTGTTTTAATAGCTGTACTGTACTTTTAGCATTTGGCATGCAAGAGTGTCCTGTAAAAAATGAAGGTACTGGATTCAGATTATTGGCAAATAATTCATTTGAAATTCATAATACTGGTATCTTAGACATGTAAGACCTCTATTTATTCAACCTGATATCAAAGCAAGCCACCAACTGCTTGTTTCATTCAACATGTGTTTTTATGTGAAATACTATCGAATGAATATGTTATTATTGCTCAAATTTGACCTTACTGTAAGTCTTTCTTCAAAATACCAGCTAAATTGACTAATTGCAACTTTGAATCGACAAAAATATAAGTAGAGTGAAATGGCCCGAAAACAATATTCTACAATCAGATACTAAAAATTTTCCTGTGAATGTTTATGTAAATTTATTCATGAG
Source organism: Valencia hispanica (assembly GCA_963556495.2). NCBI lineage: Eukaryota > Metazoa > Chordata > Actinopteri > Cyprinodontiformes > Valenciidae > Valencia > Valencia hispanica. The sequence goes on from OY747704.1 coordinate 49,549,903, forward strand.
TATTTTTGATACTATTAGTTTGAAGTGAATGCCTGGAGCACATAATTCTGGGAAACTTGAGATTATTCTCTTTCTGTGTGGATACAGATACTAACAACTAATCAGGGAAATGTAAATATAAAACAGTAAAGAAATAAATTGCCTTGGACTTTCTTTTGAAATTAGATGGATTTAAACATAAAAATATATTATGTACTGGCTATTTATTTTGTGAATTTGAAAGAGTCTTATTTCTTCTGGGGCTTTTTTCTTTGAACTATTTCATGTTCAAAATTCACAACAGACTGCAGTAATTTAGAGAATTATATCAAATACAGGTCAAAGTATTTAGTTATTACTTTCTACCCCAATGTGTCAGAAACAAGAAAACTGAAATTTAAAACTGCTTATAAAGTGTTTTGATAAAAACAATCAAAACCTGATATGCCTTGTTTGAGCCTCAGTGTGACCTACTGTATTAAACGATCCAAACTGGATGATGGTACAATTTTTTTGTTGTATTGCTTTATTAAGTCCTAAGACTCCATAGTGCTTTGCACTACAATCAGTCATTCACACATTCACACACTGATGGTGGTAAGCTATATTGTAACCACAGCTTGCACCACCACCAACACGCAAAGCGGGTGAAGTCTCTTGCCCAGGGACACAAAGTCAAACTGACTGAGATGGACAGGGGTTCAAACTAGCAACCCACTGGTTACAGGACACACCCCTACCTCCTGCTCTCCCCTAGATATACGAGTAGATTATAATAAATCACAGTATTGTGTTGTTTGTTGTGCATTCTCACCTGAAGATGGCCATTAGGCCAAAATGTGTTTGCTGAGATCAGTTACTTTGCAAATGTGACACATTAAAAAACTCTACAGCTTCCCTGCTGCAAGATGTAATTTCTCCAGTAAGTTCTTGTTTTGTCCTGGTGGTTGCCTGAGGCTACTGCGCTTAGTGTGCTACAAAAAGGAAGCAGCAAGAGATATCTAGACAGCCTTATTAGATATTCTATTTGAATTACCTCAAGTGCCTGATCAAACCATTGCATTCTTCAAATACATTCATTTGTATATCAAGTCAAATACCATCTGCCCAAAAGCATCGTGACTCCTGTAATTTTCAGCAGGCATCATTGTTGTTGTCAAAACAACTCCACAGTCCCCTATAAAGAATGTGCTGCTTTTATTTAATCTTGTAAGAAGTTTAATCAATCTGATTAATTGATTACCAGGTTACTAATAATCACCAGCAGTAGACAATAAAGATGTCATGGCTGTGGTGCCATAGAGGATTTCCTGATTCCTGAAACACCCTTCCCCTGCTCCACCTCCAGATTCTCTAGAGGCTTGATGTCTTTGCTCTGCACTCCGATGCATCGCTCAATTACACTCAATCATCCATATAACCTAATAGAATCAGGAACTGCCATCATCTGGCTCTTGTCGGCCAAGCTGGCAACTGGCAGACGACTTGACCTGTCAACAGCGGGGCTGGAGTTATTTATCATTCTGTATATGTATGAGTTTGCTGTTGACATTATCTTTAACAAGAGTCTTTGAGGCAGAGGTCTTGCTGCTTTGTCGTCTGTGATTTTGACTGACATGGTCAAAAAGATCCGGTCATAATCTATATTTAACTGTCAATTTTTAAAATGATAATCATAACATCCATCCATCCATCCATTTTCTGTACCTGTTATTCCTATGCAGGCTTGTGGATGGGGCTGGTGCCTATCTCCAGCTGTAATGGGGCGAGAGGCGGGGTACATCCTGGACAGGTTGCCAGTCCACCACAGGGCAACACAGAGACATACAAGACAAACAACCATGCTCACACACACACTCATACCTAAGGGCAATTTAGAGAAACCAATTCACCTAACAGTCATGTTTTTGGACAGTGGGAGGAAGCCGGATAACCCAGAAAGAACCCACACATGCACAGGGAGAACATGGAAACTCCATCCAGAAAGACCCCAGGCTGGGATGATTCAAACCCAGGAGCTTCTTGCTGCAAGGCAACAGTGCTACCAACTGCGCCACTGTGCAGCCCTAATCATAACATATTCAGTAATATTTGATTTTCATTCACATCGTGGCATCACACATTGAGCAGATTAAAGATTCCTGCAGAAGTGACAGGATCTCCAGGGTATGGCAGAGAACATATATAACATATATAACACATTACCATGCAATTATATTAAAAGCTATATATATATATATATATATATATATATATATATATATATATATATATATAAACTCAGCAAAAAAAGGAACGTCCCTTTTTCAGGACTGTGTATTTCAACAATAATGTTTTAAAAATCCAAATAACTTTACAGATCTTCATTGTATAGGGTTTAAACAATGTTTTCCATGCATGTTCATTTAACCATAATCAATTAATTAACATGCACCTGTGGAATGGTCGTTAAGGCCTTAACAGCTTACAGAAAGTAGGCATTTAAGGTCACAGTTCGAAAAACGCAGGACACTAAAGAGACTTGTCTACCGACTGTGAAAAACACCCAAAGAAAGATGCCCAGGGTCCCTGCTCATCTACGTGAACGTGCATTAGGTATGCTGCAGGGAGGCATGAGGACTGCTGATGTGACTAGGGCAATAAATTGCTATGTTTGCACTGTGAGACGCCTAAGACAGCACTACAGGGAGACAGGAAGGACAGCTGATTATCCTTGCAGTGGAAGACCACGTGTAACAACACCTGCACAGGATCGGTACATCCGAATATCACACCTGCTTGACAGGTACAGGATGGCCACAACAACTGCCCGAGTCACACCAGCAACACACAATCCCTCCATCAGTGCACAGACTGTCCGCAATAGGCTGAGAGAGGCTGGACGGAGGGCTTGTAGGCCTGTTGTAAGGCAGGTCCTTACCAGACATCACCAGCAACAATGCCGCCTATGGGCACAAACCCACCTTCGGTGGACCAGACAGGAGTGGCAAAAAGTGCTCTTCATCGATGAGTTACGGTTTTGTCTCACCAGGGGTGATGGACGGATTCGTGTTTATCATCGAAGGAATGAGCGTTAAACCGAGGCCTGTACCCTGGAGCAGGATCAATTTGGAGGTGGGGGGTCCGTCATGGTCTGGGGCAGTATATCACATCACCATCGGACTGAGCTTGTTGTCATTGCAGGCAATCTCAAAGCCTTGCGGTACAGGGAAGACATCCTCCTCCCTCATGTGGTACCCTTTATGCATGCTCACCCGGACATGATCCTCCAGCAGGACAATGTCACCAGCAATACTGCTTGTTCTGTGCGTGAGTTTCTGCATGACAGCAATGTCAGTGTTCTGCCTTGGCCAGCGAAGAGCCCGGATCTCAATCCCATTGAGCACATCTGGGACCTGTTGGATCGCAGGGTGAGGGCTAGGGCCATTCCCCCCAGAAATGTCCAGGAACTTGCAAGTGCCTTGGTGGAAGAGTGGGGTAACATCTCACAGCAAGAACTGATAAATCTGGTCCAGTCCATGAGGAGGAGATCCACTGCAGTACTTTAAGCAGCTGGTGGCCACACCAGATACTGACTGGTACTTTGATTTTGAGCCTCCCTTCATTCAAGGACACATTATTCTATTTCTGTTAGTCACATGTCTGTGAAACATTTCTAGTTTATGTCTTATGGTGTTGACTCTTTTAGTGTTCATACAAATATGTACACACATTAAGTTTACTGAAAGTAAAAAGAGTTGAAAGTCAGAGGACGTTTCTTTTTTTGCTGTTTATATATATATATAAACTTATTGCCATGTAATTATAATAAAACAAATAACCCATTTCAAAAATCTGAATAGATTTGTGACAATCATTCAGAAATGTTTTACTCTATCAGTGTATGATAGAATAAACTGTGCTAGGCAGTAAATATAAGAACACATTATTTTCAGAAAAGACACAGCTAACCCTGTTTGGTTGCATTTCATAATTTAAATATCTCATTGTAATAGTTTTAATGTTATAGCAGTAAAGGTGAACAAAGTTGTCACTTCTGCTCTTCCACTCTAAAGGTATTCAAATGTGGTTGCTAAGTAGCATATCCTCATAGCAACAAAAGACCTCCATGATGCAATTGCAACAATACAGACCATCATCGAGAGAAAGCTAAATAGTAAAGATGGCAATAATGCCAATACAAAGAAAACAACATTGACTCGTAAAAAAGAAAATAAGTTTGCATTTCTCTCCACTTTTTTTTTACGTGTAAATTGAATCAATAAAGACTGAGCTATATTGTTGCATATTATAGTTAGTATGCTTTCATTTTATTAAAAGTTTTTCCCTCTTTTTTTCCCTAGTCCCTTCCCAAAATACTGCTTAAACATTTGAAGTAAACTTAAAAAGAAAATGTTACATCCATAAACCACAAAAAATGATCAGTTACCTTGGAAGATTTCACAGATGTGTTTTATAAACAAGAAAGATACTATTGATGGTGCATTTGCAACTTTAAAATCATCCATGTGCAAAGCAATACAGAATATTTGTTTGGCAATTAGTGTAAAGCAAAACCCAAATTTAATTATGTTTGGAGTTAAAGGAAAAGGAAGCAGTTAAAAATAGATATAATCATATAGTCTTCATGAAATGGAAAATAAAGAAAGATAGTAAATGTTTCTGTTACTTAGCTCTTTCTTCTTAATTAATCAGATTTTGTAATCAATAATATAAAGATAAGTGTTGGCTAGTACAGAAGGGGAGGGATGACTAAGGTACACTTCTTCCCACTCATTTCTGGAGATGTAAATAAAACGTATTAATTATATTAATAAAATTGACATATGATGCTAAATTATATATATAAATCAGAGATTCTGAAGAGAGACTTTTCTGATCTCCTACAGAGACTTGATGGACTTAACGTAAAAATCCTAATCACCGGACCAGTCCCTGAAGGGAATGATGAAAGATTTAGCAGACTCCGCATGCTCCATAAATGGTTGAAGAAACAATCAGCTAAGAGGTCGTTCACATTTATTAATAATTTCAAAGTATTTGGAAGTGCTAATCATCTGTTCAAAGAAGGGATGCGCTATTTGAACAAGGCCGGAGTAAGGCTCTTAGCAGCAAAAATTTTTTCTTATCAAAATCAGAAAGCAAAACACTTGCTCTCAAAAGCTGACCTTGAGGCGCCCATGGATATCAGAGAACAAAAACAGCAAGTTATGATAACACCACAGGACCGAACAGATAAACAACCATCAGAGATTAAGTCTTCATCTTCCTGTGACTCAGCCACATCAAATGAGTCTCCATTTAGAAACTTTACAGACAGACTGAACGAGCAAATCAAATTTGGGACACAATTAACACCTCAACTTAGACTACACCAAACGCCTGGGACTAGTGTCAATAAGCCTGGGAGCTTCCCCCCACTGATTATTACAGATATTTGATATTTGAGGGAACCGGGCAATAAATCCACCCCTACCGTCTCCCAGAATTCACCCGGCACCCCTGAGGCTATATCAGTGATTATCAGCAGCAGGAAACATAAACCGTTAACCACACGGTCTCATATTAAACAAAATCTCAAATTGATAACCTGTCAGAAGGTTCAGCTGCCCATCATCACAATACTTAAGTTAGCTTTATTAAACATTAGATCTCTATCCGGGAAGTCTTTTCTTATCAATGACTTCATCACTGAGCATAATTTACACGCCCTTTTTTTATCAGAATCTTGGCTAGATGAAAATAACGAAACAACTTCATTAATAGAATCTAGTCCTCCAAATTATAATTTCTTAAGCGAGAACAGAAAACACAGACGAGGTGGAGGTGTAGCCACCATCTTTCACAACTCAATGAACTTTAAAAAGGTAACTCTGGGCACGTTTGATTCTTTTGAATACATAGCCACCCAGATAAATGAGCCTAACAAAGCGTTATTTCTAAGTTTATATAAACCACCAAAACTTAACTCTAAAACTTCTTTAATGATTTCAATGACCTTCTTTCTGTAATATGTATCGACAATGACCAACTAATCATCGTGGGGGACTTTAACATCCATACCGACAACCCCCAAGATAGACAAGCAAAAACATTAGATGATACTCTCCACAACTTCGGACTGATCCAGCATGTCAAACAACCAACACACAATAAAGGACACACTCTGGACTTAATTATCAGCAAAGGTTTCAATATTTCTGACATCTCTGTAATTAATATTGCATTATCTGACCATTTCTGTATTTTCTTTCAAAGTACCATGTCTGCTAAATTATCTAGCCACAGTAAGACCACTATAAAAAAAGTGTTTTCTAGGGGACAGTTCAGTGGAAACCTTTAAACGTATTTATCCTTCCACCACATCCCCCTCATCTCCCAACTCAAACTCAGTAAATAAGTTGGTAGATAATTTCCTTGCGAAAATCTCAGACATCATGGATTCCATTGCTCCAACTAAAGTGAAAGTAGTCTCAGGTAGAAAGAAGTCTCCGTGGACAAGTAATCCACTGGTACGTAGTGAAAAAAGAGAGTGTCGACGAGCCGAGAGAAAATGGCGGAAAACTCGACTCCAGGTTCACTGTGAGATCTACAAAGAGAGACTGAATAGATATCAGCTAACTATAAAAGATGCTAGGGAATCGTTCTTTTCTGAAATCATCAACAGAAACATTAATAATGCATGGACTCTATTTGCAACAGTGGAAAGACTAACTAATCCTTTAGTGACAGTAGCCCCTGAACTAAATTCTACCAGGGCCTGCAATGAATTTGCCAGCTTTTTCACTGAAAAGATTCTAACAATTAGACGGTCAATCTGTACCTCAATATCGAACCCACAACCAGTGCTATCCCCAATCAACAACAATGTAGAGAAAATGTCTGAATTCCACGAATTAAACCAGAACAGCCTTGAAAAAATCATTATCCAATTAAGCTCCTCCTCCTGCTGTCTTGATATCCTACCCACAGCTTTTCTAAAGAAGGTTCTTCCTGTTATTGGTTCTGATCTTGTTCAAATAGTGAACTCATCACTGCTATCAGGTGTCTTCCCTCAGGCTTTAAAAACAGTAGTTATTAAACCACTGCTAAAGAAGAAAAATCTGGACAACACGTTAATGCAGAACTATAGGCCAATCTCTAATCTCCCATTCATCAGTAAGATTATTGAAAAAGCTGTGTTTCAGCAGTTAAATGGCTTCATAACAATGACAAACCGTTTTGATGCTTTTCAGTCTGGTTTCCGCGCTCACCACAGCACCGAGACTGTCCTCGTCAAAGTATTTAATGACATCCGCATAAATACAGACTGTGGAAGAACCACAGTGCTGATTCTGTTGGACCTCTGTGCAGCATTTGACACTGTTGATCATGATATTTTATTGGAACGACTGGAGAGCTGGGTCGGATTCTCTGGTACAGTACTTGGCTGGTTCGAGTCTTACCTAAAGAACAGGGACTTCTATGTTTTAATAGGAAACTTTTCATCAGAACGAACAGAAATCACATGTGGGGTGCCCCAGGGCTCCATCCTGGGGCCCCTCTTATTTAATATCTACATGCTCCCACTAGGCAAGATTATAGCAACCAATAACATTAGCTACCATAACTACGCAGATGACACTCAGCTGTACATTACAATGTCCCCAGGTGACTCTGAACCCATTCAAACCCTAAATCAATGCATTGACCAAATAAATGGATGGATGTGGCATAACTTTCTCCAGCTGAATAGAAACAAAACTGAAGTGATTATTTTTGGACCCAAGGAGGAACGATCAATAGTCAGCACACAGCTTCAATTAATACAGCTAGAAACTACTGATCAGGTTCGAAACCTAGGTGTAGTAATGGACTCAGACCTGAACCTCCATGGTCACATAAAGGCAATAACAAGGTCAGCGTTCTATCACCTGAAGAACATCTCTAGGATTAAAGGACTGATTTTGCAACACGACCTAGAAAAACTCATCCATGCGTTTATCTTTAGTCGGATTGATTACTGCAACAGCATCTTCACAGGTCTGCCTAAAAAGTCAATCGGACAGCTGCAGCTGATCCAGAACGCTGCTGCTCGCGTCCTCACTAGAACCAGGAAAGTAGAGCACATCACCCCAGTTCTAAAGTCCTTACACTGGCTCCCTGTAGCTCAGAGAATAGACTTTAAAATACTTTTACTAGTTTATAAATCATTACATGGCTTAGCACCAAAATATGTTGAAGCCCTGTTGTCATGGTACCAACCACCAAGACCACTCAGGTCCTCCAACTCTAGCCTACTAAACATCCCTAGACTCAGAACTAAACATGGAGAAGCAGCTTTCACTTTTTATCCTCCCCTTATCTGGAACAGACTTCCTGACGAGTGTAGAGCTGCTGAAACTCTGAACTTCTTTAAATCGGGACAAAAAACCCATCTGTTTAGAATTACCTTTGAGTAAATGCTTGATGTCATATGTATGAAATGTGTTCATGCTCTCTTGCTTTTTTTATTTTTCTCTTGCTTTATTGTGTATCATGTGTAATGTGTGTTTCTTATGTTTTTTTTTTTTTTTATCACCAAATCATGTAAAGCACCTTGAATTACCCTGCTGTTGAAAGTGTGCTATACCAATAAAATTGCCTTGCCTTGCCTTGCCATATATATATATATATATATATGTGTGTGTGTGTGTGTGTGTGTGTGTGTGTGTGTGTGTGTGTGTGTGTGTGTGTATGTGCCTGTGTGCGTATGTGTGTATTTATGTATGAAAATACTCATTCATATACTGTGTTCTAATAAATAGCTAAAACTTATAAGGAGATTTTCCAAAACACTTGCAGCCATAAGTGAAAGTTTTTTGTTTTTATTGACTCAGGGGGCTGAATAAAAAGGCACTTAACTCTTTTAGATCTTTGTTAAAAGTTTCCACCTCATACATATGCAAATATGGTATAGTAAAAAACAACACTGAAAAGTTGAAGGAAAGTTTTAAAAATACTTCTGAAAAGGTTTCTATATGTAGTTCTTTTCGAATTTGTTTTAATAATATTTTGAGGACATATTTCTATGGGAATTCCGATCAGTTTAGTTCAGGTTAATGCTTAGTCTCTCGTTCTAACGGGGATCAAAGGGCCAACAACAAATTTCTAAAACAGTGTGATAAAAATCACACAAAGGTCTGTATTTCCACTGAGGTGACATATAGTAAAGAGAAAAACAATGAAACAAGCCAAAAAAATGCATCTAGTGTCTGCACTGAGATTATGCATGTGCGCTATTGTTTGTGTGACAGATGAGCTTGTAGGAGTTTAAAAACCCCAAGGCGCCAGACAACAGTGGCCTCCTCCATCTTTTCCCATTTGTCCTCAGCCTAATTAAGCTGAGACTCTCATGGCCATCCCTCCTCCACCAAATTGTGAAATGACACACATTATGCCATGGGGTTAAGAATAAGTGTTTGTGTGTTTTGTTGTGCTAATTTATGAGCATGTTTAAAAGGCAAATGCAAACCACAATGTGGTGAAAAAACGCAACACATTTTTCTGTCTGTATGTGGGTAAAGAGAGTGCAGCAGGTTTGTGTACAAATGTAAGATGTAAAGAGACAACTAAAGTCCAGAAGCCTATTTAGAGCTAAAAATAGTTTATTTAATGTTTAACTGAGTTGGTTCTCCTGTCGACTGAGTGATAAACTCTGCTGTTTCTGACAGAGGTAGAAAGTTAGTGCAGGTAGAGGAGAAGTGTGTGAAAGTAAAAAGATCCACTGTTCAAATAAACTGAAAAACGTCAACAGAAATTTTTGTAAATCTAAGTGTCAGAAGTGCCACCTATTCATATTACTCGCCTATTTATAAATGATAATTGTCATGTTTATAAATCTCAAAAGGAAGAATAACTTACTTGACAGAACTTAAAAAAATAAATATATTGTTTTTAAAGATAATGATCCCAGTAATAAAGTGATAATCAACAGCTCAAAATTAGAAAACAAAAACTGAGTAGAATGCAAAACTTGAAACTACACTTTCAAAAAGAAGCTTGCATAAATTTATCAACAACTTTTAGACACAACAATATCCATATCCATACAGTAGGTTATGCAGAGCAAAAGAAAAACTCAGCAGGACTGTACAATTATGTGGGGGCGTTCACTGCACAATGTCCTGTATTATTTTACATGAGTGTTATATATCTGTGATATTTTACAGGCTATTGCACACCATATTCACAATGCTTTCCATCTATGTATTTTAATGATGCTGTCCACAAAGCGAAATAAAACACATTTAGAGTGGCAGCAAAACACAAATTAAGAATGGGGTTGAAAATATACTTTTTCCCCCTCTCCCTGTGTAGAGTGAAAACATACTCTGATAAACAAGAGACAAAGCCAGGTTGCTCAGTTGCTATAGCAACAGCTACACGCCGATCAGCCCTTTTGCAGAATGTTGTGCTATCATCTTTGACAAACAAGAACACAGGCACACACATATACAGATGACACTGAAATCTTTGAATAAGAAATAAAAGTCACATGGGTGAAAAATAGCATTTATATTTGATAAAACAAGTATCCTATAGAAAGTGGGAGTCCTTTGACACTGGGGCTTTATGTGTGCCAGTAAAATAGAGGTAGGGACTATCAAACAGATGATGTCCGGAGGCTTTGTGGCTTAGAAGAGACTTCCTGAGTGAGGGGAAATTGAGAGTCTTGGAGCCTCCACAGGAGTAAACTGAGCAACAAACAAGGCGACTTGTGGTCATGAGAGTGTGGAGGATTGTGAGGTGACACTAATACACTCCAGCCTTGAAGGGTGTGCAGCCTTTGTTGGGGAATCATGAAATGTATAATATATATATATATATATATATATATATATATATATATATATATATATATATATATATATATATATATATATATATATATATATATATATATATATATATATATATATATATATATATTTATGGTTAAGCTACGATACAACACGTGTAGGTTTTTGAGGCTCAACTAATCAAGTAAGATTTTACCGATTACATATTCTTTGTTGAATTTATAGCAAATGACACACTTTATATTGAATCACATAAAATAAAAACTTTTGCTATTCTAAATTCAAAGAACAAAAATTGCAATTGAAATCGTTTGTGACTAAATTATTTATTTTATGAAGTAACTGATAGCTAGCTGGTAAATCTTTGCTAAATGACCTCCAGAATAATCAAAACATTATTCAATTGACTTTGGAAAAACACACAAACTAAATATTAGACACTAACAGACACTCTTACATCACCCAGTAGTAAATCTTTTTAGATCCAGTGTGTAGGAGGAGACAGTATTATGTCAATGTTTGCCAAACCTGACCATGCATGTTTTACAGTGAATATTTACTAAGCAAAAAAACTTACTTTAACAAGGTACACCAGCACACTATTCTGTCTATCAATCTCCCGTATGATGGACATCTTCCTGGATTTAAACAGGTACCTAAGCATCCTGACCAGGGTTCCCCAGAGGTCCACTCTCTTATTCAAGCCACCTATTACCAGCAAAAAGTTGTGATGCAACCCTCAGCTAAAGCTTAACCTTTATTATCCACAAGACACATGAAGATGTGTTGGCTAAATTCCCACCTGATGTATAATATTCTTGTGGAGCCCTGGGGCACCCCACATGTGATTTCTGTTCGTTCTGATGAAAAGTTTACTATTAAATGGTCATCATTGTGATGATTCTAATTTGGTTCTAATTCTAGTGATGTTGAGCTACAGGGACCCAGTGTAAGGACTATAGAACTGGGGTGATGTGTGTTAAGGCATCTACAATTTAAAAAGAACACTCAACTCACCAGAATGTAGAACTGGAACAACATTGTCATTCCATATGTGACTGGAGTATCCAGAAACGAAGAATGATATTTTCCAAGCACAACATACTAGTGCATTTTAAATTCATCAACACTCAGACAAAGACTGGTTCATCACAAGGATGAAACCCCCATGTGCAGTCCAGTGCAGTGACGAATGTTCAAAACTCTACATTGGAAAAAACTAAATAGCAGCTACATTGAAGGCTCAATACAGAAGAGCAAAGTCAACGGGAAAGGATCAGAGGTTCTTTTACATCTCTATGACAAGGGACTTTCTTTTGAAGAGTGAGCGCCTTTTTGGACAAGCTCTTATAGTTTGAGAGAGGTGTAAAAGAAGTCATCTTTGCTAAACATGAAAAACCAACACTAAACAGAGAAGGTGGCCTCAGATTTTTCAGCAGTTTACACAATGGGACATGTAACTTCCAATCATATTCAGAACTGAAGAAGCCTTTTGGATGAGAGGTGCAACATTTTCAAAAAAAAGGAGTCCAGTTTCCTCTACTTAAACACTTGGGATTAACATGTCCTGGATGACTGTGAGTCCACACCAGAATATAAGCAACACTGTCCTCAAAAGGCAAGGCAAGGCAAGGCAATTTTATTTCTATAGCATCTTTCAACAACAAGGCAATTCAAGGTGCTTTACATGGGTATAGCACCTGTACATGGGTAAAGCACTTTGGGGGTAAAATAAAAATAGCTGTAAAAACAGACAGAGCATATCAAGTAAAAACAGAAATAAAGCAAGAAGCACACAAAAAACATACGGTACATGGAAACACGAATTAAAGGCAGCTCTAAACATGAGTTTCTAGTTGTGATTTTGAAAAACTCAGTGTTTCAGCAGCTTTGCAGAGTCATAAAACTTTTTGCTTATAAATTCTGACAAAACAGAAGTTGCTGTCTTGGACCAGAAGTTCACAGAAACTGATTAGTCAATCACTTCATCTGGATGGCATTAAATTGGCCCCCAGTAATAATGTAAAGAACCTCGGCGTTATTTTTGACCGAGACTTGACATTTAAATCACATATTAAACGGGTTTCTAGGATTTCTTTCTTTCTCCTCCGGAATATTGCTAAAATTAGAAAAATCCTGTCCAGGAGTGATGCTGAGAAACTAGTCCATGCAGTTGTTACCTCAAGGCTGGACTACTGTAATTCTTTACTATCAGGAAGTCAACAAAATGCCATTAAAAGCCTTCAGTTGATCCAAAATGCGGCAGCAAGAGTTCTGATGAATATTAAAAAGAGAGATCACATTTCTCCTGTTTTAGCTTCCCTTCATTGGCTCCCTGTTAAATCCAGAATAGAATTTAGGAGCCTTCTTCTTACATACAAAGCCCTTAATAATCAAGCTCCATCATACATCAGAGATCTAATTGTTCCTTATGTTCCTAACAGAGCACTTCGCTCTCAGACTGCAGGTTTACTTGTAGTTCTTAGGATTTCTAAAAGTAGAATGGGAGGCAGATCTTTTAGTTATCAGGCTCCTCTCCTGTGGAACCAGCTCCCAGCTTTAGTCCATGAGGCCACTTTTAAGGCCAGGCTTAAAACTTTCCTTTTTGATAAAGCTTATAGTTAGAGTGGCTTAGGTCATCCTGAGCTATCTCTGTAGTTATGCTGCTATAGGCTTAGACTGCTGGAGGACAGACTTACCAATTTTCTTCACTCTGCTACTTCCTTTTCTCCTACGACTCTCCAGTTGTATTACAGTACATTCTGTTATTTCGACTGTTAACTTTGTTTTCTCTCAGTGTTTTTCTCTCCATAGAAGCTATACCTGGTCTGGTATCCTGCTTGGCTGCAATGCCCTGTTGGACGGGGGGCATCGACTGGGATGATCCTCCCAGTAACTGAACATCCACTGTGTCCTGTTATCAACTTTTTACTTTCTGTAACATAGAAAGTTCTCTTATATCAGATCTTCTGTTCCTTCTGTGTTTCTGCTCTGTCTTCTCAAACCCCCAGACGGTCGTGGCAGATGGCCGCTCCTACTGAGCCTGGTTCTGTTGGAGGTTTCTTCCTGTTAAAGGGGAGTTTTTCCTCTCCACCATCACTACATGCTTGCTCAGTATAAGGGATTGCTGAAGGATTGCTGTGGTTGGAAAGTCTGCATCAACGGGGCCCAACCTCACGCCAATGACTGACGCAATCTGCTGGGATTCCTTAAATAGGAAACTTTTTAACTGATTGGAATGTTTGTATCAATGTATTGAAATGACTTCTTGTTAAGTGCCTTGAGATGACATCTGTTGTGAATTGGTGCTATATAAATAAACTGATTTGAATTGAATTGAATTGAATTGAATAACCTGAGTACCTTGTACCTCTGCTTAATACCAGGCTTTTGTGTGAAGTGGAATTTCACACTCATAAAACATTCTACCGCACTAATACTGTAGCACCTTACAGAGGACTGCTGAAATGCTATCTGAAACACAGAATGGAAGCTCAGCTTCCTGCTATTCAAGCACTTATGATTACTTGATAGACCATGAGCTGTATTACTTAGAATATACTCAGACATATTGTACTCCAAGGATGAGTCAACACATCAGCGTTCTCTTTTCTAAGAAACATTTTAGTAAACAGCAACACATCTTTACTGCATTGCTGGAATGATACCAGAGTAAGCAGGTCTTCCAAGTCTGTTTTATTTTTTCTTTGCCATGTTTTATTAGTTATTTAAAGATATTATTTATCTGCCAATGCAAGAAGTAGAAGCTTCCACTGTGGCACCAGATTTGGTTGCTATGAGACCCGTGATGCAACTGCAAATCAGCTTTGCGAGGTTAAAGAGAGCATGTGACGTCATTGGAACACATGTAGAAATATAAAAGAGTGAGCTGTGCAAAAAGCGCTTGAAGATCATTCAAGCCATTTATATCCACAAGCACACACTTGCAGACTCCCACACTCTCTTTCCCTCCCTCTCTGCTTCCATCTTATGCGTGTCCACATTAACTTTGGAGCAGGTGTGCTGGTAAAATGCCAGAACTAGATGTCCAAGTGGACACAACCCAGGGTGTCTGTCTAATCCAGTTGTGTGGGCTCAAACAGCCTCGGGCAAAAGAGGTGAGCGGCACACAAATAAATGTGTCTCTGTGGTCACCATAACATTTCACAACTACATAACAATGATTTATTTTATCACCTGGAGCAACCCACAAAAACTGACTAAACTTGGAGTGGACCGTGGGAGATAAACAACACCAACAAACAAACAAGAGAATTAGCTTGCAAACATTTTTACCCAAATGTTTGAACACCTGGGATTATAATATATGTTACCATGAATGTTCATGCGATTCTCTTAAAGACACAAGAATTGCACATTAATGTATTTCCATGTACAGCTTAAGACTGACAAAATAATTGCGTCTTAAAATCTTAGGGAACCAGGAAAGATTAGAGACCACAGGCTAACGTTAATGGTTTAGGAGGTGTCATTTAGAGGACCTGGTGAATTATATTTTAAAGTCTTGCAGTAGCTAATCTAAATAGTTAAGTGTGGTCCAGATACTCGCATAGTACACATTTTGGAGTTTTGGGTGACTAATCCTTTACTTTGCATTTAAATTTCTTTAAGAAATTTAGTTTGCTGGGACATCGAAGACATATTTAAAAAGGTTGAGAGTGATACCTGTGACAAAATAAATCTATAGGTAGAGAGGCAAACTAAATCCAGTTTGACTGGATTTAGTTTGACCATCACAATGATCACGATGATTAGACTGACCTTTGAGTGATTTGCATTGCAAACTTTGAAAGGTAAAACGAAAGAGATCCTTTCCTATGTTCCCGCTTCAGTAGTAGCGAGTAAATGTAAATAAAACTGATTAAGTTAGACAACAGGAACCAAGGAGTAGCTTAAAAAGTATTTTTAGGCACTTTTTCTCCTAAAGTCCTAAAGAAACCAGATTTGCATTTCATTTCTTTAAATTGCTACATGCTATCAAACTGTCCTTAATTCTAGGGTTTTGGCAGACAGTTATCTCTGCACAGTTGATGAAATTTATGAATAATAAAAGTGTTTTTAACTGCTTAGCCTGCTTTTAGAGCACTTAGACATAGTATTTGGTACTGTGACTAATGACCTACAGCTGAATGGAGATAGGGAAGATTGCTCATTTTAAATTTTTTTTAGATTCCAGTACCTTTATTACTGTCAATCACAGTGTGATCCTGTGTCGTTTAAATGTCTGGGATGTAATAAAGGAGCTCAGCTTTATGCTTATAATAATCAAACCCCTCTAAAATAATCTTTTTCATCAACTCTTACTTTTCCACCTTAATATTTTAACTGTCTTGAGGCACATTGATTAATTCTTAGGTTTTTTTTCTGTATCAGAGAAGCACTAAAAAATGACTTGGGTTCAGATATAGCCAATTTTCAGATTGATCAAACTTGAAAAATTTGATCACCTGGAATCTCAAAGATTTGATGTTTTTCTAATCAGTGAACACACCATACCAAGAACAACCAGATCCTGCAAGCAAAGACACTTTTTTAATTGAAAGCTGTTGATGCTGAAAAAAAAATCAGAAACGTAACTATCTTCTGTCAACAAAGTGTTTAAAATAAACTCAGAGGAAAAAAAAAATCTTAAATGTTATTTAAAAGTAAACTGGAGTTATACAAAATATGTAGTCGTCTTGTTTTATTAATGCACCTACTTTTCACCACAGAGTAGGACTTTAACAGATAAGATGATGGCTGTATAGAACACTGTACAGTGGCACTGCTCTGTTTTATGCTTTTAAACTTTCATCTTCTATCATTCATGTCTCATGTTGAATGTAAAAATATTGACTGCCTTTTAGAAATCTCAAGTTTCATTGGTATGTCGGGGTAAGGACCTACATACACAAAAAAGCTGATAGAAGATATTAAACACAGTTAAAAATGTGACCTCTGTTGTATGTTGTTTTAAAAGAGCAAATCTCTGGTTTAAAGAAACTTCAGAAAAATGGCAAATACTAAAGCAACAAGAGGTTTTGCAACATTAAAGTAAGCATGAAATTATTTCAACATATTTTGGCTGTGAAATTAATTCAAAATTATGGATATGCCCCAAAGACTTGGAATACAAAATTAGTATTCATTGAACATTTCCTAAATTTCCCTGAAATAACCCAAAAACATTATGATTCATGTACTGTATATCTGCCGAAAACTGTAATCCACTGTTCACTCTACTGTAATCTATGTTTTATCTTACAGAGAGATGTGGATGACAGATGTCAGAACAGCTCATTCACTGCACACAGACACAGTGATGAGTCTAATCAACCATGTGCATGGCCTTTCGAGTTGTAGGACTTGATTCCAAATATGGCATATGTGTGTCACTCTTTGTGACCAAAGCAAAGGCAAACAACAATGCCCGCCACAATTATTAGCACTCCTGAGTTGATGACAATCATTGCCACGATGAATGGAACAACCAGATATTAGACTTGTGAGCAATAGCTTCCTTTTTTTTTCACAAGACAAAACTTGTTTTATTAGCTTTTTTCCCAATAATAAATAAAATCCTCATTTGAAAAATGTATTTTGTATACACTGCTTTTTTCTTTGTTTGGTATTAAAATTAATTTGATTATCTCAAATGTGTTAGTGTAACAAAAAAGCAAAGGCAGGAAGGATTTTAAGGCAAATCTTTGCTCCACTTTTCCCCCTCTGACACGCCCCGATTATCGGGATGGCTTTAAATAAAATCCTAACAGATATGCTTTGTGTGGTGCGTTCAGAATGCTCATGTCTGCTCAGAAGGACGTCGGAACAGCTCAGATCACAAATCGGGGATATTCAACATGTTTGATTGTCTTGCCCCGATATTGCAGCGTGTGTGGTGTGTTGTGAGGACAAATGAGCATGCGGCCTCTTGAATGTGAGCTGTAGCCAATCAGAAAGCGGGGTGACAGGCAGCGATATGCCTTGAATCAAAGATCAAGTGTGTAACTACGTTTCCGAGTGAAAAAACAATAATTCACTTCTATATATTTGTATCGTAAGTAAAGTCCTTGCTCCCACTGTCTCCACTCCTTTATCCAACGGCTTTTCTTTTCGTGGCGTTTTTCTCTGTTAAAACTAGTCCACAAACTATTGCTATTGCCTCTTCCTCGGCCGCCTTGTTTATTTACTCCTTTGACTTTAGTCACGTTTTATATCATGAGATTTTGAGAGATTTTCTGTCTGAGCTTGGAATGTTTGTGTGTAAAATCAGTCTGTGTTTGGTGTTTTGTCATTGCTGTGTGGTCACACACCACACACTGTAGGGATAAAACAGGAGTATCTATGATTTTTTTATCGCCGTGTGTGCAGTCAGAAACTCTTGGGACAATTTTAAAATCTTGCTGTGTGAACCAGGCATAAGAGGGCAAATACTTTTTTGCTGCTTTGTAAATGTAAGGTTTTTACTTTTATACTTTTTTTAAAGTTGATTATTTAATTTGTAATCTATGACAGATTAATTGCCCTCAGGTATAATTTTACATGACACCACAGAAAATTCCTCTTAGGCCTGGTTCACACAAAAAACTTTCTTTATAGACACTCCTACATGTGAACCAAACTACAAATAGAGATGAGTGGCAGTCTGATTGATAACCAGTGACAGAGTGTGAATAAACTATTGATTGAAGGCTACCTGCTCAGAACGTGATATGTGAATTTGAATATAATTAAGTGTGCATTCGTGTATCAGTTTTAGAAATAACACTTCTACAGTATCTACAGGACAGAACATTACTATGACGTGCAGTCAGGGGGCATCTAAATGAGTAGTTTTTTCTGCATTGCCTCACTTGTGCAATGTCAGGCAAAATCAGCACTGAAATGGATAATATAAAATCAATGTTTCAATTTATATGTTATATAAATTTGTTTTCTATATTATTTCAACATGGTCTTAAGGTCAAAATCACTGAATTTATATATTATAATAATGAATTTATATATTGGCTGTCCAAATACATGGAAGAAGTGCAGGGTGAAGCAATGCTATGCTGTGCCTCACCTCTGGTGGCGCTTTGTCACACACAATGAATGAAGCAGGCAATTGGCGCATAGTCATTGCTGTCTCACTTTATATCTCCAATATACATGTTTTATTACATATGTACTACACATACTGACCTTCTACAGTCTGTCTAATATCTTTAATGAATGTGTGCGACATATTTAGTTTTTCTGGTTGTCCATAAATGCGCAGTGAATATATACAGGGTGAAGAAGAAAATACCGTGCCTCACTGATAGAGGGCAGTGCTGAGCCCAATAGGCCCAATAGGCAACGGATGCTTTTCGTCTATGTGTCAAAAAGACTAAAAAATATTCGGAATAGTAAAAACACAACTGGAATAAAACCAACGCATGACAACTCTCCTCCTTATGGATCATCTCCAGTGAAGCAGCCAATTTTTTTAAAAGGAAGGCAGACAAAGATGATTTTTACATGAGAGTGATGAAGAGATTTTTGGAGCAGGATAGGTGGAAGATCAAACATGGTTTTCGATTAGAATTATAAAAAATATCTGCCAAAATAATTTTTTTTACAGAATATTAAATATATTATTTTGAATCATGTTGTTAAATAGTTTGGAATTGATTAAAGCATAATTAAAAGTTGGTAAAACAACAAAATATTCCAATACAGGTAAAAACTGAAATAGAAGCTTCTAATTTGGGTTTAATAGCTCTGATTCCAGAAGAGTCAGTCATTGTCTCACCAGTCATAAACCTCACTGCACGTACTAGTTCACGCGGCAGGATTTTTTAGATGATTTCGGGCCCGATTCTATCCCTCCAACAAGGACGCCAGCATGATCGTGATGCCTTTTAAGATAATCTTAACCAATAATTCTGCCGTGTGTGATGTGTTGAGAAAGCTCTGGTCTGCTCGGAAGGACTGTCTTGGCCAGATATTGAAACTTGTGTGGTGTGTTCCCGAGACAAACGAGCCTGGAGCCTGGTGAATGCGACAGGCATCAAAATGCCTTGGAAGTGTCTAGCTTGCCTTCCTCCTCGTCCACCATGTTTATTTACCTCAAAGTCACGTCTGATCTCGTGAAGATTTGCAAGATTTCGTGTATGACCTGGAGATGTGCGTGAGTGAAATTTGTTAGTGTGTGGTGTCTCATTGTTGTCACACACCACACAGTAGGAGCAAAACTGTCATATCCATGATTTTTTATTGCCATGTGTGTGGCGTCTCAAGGTTTGAAAACCGTACGACCATTTTTAACTCTTGCTGTGTGAACCAGGCCTTAGTCATTTACCAAAAAGGGAAATACAGGAACAGAAAGAATAAAAGATGTGGGATAACTTACATACTGGCTACAATGTTGAGTAACTGGAACTGCTTTATAGGTACCCATCTCAATTTCCTCATACTGACAGACAAAGCAACAGCGACTGGAAGTGATTCATATCTGAATGTGTGCCCAAGCTAATCATGCCACCACACGTAGTCAGGAGGATGATAAGGGAGGTTGAAAAAAATCCCCAAAACTCAGAGTCAGAGAACGACAGCAGAATGAAAATCTAGAGTCACTAAGTCTTCATGACAATCATCAGATACTATAGGTCCCAAATGGGTTATTTGGAAGACATGCCAGGAAGACGTATTATCTGTCTTACCATCCATTAAGGAGTTTTCCTAACATTACTGGAACCTAAACTGTGTTTTGGACAGGTGAGACTAAGATCAGAATCAGAATCAGAAAGTTTTTATTGCCATATGTGTGAACAGTTTCACAACATTAGGAAATTGCTGCAGTACTTTGTGCAAGATTAAGGTTTTAGTACCAAATGCTCTAGCTTGGTAAGGTGCAAAAACAATAGATAAGGTATTATTATAGATGAGGAAAAACATATTGTGTCCACTGTTAGGTATAGTGAAAGATGAGTGAACATCTGAGCCTGTTTCTCTTCTTAATGCCCTGGGAACATTGTTACAGTGCATTGCATCATAAATACCAGGACATGATAAATAAAATCTGGTTTATTCTGACAGAAATTGTTTGTTAACAAGCCTTTCAGTAAAACTAAATGTCTAATCAACACAGAAACTGTTCTTTAAGCACAACATCAACTTTGTTTCATTGTCACCTTGGTCCTCAGATATGAATATTAGTGCTAAAATCTGGTTGAGGCAAAAAAAGAGCATAGGAGAGAGGTCAGGATTTTAGGTGATCTAGAAAAATTGTGCAAAGACGAACAGTCAAAGATCCCTCTTTCTGTATGCCCCAACCTGATGAAACACTATCGAAGAAGTAAAAGTGCTGTCCAACTGGCAAAAAGGGGTTGCACGAATGATTATTGTAGGGGTGTGGCGCCATTTGTTTTATAAAACAACTATTGCATTCTTAACATATGATCATTTTTTTCCTCTAATGCCTAATTGTATTACAACTAATGGTTTATAGACTTTTCTACCTTGTTTATAAAAAAATATGTTACTACAATAAAACCTAAATTTCCTCTAAGGCAATCAGATTTTTATCAGATAGGTCAATAAATGTGGAGGCCATTATTTACACCAAAATAAGACATTATCAGCATGGATTTACCACAAAACTACAACTACAATCTACAACTGTTCTTCAGAAATAAACTATGAAGCAATTAGCGCCTGAGCATAGACATACAACTGCAAAACTTGTGTCATTAATCCTTCCATCATATCTTATGAACACACTATTTTAATTATGTATTCTGGTGGGAAAATAAATGTACTTTCACAATAGTGCTCAGTTTAGTCTTGGCATTGACTCCTCTTGAGCAGACAGCGTGTGGTCTCGGTCACCTCAGCCAATCTTGTGGATCCTCTGTCTGTTTGATTCACATGATTCAAGGGATGAGGGATAATGTTGTTGGCTTCATAGCCCTGACGTATGAGATGGCAATAATACCATAATCCCAAACTAGACCCTGGACGGATGTTTATCCTGGCTGACCGAGCTGCACACAGACTGTCCGTATGCTCACCCAAGCATTTAAACACAAACACACGAGCACCATTTCTAAAATAAGTAATGTAGACGTTTCTATTTTTCTAGGCCACATTGTTTACATCTAACCAAAATATGTACTGACTGGTCAGACATGTCAGCCTTCTATTTTTGTATTAAAAAGCCACATTATAGTACGCCCAATATTAACTTTTACTCTATTGGTTGACCCAAATGCAGACAACTCTCAGCTTTTGTAAAACACTTTTTTTTATTGAAGCTAAAATTAGTGTAGAAACAGGGATCCTAAACTGAAAACTAATATTTGCAAGGCAGGGGGCAGCATGTTATAGAGATTAATTGCTCCCTTCTGCACTTTTTCTCTGTTTCCTTTCAATGCACTAATAACCTGATTTATTTCCAACATGATCAGTCATGTACTGCTGCTCATTGGGCTCCTTAAATTTTAAATGTTTAAAGCAAAGTTTAGAGAACTGCATAAAAGCAACACACTATAAGAGTTCTGGATTGTTATGGGTTCTTTTCCTAAGTCTTGATATACTGGGTCTCTACAAAATCTTATCAGTTGCAAGATTTATTCTGATTGTATCCTGTGAAACCATTCCAGAGGTAAGACATTTAGTTTGATAAGACATATCATTTCATAAATCATCTCAAAAGCCTAGCTTTTAACTGATTACTTTTTATTATTGTCTGTTTATTGCTTTGTATGTTTTAATTGATAAAATTTTATCAATGTTTAGTATTTAATCTTATCACATTTATCCCAGTTATTTTTATATCTTAACCTGTTATTTTAATCTTCCTTCCAGTGTTTCCTCTGTGGGAGCCCTCTGCCTCGGGAGCGGTGGTTGACTGTGGCTTGCTTGGTGCTCTCCAGGTAGCGCTTGGGTGAAGGTGGGGGTCTTGGCCTTGCCTCCACTGGGCGCCCTGTGTCGGTGCCTCAGCTGCTGCTGCTGATGTACTGCTGCCGGTGCAGATGGTTCCTCTGATGGGGTGTCCTTAGCTGGCTCATCTGTACTCGGCCCAATGTCCTTTTATTGTTGCTTTTAAGTGTATGTTCATGAGGGTTGGTTTGGGGGGAGGGGGGTATAACTGTGATCATGTTTTTAATTCTGTGGGGGAGGGATGGAAATTTGGTATTGTGTGAGGTAGTTTTTATCTGTAAAGCCCTTTGAGATGCAATTTTGTACGAAAAACGCTTTATAAATAAAGACTGATTGATTGATTGATTGATTGATTGATTAATTGATTGATTGATTGATATGGGGTTTCTGTTTTAGTGAGTACATATAGCATTTTATGACCAACAGTATGATGTATTCAATACCCACAGATATATACATATATGTATATCTAAAACCATTTTCAAGAAATGAAAAATAATTCACTTTTTTTAAATACCTGGGGCAGTTTCACAAAGCTATTAAACACACTAAATAGGTGCAAATTAGAGCTTGTGGATCTAATTCTAAAACTGCATACAAAAAAGGATAAGATTTACACCCCAAAAAGCAAATGGTGTCTTCATGTGTGTTTGCCTGCATTTAATGAGCTCTTGTGCATGTAATATTTACAGCTAATTAAATTATAGTAGTTTCACATTCAAAAATAGCCAGGACTGAAATGCAGATGGCATGAAAAAAGGCACTTCACTTTTTAAAAAAAGGCAAGAAATTAAAAGCAAGATGCTTGTCTTGGTGTATCAGAAGTTAGTTCTGTTTCTTTTTTGTGTAGACAACTTTTAACTTTTACATAATTTTTACTTCAGTCAATGGTTTTTATTTCATTATAAATTGATTAAATGCATTAATCACCCCACTGCTTTTTACATTCCAACCATACATATCACTTATTAATCTAGAAACCATGTCCTGAACATAATTCCTGGATACAGTCAGGTCTTTTTGTGTGTTAAGCAGTGCCTTTGCGGTCTGTGAGGAAATACTTTTGATTGACTTCTGCACCTGCTGCTTTTGGGACTGAATCAAGGAAATTAGCTTCATAAACAATCTACTGTAAAAAATTAACTCCTGTGCACACCTCTTGTTATAGCTTATCTTTGACTCATAAAATTATAGTTATTACTAGAACAGCACAATACGAGACGGACAATGAGAAAGAGGCATTGTGAGAGCAGTGAGGTGCACGCGTGTCAAAAACGGTACAAAATGTTACTCTGGGTGTGGCACCATCCTGAGTCCTTTACACAGGTGCTTAAAGAGATTAATAAAGATGACCGTTGCGGGCAAGACAATGGTTTTGCATAAATTGGGGCAAGTCAGTGAACACCCAGAGACTGAGGGTGAGGCTAAATAACCACTCAACCCGGTTCTATTAGTCCTTGCCGGATTTCTTAACAGCAGGTGTGGACTGAGTCATGTCTTTATCCGGATCCAAACTAAACAATGGCAAAAACAAGAATAATTACAATATTCGTAATTAATAATAATTATAACAAGAAGAAAAATACGAAGAAGAATGCATGCAAAGAAAGATTTCCACCCCAAAAAAGCAAATAGTGTCTTCATGTGTGTTTGTCTGCATTTAATGAGCTATTGTGCATGTAATATTTACATTTAATTAAATTATAGTAGCTTCACATTCAAAAATAGCCAAGACTGGCATGCAGGTGGCATAAAAAAGGGCACTTAACTTAAAAAAAGGCAAGAAAGCAAAAGCAAGATGCTCCTTTTGGTGTATCAAAATTTAGTTCAGTTTCTTTTTGTATAGACAACTTTTAACTTCAGTCAATGCTTTTTATTTGATTATAAATTCATTAAATGCATTAATCATCCCTTTGCTTTTTACATTCCAATAATACACATCATTTATTAATCTAGAAACTCTCTTC
The DNA here is from genome assembly GCA_963556495.2 of Valencia hispanica. NCBI lineage: Eukaryota > Metazoa > Chordata > Actinopteri > Cyprinodontiformes > Valenciidae > Valencia > Valencia hispanica. The sequence continues at coordinate 49,574,576 of OY747704.1, forward strand.
TGAACATAATTCCTGGATACAGTCAGGTCTTTTTTGTGTTAAGCAGTGCCTTTGAGCTCTGTGAGGAAATACTTTTGATTGATCAAGTCTGCACCTGCTGCTTTTGGGACTGAATCAAGGAAATTTGCTTCATAAACAATCTCCTGTAAAAAAATTTACTCCTGTGCACACCTCTTGTTATAGTTGATCTTTGATCCATAAAATTATAGTTATTACCAGTACAGCACAATACAAGATCTACAATGAGAAAGAGGCATTGTGAGAGCAGTGAGGTTCACACATGTCAAAAACGGAGCATAATGTTACCATGGGTGCGGCACCATCCTGAGTCCTTCACACAGGCAATGGCGAAGGTGTGTGGTGGCCGAGGTTGGCCATGGCCAACCCACGGTGAATCCTGGCCACCCTATTGGTCACCCCAAGGCCAAGCTTCGCATCACAGTCATAGCAATTTTTTTTTTATCCAATGCCGAACCTTTCATTCACCGCAATCGTGCTATCTGGTCACTTTTGCTGCGCACACATCCTTTCTTTGAATGAATGGCGTGGTCTCAGATTTACTGCAGCCAACGGTTCTGACTCTGTGGAGCTACTTGGTGGGCAAAGAGCTAGCTGGAATTACAGGATCCCTCTGCCTCCCCTTCCCCCTTCAGCAATGCGTGATTGCGCATGAAGAACACTGGGAAGACTGCAAAGACGAAGGACAGGTTGGCAGTTGGAACTAAAATAAATGATCAGGTAATAACTATGTTTTCCATTATAGTATATTGATCGTTTATTGATAGGGAACAACTTCGTGGCATCACAGCAATTTGCATTCTGCTGAAAGTCTTCGATCGGTAGCCACAGGTAGCTGTGTGTAGCACAATTAAACGCTGATATTGATGGTCTTTTTCTCCCCTTATTCCTCTCATATGTATCATTACGTTAAGCAGGAAAAAGCGTGAACAGTCTAGAATGTAGAAGCATGAACACTTTTCAGTTTGAAATAAAATTATTTCTTGTTGCTACAACTAGGGCCGATGCTGATGTTACAAGGAAATCTGACCATCAGACTCTATGACGCAGCGGACGCACAGGGTGGTTTACATAACCCAAAGAGTGAAATCAAGTTCTGTGATCATTAGATGTTGTTGAGTTGAGATCACTGTTGACTCTCTCCATCTGAAAAATTCAGTCTTATTCTGATGACTATTTTCAGAAAATGTGATCATATTGGATATTACATCTTATTAGATTATTTGTATTCAGAACTTTCAGACTCTAAAGAGTATAAAAACTATAATTTCAACACTGACATATGAATGTTCCCTGAAAAGCAGTTATGTGGTGCCGTTTGTCAAGTCACACAGTCAAAAACACAGCAGAAATTTGACTTATTAATTTAGTTTGAAAATAAATATGTTGCTTGCTCATTAAATATTTTGTTAAAACCTGTGACATTTATGTGAATGACTAAAAGGGTAAAAATATGACTTATGAAAAAAATGAACCCCCATTTCTTTCTCTTATGACAGGGTGAATAGCTCAAATTATTGCTGTTAATTGTTGACCATGTAACTTTAAATACTGCACACCATAGAGTTACATTTTGTGATACCTATCAAAATGGGACCATTATGACACTGAACAGGAAATGGTTTGAGCCCCATAGCAAACTTAAAAATCTCATAATTGCCTTTTCTCTCTTTATATTGTAGAAGGAAAAAAAGCATTTTCAACATTAATACACTGGATTATATTTGGCAACACTCTTAATTAAGTTCCACTGAGGTCACACGTTCACGTAACAGCTATAAGAATCAGTGATCCGTTACATTTCAGGGAAACTTAAATGTCAGCAAATAAACAAGTACATTTCTAGTAAATGAACACAATGAACCCACATTAATTTCAAAACCTTCACCATTTTGTGTCAAATACATCATGTTTAATTGATAGATTTTGCAAGATTGACTGTTGATTTCACCAATGATTCCAGTGCCTTCATAGCTCCCACTTTCCCAGAATCCAATGCAGTGTGATGCCTGAGACTAGTATTCAATGACAAATATCCAGTCTTTATAACATTTGCTTCATTAATATGATCATTATTATTATAGATCCAAATTTTGTATTGTTACAGAGACCCTACTCAGGCATGGCAAGTTTGTTGATGCTCAGCAGAGGACAGAGTGTGGAGTGGAATATGTTTTTAATATATGGAAAGGTAAAAAAAGTAAATATGATTAATTTATGAAAATGTAAAACCTAGTCAATGTTTATAGATTTCCTGAACCTCTTCCATTTCATGGACTCAAAGAGAACAACCCAGTTAGTGAGGAGCTCCTGGAGGACCAATTTATGGACACCCCCTTCATTCAGGACCCAACCACTTTTGACCTGGTAGTTTTCTGGGTAAACCTTTCATCAATGAAGAACAGAGTAAGATACATTTTCTACACACACCATCAACTTGAAAACTATAACAAATTAAAGAGAGGTGAAGGGTCTGCTGAGGTTTGGAAGGTTGTCTGAGGTTGCAAAGCTAGTTTTAGTTGCTCCACACTCAAATTCAGAAGTAAAAGGGCTTACACCATGGTTGGGCTAAACAACACTAAAACAAGGAACACCTTTGCTCTGGATGGAAAGCTGTCCTTAATCATGGCTGTAAAAATGGCTGACACTGAGCTACAGTGTTTTAAATGGGAGCCACCTGTGTCTGTCATCAAGGCATCCAAGTGTTTCTACAAACACATACAACACTAAACATACTGAAATAAAGGATATTTTTGTTTTTCTTATTTGAATTAGAACTAATTTTTGTATTTGGCAAAATATGTCTTTTATTAAGTTAACACATTATCATAACTATATTGGTTATTTGAGCTGATTTTATTTCCTATTTGGTTTATACATGTATAAACTTCATCAGCCTGTAATAAAATAAATCTATATACAGTATATGTATTTGTTCCTGATGATGCAAAACCCATAATCCTTCTGATCACCATAGGCCAAGCCAAGATGAACATTTCTTAGCAAAGTTGTAATACCTGGTACAAATGTCTATAAAAATCTGCTGCTTGTATAATGTAGGCTTCTTTATCCATTTGCATAGCTAAAAAAAACATAAATTATTTTATCATCAATACACTCATTCCAAATGTTAAGGTGTGTGGTTTAGGTGCCATAAAACTGTACTTTCTACTGAATTCAATACTTTATTGATCCCCCAGTACGGAAATTGCCTAAATAGGGCAGCATACACATAATAAGAATAAAGTGTAAATTGAAAGACAGACAGTAGGCAATAGAGCAACATCCAATAATAATAATACAATACAAGAAGTGAATTTTTGAAATGTCACCCCAAAATGGATCACAGATCTATTTGGGCCACCCCAATGAAAATATCCTGGCTTTGCCCCTGCACAAATGCCCTTAAAGAGGTCAATTCAGATGACTGATGCAGGCACGATGAGGGTTTTGCATACATTGCGGCAAGTCAGTGAACACCCAGAGACTGAGGGTGTGGCCAAATAACCACTTAACACAGTTCTACTAGTCCTTCTTGCCTGGTTTCTTAGCAACAGGTGTGTACGGAGTCATGTGTTTATCCAGATCCAAACCCAACAAATTAGAGACAAGTAGTATTTAGTAGTTCTCTATGCTGTAGTAAACATTGCTGATATTTTTTTAAAGACACATTTTTGGTATTTCGAACTACAGCTGTCAATTGCATGTTCTCCCTGTGCATGCGTGGGTTCCCTCAACGTACTCCGGTTTCCTCCCACAGTCCAAAAACGTGACTGTTAGAGGAATTGGTCACTCTAAAATTACCCTTAGGTATGAGTGTGTACGTGCATGGTTGTTTGTCCTCTGTTTCTCTGTGCTGCCCTGCGATGGACTGGGAACCTGTCTAGGGTGTACACCGCCTCTCACCCAATGACTGATTAAGAAAGGCACCAGCCCCCCCGCAACCCTTCATATGATAGATGGGTATTGATAATGGACGGAATGTGAGAATTATGTATACCCTTCTCAATAATAAATATAAACATCTTTACCAGTATTACAGAAAACAAACCTGTGTAAAAATTGCTGACCAGCTTTGTGTGTGTTTCCACTTGTATTTTGATCATTTGTCTTTTAGGACTTCTCCACCAAAGATGTTCTAGTTCTTTACCAGAGCTTGTGCTGGAGCTAGTTTCCCAACTGGTTCTGTTTCAGAACTGGTTTGCTTTTCCACTTCCTGAGAGCAAAGAAGGAGCCACGTCATTAGAAATGCCTCATTTATTTGTTGTTTGATCCTCCACCAGTTTTATTCTTTCTTTTTGTGAAGGATTATAGTGCATGTAGACATTTTAAATAAACAAATATTATATATCCAAGTATCCCTGTAAACAGATGCTAACTCAGCACCTTAGTTTATTAACACTTTTTTAAACAACCAATGGCGTTAGTAGATTTTTTAAGATTCTGATAAGCGGATGTCTCATCATCAGCACCAACAGCTGGAAAACAGGAATTAAACACAGCTTTTCGAGCAAGATTTATTAAGATTTCCTAGTAAAATAAAGTAAAACTGACTGTGCGACAGAACTGAATTGTTAATAAAGTTTATGGATTCAGTGGAATATATTCAACCATGCAGAATGCAGCTGTAAAGACCCAAATTGCCCTATTTACGTGAAGCACATTGTTTATAATGTTTGATATTTTAAATTTGACTGATCAGATCTAAGTCCACAAATAAATGTGGAATGAAAAACTAAACTCCTGATATCCTCATTAATTCTGTGATGATAAAAAAATCTGGTCCAGTGTTCTCCTGAATCAAAAGTTCAGAGCCTTTTTCACAACATTCTGGAATAAACTTTCCCATGGAAGTCAAGAAATGTGTCACGATTTGTAGGGAGGAACCTGGCACAGAGAGGCATTTAAAGTACCGAGCACTCATATTTAATAGTAATTAGTAATAACAATACAAAACCAAACCTCGGGGAAGAACAGGACAGGACTGAAACAGGACGAGCAGCAGGGAAGGAATTAATAGAAATGAGGAGGACCTGACAAGGGCTGGATAAGACACAGGGGCTTAAATGGATTAGAACAACAATGGGAAGGCAATCAGAGAGACAAGAAACAGCTGAGAACAGGGAAGGACAAAGACAAAGAACAGCTGATGATGAGTAGACAAACACGGGAAGGAGTGATGCAAAGGAGGAATTCAAAACATAAGGACTAGACAGAGATGAGTACTAAAGACGAATGAGGACTATGAACCTAAGAAAATAAACGACAAGAAACCTAACATAAGAACACCTGAGGGTAAAAGAGGGAGAGAAAATGTGGTGGAAGGAAAAACTCACATAGCACATAACAAAAAACCAAGAAATAAGCTAAAATGTTAATGCAAACTGACAAAGGAAATGAAAAAACCAAAACTCAAAACCCAAGCACCCAAGGAACCCAACAAAATGTCATGCATTTCCTGGTTTCCTTTCTCAAAAATGGGCAATTGTTGAAGACTAGATGTTTGGCAATTAATGAAGATATGATATTTTAATCATTAAACATTTGCTCTTCATTTGGCTTTCATAAAAATTTCCATTAAACTTACTGCCAAGAACATATTTTATTACCTGAAGAACAATGTCAGAGTTCTTTCTCTGAATTTAACTCCTCTAAATCTACTCCAGAATTCACCTGAATGCAGAATGAAAACTCTTGAAGGCCAGAAAAGAGTTCCGCTAACACCAATTTAAAGTACATCTGTTTTAGAATTGATTTTAATTTGCATATGATGACTTTTAAAATAATTAATGGTCTTAGTTCTAAATAAGTATCTAATTTAATCTAATTGTACAAGCCACGTAAATGCCTGAGGTCTTCAGAAAAAGGTAAGAATAAAAACAGTTTTCTTAAAAACCTGAGGTAACTGAAGTTCTAAAAGAAAAAAACATGTTTTAGGATCGCATTTTTGCAGAATTAATTTATCTGTTTATTCCTTTTAACTGTTTCTAAAATTAATTATATTTGATATATATTGTTGCATTCATTTTTTTCCTTATCTATCAGTTTGTTTTTCTCTGCCTCCTTTTTTTAATCTTGCATAAGAGCCCTTTGCGTTGCCCTTCTGAATAGAAAGTTTTCTACAAGTAAAGGTTGATTGATGGATTGAAACTATGGTACAGTATATGGCATTGTATATAAAAATGCTGTTGAGTAACAGTGTGCTTTTAGGGTTTTGAATTCTAACAGAATCCCTTCAGAAGAGCGTAAGGAGCTCTTTTGTATTTCTATTATTTTAACTGCTTTCATCTCTTTCTGTCTTATGCATATTCCATGTCATGCCTCTGCTTACATCTATTCAAAGCTGTGCCCCACATCCTAGTTGATTATGTCAGGGAGTATCACCAACGCTAAGTCACGACCATACATCACTCAGTTCATTGACAGGACCTCCATTACTCTCTATTTTTCTGCCTTTTCCCATCTCCTCCTCAATCTAATGGCTTCCGCAGTTTGCCTGTAATGCATCAACCAATAAGGCTGGCGGTGTGCAGCGACACACTACCTCCGGCCGTAATGGAACAGCCTGATTCCTAATATGGTTCATTTTCCAACTAAGCTGTGCTGTGAAAGTTTTTCAAACAAATATTGAATTGATAGAAGAATTTCTTTAGTTGTAAATGCACACAGCAAAGTGCAAAGTAGAGTTTTAATAGAGTTCAAAAGTTCATTTATAACACTGAAAAAAAAGATATTCTGTGCACAGGTGTACAGGTTATCCTGCAGCATAAATTTGAAGTTGCAATTGTGAATAAACTTTCAAGTTAGGATCATTTTTTTAATCCCACAGTGAAATAACATTTGTGACTTGACCTCGCAGGGAGCAAAAATACAATTTGCAGAAAATAAAACACTGACATGAACTGTTTTCGAAATTTAAGATAGGTTTATAATGTGAGCTCACTTACTTGCAGAGGGTGTTTCAGCATGAACGGGAGGTGTGGAAGGGATGAAAGACGGAAAGAAGAAGGATCGCAAAGATCGCTCAGTGTGGAGCGGTGACCGCTGCGTGGGCAGATTCTCACAGCTCCCCACACTGCTGTGAATCTTAAGGTTCAAGGGCTTTGTCTTCTTCTTGGCTCTGAGGGGAAGCAGGACAGTAAAATACAAATAATGAGTTGGAGAGAAGGGAAGGAGGATTTACACAGAAGAATAAATTGATCAGACACAGTGGATATAATCACCTTCTTCAACAGAAAAATTCTTTAATGTCAAACACATTATTGTATAAACGAAGGGCAACAAAACTCAAACTGCAGAGCATGGCCAACAAAGAAAAAGACAAAGATGAAGCAGATAAAGAGGTGATTGCAAATCTATCAACACAATTGACCAAAGCTGATCAATACATTGTTGTTTTATGTATATATATATATAGCACCTTTGTTTTGACAAAGCACTCCTCACTTGCCAGATACATGTGATGATTTTGGAATTTTCAACTCCTATTCTAAAATAAGAACTTTTTCCTGCATGAAAACATGAAACAAAACAATCAATATAAAACACATTTGTGAGTTTAATTTGAAAAATCAACAGCAGTCATAGATCAGCTACTGGTACCAAGCTATACCAAGGTTGTAACCACTTGCAGGCTACTTTCATGAATTTGCCTCAAACCACACAGCCAAGGTGACATATGTATAGCACTAATGCTTGTTGACCCAAAATTAAACACATACCATCGATACTAATGGAAGCCGTTCTTCACTATTTAGTGGTCAGAATTATGTAAAATTGTGGCTCATTTGCAGATTTGGATACTAAATATTTACATTTACATATATTGTAAATGTAGATATTACCATACATAATCTCTATTTAGAATCAACTGGACAGCAAAAACACACAATTTATTTTCTTAAATAATTATAAATAAAGTTTACGACTTTCAACACTGCAAAAAAATGTCTGCTTTACTTTTCCTGTGGATTAAAGGCCTTTGAATGCAATGCCGGCAAAAGTGCAGTAATGTCTGAAATTCTTGCTGTTTAAAGTACAGTCCAATACGGCATTGCCCTTCCGCCACCTTTTGCTGCCAATCCAGACAGCCGGCTAAAAAAAGGCCAATACATTTCAATGTGGCTGTTTGAAAGTATTTCTGAAACCAAAAAACAGTACGGTCATGGTGTGGAACCCAAAGGAATGCCACCCATCACTTTAATCAAGTTAATGCTGTTTAAAAGTAGTATTTGCCAAGCTTTGAGCAGCGTCTCTGCCAAGCAGCTGAATTCAGGATGGCTACTGGAACAGACTAATTAACCAACTTAGAACAGCTTATTAAACTTGTCTTACACCCAAAAAAAGCCCTGAAAAATTAACAAGTATAAAACTCAAAAAGCACAAAAACATATTTAGCAAGTGTTTAAAAGTGTGCACTGAAATAACAATGAAAAAAAATGTTTTATAACATTATTATTGTTATTGTGTACCATATTCAATATGCTATTTTATATTAGCAGTGTAGAACTAATTCATTCATGTGAGCACCCATTGTGCAATTAAAATATTTTTACTCAAGGTTATCATACCCATGCCTAATAAAGACTGATAAGATTATTTAAATTAGCTGTGGACTGTCCTGCGATGATTGGTATTTCTTATTACTAAGCAGCTGAAAGTCGTTATGATCCTCCTTTTAGGCATAAGCTGATAAATTACCTTCAAAATGTCTTTGTAATTAAAGATTTTAGGTCAAATTATGAGTGACCAGTAACTTAGTAGAGATTGTAAGCTTTTATCCTTTTTGAGAGATGTTATCATGTCAAAGTAGAGTTTAATAAATCTTATAGAACCATTTGTCTTTGTCATATTGTCATGAAGTCTGTTCCGATTAAACGTTTCTGTATTCCAATTAGATAAAACAGCAAATGCAGATTATCTGCGACTATGAATTAAATGTGAGTTAAACTCAAAACATCTCATGACTTCTCAGGGAGATTCAACAAGATACTTTCTTCCATCTTCTATTATTAAGTTTCAGCTTCGAAACAAAACTTAAGTAAAGGGTCCACCAAACTAGGATATTGCACATTTCCTGAAGGTTTTCTCCAACATAAGGTTTTCACAACACAGTCAGTGCCTCAGCAAAGTTGGACTGCACACCCACTATAACAACATCAGAAAATGATAATTGAGCAATAATTTCTCCAGGACTCATAATACATTGCAATTCATTTCATAAGTGCAGCAAATAATAACATAAGGTGACTTTGAGGGGATAATTGGTAATGAAAAGTATACCCTCCATTGTCCTTCATTAGAAAAATAATCTGCATGCTGTTAATTAGCTCTCTGTGCAAATTTCGAATCACATAGACCTTTTCCCCCAGTGAAGTCATAGTATCTCTTTTTTTCTTTTTTGCTTTAGTTGAGACTACTTTCTCGACTGCTGTTTGTTCCATACTTTCCTTAGCAAATGTCAAAAGGTATAGATTTAGAAGATCTTTTGGTTTTCAGGCTCCTTTCCTGTGGAACCAGCTACCAGTTTTAGTCCGTAAGGCAGACACCCTGTCTACTTTTAAGACTGCTTAAAACTTCCCTTTCTGATAAAGTTTATTATCAGAGTGGCTTAGGTTATCCTAAGGAATTGCTGTATATTGCAATGAGCTTAGGCTGATAGAGGACAGACTGACCACTTTTCCTCACTCTGCTACATTCTCCCACTACCTTCCAATTTTCTATTATCTGCTGTTAAGCTCTGCGAAGGCCTTTTGTAACTGTACTGTTTATTATTCAGTTCCGCATTCAAATAGCTTTTAGAGGCTTGAACATATATGTAAACTCACCAAATTCTGCAGACGCGTCGGTCATGTGTGAAAATGTGATATTTTAGGGCTTTTGTAACAGAAATGGCTCAATGGCACCCCCCAACAACTTTCAAAACACATTGGCTTAGTTTATCGCACAGGCATGAAACTGGTACACTTGTAGAGCTTTCCAAGACCTACCTAAAAGTCTTAAAACGCCATAGTCCGAAACGCACAGTAACTCACAGTAAGTAAGTTCATCTTGGAACGAACTTGCAATTTTGACCTCATTTTCACCATTTACACCCTCTGCATTTGATCAAACTCCTCCTAGGGATTTTGACCGATTGGCTAGTAAATTGGTCAGGATGGCATTCAGGCAAGGGGATCTAAAGAGATCAATTTCCTGACTTTTCATGCATGTTGAAGGGGTGGGGCCTGTCAAACTTTGGTTACAAGCCAAAAATATAAAAGTTTGAATGAATGAATGACTGAATGAATGCTTTCTTTCGAACATAAACATAAAACAAGTAACAAAAGAAAGTAAGTTGTTATATCTCCTATTCAGAAAGTCACAGAGGCATGAAACATGCTGTATTGGATCAGCATTAGGTCCCTGACAAAGCCCAATGGTCAAATGCTGACATCACTTAAGCCCCGCCCCCTGAAAACAGGAAGTGTAACTTTTGCTTTGAAAGGTCCAAATTTTACACCCTTGACCTAATCAACATGAAACCCTGCACAGTCACTGTAAACAAGCTGGTGTCACTCTGTGTCCAATACTAAGAGGCTACAAAAGCGGGTGGGGCTGTGGCGGCGTGGCTAAGTCCGGCGATAAGCCATGGCCATCCGTTTGCCTCTAATTTCCAGAAAAATAATCTGATCTGGACTACATTCAACATGATGAATACTAGTCCAACCCCTGAAAGTATGTTTACTAATATTTGGTGGGTGTGGCCTGATTATGCCATAGCAACTCCTAGAAGCCCTTAAAAAACCAACCCCAAGCCATACTTTATCTGAGTATTGTGAAATTCGGTACACCTATGTAGCGTATCAGGACCTACAAAAAAGTTGCTTGGAGGCCACACGAAGTTAGCCATTTTGTTCCATTTACACACGCTGTATTTGATAACTTTGATAATAACTTCCAAACACAAGCTCACAGCTGTACCAAACTTCCGGTGTCATCACATACAAGCACTCAACACATTTATAGGCTCAAACGCTCATGTCACATAAGCCCTACTCCCTGAAAACAGGAAGTGCAATGTTTTACTTAGAAAGGTCTATATTTGACTCATTTTACCTAATCAACATCTAGCTGTGAACAATGACTGTAAACAAGTTTGTTTCCAGAACTCAGAGGTTTAAAAAGAGGGTGTGGGTGTGGCAGCATGGCAAAGTCTGATATCATGTCATGGAAATGCGTTTCGGCTTTAATTTCCACACACATCATCTGATAGCCACCAAATTCAACAACATGGATATTAGTACAACCCCTGACAGATATGTATCAACATATTTTGTTGGTGTGCCCTAATAACTGCACAGTGCGCCTGTCACAGCAATATTTCTAGGTTATGTCAATTAATTGATTAATTACATATTAGTGAAGGCATCTAGAGAATATGGCATAGTTATAAGTCATTGAAGAGGCCTTTCACCTACTCTGATCTACCTGCACAAGTCCTCAACTGTGAGAGATGGTCTGGGGTGGAAGAGAGTTTGAGCATTGACCCAGACAGGCTCATGTACCAGACTGGCCATAATAAAATACAAGAAATGCCGATCAAAAATTCAGCCTCATCCTTATGAATTTAAGATATATTCCCACAACATAATGGCGCCCAGCGTGCCCTTCAGCAGCCGAAACCGAGAGGACACAGGATGGGTTTTTTTTCTCTCTAGCCTTCGACCTTCGGACAGGGAGTCACTGACAAGAAAGCCTTTCGTCGGCCGCCGCCTGAGGAGAATCCAGTGTTCAACATCACACAGTGCTGAACCCTCAGAAAATGGACCTTTATGTTTGTTTGTTTTTTTCTACTTGTTTTTATACCCTCTCCAAGCCTGCAGGAGAGAGTTGCAGCTGATATTGGACTTTAAAACAGGAAGAAAGACAGAACAACTGGACAGAATGTTTTTTTTTTTTGCATTGACTACCGACCAGATGAAACTGGGCCTGGAAGAGTGGACTTGAAGTGGGCTACATGCAAGGTCTCTGTTTGTTTTCCTGGTTGCTTTTTTTGCTCTCTGTGTCTGTTCGCAGAGAAAGTTTATGAAGGAGAAAGCACCTCTCTCCTCCAGCGGCACTCCTTCATGCAAGACTGGACAGTGCCAGAGAAAAATGCAGCTGTGATGAGCGAGAGACAGAATTTGGCCTTCAACCGAAAGTGCCCAGTGTCCAGAGAAGATGTGGAAAAAACCAGACTGTCCCGTTCGGTGATCACAGTATGCAGCAACTGAAATCGGGTGTGATGCAAAAAAAATTAACAGAAGCAGACAGGGAAAAATAGTAGGGACATTAGATGATTCTATAATTGGGGGGTCAAGTGGTTTGGGTGAGCAGAGTCATTGATGAAATAGGTAGTTACTACTGAGGCTAAGCGTCAATCAGTTATCATGCACAACATAGTTTTGAGAAGATAAATTATATGGGGAGAAATTAACAGCTGAAAATAGTGTATAGAATTCTTTTTTTAGTGTTTAATTCACTAGAGAAAGAGATAACAGGCTGAAGGGAGAGGTTTGGAGATTCGCAACTGGCCTGAGATGGGGGATTGGGCATTGAGTAAACAACCAAACACATTTGCACACACAATGCAATGAAGTGATGGCTTGCTAAACTGATAAATATCTATAATTGTGTTCAGAGGTCATACACACACATATTTACCCACCAATAAAAACACTTATAGTTAAACAATGACACTGAGAAAGGCTAAGTTTTGAGAACAAAAGTTTTTATCTCAGTAATTTTGTTCCTCCTTCGTTTGGCTGCTTTGAGCAGGTGGAGAGAGCACTGACCTTGGACTGATGGAGGGTGGTTTTTTTTCCTCTTCAGTAGCACCAGAATGCTCCCTTATTTTGGAATAAAAAGAAAGGAGGGGTGCTGGCATTCCAGGAGTGGTTTTCATTTGTCATAATTGTTGGGGAAAATGACAAATTCATGACTGACATGACCTGTGACTTGTACGACTATGTACGTGTGTCTACCTGTCTATGTTGTTTTGTCATGTGTCATGTATCTGTATTTTTGTCAAAGTAATTAAAATAAGAATTCATGGTGAAGATTTAAAATAATAATAATAATACATAAATGTAATTGAGCATTGAACCTCATCTCTGCGAGGGGAGGTGAGGGCCAGAAGCTGGTGGAGCCTTAAATCTGTGCACAGTCCTCCATCCCTGAGTTGGGTGTAAAAGATAGGCCAGGGTGAACCCGGTTTTGGGTCCTTTGCTACCCTCAGAGTGAGATGAGGGAGAGGGATGAAAAGGGTTTGAATAAAAGTTAATTTAAAGTGTCTACACAATGCATGTTATAAATTGAAGCAGAATGAGTGGGTTTTAAGGAAAAACAAGGTAACTCCATGAAACTTGTTGTGTTTGAAAATAAGCCAGCTCAAGAAATACGAAAACATATTATTGAAATGACTATCAAAGGTTATTATAAAAGGAGCTGCTCAACAAGAATCTAAGATTAAATAAAAAAGGAGAGACTTAAAATGGTAAAGGAAACATGCCTAAAAAACAAAAATTTAAATTCTAAAAGAAAACAACTACAGCTTAAAAACTAATAAAATAATTTTGCCTAAGGTGGTGTCCCAGCAATATTTCAAGGTTATGTCAATTACCATATCATACCATACCATTTTTTTTATATAGGACTTTCAATATGACAAGTACAGCCAGCCAAAGTGGTGTACAGAAGGATTAAATATGGAAATATAAAAATATATACATATGTGTATAAACATACACATACATGCAGATACTTAAGAGTAAAAAGAAACAACTGTCAAATAAAACAGATAAAAGAGATCATATCAATAATAAAAATAAAATCATACAATCAATAATAAAAACATGTCTAGAACATTTAATGCACCAGGAAATTATAAGAGACAGCCTAAGCAGCTGTCATGAATTAGTAGATGTTATGGGTCGTGGAAAGCCAAGCAGAAATAGTGTCTCTTCAGGCGAGTTTTAAAAAACATTTATTGAAGACGATTGTTTGATGTCTAGGGGACGCTCATTCCAAAGTCTCAGAGCAACAACGGGAAAAGTTCTTTCACCACGGAATTTAGAATGTGTCTTTGGGACCTGCAGAAGAAGCTGATTGGCAGACCTTAGCGTACGGGAGGGGTGATACAGATGGGGCAATTCAGAGAGGTAGGAAGGAGCTAGACCTTTTAGTGATTTAAAAACAAACAGAAGGATTTTAAACTGAATCCGGAATTCAACTGGCAGCCAGTGTAAATCACTCAAAACAGGTGTTATATGGGCTCTCTTGTTTGCACCAGTAAGAAACGTCGCAGCTGCATTTTGTACAAGTTGAAGACGGGCAAGGGAGGCTCTAGTAACCCCAATCAAGGAAGAATTTGAGTAGTCAAGGCGGGAGGTGATGAAGGCATGGACGATAGACTCAAGATGTTTCTTACAGAGAATGGATTTTAGCTTGGAGATCCGTCTTAATTGGAAGAAGCATGATCTCACAATTGAATTAATCTGCTGGTCCAATTTCAATTCTGAGTCTAGTTGAAGTCCCAAGTTGGTAACGACCTGACTAATTGAAAATGGGATCCCAGCTACCTCTGCAGGGCATACCACACTATTGGCAGATGGGGTGAACAAAACTGCCTCAGTTTTGGAATTATTTAAATGGAGGAAGTTGGCTGCCAGCCATTGCTTAACATCATGTAGACAATCCAGAAATGGCTGAAGGGTGCTTTGGTTCAAATGGTGCACAAAACTGGCAGTCGTCTGCATAAAAGTGATATGACATAATGTGTTTTCTGAAAACTTCACCCAATGTAAGGATGTACAACGAAAATAGAAGGGGTCCTAAAATAGAACCCTGAGGAACACCCCATTTTAATGAAACTGTAGAGGACACTTTGTCCTGGAGAATAACACATAGGTTTCTATCCAAAAATTAAGAGCGGAACCACTGAAGGGCTGAGCTGGTTATCCCTGCTACCTGTTCCAGCGGCATTAACAGTATGTTATGATCCAGTTTGTCAAATGCAGCAGTAGTAAGCTCACCCTGCGCGATCCAGGTCTCAGATATACACAGAAAATCGAGTGCGTTGTTGATGAAGAACTCCTTGAGAATGAAGGTTTTATTACACACTAACCTGGCATTGATGAGCAAGAAGCGAACCAGACGTTCCCGAACACACCGGGCTCATTCATCACCGGAGAAGTTGGTGTGAAGCGCAGATTTATTACATATTACTAAAGGCATCTAGGGAATATGGCAAAATTACTGGTCAGTAAAGAGGCCTTTCACCTACTCTGAGCTAACTGCGTGACTCCACAACTGTGAGGAGGGTTTTGGTTAACCTTGCAATGAATACATAACATTAAGAGACTGAAGACAAAAGCGGCTTAGAGAGAAGGCAGAGATGATCTGGGGTATGACAGAGTTGGCCCAGGTGGGCTCATGTACAAGACTGGCCGTAATAAAGTATAAGAAATGCCAATCCAGACTTCAGGCTCATCCTCATGGAAGGAAGAAGGTATTTTCTTTCCACAACATCCCTTAAAGCATTAAAACAATAAGCCACAAGCAATGCTTCCAAATACGATGATGAAATTCAGTACATATTTGTAGTTTCTGAGTACCTATTAAATTCTTTTGAAGCCAGGGTCCATGAACCAAAGGAAGTTGGCCATTTTGGTTGAAAGCAAGGGGCAAACTCCGCCGGCCAAATGTGAAGGCAATGCGGAAGTGACATAAATTGCAGATCCCCCCTCATCTTCTAGGGGCTGGCTGCAGAAAGGAGCAAGTTCCCATTGACTCCCATGTTAAAAATGGCAACTTCACATGTTTACAGCCTCGTTAAAAACCCACTTTAGGTTTAATAGGTCAAGTTTGCCGTCATGACAGCTCTGAGGGGGGGGAATTTTTTTATAACTTATCTGTTTAGATATAATTTAAGCGTGAAATTATGCATAATAAGGGGTGTGTCTTTTGATTGACAATTCCCAGATTAGCTGTCAGTGGTACTGGTGGCTAGTAGAGGGGGTTATAACTGCGATCATGTTTTTAATTCTTTAGGGGAGGGATGGGAATGTGGTTTTATGTGGGTTAGTTTTAATCTGTAAGCAACTTTGAGATGCAATTTTGTATGAAAAGCGCTTAATAAATAAAGATTGATTTGATTGATTGACCAATGTTTACTCATGTTCAGATGTTAATTGTGCACTTATTGGACAAAGATGGCTTGTTGTGGTAATGATTGCACTAACAGATCATCCAATAAGTCTCTGCTCCATTTTTTTGGAAAGGAAAAATAATATTTTAGCTGTGCATTGAAGATAATACAGTTTAGTCAAAAATGGGTTGAAGTTATCACATTTCTTCTTTAACTTCTGTTGCTTCGGTGTGTAAGTTTGACAAAACAATGTCAGACTCGGTAATCTTCTCTGGTCCCCTGCCTGATCGGACCAGTGACGACATGTTTAGCCGCATGCTGTCATTCCATCAATGGTTGTCTAGGTGGTGTCCTGCAAACGATGTGGGCTACATTGATAACTGGAGAACTTTTTGGGGAAAACCTGGTCTGATCCAGAGAGACGGCATCCATCCCACTTTGGATGGAGCAGCTCTTCTTTCTAGGAATATGGCCGAATTTATTAATCCTCCAAAACACTGACAACCCAGGGTCCAGACCAGGAAGCAGAGTCGTAGTTTAACCCACCTCTCTGCTGCTTCTGTACTGTTACCCACCCATTACCCTATAGAAACACTGTCTTGCCCACGGCCAAAATCAAAATTAAATGGATTAAAAGTTAAGCCAACAAAAGCAAATTATGGAAATCTCATACAAAATAAATACAACTTTGACTGAACAGAAAAATAAATCTATTAAATGTGGTTTATTAAACATAAGATCTCTCTCCTCAAAGACTTTGTTAGTAAATGACTTGAATTGTGATAATCACATTGATTTCCTTTGTCTCACAGAAACCTGGTTGCAGCAGGAGGATTATGTCAGTATAAATGAGTCAACTCCTTCCAGTCATTTAAATTTTCACATTCCTAGAAATACTGGGCGAGGAGGAGGAGTTGCAACCATTTTCCGTTCTGATTTACTAATTAGTCCCAGACCAATTGATAGCTACAGTTCTTTTGAGCATCTAACCCTTAATTTTCCTCATTCAAGTTGCAAAACATTAAGACCATTTTTGTTTGTGGTTTTGAATCGTCCACCAGGCCCTTACTCTCAATTCTTGGATCAGATCTCACATTTTTTATCTGATTTAGTATTAAATACTGATAGGGTTATTATAGTGGGGGACTTTAATATTCATGTGGATACTGAAAGTAATAGCCTAAATGCAGCCTTTAATGCTATTTTAGACTCAATTGGCTTTACTCAAAAAGTACAGGGATCGACCCACTCAGGTAAACACACTTTGGACCTTGTATACGGTATTGAGTGTGAGGAAATAACAGTCCACCCACATAACCCGGTCCTGTCTGACCACTTCTTGATAACTTTTGAATTTACTTTAACTGATCATCTTAAATCTGAAAGAAAATTTCATTATAGTAGAACTTTATCAGACAATGCTGTAACAATTTTTAAAGAATCTGTTCCATTCTTACTTTCCTCAGTGTCTCAGAGTAACACAGTGGATGGCAGCAATTCTATCTCTAACCCTTCAGAAATTGATGGTCTGGTTCACAGCGTTACGTCCTCATTGCGTTTGGCATTAGATAGTGTAGCCCCATTAAAAAAGAAAGTGTCTAGCCATAGGAGGCTGACTCCTTGGTTTAACGCAGAGTTGCATACTTTAAAGCAGAATACTAGGCAGTTGGAGAGAAAATGGCGCTCTACACACCTAGAGGATTCCTATTTAACCTGGAATAACAGTCTACTGCTGTATAAAAAGACCCTTCGACAAGCTAGAACAGCATATTTTTCATCATTAATAGAGGCGAATAAAAACAATCCTAGGTTTCTTTTTAGTACAGTTGCCACACTTACACAGTGTCATAGCTCTGTTGAGCCAACTATTCCCCCAGCTCTTAGCAGTGATGATTTTATGAGATTCTTCATAAATAAAATAAATTTTATTAAAAATAAAATCATTGGCACCCTCCCAAACATGATTACTTCTTCCTCAGTAAATGAGTCAGTATCGGAAAGAACTGTAGAACCTCAGTTGTGCTTAGGCTGTTTTGATTCAGTCGAGCTTTCAGAATTATCAAAAATATTAGCCTAATCTAAACCTTCAACTTGTATGTTGGACCCAATCCCAACCAAATTATTTAAAGAAGTGTTCCATTTGGTTCCTGGCCCCATTTTGGATATGATGAATCTATCCTTAATAAACGGATACGTACCACAGGAATTTAAAATAGCTGTAATTAAACTTTTACTCAAGAAACCTTCCCTTGATCAAGATGACTTAGTGAATTACAGACCTATATCTAACCTTCCTTTCTTATCCAAAGTCCTTGAGAAAATAGTTGCTAATCAAGTCTGTGAGCATCTAAACAGTAACGAGCTGTTTGAAGAGTTTCAGTCAGGTTTTAGAGCTCATCATAGCACTGAAACAGCACTGGTGAAGGTTACAAATTATATTCTCATGGCCTCAGATAATGGACTGGTGTCTGTTCTGGTTTTGTTAGATCTCAGTGCTGCTTTTGACACAGTCGATCATAATATTCTCTTAGAAAGGCTGGAACATGTTGCAGGGATCAAAGGAACAGCACTAGGCTGGTTTAAATCATATTTGTCTGATAGATTCCAGTTTGTTCATCTAAATGATAAATCATCTTCACTCTCAAGGGTTACTTGTGGAGTTCCACAGGGTTCTGTACTTGGACCAATTCTTTTCACCATATATATGCTTCCAATTGGTAGAATCATTAGACAGCATGGGATAAATTTCCACAGCTATGCCGATGATACACAACTACATTTATCCATAAATCCTGATGAACCCAGTCAGTTAGGTAGATTAAAGGCATGTCTGGAAGAGATAAAAGCATGGATGACCCTAAACTTTTTGCTTTTAAATTCTGACAAGACAGAAGTTGCTGTCTTTGGACCAGAAGTTCTTAAACAGAAACTGATTAGTCAATCACTTCATCTGGATGGCATTAAATTGGCCCCCAGTAATAACGTAAAGAACCTCTGCGTTATGTTTGACCAAGACTTGACATTTAAATCCCATATTAAACAGGTTTCTAGGATTTCTTTCTTTCACCTCCGGAATATTGCTAAAATTAGAAACATCCTGTCCAGGAGTGATGCTGAGAAACTAGTCCATGTATTTGTTACCTCAAGGCTGGACTACTGTAATTCTTTACTATCAGGAAGTCAACAAAATGCCATTAAAAGCCTTCAGTTGATCCAAAATGCAGCAGCAAGAGTTCTGATGAATATTAAAAAGAGAGATCACATTTCTCCTGTTTTAGCTTCCCTTCATTGGCTCCCTGTTAAATCCAGAATAGAATTTAAGATCCTTCTTCTTACATACAAAGCCCTTAATAATCAAGCTCCATCATACATCAGAGATCTAATTGTTCCATATGTTCCTAACAGAGCACTTCGCTCTCAGACTGCAGGTTTACTTGTAGTTCCTAGGATTTCTAAAAGTAGAATGGGAGGCAGATCTTTTAGTTATCAGGCTCCTCTCCTGTGGAACCAGCTCCCAGCTTTAGTCCGTGAGGCAGACACTCTGTTTACTTTTAAGGCCAGGCTTAAAACTTTCCTTTTTGATAAAGCTTATAGTTAGAGTGGCTTAGGTCATCCTGAGCTATCTCTATAGTTATGCTGCTATAGGCTTAGACTGCTGGAGGACAGACTTACCAATTTTCTTCACTCTGCTACTTGCTTTTCTCTTACTACTCTCCAGTTGTATTACAGTACATTCTGTTATTTCGACTGTTAACTTTGTTTTCTCTCAGTGTTTTTCTCCCCATAGAAGATATACCTGGTCTGGTATCCTGCTTGGCTGCAATGCCCTGTTGGACGGGGGCATCGACTGGGATGATCCTCCCAGTAACTAAACATCCACTGTGTCCTGTTATCAACTTTTTACTTTCTGTAACATAGAAATTACTCTTATATCAGATCTTCTGTTCCTTCTGTGTTCTGCTCTGTCTTCTCAAACCCCCAGACGGTCGTGGCAGATGGCCGCTCCTACTGAGCCTGGTTCTGTTGGAGGTTTCTTCCTGTTAAAGGGGAGTTTTTCCTCTCCACTGTTGCTACATGCTTGCTCAGTATGAGGGATTGCTGAAGGATTGCTGTGGTTGGAAATCTGCCCAACCTCACGCCAACGACTGACGCAATCTGCTGGGATTCCTTAAATAGGAAACTTTTTAACTGATTGGAATGTTTGTATAATTGTATTGAAATAACTTCTTGTTAAGTGCCTTGAGATGACATCTGTTGTGAATTGGCGCTATATAAATTAACTGAATTGAATTGAATTGAACTTACATATTGATTATTACAACTTTTAAAATTAAAATTCCCATAGTTTTAGTGAACGTAATGGACCAACAAGGCTTCATGATTTTACTTTACAAAATTATTGAATCTGCCTAAAAGGCAGAGGGGTAGCAGAGTTGTTCAACCACGGTTTTCTGGCTAAAGGCACCCACCAACCTCCATTAGCTTCGGTTAGCTCTGGGTTAGCTCAGTTAGCTCGTAGCTACATCGGCTCAGAGTTTGATGGGTTGTCAATCGTCCACCCACCACCCTCACAGCCCCACTCTCAGCTCCAACTCTTTGCCCATTTTTGGTATTGGTATTCTTTATTTGGAGTGAAGAGATGCGTGACACGGCCAAGATGGTGGTGGTGGGAACCGCCCACTGGGCTTCAATTCAGCTCTTCAGAAACAGAGGCTCCGTCCATCTTATACATACAGTCTATGGTTAAAAGCTGCCATTTTGTGCCTTTTGATTACTTTGTTGTGAAGATTTGATCAGCAGGATCAGTGGAAGCGTTGAGTTGGAGTTGAGGTGCCGTTGAGTCGACGGTCTGTGAGTCCAGCGATCGCCACATAGAACGGCGCTAAGCTGCGAGGGCCATTTGAAGCTGCTTGCAGCTTTAATTTCAACTTTAAACTTGATGTTTTCTCAATTTTCTTTTCATATAACCTACATCCGGCTTGGTGTTCTGTTTAGCTCTAACACCTTCCTGGAGGAGAGTGTTGGCTAAGCTACTGCTGCGAACAACTTATTATTCTCCTTCTATAGATTATACACCAGGCTCCGTCTTTATCCTATAGCTATTGACCAAGCTTTTACTGTGACTAACTGTATGTGCTCTCTTTCATCCTATAGATTCGATTCAGAGCTCATCTGCCTACTTGTGTTTCTTTCCAAGATGAATTGACTATAGGAACTACTACTTTTATTGACTTTTACTTTACATGGAAAGTACCCCTAGATCAGTGCTTGTGTTTTTTTTTTGTGTTTACACTTATTCTGTATTCTGAGTTGGATTCTGCTGAAGGTTTCTTCCTGTTAAAAGGGAGGTTTCCTTTATGCTGTCGCTAAGTGCATGCTAAGTATAAGAGATTGCTGCAAAGCTGATGACTCGATGCAATCAATAATCTGCTGATGACACACGCTTATCCTGGAGAAGGAAATGCTGCAATTCAGGGACTCGATGCAATGTGCTGGGTTTCCTTAGATAGAAAACTTTTTAACCAATTTGAATCATAAACTGAACTTCACTGCAATATTTCAGAAATAGGATCAAATTGTAATCACTTTTGTAAAGTGCTTTGAGAGACCATTTGTTCTGACTTGGAACTATATAAGCAAACTGAATTAAATGGGATTGTCTGTAATTAGGTTTAAATTTTAAATATTGTCTTTCTCTGTATCTCACCGTGAGATGGTATCTGTTGTGAAATGGTTAACAATATAAGTATACTGTAGAAATGCAATGGTATGCTTTTATTAAGATGGAGAAATGCTATCCATCCATTGTCTGGACCCACTTATCCTTGCATGGTCACAATTAACCTAACAGTCATATTTTTGGACTGTAGTAGACTGTACTTCTTTCTGCAGGGCAACAGTGCTACGAACTGTGCCACAGTGCAGCCCTGGAGAAATACCATTGTAGCTAAAGTTAGGGGGCATTTAAATGATTAACTCCTGTAAAGGACCTGTAGAGGTTTCAGCCAAAAACAAGAGATATTTCTCCACCTGGAATCCCGCTGAAAAACAGATTCGCAGCCTTGAGTTCCCCGAAAGATGACGCATCCCCCGGGACCAGTCAAAGCCACCAGGAGAAACCCAGCCGGTTAAAACGGACACATAAAGTAAGAGCGCCCGCAGCAAAGACTGTTATCATACAAGACGGATCAATTAATGGAATTGAGGCTTTTTGTAGCAAGAATACCAAAGTTTTTGGCTGCTACAAAAATACTGTGAGAGAAATATCAGAAAAAATCCCTAAAATCTTGGACCAACATCCTGCTTTGGAAAAGCTCGTCATTCACGCTGGATCAGCAGATATCGCGATGAGACAATCAGAGATTCTGAAGAGAGACTTTTCTGATCTCCTACAGAGACTTGATGGACTTAACGTAAACATCCTCATCAGCGGACCAGTCCCTGAAGGGAATGATGAAAGATTTAGCAGACTCCGCATGCTCCATAAATGGTTGAAGAAACAATCAGCTGAGAAGTCGTTCACATTTATTAATAATTTCAAAGTATTTGGAAGTGCTAATCATCTGTTCAAAGCAGGAATGCGCTATTTGAACAGGTCCGGAGTAAGGCTGTTAGCAGCCAACATTTTTTCTTATCAACATCAGAAAGCAAAACGCTTGCTCCCAAAAGCTGACCTTGAGGCGCCCATGGATATCAGAGAACAAAAACAGCAAGTCATGATGACACCACAGGACCGAACAGATAAACAACCATCAGAGATTAAGTCTTCATCGTCCTGTGACTCAGCCACATCAAATGAGTCTCCATTTAGAAACTTTACAGACAGACTGAACGAGCAAATCAAATTTGGGACACAATTAACACCTAAACTTAGACTACACCAAACGCCTGGGACTAGTGTCCATAAGCCTGGGAGCTTCCCCCCACTGATTATTACAGATATCTGATATTTGAGGGAACCGGGCAATAAATCCACCCCTACCGTCTCCCAGAATTCACCCGGCACCCCTGAGGCTATATCAGTGATTATCAGCAGCAGGAAACATAAACCGTTAACCACACGCTCTCATATTAAACAAAATCTCAAATTGATAACCTGTCAGAAGGTTCAGCTGCCCATCATCACAATACTTAAGTTAGCTTTATTAAACATTAGATCTCTATCCGGGAAGTCTTTTCTTATCAATGACTTCAGCACTGAGCATAATTTACACGCCCTTTTTTTATCAGAAACTTGGCTAGATGAAAATAACGAAACAACTTCATTAATATAATCTAGTCCTCCAAATTATAATTTCTTAAGCGAGAACAGAAAACACAAACGAGGCGGAGGTGTAGCCACCATCTTTCACAACTCAATGAACTTTAAAAAGGTAACCCTGGGCACGTTTGATTCTTTTGAATACCTAGCCACCCAGATAAATGAGCCTAACAAAGCGTTATTTCTAAGTTTATATAAACCACCAAAACTTAACTCTAACTTCTTTAATGATTTCAATGACCTTCTTTCTATAATATGTATCGACTATGACCAACTAATCATCGTGGGGGACTTTAACATCCATACCGACAACCCCCAAGATAGACAAGCAAAAACGTTAGATGATACTCTCCACAACTTCGGACTGATCCAGCATGTCAAACAACCAACACACAATAGAGGACACACTCTGGACTTAATTATCAGCAAAGGTTTAAATATTTCTGACATCTCTGTAATTAATATTGCATTATCTGACCATTTCTGTATTTTCTTTCAAAGTACCATGTCTGCTAAATTATCCAGCCACAGTAAGACCACTATAAAAAAGCGTTTTCTAGGGGACAGTTCAGTAGAAACCTTTAAACGTATTTATCCTTCCACCACATCCCCCTCATCTCCCAACTCAAACTCAGTAAATAAGTTGGTAGATAATTTCCTTGCGAAAATCTCAGACATCATGGATTCCATTGCTCCAACTAAAGTGAAAGTAGTCTCAGGTAGAAAGAAGTCTCCGTGGACACGTAATCCACTGGTACGTAGTGAAAAAAGAGAGTGTCGACGAGCCGAGAGAAAATGGCGGAAAACTCGACTCCAGGGGTTCACTGTGAGATCTACAAAGAGAGACTGAATAGATATCAGCTAACTATAAAAGATGCTAGGGAATCGTTCTTTTCTGAAATCATCAACAGAAACATTAATAACGCACGGACTCTATTTGCAACAGTGGAAAGACTAACTAATCCTTTAGTGACAGTAGCCCCTGAACTAAACTCTACCAGGGCCTGCAATGAATTTGCCAGCTTTTTCACTGAAAAGATTCTAACAATTAGACGGTCAATCTGTACCTCAATATCGAACCCAAAACCAGTGCCATCCCCAATCAACAACAATGTAGAGAAAATGTCTGAATTCCACGAATTAAACCAGAACAGCCTTGAAAAAAATCATTATCCAATTAAGCTCCTCCTCCTGCTGTCTTGATATCCTACCCACAGCTTTTCTAAAGAAGGTTCTTCCTGTTATTGGTTCTGATCTTGTTCAAATAGTGAACTCATCACCGCTATCAGGTGTCTTCCCTCAGGCTTTAAAAACAGCAGTTATTAAACCACTGCTAAAGAAGAAAAATCTGGACAACACGTTAATGCAGAACTACAGGCCAATCTCTAATCTCCCATTCATCAGTAAGATTATTGAAAAAGCTGTGTTTCAGCAGTTAAATGGCTTCATAACAATGACAAACCGTTTTGATGCTTTTCAGTCTGGTTTCCGCGCTCACCACAGCACCGAGACTGTCCTCGTCAAAGTTTTTAATGACATCCGCATAAATACAGACTGTGGAAGAACCACAGTGCTGGTTCTGTTGGACCTCAGTGCAGCATTTGACACTGTTGATCATGATATTTTATTGGAACGACTGGAGAGCTGGGTCGGACTCTCTGGTACAGTACTTGGCAGGTTCGAGTCTTACCTAAAGAACAGGGACTTCTATGTTTCAATAGGAAACTTTTCATCAGAACGAACAGAAATCACATGTGGGGTGCCCCAGGGCTCCATCCTGGGGCCCCTCTTATTTAATATCTACATGCTCCCACTAGGCAAGATTATAGCGACCAATAACATTAGCTACCATAACTACGCAGATGACACTCACCTCTACATTACAATGTCACCAGGTGACTCTGAACCCATTCAAACCCTAAATCAATGCATTGACCAAATAAATGGATGGATGTGCCATAACTTTCTCCAGCCTAATAGAAACAAAACTGAAGTGATTATTTTTGGACCCAAGGAGGAACGATCAAGAGTCAGCACACAGCTTCAATTAATACAGCTAGAAACTACTGATCAGGTTCGTAACCTAGGTGTAGTAATGGACTCAGACCTGAACCTCCAGGGTCACATAAAGGCAATAACAAGGTCAGCGTTCTATCACCTGAAGAACATCTCTAGGATTAAAGGACTGAATTTGCAACACGACCTAGAAAAACTCATCCATGCGTTTATCTTTAGTCGGATTGATTACTGCAACAGCATCTTCACAGGTCTGCCTAAAAAGTCAATCAGACAGCTGCAGCTGATCCAGAACGCTGCCGCTCGCGTCCTCACTAGAACCAGGAAAGTAGAGCACATCACCCCAGTTCTAAAGTCCTTACACTGGCTCCCTGTAGCTCAGAGAATAGACTTTAAAATACTTTTACTAGTTTATAAATCATTACATGGCTTAGCACCAAAATATGTGGAAGACCTGTTGTCATGGTACCAACCACCAAGACCACTCAGGTCCTCCAACTCTAGCCTACTAAACATCCCTAGACTCTGAACTAAACATGGAGAACCAGCTTTCAGTTTCTATGCTCCCCTTATCTGGAACAGACTTCCTGACGAGTGTAGAGCTGCTGAAACTCTGAACTGCTTTAAATCGAGACTAAAAACCCATCTGTTTAGAATTGCCTTTGAGTAAATGCTTGATGTTATATGTATGAAATGTGTTCATGCTCTCTTGCTTTTTTTTTTTTTCTCTTGCTTTATTGTGTATCATGTGTAATGTGTGTTTCTTTTATGTGTTTCTTTTAGATCACCAAATCATGTAAAGCACCTTGAATTACCCTGCTGTTGAAAGTGTGCTATACAAATAAAATTGCCTTGCCTTGCCTTGCCTAAAGAAAATCTGCCATAAAGAACTAAACAGGATAGACAGGTTTACTAAAAAGAAAGCAAAAGCTAGACTAAAGCAGTAGTATTGTACAGAAAACAAAATAGGCTTCCTTAAAAGTGTACTGAAAAGAGACTGAGAGAAAAGTTTAACTGTGAAAATTTGACTTTTAAAAAGTAGAAAAAGAAGGCTGTGAGTTATGATTTGTAATGCAAAGTAAAAGTCATTAAGTGTTGAATCTCAAAGGAATTTTTCTTACATGTCAGTCATTCTACCCCTTCACTGACTCATGCAATTAGACCTGTACACCAGCCCAGCATTTCAGTCCCATCTCCCGCAATAAGGAAGCAGACTGCAGGTTATCACTTCTTCGTCATAGAGCTTTTGTCAGCTATTCCGATTAGCTCACTTTATGCAATTTGAATCTAAATCAAGCCATTCATTTGCCCGCATGCATGCCTTTATCCTCTCCCCGAATGATTTGTGGATGTGCAGTAAAAGGGGATGGGGGGGTGAAAATGAATATCAGGAGATGGCAGAGGATTCCCACTTTTGGTTTTGAAAATGTCTGTCTGTGTAGGCAGGCATAGAAGGGGTTCGGAGATGGGGGACTTTTAGCTTCAGAGTAGTTAGAGCTTTTGTTTAGGTTCAGCAAATAAAAAGTTAAGGGAAAGAGAAAGTTAAAGAATAGATGAAAGGCATAAGGAGAGAAAGGTGGGTGAATTCCCAAGAGCTGAAAGAAATCAGTGGAGGTGTGAATAGTTCAGTTGTCTTTTGATGTAGTGTAGGATTGTATATAATGATACGTCACTCACAAATGAAAATCACTGATGTTTTTGAGGGTTTTATTGCCTTGGGTGTGTTTCATTTCTGGTAAATAAAAGTAGCAAAGCGTATTTTAGTGCCGATAGGATACATCTGATAGGGATTATTTCATCTGCTGTCAGAGTTGGGGACTGAAGTCGCAAAATTGGTCACACTTGACTCAGAGTTGCACTCTCAAAGTGCACTCCCATTCGAGGAACCTTATCAGGAAGCAGTGTAGTTTCCTGACATAGCTTTTCTCCTCTTGTTGTTTCCACTAAAGGTACCATGACCAAATCAGAAAGAAACTGGCAATGTATTTCGCCAAAAAAGGGCATTGTTAGGGAGGTAATACTTTTTGGATTGATTGTGATGTAAAGGTGGAGCTTTGTATAGGGAGAATGCTAAACACTATTGGTTTACAGTCACCAGCATTTTGTTTCAATTTCCCAGTTTATCATCCCCTGCAGCTCATATTTCTGTTCACCTTAAATGACATGACAGGAACTTTACATTTTTCTTTGCAGACTCAATGTTTCAATCCAATCAGCCATGCTGAATATCCCAGTCTTTTACAGTTTTCATTCAAACACACTGATAATACCTGCCAACCTTAGAGGAAATAATTTCTGAAAGGAACCTCGTACTTCTGCTTTCAGCTTTTTTGCTGAGATGGAGACAGAAAGTGTAATGCTTTCATCAAAGCTTTTTTTTAAAAATAAATTCTGACCAAGAAAGTTAGAATATTTTTTATAAATATGTTCCAACATACAGATTGAAGCAATTACAACTCCCCTAGATTGTTGATTATTTGGTAATTTATTAATATGTTTTATTGGAAAAGACTGCTACATTTGAGTGTGAAATTATTCCCCCTATGATACTTATCTTGCAGGTTATCATTAATAAAAATCCATGGAACATTACTTACTTATTCTCAGTTAAAACTGGTATTAAACCAGTTTTAGAGCTTAACCAGCATGGAATTGTCATGACTATGTCTTTAAATTGACAATTTTAATCATCTACATAAACAACTTGGTAAAGTGGAAGCACACACAGAAACAGCCTAGAATATAAAAAGGTAGAAAGGTAAGAAGGAAGTTATTGGAGCATGGGAGAAAAATGTCCAGAAATTCAAAGGTGAAACACACTTTTAGAGTCACAATTTAGGACTTGAATCTCATGATCAATTTTTATTGGTCACAGAGTTGAAGCTTGAATTGGACCTGTCCATCAAAGGTTTGTGGCTTGACTAGGTCTTGGGGCTTAAGTCTTAACATTTTCTTTATTTAGAATCTATTAGACAATTAAACTTGTGACTTGTTCTGGCCTGAGATTTGACTTCAACTTGCCCCACAAGGACTTGAGACTTTCCACTGAAAAATCTAAGAAAGTTTTGAGGTGAAAGACTTGAAACTAGACAGACGGACTCCTCTTAGATTTATGAGTTGATTTGGAGATGTCCTCAAATACTTGAGAAATACCCCTGAAATGCATGACTTAGACTTAGGGTTAAAGACTTGAACCCCCCCCCCCCTTAAAAATTGGGGACTTCCCTTGGACTTGGGAGGAAAGACTTGGATTTGACCCTCAAAGACTTAGGACTTGTTCCTAAAAGTTTTGACTTGGGCTTATCTCCTTAAAGAATTCCGACTTAAAGCAGCTGTCCAGATTATTTGAGGGAGAGAGATATTTTTTTAATCCAACGTACCAAGGCCCCTCTCAAAAAATCCCTTCTCCCCCTCTCAAGTTCTCTCTACCCCCACCTAAACAATTGTGCATGCGCATCACCTATGGTGTCAAAGCAGGTCAAAGAGGAAAGCAGCCAGCGCTATTGAGCATCACCCTATTGTATTTTTGTTATGACATTTCAGAGGTAAGCGACTTCACCATGACTGACACTCTCTTCCAATATGGGGACTGTAAACGGGAAAACAAAGAGCGCCCTGTGCGCACGGCCCCATATTCACCGGTTGTTGATTGACGGCCCACAAGTCGGAAACTGAAGTTCTATTGGCTAAAAAAATGTGGCCGTCAGTTTGAATTGCATATGGTCTATAGGGAGGAAGGCGGGGCAGGAAGAATAATAAATCTTGTTGAGCATCAGCCGTATAACATCGTATGGAATCGCACCATCATGGTAAAGATTTATAAAAGTTTGATACATAAATATATTCTCCGGAGAGCAGCTTTAAATTGGACTGGACTGGTTTTAAAGTCTTTAAACTTAACTCAGATTTTCCCCTCAAGCACAATTGCCTTGACTTGAAATCGGAAGGCAAGAATTCAGACAACACTTCAATTGAGGTGAAATATTTGAACCCTGACTTGGACTTGTCTCTCAAAGACTTTTAACTCGATTTGGGGGGTAGGATTTAAAGATCTGACTTGGACATGCCTGTCTGAGATTTGATTTAGATTAGGAATAAACTCTCTGTAAACATCTTGCCTGAAACTTCTATTTATCTTCATTTACATCCTCATAATTTCACTAAATCCTCAACTCTTGAAAATTTGAACTATGTAAATATGCAACGTTAAGCTTGCCCAAGGTATAAATACCAGTAGAGATCATAAGACATAATACTTTAGATTTGGTTGCTTTTCTCTTTTTAGCATGGGCAGCTTGAAAAGAAAAGAAAAACAAGTGTCCAAATTTTAAATATGCCAACACCAAAATGTTGTTAGTCATCATTAAATGTAGTTTCGCAAAACTCTTGAGGCAGGTGTAAAGATTGTTTCTTGATTCTTTCTTTCTTTGATTGTTTACACTTCTAAAAGATGAGATTTTGTACTTCACAATATGCAGGCAATTAAAAAAAAGAAGTCTGACATTCATGCGCACACGCATTCATCCACCCACTCGCTTTATATCCACTTTCCCCACACTTGCAGAGAGTCTAATTACAGTGACACCTTCAAGTTCCATTTGATCAAGGACAGAGGTAAGAGCAGAGGCGCAGTGATCCTTTAAATGATTCTTTACCTCCTGACACATCAGGATGGATAAAAAAAAAGAAGGGTCATGATGAATGTTATGAAATAAAAGATGTAAGACACAAGGGGCATCTCAGCACTAATGCTGTGTTTCTACAGTGCATCTAAGCTTTTTCTAAGTAACATTTGTGGTCATCTCAAGTAAATTGCATGCAGAGGTCTGTCTGCAGAAAAAAAGTTTTTTTCACTTTTTTCCCTTAGAAAAATCCAAGACAGCTCCATGCTGAGACCCATATAGCACCCTGTTGCTTTTTATGCAAATGGGACTATGGCACAATATATCTGGCACCCACTGCTCAGTGCTGTTTTAATAAATTTGGTGGGGGAAAAATGAAATAAAATTGGCTAGAAAAATGATTACAACAGAGAATTACTGGGAGACCTTTGAGCAGTTTCATCCAAAAGCAGGTGTTCCTTGCTTTCAGAAGTTTGCAGCATCAAACCTGGGTTGAATAAAAGCTGGCAGTCTGGCAGGTCGCCTTTTTATCCATTGTCCTAAGGCAGCTTTGTACAGCCACTGCCAAACCTAATTTACAAGAAACGTGAAGTTTGTGCAAAAGAAGTTAAATAAAAAAATACTAATTTTTTCAAAGCCTTTTGAAGATACTCATTACATATCAATTTTTAATTTCAAAAGAAGTACATTATTACTTTAATCACTGTTTTATAATATATTTTTTTCTTTAAATTATTGAGTGTGCGGTATTAAAGATGTCATTGCATGATAATGTGCAAGTATTGTAACATCCCAACCACAAACCTCAATGCATGTGATGTCTTATTTGGATAACTTTATATGTGCAGTAGTTGTAAGGTGTAAGGAAAATAATGTTTTTACTTTTTTTTTTTACAAATACAAGTGTATCTCAGAATATTTGAATATTACATTAGACCAAAAGTGTCAGACAACGAGAAAGTGCATTCATATGCACCCAGGACATGATTAACAGATGTCACATTCCTTCTGTTAAACCAATCAGTAACCTTAGACAATGTCAGAAGTGTCTTATCATGTCGCACTGAAGCAATTCAAACGAAAAATTAGTCCCAACCAAAGATTTGTTTACACACGGTCCAGTACATGGATACGGCTCCTGAAGCTCTGACAACAGATGATATTCACAACTTCTGGATCTTCTCCGAATTCCTGGTTGGGCTTTTGTTCACCATCGTCCTGAGGCTCCAATTGTCAGTCAAGCTTGTGCACTTTTTCTGTCCACTCAACTTGCCATTGCTAAAAAGCTTGCTGTTTACAAGGTGCAGTACCCACACATGATACAGCACTCAGTGAACAGCAAGCTTTTTCACCAATGACATTTTGTAGCTTTACCCTCCTTGAGGATATGTGTCAATAACTGGTGTTGGACAAATGTGAAGTCAGCAGTCTTTCCCATTATTGTTTATGTAGGGCATTGCATGGCTATAAGATTTCTGTATTAAACATAAACATATGTTTAACTTTTTTAATGTTCAAACTTTCTGAGAAACTGAATTTTGTATTTTCAATAGCAAGAGGCAACAATCATCAAGACTATCAAAAATAAACACCTACAATTCACACTAGTAGTTCTTGTGTAGTAATTAACTTTCTCAATTTAATTACTAAACTAATTTAAACTTTTGATGAAGTTCTAGTTTGCTGAGATCAATTTCTAAGCATCTAAAGTGTTGTGTACATTATTATTCAGCCCCCTGTTCTCTGATACCCCTAAATAAATACAGTAAATGCCTTCAGAAGTTGCTTAATCGGAGGAGCAGCAATGCAGGAATGCACTGCTTTCTGTTGGTCTGTTACATAGATTGCTAACAAAATGCACCAAAGATTTAATTTATAATGTAAACACAGGTTTTAAAAAATTAAAGACGTAAAAATACTTTTTCAAGGCACCGTACTTTGGAGATGCAACAAAACTGCTTGACCAGAAAACAGGCTGTCAAATAATCAAATATCAAGTAAATGTCTGCAGGTCAACCAAGCTGATGTGGAAGAGAGAACTTGTATTGAAAGTAAACCCACATCAAAAGTTATTTAGAATGGAAAACAATTCTTGTTCCTGTGCTAGTGTTACGTTTAGGTTTAAGTGGTTTGAATCACTTTTATTATGTATTTATTTTATTTTCCCCGAAATCTGTTTACATTTTTTTAAGTAATTTTAAAAACTGCATACTGTAGAAAGATGCTAACTTTTACTGATAGCAATACATCCTTATGTTTGTGACCATGTAGAGGGAAAAAAGAGCACGATAGAAACATATATTAAAAATGTATGTGTAACCATGAAGCACAACGACTCTACAACTAAGGACAGTCTTATTAAATAAAAATGGTGCAAAAATGTCTTTCTCTCTCTTACTATCTTCTCTGACACTGTGACTAATATCTCTTGAGAAATTGATTAATGTCAGTGTGTTGTCACAGGCCAGGGAAGGGACATAGCCATCAGGACCGAAAAAATGCAGGCAGTTAGGACTAGATGATGAACATGGAGTCAAAAATTAAATACAACACCCAAAGCAAGTGAAAAGAAGGACAAAGGAGTGACTGATAAAGTGCAATACAGTTTGAGCAACAGAACATTATAGAAAGAAAGAGTGGGCAGACGACAGTAATGCCAAGATAAGCAAGGCAAGTTCTTGAGGACGGAAAAGAATGACCAGGAAAGCTTACAGGAATGCCAGCCTGTGAAGGTTTTTTCAAAGCTTATCAGCGGTGTGGATCAGTGCAAACCAACAGAGCATAGTCTGTCGTGGTAAGTAGCTGTACATGTTGTCATTTAAAAGAATGAGGAACAATTGTTTTTACTGTATGTATTCCTTGTCTTGGGTGCTATCAGTCTAAGCATCAGAAAAACAAGAGGGGTTTCATGGAAAAAAGGAGAACATTCATGTAAAAAAACTTTCCAATGAAACAATCTCTTATTGTTCTGGAACTAGAATGTACTGGAAGCCAAAACGTTCAATGATTGCAGCCAAATGTTTGGACTACGTGGAAATGAACATACAGCACTTGATTCTAAAAACTAAATGGTCACAACAACCAGGTGTTAAGTACTTTGCAGGAGCATTTATATCCCTTAAACATTGTCTTACTCTGTTATGTTACAGCAGCTTTGTCATTTATTTGTATCTCAAGTGCTAAATTAACAGTGCAAAGAAAAAAATATACTCCAGAACAAAACTCTTAGGGTGGAGAACATTTTTTACAAGGATTTCTTTTCAGGTGTGTGTGTGTTTGACATATTCGATAGACTGCATTTACAATCATTTACATTTACATTGGTGGATTGAAGGTTAAATACCACAGCCCTTAAAACTCAAAATCTGTGCATAACTATGCCTTTCCTGTGATTTTCTATCAGGTATTCACACAGTAATAACCCTATTTAGCAAGGGCAAAGAGGCTTTGAATGTGTCAGGACTGTTAAGCTGTGGTGGTTAAATGCAGTAGGATGGAGTTTAAATTTCTAAAAAGAACCATAGGGTTGTAGCTGAAAAAAACCATGTGGCCATATTGCCTGCACTGAGCCGGAGGATTGAACGGTCTGTCCGTGAAGACAAATTAAGACCGTCACAGATGCTGACTGCAGCCCAATAATAATGAGGACCTCCGTCCTTTTATTTAGTTTTTTGCAGCCTCCAACATTTGATCAGTTTCCATCTCCTAAAGAGATAAAGCATCCGCGAACCATGATGCCGTCTCCACCATGTTTCAGTGTAGGGATGGAGTGTTCAGGATAATGTACAGTGTTAATTTTCCTCTATAACAAAGGTATAAAAGTTCAGTTTTGGTGTCATTTGACCATAAAATATTATTTCACTTGTTTGATGTGGCTTTTGGCTGATGACACTTCTTATGGTATTCTTAGTTTAGTCAGTTTAGGTGGATAGCCATGTCCTTCCTGATAGATCTGCAGCTGAGCTATATTTATTCCACATTTCAACGATGGGTTAAACAGCACCCTGTGAGATGTTTAAATCTTGGAACTGAGTTTTATGACCTAACCCTATTTCAAACTTCTCCACTTTTTCTCCCTGACCTGCCTGGTGCATTTCTTGTTTTTCATGATGCTGTTTGGTCACTAATGTTCTCTAACCTATTAAGACATCTTTACAAAACAGTTGTGTTTATATTTAAATTAGATTACACAGATGTACACTCTGTTTCAAGTCCAGTGAGTTTTGAAGGCAGTTGGTTGCACTGGATTTCACTTAAGGCAAGGCAAGGCAATTTTATTTGTATAGCACACTTTCAACAGCAGGGTAATTCAAGGTGCTTTACATGATTTGGTGATTTAAAAGAAACACATAAAAGAAACACACGTTACACATGATACACAATAAAGCAAGAGAAAAATAAAAAAAGCAAGAGAGCATGAACACATTTCATACATATAACATTAAGCATTTACTCAAAGGCAATTCTAAACAGATGGGTTTTTAGTCTCGATTTAAAGCAGTTCAGAGTTTCAGCAGCTCTACACTCGTCAGGAAGTCTGTTCCAGATAAGGGGAGCATAGAAACTGAAAGCTGCTTCTCCATGTTTAGTTCTGAGTCTAGGGATGTTTAGTAGGCTAGAGTTGGAGGACCCGAGTGGTCTTGGTGGTTGGTACCATGACAACAGGTCTTCAACATATTTTGGTGCTAAGCCATGTAATGATTTATAAACTAGTAAAAGTATTTTAAAGTCTATTCTCTGAGCTACAGGGAGCCAGTGTAAGGACTTTAGAACTGGGGTGATGTGCTCTACTTTCCTGGTTCTAGTGAGGACGCGAGCGGCAGCGTTCTGGATCAGCTGCAGCTGTCTGATTGACTTTTTAGGCAGACCTGTGAAGATGCTGTTGCAGTAATCAATCCGACTAAAGATAAACGCATGGATGAGTTTTTCTAGGTCGTGTTGCAAAATCAGTCCTTTAATCCTAGAGATGTTCTTCAGGTGATAGAACGCTGACCTTGTTATTGCCTTTATGTGACCCTGGAGGTTCAGGTCTGAGTCCATTACTACACCTAGGTTACGAACCTGATTAGTAGTTTCTAGCTGTATTAATTGAAGCTGTGTGCTGACTCTTGATCGTTCCTCCTTGGGTCCAAAAATAATCACTTCAGTTTTGTTTCTATTCAGCTGGAGAAAGTTATGGCACATCCATCCATTTATTTGGTCAATGCATTGATTTAGGGTTTGAATGGGTTCAGAGTCACCTGGTGACATTGTAATGTAGAGCTGAGTGTCATCTGCGTTGTTATGGTAGCTAATGTTATTGGTCGCTATAATCTTGCCTAGTGGGAGCATGTAGATATAAAAGGAGGTTAAAAGGGCCTGAACAAAGATTCACCCACCCACTTTGATGCCTGATTGACCACAGCTCACTTATTTGATTAGAAAACCCATTTTGGTGAGTTGTAGAAGCTATAAAACTCCCAAAGGAACATTTGTAATATTGGGCTGCTCATTCTTAAAGTAGAAAGACCTAGATATATTGCTCCCATGCCACCATTCTTTGACTTAAAGATAACCTTTCCTGAAAGTCCTACATCTGCTCTGTGTTAACCTCAAAGAATTACATGGATGAAGCACCTCAATAGAAGCAGCAACAGATAATTCATCCATTCCTTTTATATGAGAAGTGCTGACATTACTTTGAACTTCTAAACATGGACTGAGCTTCACACCTCATGAGAGGTCAGCCAGGATACCAGTAAGAGTATATATTTGAACGTATTTATTTCCTCTGCTAGGCTTCTCCGTGAATCACCATGTCTAGCAAAGTGGAAAGACTTTGTTTTAAAAAATATATACACTGACAGAGGGTGTAACTTCTTTTTACTATGACTGTATATGATTGTTTTTGATTGAATGCAACTATATTTGTTTAGGACTAAGCAGCAATAACCAGTAGTTTAAAGCACCTGTTTTAAAAACCTTGGAAAGCAATATAAATCAGAGGCAAACAAACTTAATGTTGTTATGTATGACACTGTCAATTCTGAGCAATCTAAACTTTTTTGACTTTTTTTTCTTCAAAGAAATATGGTAATATTTTAAGGTTAGACTGTAGTGAGTCATTCAAATCAAAACAGAAGCACTGACGTTTTTTTCTTTACGAGGAGCTACTTTGGAGTTTCTGAAAAACCTGCTGTGTTTGTTGTTTTAAGAGACATTGTTCATGTTAACAAAAGTCTGTGCAAAAATGATAAGGGTGAAAAAGCAATGATTCATGATCCTTCAAAACATAATAAAACCTAAGCCAGTGGTGTGCATTGCAGTGGTGACATTTTCTTGGCATCTATGTTTTGGATAATTTCCAAAAGTTATCACAGAGTTTGTTATAAATAGAAAAACTGTCTTCATGGCTTCGAAATACAAACAGGCTCTAACATCATTTGTCCACCAAATATTTAAGCCCACACTGAAGGCAATAATACCATGATGTTGCTGGAAAACAGCTAAACTTTTCTATGTGTTATGTTTCAGAATCCTTGAACCCTCAATGGCCTCACAGCTTTCGCAAACATTTTGTCTCTGCAGAAGGCCAAGTATTCTAAAAGCTGCTATACCAAATTTGCAGAACAAGCTAGCTTAAACCATAGACACAGTCACAGAACTCTCACCCCTCCTATTGGCTATCACCCCCAGGCCACTTCCCCCTGATTTGGGATTGTGCATTGCCACAATAATGAAGAGAGCGCAAAACACCAGCCGCAGTTTGGTTACCAGTCTTTTGTTTTCCGCGACTTCAAATGGCGTCTTTTGTTTTTGGGACTCTGGTAGTTTGTCCTAAAGTTGAAGTGGTAGCAGCCGTCTGTTTCTCTTTCTCTGACATTTATGGGCAGAGAACCTCTAACACCAGTGGTGTTCTGTTGCAAAATGCGAGAAAGCGTAATGAGTAATGAGTGGAGGACACAAGTAAATGCGGAGGTGCGCTTGTTCGGTGAGACAGACAACCTGATGATGCAATTGTTGGTTTTGGACCAAACCATGTTGTTGGCTGAGGGTTTTACGCAAACGCGTCAGAAACACTTAATTTTATTTATTTTTTTTATCTCCACAAAACATTTATAGCTATACTATGTTAGAACATTGTTAAGAGGCATGAAAAAAATGTTTTAAGCAAGCTTGTTTTGCAGATTCAGTATACCAGCTTTAATTATCTGTTTGTTTTGGTAACCATTTGAACTAAATGATAGGTATCTGTTTATTTAAAGCATGTGATTAAAATAAAAACTGAAGCTAATTTGGGGGTTTTAGGAATAACATAGTTTATGTTTCATCAATAGCAATAATTTGCATACAGAGACATTGGGCCTTTTGGTCAATTATGGTCTGAGATCTATTTTTTGCACAGTTCAGTTAAGTACAGAGACAGAATGAAAGTGGACAATGTTGTCTTCTAAAAGTGACAGAGCCAGAGGGTGTCAAAGCACCGGTGTTATCGATCGTGCTGCTATTCAAATCCATTCAACACAACACCAAGAAGGAAATACATCAGCAACCATCTTAGAGGAAATCTGGTCAGGGTTATAAGATCATGAGATCAACATGAAACCCATCAATCTACGGTCAAAAAGGTTTTATTTAAAAATGTAGCCAGTCTATGCAGGACTGAGAATCCCAGCGCTATCATCTAGGGTCAAGACTGTACAATGCTGAGAATTGACTAAACAGAACAAGTATTGCTTATGTACAATTTCCTTCGGACCAATGAGAACAAAGTAGAGATCTTTCACCATAATACATAGCACAATGTTTGAAGAAAAACAAAGTATTTCAGCTTTGAACCTACAGGACTGGGAAACCTTTCATTCTTTAAGTCAGCTATAACCCTGGTAGTCAAATGTGAGGCCATCTGTCCCAAATTGGGCCATGAACAGAACAATGATACCAAAGATGACAATGATAGAATAACTGTATGGCCATGGTCAGGACAAAGTTCAGACTTCAACCTGATTGAAGTAATTTAAATCAATTCAGTTTATTTATATAGCGCCAATTCAAAACAGATGTCATCTCAAGGCACTTAACAAGAAGTCATTTCAATACATTTTTACAAACATTCCAATCAGTTAAAGAGTTTCCTATTTAAGGAATCCCAGCAGATTGCGTCAGTAGTATGCTTAAAAGAGCTGTGCATAAATTAATGCCTGCAAACCTCAATGAACCAAAACCTGCATAAAGAAAATTGGGCTGCAATTCCTTCTCAATAAAATTGCGAGAGTGGTTGTTATTGGTCGAGTTAAGAAACTTTAGATTTGTTTGCTTACTTTAACTGTGGCTGTAAGATTTGTATGATGCTAAAAATGTAAATATATAGGTTTTGTACTTGTCTGTGAGCTGAATTGCACAAAATTATACAAAAGAAGGGGAAAAAGTGGAGTGAGTAATCTGTACTTCAAAATGTTGAGTTTTTTAAAACACGCCAGCCTCCTTCTCTTATCTCTTGCATACACACCAGTCAGTCTCTTTCCTTCTCTCTCTATTTGTGCTTGTACTTGTGCACATTTTTCCCAGCATTAAATTGATTCAAAATCTATTTTATCTATTCAGACAAAATGAAACCATTGCTCAAACCTTAAACTCTCTAATCCGGGCATTAAAGCGTCACCGCTCAGTGCGAGAACAGCTATCTGACCCACAGCTTTGTGGGTTAAGTGTTAGTTTTAAAGCATAGCCAGATCAGTAAATGAAAGCACACAAAAAAAGGAGGGGGTGCAGGAACAATATCGGATCTGAAGCTGATATCATCTGTCGTGACTTGAACATCAGAGAGAAACACTGAGATGAAAGGCTCCACTTGATGGCTGGAAAGATAAATGGTTGTAATAATACTCTTTATGGATGTTGGGTAGTAAAACAGTCAGACTCTTAGTTTGTAATAAATCAGCTAACTTCAGCGAATTTGGCCTGAATGTCTTTGAGTTGTATCTGTCAGGGTGGGGTTTCCAATCTTCCTGCAACTTACACTCAAAATGAAACACTAATGATCATGTCAGGAAATTATTTTTCTATATTAACTATATCTATATTAAATAAAGATTTCTCCAAAATTTAATAAAATGACTTAGGCCCATTGTGAATGAAAATGGCAATTTCTCATATATCCTAGTTTTTTTCCAATTATCTCAGTAGAGTATTACAAAGGGTTTCTAGAAAGCCAAACAACATTTTGCCCAACAAGCTCCCGGCTCATATATAAATCACTGCCGGAAAACCATCTGCCTAATACATCTATTTTCGACCAGTAACTGTGGTATTTGAGCCTAATCCCTACACTTAAACGCTCATATAAATTCATAATCATGACTCCAATTTCTTGGCCGTCAAGGGAGGTAGGGCTGAGCACTCTTTACTGCCAATATATGAGTAAATGGAAGGAAAGAAGGGCCGGTAGCATTTGGGTGCTTACGGCCTGTTGTAGACATCCCCTCTAACCTGAATTATCATTAATGGCAGAGGGGCCAAAACCCTGATTAACATGGATGAGCCTCTCCTTTCAGAGTAAAAAAACTATCTTTGGCAGTTTTTCTCTTTGCACAGACATGGTGTTGACAAGTACACTTAACAAGACTGAGAATGTCCCACACAGCAGAGCATTAGGGAGCAAATATCCCTCAGGGTCAGGGCCATTGTGGCTATGTGTACAGTATGTCCTGGATATATATATAGGGGGGTCATCTTAGAGGCCATAACTTTTTAATAGGCTGTAAACATGCCAAAACAAAATCACAGATCAGTTCATGAGACAACACTTTTAGTTACCTGCTATGAAAACATATTTGGCTTGTTACATATTTCTTCTGTTTTTGAAATCATGATACAACTCGTAATATCAGACAAAGATGACATGGGTAAAAGGAAAACGCAGTTTTAAAATAACAGCTTAGTTAATTTAAGGAATTAAGTTATCCAAACTAACATGGCCCTTTGTGATAATATTTTTCCCCTTTATTATCGCTAACCACAATTTTGCTTGTCACAAGACCTGCAGAATCAAAACATATTATGAATAGAACCTGTCTGACAACATGAAGTAGGCTACATTATCTCAAAAATGAACACATCATGATGCAATCTAAAGAAATTGCAAGAACAGAAGAGAAACAAAGCCACTGACATCACTCAGTCTGTACAGAGTTACAAAGCCATTTATCAGGCTTTGAGACAACCATCATCTACAAATGGAAAAAAACATGGAGCCATGGTGAATGCTCAAACAAATGGACAGTCTCACCCCCCTACCAGAGTCTAACTCCACCCACATTGCCTGTTTGAAAGATGCGCTAAAAGAAGACGTTGCCTGGCAGACTGTGGGATGGCGGGAGGATTGGGCTGGGCGGCATCAACACTTCCTTGCTATTCCAACTCCAACTCACTACGGAGGCGTGGCTGAGACTGGGCTTGATTCATACCCCACAGCGTCCTGGCAGAGTGAACGTCAATGGATGAATGGAAACTCTGGCAACACTTGGAAATGAATAGACCCACTTTATTAAGACCGACGCGTTTCGGAGTAAAGCCTTCATCAGGGTCAGAGTGAACAATGCCTGATTTAAATTCAAGTGCAGTGTAAAGTTTTAACCTGAAGAGGATGCTACACAGACAGTTGTTGGTAGAAAATTAAAATTTTTACTCAAATGTACTAAAATATCAAAAATAATGACCCGACATGTAGACAGCACTTTTAGAGATTCATAGAGTTTATCAGCAAAAAAAAGTTGATTTGGGGGTGAGTTGCTCTTTAATGAGCACATCGACAACTCATTCAGCGGGTAAGAAATTCAAAATGTAACATCTAAAGCACTGTAGAAAATTTAAATATCATTCTTTCATTGAATAATAAACATATTTTTTCAATAAGCCTATATTTTTGAAATATGAATTTTTGTCATTGGTCTGATGATATTCTAATAGTTGTATTATCTGTGAAAGGAAAATCATTACAATTACCTAAAAAATAAAGGCTTGAAAACATCAGTATGTGTGTTATTAATGTATATAATATGTTTCATTTAGTGAATTGAGTTACGGAAATGTTCAATATTATAATCTATTAAAGGAACAGGGGACAGGATATGTAAATAAAATAAACATCCATGTCCAGTTTTTTACTGCTGTTGGGTGATGAAACGTTATAAACCAAAAAGAATGAGCCCACCCGCGTATCGCTCCATGTTCTTAAACTGGCTGTGTGCTGCAAAGTGTGCTGCAAAATGTGCTCCAAAATGTGCTCCAGTTCGGGGCCCGAATTTCCAGCGCTGTCCTACGGATGTGACATCAATTGACACGGCTTGTGCGTTCTCGACAGCTTTAAAAGAGGAAGAAAAATGGTCGCAGACCTCCATTGATTTAATTGTGAGAATGGATTCTTCTCTTCTGCAACTGGGAAACGACCAAGAACGACTCACAGCCCACTAAAAAGTGGCACTAAGAAAAAGAAGTATGTCACTGTGAAGAGGTATGTTTTTTTTGTGATGCTTTTGTGCGCGCTCCAGTGCGGCTGGCTGCAGTTACTTGCAGCGCCGGCCGCGTAGCTCGTGAGTTTCGTTTCTTCATTCTGCCCCATGCTCCTTTAAATAGGTCTGTACTTAAATCTGAGTAGGCATTACGTGAAGTAGGCCATTTATACTCAAAGCCCTACTATGTGTTGGAATTCAAACAATCTGCGATAAAAGAAAGCATGGGACAAACTTTTTCTGATAAGGTGTAGACTCCAGGAGCACTTAAAGTGCTAAGAAACAACTGCTTCTTTAAGCCAATAAACCTCTTTTAATCCTTGTGTAATATTACCCTTTTTTTAATAATCTGAAAACATTTAGGTGTGCAAATATTTTTTAGCATCGAGGCTCATCGATTAAATAGCTGCTGGTATTTTCTTGTGTTGAATTTGGATAACTTGCTTTTGGGTATTACTGTTTAATCCCATGTTGGACAGCTCAAGCAAAGCTTCAGTCAACAGTATAATTCCCGTTTTAAACCAGTGCACAAGGTGTATAAAGAAAAAAAAAACTACAGGTAACCATAGAAACTTCTACAGTACAATCTATATTATGAGATTAACTCCGTTCCAGACCTTTGGAGCACTCAGCACATCTCCAGGTAGCTCAACAGTTCTAATGTGCACTGACGGCCATTTCATTTAGCTTAGGAAATGGTTGACCAATTAAAACTTCAGAAAAAGATTGTGAAGAATATCATTACAGACACAACCTGCCATATAAATAAAAACTAACTGAAAAGCTCAAGAAAGTTTGGCTGATCATACTGCAACAATAATTGATGTTTAGTTCAAAACTTGGTTCTTAACTGTCTTAAAGATAAGTGGAATGTTTTAATTTGCTTTGGACTTTACAACATAACTTGTGGTGTTTGATGTCAACATGAAACCAAAGGAATTGGGAAACATGATCATATCTTCAGGCCCCCTTTGATTTGAAATGATCTCTCTAAAAAAGCAGACTAGATTCACAAGGAAAATGCTGCAACAGAAGTTTCTTGTATGTTAATTTTTTCCAAACTTTAACTTTAAGTGTGAGAAAGCCAAACATTTTTGTGCTCATCCACCAGATTGTCTCCATAAATTTTAGGCAATACAGGCATAGCATTATGACCACTGAAGTGAGCAACTCTAATATTGTCTTCCTCATAGCACATGTTACTGGGTGGGAAATAAAGGGCAGGAAGTAGACAATGTGTCCTCAAAATTTTAGAAGGAAGACAAATAGGCAAGTGTAAGGATTTGAGTGAGTCTGACAAGGGCCAAATTGTGAATGCTTTACAAACCTGCCATTGTGTCTGCATTGGTCAGTATCAATCAAAAGTGGATATGGGAGGAAAAAGTAGTTTTCATTTTTATTTTTTGTTTTTGATACATTTATATTCAAATTGTCTTAAAGGGGGGTATTATGCTTCTTCCAGGCACATATTACCCTTCTATAGCACACTCCAATAAAATTGTCACCTTAAGTCTTTTAAAAGTCCGTCATATATCCAAATCCACTTTAAAGAAATTTACTTCTGTATTGAAAGGTCGGAGGAGGAGATGGGTGGAAAAGGCGGGGATAGGTGGGAGCAGGCGTTTCAGCAACCCCGAGAACTACCAGCAGAGACCAGCAGAATTACTCTAACATGAGTGAATGGGTCAGAGCAACACTTCAGGCATGTTTTTAATGAGGGAAAGAAAGGTTCTCAGGATATCAAGCTTCAGAAAGTCCATTTTGCATAACACCCCCCCCCCCCCCCTTTAACTGAGAGAAAACTGGAATCAAACTCAAATTCCTTGTTTGTGTGTACAAACTTGGTGAATAAAGCAGATTCTGATTCTGATTCCATAAATCTCAATCTAGTGAAGCATCTGTGTGCTTAGCTGGACAAACAATATCAATCTATCGAGGCCCCGCCTGGCAACTTGCAGGACTGAAAGAGTCTCCTGATACCATCTTTGTGCAAAATAACACAGCACACATTTAGGGGTCCAGTGAAGTCCATGTCTGGAAGGATCAGGACCATTTTGGCAACTAACTGGGGACCGACACAGCAGTGGGACATAATGTTTTGCCTCATCAGTGCTGATTTAAACTTCTTGTAACTATTAATTTTATTTCTCCAAAAAAATTAAAGAAATTTAGAGGTTTAGCAGAATAATCCCATATAAAAAATTTACCTTAGCACAGATCTCCTTAGAATATAACAAAACGTAGAGTAATGGAGCCACAGTAAAGTTCAGGATTTATAGTCAGTTTTTGACAAAGTAATTATAATCTACGTTTGATGTTACTTAATGTTTGCATTGCTCTAGTAGCCTGATTTTACATAAAAAATGGAACATTGGCGATAATTATGGTCAAACTTCAAATGGGGTAAATAATATTAAGGAATAAGCAATAAAAAATAAACTCTGTTTTTCCACAGGGCTTAAAGAGTTCAGCAAGTATTGCAGGAAATGGAAAATGCAGAATACATAAATTTGAGTTACTGAAATTATCTTGCATTTCATGCCAAGAGAGTCATATGTTTTTCATTTAACTGTCAGAACTCACAGTAGCTTTTCAAAGGTCTTAATATCTGTTCTAATAACTACATAATTATAGCGAGAGATAAAAATAGGAAAATAACCTTTCTTGTAGTTAGATTATCTTTAAGTATTACAGGTATTGCTTAAGTTTGAGACATGCGTCACATTGCTGTTGAAATTGACAAATAGATTAGAAATATTGTTTAGAAAATCTGCACTCTTATCATGAGAGATGCTACCATAGTTGACGCTGAAATATTTTTTAGGTAATTTTAACTTTGATCTAAAGATTCTTTCTCACATTTTCAAATGACGGTTTCATATTTTTTAGGCTTACACATATCTCTCAGACTTACAATTAAATACCCAGTTACCAGGGTTTTATTTAAATGAATACCCAAACAGAGACAAATATGACTAGCTGTCATGCTGACTACAACTGTGGAGCAAGCAACAACTACAAACACACAGGGCAGATTCTAAAAGATGTATTTTTCTCTTTGTTTCAACAAAGAAGGATAACACACGGGGTATTGAACAACTGTGGTGACTGCTCTGGAAGCACTGGAAGAGAGGTGAGTGTCTTGTAAACACTCATCATGATGAATACAGTACGTAAGAGATATTAGAGCTTACTGTTTCATGAGGGAATGTAAATCCTGAGTGGGGGGAGAACAGGGGTGTTCGCCCAAGGGGGTGAGCTCGACAGTATTTGGTCGA
This sequence comes from Valencia hispanica, assembly GCA_963556495.2. NCBI lineage: Eukaryota > Metazoa > Chordata > Actinopteri > Cyprinodontiformes > Valenciidae > Valencia > Valencia hispanica. The sequence continues at coordinate 49,619,428 of OY747704.1, forward strand.
CTGGAAGGGTTACGGTCCTGAGGACCGGTCGTGGGTTTTCTTTTATTTTGGACCCTGGTCTTATTTCGGCTTTTGAAGCAACTACTGCTTCCTCTTCTGGGCGTCTGCCTGGTGGCGTCCGTTAAAGGGAGGGGGGGTACTGTTGGGTTCTCTGTGGTTGTGCACTAGAGGAGTGGTGGGTGTTTACTTTTTCTTCCACAGGCAGGTGTAGCCCCAGCTGATCCTCATCATGGGTAATCAGGAGGTCCTTTTAAAAGAGGAGAGATGCCATGAAGCAGACGCCAGGTGGTTACTCTCACAGAGTGGCAAACAGGCCAACCTTAGTCTTCTCAGACTTACAAAACAAATATTTCTCTTATTGGCTTTGTCTCCTTCCCTGCAGTCTTCCTTTAAGGTTTCCAGCCTCATAAATTACACCTCCCAGTGCCTGCACCTTCCAGCGACTGCTATCATCATCTCCCTGGCTCCTCCACTGCGCCATGGACCACCTCCTTCTGGAACCCATCACCTGAAAGTCAGATCGCTGACCTGATCTGTCCACCCTAGAACTCACATCAAATTTCCCACCGTGTAGGCAGATTAAAGGAACTTCATCACTGCCTACCAATCACGCTCCATGCTGATCAACCCATAGAGTTGGACCTGTTCTCCCCTCTCAGGATTTACATTCCCTCAGGAAAGCTCTAATATCTCCAAAGTTCTGTATTCATCACGATCAGCGTTTACAAGACACTCACCGCCTCCCCTCTCTTCCAGTACTTCCCGTAACAGTCACGTCACCACAGTCATTCGATACCCCCTGTATTATCCTTGTTTGTTGAAACAAAGAGAAAAATAAATCTTCTAGAATCTGCCTTTTGTGTTTGTAGCTGTTGCTTGCTCCACAGTTGTAGTCAGCATGACGTTAGCAATGGTATGCAAAACAATTGCTAAACCACTTTTCGTTGCTTTTTTTTTGTATTTATTGTTATCAGAAATAGGTAAAAATTTGTATTTTTTGAGGAGATAAAAGCTTTACAAATTCTTTAATGTCTCAGGCCCAGACACAACAAGGCAGCCACAGACATTTGTTGAAGTCTTTGTGCCTTACTTTGATTTAGATTATCAAAAACAGCTATGTTTGCATGGGGCTCTGTGTAGATGGAAAATGATGCCACATCTACTCTATTTTGCTATTTCACTTTATACTAAATACCATATAGCAAAACAAGACAGTGTTTTTTTATATGTAACAGATCAATGAAAAATAAGGTAAAAATAAAAAATATGCAAAAGTTCTAACTGTTGTTCATAATTCTAACAGCGTAAAGAGTCTTTGACGATGTTCAGTACCATGGTCCTGCAACATATCTGAAACAGACACCTAGGGACACCTCTGTGACCTTCTCGGCTTCCCTCACTATGATGAGCAGAACCATCTTCTCTCCCATATAGCAATTGGAGTGCAATGCTAAGATGTGGTACGTCATCATATTTTCAGGTAAAGCTCTGAAGCATGTTGTGAGACTGTGGGAGCAATGCTTATTTCCATTTTTAACATAGGCTCCTCTTGGCCCATTTCATGATCCCCCTGGTTTTCTTCAGTTAGCTTCATCTTACATTGATAAAATTGGGTCCTAATTCCATCTAAAATTAAGACTAAAAATCAGCATCCATTCTTAAGGTAGGGGTAATTTTATATTTATGGAATAAAGACTTGTATTTATATATAGAACTTGCTTGCTGCCCAGATGTGAATTTGCTATTTATGACGTTTACAAGTTCATCATTAAGACTATTTTGGTTTAATTTTTAACACTGATGAAACAAAATCTTTTGAAGAAAATATAAAAATCAGGAGTGAATGTAAAATAACGCAGGTTCTCAAAAAGATCCATAATGAGAGGGGTGAAGTCAAAAAGAGAAGGAAATAGAGAGCAAAAGGGGAAAGGGAAGGGGTAGAGAAATATATGATGTGTACACCAGTGCAGTGAAAGCAAACAGCTAAATTAGTCATGGAAGGAATGGAAATTTGCTTCCCCTGAGTGCTGCGTGGTAGAATTACCCAGAGAGAAGAAGAGAGTGAATCATGCCAACCCCTGGCACCATGTGATTTATTAGCAAACATCCAATTCAATAAGAAAGTGCTTAACATTCAAAAAGCTGTGAAAGTCTCATAAGGTGGCATTAACCATACGATATTACCATTCCTACTGAAGGAAGGCAAGACAAGAGGCAGGGGAAAAACAAAAACGCCCACTTTCCAGAGCGATCTTGGTGTGACGTGTCTAGTGGGACTGTGACAGACTGAAAACTCGCTTGGCCTTTTCCACAAATGCATGTTACTACATATTACCATAGACAATGGGGTTTATTTATTGACACTTCAGCCCAAATAGCCTCTCCACTTTGAAAAGGGCACAAAGAGAGACTGGGACATGCTGAAAAATAAAAGTATCACAAAAACAGAGAAACAGAGGTACAATATAACATAAGTGCATTTACAGCCACACTCCTAGAAATTGTGATTAAAGTGGTGTCAAAGTGGTGTTGGGGTAACTGGCATAATCTAAACAATTTAAAAAGCTATTAATCCATCATAGTAATAGGAAACTGTTATTCATCTAACACCTGTTTTATTATAGTTCACAACTATTGTTGAATCCTTTATAGCTTTTTTTAAAATTCCAGTAGAATGAAAGGGGAAAACCTGAAAAACATTTTTCTCTTTACCTTCACTGCATGGTGTTCAGAGTATAAAATCTGTTTGCTTGTAAAACAGTTTTACTTTTTTTGAATTAATGCTGGGAATGTGATTATTTTATTTTCTATGGAGAGTAAAAACAATATTGTTTTTAAATATCCCAAATGAATACTTTATTGGGATTAATAAAGCAATGTTAAATTACAATTGAAAACACACAAAGAATTGCCCTGCTTTTTATTTTCACAAAACAATGACATTTTCATGAATCTCAAAAAAAGTTTTGAAAAAAATCTGTTTTCATTGTTGATGTTTTTTAGTTCAGGTTTGATTACTGTTTTAGTATTGTAAACAAGACATGATGACATGCAGTCAAAACTTGATAAAATACTGTGAAATGTACCTGTATTGCCGATAGATGGCTCAGGAGCAGTTGCCAACTTTAGCATTGTAGCATTTAGGAGGTTGTGGTACTCTCAGAGTGCTTATCTGGACTGTCACTTTCCACTTTTTCTATAAGCTCCCAAAAGGCTCCCACAGAAACCTTTTTTTTTTTTTTACGTGTTCTGTCTGGCAGTGTGGCGCTCAGAATTGGTGTCTGAGAATCAAGTAGAAGCCCAACAGATTTACTTTCACAAGTGGAGCATTACGGCCTTTACACTCCGCTTGATATATGTGTGTAAGAAATCTTTATTAGAAATTGCTCTGTTTTTTTTATATATATGTTATGGACACAGAGACGGAAAATAAAGGGGAAGAAAAAACAAAGATAAAGAGAGGTAGGAAAAAAAAGTTAAGAGGACAGGGTAAGTTGAAGATACAAGAGAGGAAGGGAAATAAAGAAAGCACAAGAAAACATCCCAGTCCGCCTCCACATCCGCAGGACGGCAGGGAGAGGGAAAAACAACACAGACAAAACAAATCAAACAATGCAAACCATGAACTACACAACCACAGACCACAAATAGATATATAAATACAATAACAGCGTTACTGAAAAGATCATGGTACCGATAATTACAAAATTTCACAAAAACCATTTAGAAATTATAGGACCTTCTTGATTGCTTTTCTAAAAAAGTATTGTCTGTAACCTCAACAAGAAATCCTTAATAGTCAGCTCTCTTCATACAACAGGATGACCCAAGAACTACTTTCTTTCCTTGAGAGAAAACCATATTTCATGTCCACAGATTAGTCATGCTCCTATGCGACAAACTGATTACAATATATCATGTACAGTTGTGCCTAATTTTAACTTATGTGTATAAAGCTCACCTATCCACAGAATCAGTTTCCTCCATTCCAACCGTCAAAGAGTTTCAGAAACAGGATAGTAGATGTTCATGATGACGGAACAAGAGCATCAATAAAAAATGTAGTAAGGAGGTGTGAATTGTTGATCGACAAGATCTTGCCTCATGTGATGAGGATAATCATCAAGCTGGGATGTGGTTATTAAGGATCTGAAGGCAGTTGGGATCAACAATAAAAACACTGGTAGCACACAACAGATTGATATCTTACAGCCTACTGCCAAAGAAGGCATGCTTTAGGTTTATTTATAAATATCTAAAGGAATCAAATAAAGATGGGGAACACGTGGTGTGGTCAGATAAGAACAATCATAATCTATTTCGTATCAACTCAACCAATCATGTTTGGAGGAGCAGAAATCCTAAGTAAGAACAACATTATTACAGTCAAGGACCGAGGTAGAAACGTTATTCTTCTGGCAGTTGTTTTGCTAATGGTACCGTCCTAATGGTGCTTCTTTGAACTGAGGGCGACTAAATGAGGAGATATGACAAATTATTATTCTTCTGTGAGAACAATGAAAAGGAAAATTCTTCTAGTATGACAGTATTCCAAATCATACAGCTAAGGCTTTAATACCTGACTAAAGAAGAAACACATTAAGGCCCTAAAGTGACCTAAGCAATCTCCAGATCTTAGGTGGAGCTTCAGGTTTTAAAACAGTAGTCAAATAACCTAAAGGATTTGCAGTTTCTGTAAAGAAGACGGATTTATATTCTGTCTATCCTCCATAAAAGGAAACTACCACAAAAATAAAGAGTTCTTCTTTGTGAGAAAACTTACAGATTCACCAAAGAATCAAAATATTGTTTTACCAGTGAATTCTTAACAAGGCAGATGTAACCAAATTAAATAACCCTAAATGCTGCATGTTTATTTAAATTGAAATTAGTAATTTTTATTCTCTAAATGGGAAACATAATTTGCCTTTGCTGTTAAAATAAAGATCAACGTTAACATGAATAGCCAATTTATAAAACTTCATTCATCTTCTTTAATTGTTCTCGCTAAGTAATGTTTTAATTTTAATTGAGCATCTTTGTGACAATATCTGCTAATCTTTCAATTACATCCTCATTTAATTGTGTGTAAAGCCTTCTGCTCTATCACTTATGAAGCTGACAGCACTCAAGAATTGGCCCATGTACACAGCAGGAAATGACAAATGTGAAGATTGGAGAGAGAGTGGAACATTCAGAGAGAAAAACAAAACTAAATATGTTTGTCAGCAGACAAAGGAGTGAATTAACTCAAAACAAAACTGCATACATTTTAATGTGCTCTCGACAGGTGGTGAGAAACAAAACAAGGTTTCTAATTCCAGCACACAGACAAAAGTTTGCCATCTCTTCTGCATTATGACTTTCAAAATTGGTAGCTGTTTCATCTCAGGATGAGACTTTCATGGGTTTTGGTAATACTGAATACATTATTTCCAAGAGGTGGGGTGGGAGGTTCGGGTGGGGAGTTGAAACCATTCTGTGGTTCGCTGGAACCTGAAAGGAAAACCCATTACTTCAGAGACAAACACATTAAACCAGAAATCACAAAGCCATAAAGCAGAAGAGAGGTCTCGCAAGCGGACCACCACAACTGATGCAACCCAAGACAACAATCAGAGACCATTTTTAGACAGTGAAACTGAGGCTCATTTAGTCCAGCTAAAAATTCACAGGACAGTTAATTGAAAGTGAGGCATTAGATATACCATCAAAGCTTCTTTAAATCTAAAACAAAGAGATAATATCAAGTGTGAAAACATTTATAAAACCTGAATGATTTAGTGTATATGCTGATTTGCATTCCCTCTATAAAATGCCTGCACACTCGACGAAAGTGACAATTTTCAATAAATAAACTACGGACATAACTTTATATTTTCATGTATAATTGAAGCAGAATAACTAGCTGCTAGATATCTGGGAAACATTTTCTGGAATAAAAAAGATATGTTTTATAATCCTTACATTAAAAAAACTGAGGTCCAAGCAGAGCAAACTCAAATGGTTATGCATTATGCTTTTGCCTTCTTGCATTAGAATGTTACAAATCGAAGGCTAAAACCAATAAGTTCTCCTGAGGAACTAGATTTTTCAGCACGATATAAGCTTGTTATGAGCAGAAAATCTACACCTTTACTCTTATGCAGTGGAGCACTTACATACACTGTATATACGTAAGGCAAGGCAAGGCAAGGCAATTTTATTTGTGTAGCTCACTTTCAACAACAAGGTAATTCAAGGTTCTTTACATGATTAGGGGATAAAGTAAAAACAGCAATAAAGCATAAAACACAAACAGAGCATCTGACATGTAAAAACATTACTCAAAAGCAGACATGAATTTAAGATAAAGTAAAAACAGCAATAAAGCATGAAACACACACGAAACATATGATACATGAAAACATTACTCAAACGTGGCTCTAAACAAATGGGTTTTTAGCTGTGATTTAAAAGAACTCTGTTTCAGCAGCTTTGCAGTTGTTTGGAAGTTTGTTACTCAGAGGAGCATAGAAACTGAAAGCTGCTTCTCCATGTTTAGTTCCATTTCTAGGGATGTTAAGTAGACTGGAATTAGATGACCTGGGTGGTCTTTGGGGGTTGGTATAGTGACAGTAGATCTTCAACCTACTTTGCTGCTAAGCCATTCAATGATTTATAAACTAGTAAAAAGTATTTTGAAGTCAATTTACCGAGCTACAGGAAGCCAGTGTTAGGACTTTAGAACTGGGGTGATGTGCTCTACTTTCCTGGTTCTACTGAGGACACGAGCAGCAGCATTTTGGATCAGCGGCTGTTGTCTAATTGCCTTTTTAGGCAGACCTGTGAAGACGCTGTTGCAGTAATCAATACAAGTAAAGATAAATTGATGAATGGATGAATGGAAATGTTCTTCAGATGATAGAAGGCTGACCTTGTTATTGCCTTTATGTGACCCTGGAGGTTCAGGTCAGAGTCCATTACTACACATAGATTTCAAGCCCGATCAGTAGTTTCTAGCTGTATTAACTGAAGCTGTGTTCTGATTCTTGATTGTTCCTCTTTAGTTCCAAAAATAATTATTTCTGTTTTGTTTCTGTTCAGCTGGAGAAAATTATGGCACATCCATCCATTGATTTGCTTGATGCATTTACTTAGGGTTTGGATGGGTTCATAATTACCTGGTGACATTGTAATGTAGAGTAGATTATCATCTCCATAATTATGGTAGCTAATCTTATTGGCTAATCTGGGCTAGTGGGAGCATGTAGGTATTAAATAAGAGGGGCCCCAGGATGGAGCCCTGGGGCTCCCCACATGTGATTTCTGTTGGTCCCAATGAAAACTTTCCTATTGAAACAAAGAATTCTTTAGATAAGACTGAAACCAGCCAAGTACTGTACAGTATATAGTATATCATGATCAACAGTGTCAAATGGTGCACTGAGGTCCAACAGAACCAGCACTGTGGCTCTACCACAGTCTGTATTTATGCGGATATCATTGAAAACTTTGACAAGGGCAGCCTCAGTGCTGCGGTGAGCACGGAAACCAGACTGAAAGAAATCAAATCAGTTGGTCATTGTTAGGAAGCTATTTAACTGCAGTCCCACTTTGGTTAAGTTTAAAATTCCTGGATGTCTTAAGATGTTGCTTCAATATATGCACAATTTGCTCTCTCTACTTAATGATGCCATTTATTTCATGAAGTGCATCAGTCCCTCCTGTGTGAGATCCTTTTTTCATTATGTCACACAAGAAAACAGCGCGTTCAAGGTTTTGCTTGAAATTATATCCATGGTTGATCAATGTTTATTTAACTGAGAATTGACCTATGAGAAGCTTACAAAGCAGCTTCACCATCATCTGGACGTCTTGCTAGATGCTACTTCAATTTGCTATGAAGTGAGGTTTGTTTGAATTCTTAATTCCTCCTTAATTTTCTTAATTTCCCTCTAGGTTTATGGGTATTACTTGAGTGTTTTTAAGGAACAAAGGAACACAACTGGCAGATATTAGTTTTGCAGTGACATTTATCTGTCACTGAAACAAAAACTTTTTTTTGTCACTCAGAAACATATGCTGAGGAGCTTTGCACATTCAGGACTGGTATATTATGCTATAATGAGATATTAGACCATATCTCATTAAGATAAAGTGAGAAACAGGCCTCCTGGGGTCAGGGGGTAATCCATGTTATGGTGTCCTGGCCACAGTGCCAAGCAATTAAGCCCAAGAAACCGAGGACAGAAGGAGCGGTGTGATCTTATTAGAATCTAGATTTTATAAGGCTGTAATATCCTAGGTAAGGAAGGAATATGAAAAATCTAAACTGCAGATGTTTAATTAATATTTTTTCACATATTTGAGATAGTTCTCCAGGTAAATATTTGCACATAGTAAGAAAATAACCACATTTACCTCTTGAGGATGTATTTGAATTAAGAGAAAACAGATGCCAACTTTGCAGTGAAGCCAGTTCTTTTGCACATTCAGATACAAAACCAAACGAGTGTCTCATGCCAGAAGTGAAAAACCAACATGATGCTTGCCAGCAACGATCTTCAACCAATTATGATGTATTATTACCAAACATACTTGGCTATCAGAGAAGCCAGCAGATCTGCTCGCCCTTTCGCTATAAGATGCAACAGGCCATTGATTAGAGAGGCTCAACATGGCGCATGCAGTCTATCAGCGCTCAGGGACCGGTAATCAATTCTCTAATGCCGTTTGAGCCTATTCACAGTGGCTATGATCCACTGGTTGCAGATGCACATACACACCGAGAGCCAACGACAAATGTTGATTAAACCCTCTGAGCAACCAGGCATAGAGCAAATATAACCCAGATGGCCATCGAAAAACACTGGACAGTGCTCAAACAGGAACCTACCAAGTGTAGCAGCGATAGGGCAATGTCATCTACTGTAATGGCATTATCAAAATGAGTGCAGCTCTCCTGAGGCAGACTCTGGTTCCTGATTACTTAGTAGTAGAGGACTGTGTTCATGGCCAAATCTGATCAACATAGCACCAGACATATGGGTGGCGAGTCAGGAACTAAGCCTCTTATCTCTTCAGACAGGCCAGAGCTCCTTTATTGTCAATGATATCCTCTGAGGAAATAATCTGATTGGGGTCAGTTAAAAGATATGTTCTAGCAACACTACTAAAAGGAAAGTTAAAGTCGATTTTTTTCCATTTGAGAAACTTGGATCGGAGCGGGCCACAATCTCTGAATGTTTTCTAAACCAACTGACCACTAATACCCTGAAACATTGTGTTTGAGACACCAGATTATGACAGAAAGAATCAAATAAATTACCCAGAAGCCTCATTACAACTCAAAGCTTTTAACCCAATTAAGTACTTCTTGGGAAAATCCCATTTCAATACGAAAACCTTTAATTTACTTAAATTACACAGTAAAACAACACTTACTTTGGTGTCTGTGACTCATCCAACCGGTTCCCCAGCTGGAACTCATGAGATTTGCTCCGATGCAATGCAGTAAAGCCAGGCAGCAGATAGATGAGCTTGCGGCTTGGCGGTGGTGGTGTTCCGGGGGCCTTCACTTTGTTCCTTCGTCTCATAGGGGGAGTGCCTGGTGGAGTCATGGTGTTGACCACCAAAGGAGTCCGAGGAGGTGTGTGGCCAAAATGCCTTTGGCGTGGTGATGGTGGCAGGGAACGGTGACCAAAGTCCAAGGAAGGGAAGAGTCCTGTGGCTGGGTTGTCAACAGTAAGTCGATCTGTGTAGAAAGGGGGCGCCAGGGCTTGTGGACTGTGGCACATGTGCTGGTTGTACTTGGACTGAACTTTGGGGCTTTGGGAGAGCTGAAAACGAATCCACTGACTAGCTTCTGGCTGGCACACTGGAGTGTTTTCCTTTCCAGACTCAGAGGTGGGCCACTGGATGGACCAGTCCTGCTTTGTTTGGCTCCCTGTTAAAAAGGACAGCGCAAAACATCTACTTGTGACATACAGTGAAAAAAATTGTTAAATGTACAGTGCCTTGCAAAAGTATTCATAACAGGCTAACTTTTTCCCATTTTGTCTCATTATAACCACAAACTTCATTATAGTTTTCAGAATTTCATATTTGATTGAAAGGCATAACATAACAACACATAACTGAAGTCAAAAGTGAATGTGGCTCTACTGGTTTTGTACATCTAAAAACATAAGTTTATGTCCATTCTTTGCAAAATAGCTCGTGTTCATTCACATCGGATGAAGACTGTTAAGACTTGCCACAGATTTTCAAATGGGTTTAGGTTTGGACACTGACTAGGCCATTCTAACACATGAATGTGCTCTGGTCCAAACCAGTGGTTCTGAGTCCGGGTTTTCCCTAACCATTGTCCTGTATATTTTAGATGTTTCCCTGCTGCCACAGACAGGACTCAAATGAATGGTTGATTAAGAGACGTCTGCAGCACTTGATGGCATGCTGGGGAGGTAATGCAGTCATTTAGATGAGGCACATATAAAACATTAAGGACAGTTGCCCCTAAGGACCAGGTTTGAGAATCACTGATCTAAACATTTTTATTGTAGCTGAGTCTCTATGCTTAGGGTTGTAGTTCTACTACATGGTGAAACTCCTCATTTTCAAATGTTTTACAACCTCTAACAGGTTTGCTTTCAATATTGCCCAGTATTTAGCTCCAGCCAACATCCAGTCAGTTCTCATCAGTTCATTTTTACATGTGCGGAAATACACACAGCATGGTCCTGCTACCAACATCCTGCTATTGCTTTCTTTTAACAATGGCTTTCTTCTGTTCAATAAATGCCTGATTGCACATATGAAAGGTGTCTTTGGTTTTCACGATGATGTTGGTTCACTTCTGTTCTCTAACAAATCTTTGAAGCATTTATAGAACTGTTCTAAAGATGCCTCAGAGATAGACTGTATTTACTAACTAGGTGACTTCCAAAAGGACCTCTAAACTTTATTTTGGTGTATCAGTAAAAAGGGCTGAATATATGTTCATGCTGACAGCTATGAGAGTTTTGTTTGATGATGAAATAATAATAAATAAATAAATAAAATACTTTTCTAGCACATCACAATTGTCCACTATTTCGTTTTGGGCTGTCATTAAAATCCCCATAAAAACATTGTAGTTTGCAGTTGTAATGTCACAAATGTAAGAAGAAAGTTTAAGGGTCATGAATACTTTTGCAATGTACTGGAAGTTCATTATCATGCAGTTAATGTTAACTAGTTAGTCAAATCTGCTTCTTGTATTTCATGTTTCCCCAGAAATCAGACTGGGGTGATGTCTGTCAATTTTGTCAACATAAGAGTAAATCCAACTTCCTACAGTCTGCAATAGAAACGCTATTAGGGAGATCTTTTAAAATACAACCCAAGTGAACGGACTGGTGTGCCATGTTCACATATGATGTCACACAGAAAAAACAAAAAAACAATTAACTACATTTAAAATTTCTTGCTTATTTGAACTAAAGGCAAAATATCTTAAGGGGCACCACAGACCTCTGATCACACGAGAAATAGAAAGCTGGATTGCTATACCTCTAATCCCAAACTTACAGATCTACATTAATTTTATTTAAAGAGCTCACTGAAGAAAATACGTAAATCACTTTTCTCATCAGTTGTTGTTGCATCCAGTGGTGTTTTGGTTGTTGTTGTTTTTTAAATGTATTCCGTCAAAATTGATAAACAGATTTTTTGTAATCCAAAAATGATGTTTTGACAGGTAAAACAGACACATCATTTCTTGAAGAGCTTTGCTAAAAATGTCTCAATTAAACCATTAGGCCATTTTAACATGTAAAAATCTAATCTGAATTCGAATATATTTTTCCAATAAAGATCCAATAATATGATGCATACAAAGATACCACGCGAGATTTTTAGTGCAACTTAAGTGAACATCTCCGCACATAACAATACTATAGTATCTAAGTAGGTGTTAACGTTTGCAGCAGATACTAACGCATCAGATTGTGATGTCTCTTGAGTGGACAGAAAGATAAAGGTTTCTATGCAGTGCAGACAGCAAGCAGATGTTTTGCAGCAAGTGAAATGTTCAGTTTGGTTGCTGAAGCATTTACTTTTCTGTTGTCAAATATATCCACATAAGTACGGTAGCGGTGTTAAAATATCCTGATGTAGAGACGATTCAGCACAAGTGGATGGAGCAATAGAATGGGTTAAAATAGTGCATAAAAACAGAGCAAGGCAAAGCTGCATGAGTCACAACACAAGCAGACTTTGATTTAAACGTAATTTTCACTTAAATGAAAAAAGGTGAAAAGAAGTGAAAGACTTAAAAGTGGAAAGCCAAAATGAGTGTTTTTGAGCTTCAGTGACTATACATTACCTCCGTTACTGTGCAATTTATCCTCCTCAAGTTGTTCTTCAGAAAGAAGAAAAAAAGAATGTGTTTATTGATCTGGAAGGAAAGCAGTTAAAATACTAGCTTTTGTTCTATGTGCATGTATGCAAAGATAAAGGTTCTTTATTAAAAAAGAAAATGATAATGTTACTAAAATATATTCTGAGAACATCCAAGCAGATGCAGCAGTTTATGCATGATTACGTTTTTGCTAAACTGGCCTCTAAAAATTGCCTCTGACCTTCTAGCCACTATTAATGCAAATTTCTGTGAGCAACTTTAAATTTTAAGTGTTGTTGTGTCATTATTTTTGCTCCCACAGCATTGTCTCTAAGGAAATGTAAGCATCAAAAACATAAGACTTCAAACGCATTTTCTGTACCAACACATGAACCACTGGAGATATCTGCAGCAAAATATTCCCACATGAATTGAAAAACTTGGGGTAAAATGCTACCAGCCTTTTCTGTTTTTTAATGTTATAAAGATGAGTTTAAGAGAAGCGATGAGCTGTGAGAGAGTGAGAAAAAACATGGGAAAAGTAAAAATGTGCAAGAGTCCTGTTTTCTTTTCTGACTAATTGTTTTAAATAAATGGTCTAAATGGTTTATAACACCTTTTGTATATGCAACATTAACTCCTCCAGAAAGTTTTGTCAAGTTAATTTTAGTTTCTAATAATACAGAGCCAGTTCATATAAAATATAATTTCTTTATTTACACAAACAAATCCAGTTGAGTTTTAACACATACAATGCTATCCAGTCTATAACAATCTGTTTTTGCAAAAATATGTATTTACATATTGTCATTTAGTAAAAAGTAACTTTTCTGAAAGAGTCAAACACCTCACACTCACAAAAATCTAATTACATGCAAGCAACATACAGCATGTTAACGCCTGTGATAAAATTTTAACCCAATGTCAAAGAAACACACAATGCAAGTGGTTAGTTTCATGTCTCTCGCTGACGACTCTTACCAGTGAACCTGTCACTGGTCCAGTTGTCATGGAAACCTGTTGGTTTAAGCACAGCATGGGACATATTCCCTGCACTATGTTTTATTTATTTATTTTTGACATGCATGTCCTAAGACCTTACTTTTGAAAATAAGAAGTCACACAATTACCAACAAGTGTCCTCTTATATCTGGAAGTTAGTAAACAAAAATAACTAATTCCCAACAACTGATAAGTCCATACTGTAGATAGCACACCATGTTAACTGATATATTTCATACCTATAGAAATGAGTCTCAATCTCTTGAATCAAAGTGCTTTCGCTACTCTGCCCTCAGTGTGACCACCTGAGGACCACTCTTGTGTTTGAACCCCACTATCAGCTCTGAAAAAACCCTCAGGAACATATCAAGATGAGGAAAAAAGATGAGGGCCCAAAAGAGTGCTCATCCACAAATACAGAGAGAATCGAGGCTTCTTTATTAGCGAAGATCTAGCAGTCACAGGCCACTCAGAGATGTGAAAGTTCAACTTGATGCCACATGAACATTAATCAACTCCAATAAGAAAGTTCACAAAACTGAAGCTGACATCACAGATGGAAGGCAGCGGGAAGAAGATTGCATGTGGGCTGGTTGAAAGGTGTTTAATGACTGACGTTCGAGGTGGCAATTAGTGTGGTGCCTTTCAAAATTAAGTTGTTTCTGGGAATGTTGACCGATCACCTTTGATTTCAGTTATGAGCTTCCCTTTGGTAATTATAGTCTTATATGCAGCTGCCTCTCTTTACTGGTACTTCTGACGGTTCTTGTTAGATGATACCCAGGCGAAAATTCTGTGCAAGAGAAGCAGGGAGCTTGACTCTACCTCGTGAAACTGTTGCCTCACATAATGAGTCAATTCATGGAGAACATTAGTATCTTAGCAACTGCCTCAGGAAAATACTGTCAGGGCTTGTGAATTTATTCTGTCACATAGTTTCACCTGAGCAAAGGACTGTGGCTAACTAAAAACAGTTTGATGATAAATGAAAAGAAGAGGGCATACCAAGCACAACCCCTTTGAGAACGGCAATCTAACTTGTTTGCCTTGAGCTTGTTAGTCACAAGTACATTTTAGAAGTTTCGTTTTTGCAAAGCTTTGATCTCAAAAGTGCATATCCATACTTTAGAATTTATCAGTGGGCTGATAATAATACCAGGACTATAGTCTGCCAGACTATCCTCCTATATATTTCTTTGAAACACTGTGAGTGCTTCAAATGGACTCCACAAAATGACGTGAAAACATGCTCCACCACTTTACAGGTTCAGCTTCTTCAAAAACAGGATGATTGTGCAATGAATGAGCTGATTACTTTTGGAGTCCAAGGAATGCTCCTAAAGACCTTCTTTGACTCTGTGGTGGCATCAGCCATCTTTTATGGTGTTGTATGTTGGAGCGGCAGTTTATCTACAGCCGAGAGGAAGAGGTTGGATAAACTCATCGGGAAGGCCAGCTCTCTTCTGGGATACCCCCAGGATCCAGTGCAAGTGGTGGGAGACAGAGGGACTCTGGCTAAAATAATATCACTGATGGACAGAGTCTCCCACCCAATGCATGAAGATGTTGCTGAGCTGCAGAGCTCCTTCAGTGACAGACTGCTGAACCCTAGGTGCATGAAGGAGCGTTTTTGCAGGTCTTTCCTCCCTGTAGCTGTTAGACTTTACAACCAGAACTGCTCCCAACAAAATCAATAATGTTTACATCACTGCTGTAACTTGCACTATTTGACTAGTTTAATTAACATTTCTGTGGCTATTTGCACATCTGTTTTTCTCAGTTTATTTTCTGTTAACTACTCGTAAATAATATGTTTACTTTTTTACTTTCTATTCCACAACTTCTCATGCACATTCTGTAAATATTCAGTTTTTTTAAATTATCCCAATAAGTTGCACAATCCAATCTGAGTATGCCACTTTATTTTTAATAGCTGCACAATACTTTGGTTTTTATAATTGTGTCCTTAATGTACATATATAATTTTTAATTCTGTTTTTATACTTTTTCTACCATTCTTGTGTGATCGTGAATGCTTCTATTATCTGTGAATTTGCTGCTGTTACAGCTGAATTTCCCCTTTGTGGGACAATAAAGGATTATTCTATTCTATTCTATTCTATTCTATTCTATTCTATTCTATTCTATTCTATATGCTGTCCTGGAGGCCGTTTCTATAATAGTATCAGTCATAATTGGACATTTTTTGGTTCATTTATAGTTCTAAGTAGTTGCAATAACAATATGTTCATAAATAACTTGCAATGAGCTCTGTTCCTCCAGGAAAAGTTTCCCTTTTGCTTAGATAAACTCCAATTTTTTATAAGTGTGTTGTTTTTTGTTTGGTTTGGTTCTCAATGGCAATACACTTTTAGTGATGTTGTGATGTTCACTAAGTAAAGACGAATGAAATGTGGTGTGCCTTGAAACAGACGAGCAGCAAAGACAATGGCTTGAAAAGCTTAGAACTGAACTGCACTTAAGAACTACACCACTGTGTTTTCCTGCTAATTGTCCATCCTTATTAAAAAAATAGTATTTTTTATGGCCGTAAGTGCACAGAGCATGGAAAGACGCAAGTTGGAGACTTCTGTGTATTTGTTTATATGTCATAATCCAGTCTCATTGGGATGACAACCGCCACCAACCTTTGACCAGCACAACAGTGGGTTACCATGGAGAAAAATTTGAACTGATGAATTGCTGATCAAGGAGTACACAACAGAGTACTTCAGTGCCGCTAAGTGATATGATAGGCACGTGTTACGTCCCGGCTGTGCTAGAGTTGAAGAAGGTAACATAAAACATGTAGCCAAATGTTAAGGTGGAGAAGCAAAAGACTTCAATCAGAAAAAGAGCAACAACTATACAGAACAGAAAAGGGCCTCAATAATGAAATGACAATAAACTGAAGTACTGAGAGTTTTACCGTAAAACAAAAAGGTGCCCAAAAACATAGACTAAGAGAAGCCGTTAATAAAATACAGGTCTGAACAAATTTAGAGTGCTCACCACTGATGATTATTGTTATCGGTATCAGAGAGAAAATTGGCAAAACATGTCTTCACAAACCTGAAGATCTTTCTCTTAAACAAAATAGAAGCCATTATCCAAAAATAGATAAAAGTTTACAAAGCCCCTAAAAATGGGATAAGAAGAAACTACACAAAATATATTTAAACAATGGTCTCAAGGAGAAATGAACTAAACCAAGATCAAAGCTATGAGCTTACTCTAACATATAACACTGACCAAAAGCTATCAACTTTGAAGCAGTAAACGGTCAAAGGTTCTATCAAAGATCAAAGACCAACTGAGGGAGAAAACAGGACCCTATCAAGTTGCTCCCCCCAAAACTCAATAACTCCACACTGCTCTCTTTTAAAGCCTTCCTGCACCTGAAGGAAGGTTTCATTGGTTGGTTGGTTTCTTTCTAAGTACTTTGATTGACTGAAGGTTTTGTTGGTTTACTTTGGTTGATCGGTAGTTGGGTTAACTGGTATCTTGGTTGGTTTGTGAAATTGGTTTGTTGGTTGGTAGGTTGGTTTGTTTAGTTGATTTCTTCTTGTAGTTGATTTGTAATTTATAAAGGGTTTTCAATTAATATAGCATCTATGTTACTTTGAAAATGCAAAATCAAACAATATCTGAAAAATGACAGATCAGATAACAAGTCTTTCAGCTGCTGTGTCTACCATTTGTGTTCCCAGAACTTTCCTCTCACGTTTTGTTGTGGGGTTGACTTTCTTTGTGTAATGGGTTTTCCTCAGCAGGTTTCTTGAAGGACAAAAAGTTCAGTTTAAATCTTATCCTACCAGAGTACATGTTTACACACACCTTAGAAGTCTTTAATTTATGAGATTTTTTTTGGAGAGCAACAAAAAACTTTTTAAGTGATGTCCACTTTTCTTCAAAGACCAGCTTTGTGAGCATATGGCCCATGGTGTTCTGTTTGGCAGACACTCCACTCAGTTGTGGTGTTTTGGTGCTCATTTAGGGATAATTTATCCCCACTTTAATTTACTGTATATCAGGGGTGCCCAACTCCAGATCGTGAGAGCTGCTACCCTTCAACTTTTAGAATCATCCCTGCACCAATCTGAATAGCTAAATCATCCTCATCGGCATGTCATTCAGCTCTGCAGAAGCCTGGTAACAAGCCATCAGTGACATGCAGTCAGGTGAGGCAGTGCATGTAATCGGTCATCATGACAAGTAAAATACACGCTAAGGGGGATAAGGGAAAACCAATTTGTTCACTTCACTATTCTATTAATTTGTTTTCTGTACGATTTCAACATTTTTATGGTCAAAATCGGTGAATTAATGCATTGCTTGTTCAAATATATGGAAGAAGGGTGGGGTGAGGCAGTGATGAGCTGTGCCTCATCTCTGATGAGCCCATTGCTGCCTCTATTTAGAAATCGAGGACTCGAGGGCACCTCTAATTTATGCCCTTCTTGCCTTTGCTGGTGTTGTATCTTGTCTTATGGTATATCATGACATATTTTTTTCAGTTTCATGCAGACCTAATGGTATTCTGATACATTGCTGATACATATTTTGATACATCCTTTGTTTTTATTTCCTTTACAGCCTAAGCTTGATCAGTATTTTTCCTGAATGCTGCCCCTGACCTACTCAGCCCTCACTATGCAGTCTGTTTGATGTGTTTTGCTTATATTGTAACTGGACAACATCCACTAACACACATTCATTCAGCATGTCTTACTCTATAAATTGTACTTCTTAATTAACCCAAAATAATAGCTGCTTTATACATTAGGTTCCCACTACTCACAGAAAGTAGATTTAAAATTGACAATTTGATGCTTTACCTTAAAATGTTTTCCTCCTTTTTTTGGCAACCCTATATTCCGTTTGCTTACAATTTTGTAAAAAGAAATCCCAATTATTTTATTTCACCTGAACCAACATAAACGCCCACATCACATTAAGCCCCTAAGGATGCACCTGAACCATTTCGAATTTTTATTTTTTGTTTTGCTTTGCCATCATAAATCCAAAAGGCTTATCCTATCATTATAAATGGCACTAATTTAACTTCCACCAAGGCCTTGGGAAAAGCTGATAACAGCCTCATAATTTGACTAATTACCTCCAGATATGTTGCTTCTTTTGGCTAAATGGCAGTGAAATGCCACACTGACTGGTCCTTCTAGCTGCCATTGTAAACAGGATTTAGTGAAAAGGGCAAGGGCTGTGTTCAATAAAGTCAGTGTTCCTTAATCTCTACTCTTTTGAGAGGATCGGTTTGTTGAACGTTCTCAAAGTGTAATCAGTGGGACTCAAAGTTGAACCTTGCTAATTAGCTAACAGTCAATAGGTACCACCTGGGTGCCCAGGAAGACAGTTGTTAGGGGTTTGGTCAATTGCTTTTTTCAGTCGTTTTGCTTCGCTATTCTATCTGGGGGGTTTTCTTGTCAACATGATGACGTGAGTCTTCCTTACCTGCTATTGTCACTTATTTCTAGCCTCAATATTTGTCTTGTCATTCTACATCTCACTGCCTATTTGCGTTACCTCCTTTACATCTCCAATCTCTTTTTCTCCTGTACTCTGGTCCGCTGCTTGTATTTATTTCTCTTTTTTTGGCGATGTCATGTGAAACCAAGTAGGTGTTTTTAAGCATGCAAAGCTCTCTAGAAGCCAGGCATTGGAACATTACTTTCAACTGGAAAAGATTACAGATTAAATACACAGAAGAGAGCTGTCATGTTATTTTAGGTCAACACTGTACCCATGATCAATGAAGCCATTCATGTATATGTTTGTTTTAGAGTATATTTGGGTGTAGATCCGTCAGTGGTAGACTTGATAATGTCTACATAATGCGGCACAAAGGACTAGCCGGCTACCTCCAAATTGTATGACTCATTCTTATAGCAACAACAATCTCAAGAGCTAGTAGTGAAATTTTCTGTTTACTTGCATCAATTTTCTTTCCTATTATTACACTAAAAAGCAACATTCATTTACTTATTTTGCTTTTTTAGCATATGCATGTGATATATCTAACAGTCAACAATGTCCTTGTCTGCCAGTTTTCCTATTATTCAAATGAATCATAAAAAAAAGAAAAAGATGTTGTATAAAAAAAAACATCAGCATTTATCTGTAAATCCTGATCACGTTTCATTTGGCATACTTGAATGTAACTGTATTTCTGCATTCAATATAGCCTTTTTGTTTTAAAAATGCCTCCTCCACTCTTTTAGTGTCCAAATTCTACAGGCATGGATGAGATTGTTTAATTTAATTTTAATTCTTGCTGAAAGAAGGAAAATTCGCAAATCTCTTTACCATACACACGTGTGCGCACACAAGTGCAAATGGGGCTGTGTTTCCGAGCTAAGACACATTTCCCTTTCTCCATTTGGATAAGAATATGAGGACCGCCGCAGAGAGCACTGTATTTCTCTCGGCTGAAAAGTGGATCTCGCCACTCTGCGTGGTGGTGTTGCTGTTGCGCATTCACACGTTTCAAGTAAAGCCCACCCTGTTAGAGAGCATATTAGTGGATCAGTTCGGTCAGACCATATAGTTGGAGAGCAGGAGGAAAGAAAAGAAAGACTTGAGACACAAATGAAAAGAAAAGGCAGGAAAGGTAATCAAAGCAAACTCCAGGAAAAGGACAAACATAGGAATAAAATGACAGCTCTCTCATCCAAAGTAAACTTTAGTTATCAAATGAGACAGGTAATCAAATATGGGCTTTTATAGTCAAAGTTAAGTTATGAGGGAGAGGGATTCTTGAAGATTTGTATTTCTAATTTGTACTAAAACATTTATCAGTAACAATGCATGATAAATTTTAAGATTGTCTTGAAGAGAGGACTTTAAAATTAACAGCCACAAATTATACAATTATAGTCATGTAGTGTTCAACTCTGAAATGGTGCTGACAAACAAAAGAAATCACAGCAACCTCCAAACACAGTAGCACCCATCAGAAAGATGCACAAGAATCAACATAATTAAATTAAATGTATCTTCCAGTAACATAATGAACCACATCAAATAATTCCAGAATCCAGCTTTCAGTTTGAATACATTTAATTAGAGTGGAATGTACACCTAAAACAATGAGAGAAACATATACGCCATCTTTTCTTGCATATCTGTCTGATGTTTTAATGGTGTAGGAAAATGTGCTGCATAATGCAGCATTGCCTTTCTCCATATTTGGAGCCATCACCTGGCTGCTACAATTTTTGACCCTTTTAAAAAAGACAACCTATACAGTTAAAACCAAACTTTTACAATGTTCAAAAAAACTCCTTGGCTCGTTTTTATCTCACTCTCTGACAATCAATTAAATTAAAATTACTCCTGTTTTAGGTCAGTAAAGATAAAAAAAAAAAACAATTTCTGTTTCTTGAATGCCAGAATAATGAGACATTATTTTTCTACGATTTGACCTGTCATCCACACGAAAACGCAGATTTAGAGCACCAAAAACGATCCTTCCTAAAAGCTCCGGCCAAAATGAAGATTTGCATTACCTCCGTTTTAAGCGTTTGCTTGTGGACAGATATATCCAGAGATTTTGGTTTTGCAATGTCACTGTTTGCGACAAAAATGTTTCAACATCACTTGTGTTTATACTCAGAAATAGCATTTATTGATGTTTTGGCAATATTGATTGTCCAAGAGATTTTTGCTTACTTCTTTTTTACAAGCTCAAATGCTGCTGTATGTAGAAGTTAGAAAGCAGAAAGTTACTCTGAGTGGATAGGATTTTGGGGAACTACTCCCCCCTACAGGTTTGGCATGTCTATGCGCATTTATGCGGTTAGGTGTGGATGGAGTATTTTTTTTTTAAACGAGGTGGTGAGAATATTCGTGTTTATAACGTGTGTACATGGCCTTACTTACCTTAATGTGCTCCTCAACAGACAGCAGCTTGACCTGCTTTCTGATTAATTATTTTGATAATGATTTGACCATTTACACATCCTTTATCCCAATACAAACACAGTGTATCAAATTAAAGTGCATCAGAAGAAACACACAACCTTCAAAAACTTGACAGTACTTGGTGTTTCACAAAATGCACTTCACTTCCTCCTTCTTGTCAATTCACTGACTTGTAACAAGTTTTGCGATACACCAAAACACATGCAAATATAGGTGTATCTTTTAATGAGCTTTAAATTAGTATACCTTCCTGCTTCTCTTGAGAATACAAAATGATAGAGGCCCATTGTTGTAGCTGCTCTTTAAAATGTGAAAGATATTTATTATGTTTATGTTTATGTTGATCTTTG
This sequence comes from Valencia hispanica, assembly GCA_963556495.2. Classification (NCBI taxonomy): domain Eukaryota; kingdom Metazoa; phylum Chordata; class Actinopteri; order Cyprinodontiformes; family Valenciidae; genus Valencia; species Valencia hispanica. The sequence continues at coordinate 49,641,082 of OY747704.1, forward strand.
TACGTAAGGAAATAGCTACAAGAACATTGCTACTTACATAAATGTGTCTGTTCCTGTAGCCAAGAACAATAATTAAAAAGTTTTAAAACAAATTAAACAGTGACAAGCAAGGTTGGACAAGGGCCCAAGTTTCTCTTGCTATCACGCACATTGAGGAGGATGGTAAAACTCACTGTTAGAAAAATGCAGATCAGCTTTGGAAATATGTTGCTGCAACAAATAAGTTTATTTTTTAGGCTCTAAATACTTATTTACCAGGTTTGCCCAAGATTATGAGGGGCAGCCCAGATTTCCCTTTAGTAACATCCGAATGCAATGCATTTTTAGCAACAGCTCTAAAATAAAATGATAGTTTCCTGTATTCTGGTAAAATTAGAAAGTATTTGGTTACGTTTTGCCCAAATGTATCCTCTATTCTGTTTTTCTTTTCTGAAAATCCTCCATAAAACCTGACTATTTTGGTTTACAGTGAATAATAAAGAACTTCAAATCGAAAATCCCAGCATGACATGAGATGAGATCAGAACAGACAACTCAAAGTCAGCAGGGAAGACCAGAGCCATCCCACTGACATCAGAGTGTTTCAGTCATAGAGTCAGGAATTACAAAAAACTGTTCAATACATTAGTGTCTCTGCTACAAGATAAAGCTTCTTCAGAGTGAGAAAAATGGAATGGTGCGTGGGCTCCAGTGCAACTCATCTTTAAGATTAACTTTTGTTTTTATTTTTCATTCTCAATGTATTAATCTTGACATATGTCAAAAAAAATTTAATAAAATGCAGGAGAGAGTATTGCTATCATTAACCTTTTTTCTCCTTTTTTCATAGCACACTATGGTTGTTTCTGTTCAATTTATAGTGAGTAGGGAAACTATATCAATTGTTTGACAGATTTATGCTTATTTAGTTTCTTCCAAGCATTTGAACAATTTTTAAACTGTGAGTCTGAACCCCTCTTACTCTTGACGATCTCTAGGCCATTGATGTGGGGAGGAGGTTTATACGTTACTACAGCTGAATTGGCTCCCTACACCTACGACCAAAGTGGATGTTGTATTGGTTGTATTCTGCTTTTGACAGAAGATTTTTCAAATATCACCTTTACCCTAATACAAGCAGACCTCCCTTTTTCAGAAATTGAACAAATATGGGTTTCAGTCCAGCGAAAGGGGAAGTATATTTCTAACTGAATTTTGAAATGTTTTTGGAAGAGCAACCCCATTTCCTACCTCTTTCACCTTTTTCATAGATATCATCAACAGCTCTTTAAAATGTATTTGTCTCTATTTCTGTTAAACTAAAGAGACAGAAAGTTGGATGGATGACACATAGGCACTTTAACTGACTGTTTAAATATTTCCGGGTTCCAGACGAGAACCATAAACCACAGGGAGTATTGTTTATTTGAGCATCTACCGTCTTTTTAAGCCTCGTTTAATAAAATTCTCTCTTAACAGTTTGGCTGATGGAAAGCTTAAGAAAAAAAGCTAGATATTCATTTGAATATTTATTCCATATAAAAGGACAGATGTGTCAGAGAGAAAACTACAGAAAACAAGAGGAGGAAAGAGAAGTTATTCAACCCACCAACCTAGTCCAGTTTTAGTGTAATTCTACTGCCACCTTTTGTTAATATTTGTCATTGCAAGTCTTGGCTTTGTGACAAGCAATATGCGGTCTCTTATCGCCATCTGGTGGAAAGAAAAGGTAATCCACCTTTGGAACGTACAGAAAAATCTCTCAAGTGAAATATTTGGCAATTCTTTACAATTTACAATCTAAAGCTGCTACAGATCTATGACACAAGATATGGTATATCAATTGTTAAAAACACAATTATTAAAACGGGTTCTGAAACGATATTGTAGAACTTAATATTTAAAGCAGACATTTTGCCACACTGAGTGAGGTAAAACGATTTTAATCCTCTTCATAAAGTTGAGATAAGAAAGAACATTTTATTCTGTTAAGATACTGATTACTTGTATTATTTCAAAAGGGTTTTTGCTGTTGTTAGTATGTCTTAATAGTTACATGCAACTTAAAATCTTAATTTAAACAACATCAAGCAACAAAATGGCCAGAAAAATAATACACATGTGAGCATCAACTGTTCATAACGTAAAGGCTGACCAACATAAAATGCTTCGCAAAAGTAAGTTATCAACTTATACAGTGAGGAACATAAGTATTTGAACACCCTGTGATTTTGCAAGTTCTCCCACTTAGAAATTATGGAGGGGTCTGAAATTCACATTGTTGGTACATTTCCCCTGTGAGAGACAGCATTTTTTTTAAATCAGGAAATCACATTGTCAGATTTTTAAAGATTTTTTTTTTGTATTTTATTGCTGAACATAAGTATGTGAACACCTGGCGATCAGCCAGAATTTTGGCTCTCAAAGACGTGTTACTCTGCCTTTAAAAAAGTCCACATCTCCACTTATTAATCTAAATTAGTAGCACCTGTCTGAGCTCGTTCAAGACACCTGTCCACCCCAGGGTCAGTCAGACTCCAACTACTACCATGGGCATGACCAAAGAACTGCCAAAATACACTAGTGACAAAATTGTAAAACTCCACAAGGCTGGAAAAGGCTATGGGGCAATTGTTAGAAAATGAAAGAGGCTAAAGATGACGGTCAGTGTCCCTCGGACCGGGGCTCCATGCAAGATCTCACCTTGTGGGCTATCACTGATGATAAGAAAGGTGAGAAATCAGCCCAGGCCAAAATCGCTGTTGCAATGTGTGCAAACCAGGTCAAGAACTACAGGAAACGTTTAACCTCTGTAATTGCAAACAAAGGCTTCTGTACCAGATATTTACACTGATTTTCTCAGGTGTTCAGATACTTATGTGCAGCAATAAAATACAAATAAATTCTTTAAAAATCAGACAATGTGATTTCCTGAATTAAAAGAAAAAGGTGTCTCTCACAGTGGAAATGTACCAACAACGTTTATTTCAGACCCCTCCATAATTTCTAAGTGGGAGAACTTGCAAAATCGCAGGGTTTTCAAATACTTATGTTCCTCACTGTACCTACATTGGCTCATTTGCTTCCTTCAGCTAAAGCTTACATAGAAGTAGCAAAGAATGAACAAGATCTTATTTTTCGTTTTACCAAAGCATTAGTCAGCAGACCGGCACAAAATGAAGCACAGTTATACTGTATATACAGTCATATCCAATAAATTAAAGTATGCATCCTGATTAGGACCATAAAAGTACCTTTCGAAAATAAAAACCTTTCACGATGGTATTAAACATACTCTTTATTTGCATTGGATTATCAGGCTAATGTAGTATTCTAATCTTAAATGTTGTTTTCATTAGCTGTAAGCAGAAAATCATCCTAATTAACAGAAAAAAAGATTTGAAAACATCAGTCTGCATCTAGTTTATCTATACGTATTTCACTCAAACAAATGCAAATTCAAATGTAATATCTATTAATTCTCTCTATCTCTCTCACAAATATTTTGGGAGTGATCCGGATAACTAGGGACTGACTGTACTTAGCGGAGGTCTGCGCTCTCCGAGTGATTTTGTAGTTCTTGGATGTATTTCCTAGTAACCAAGACTTTTAACCTTTTGTTTGGTTTGAAGCCAAATCACACATTAAATTGAACTGACTGACACAAATTTTCCCTTTTACATAAGCTAAATTGCTCCTCTGTCATTTTTTGCCTGTCAGAACATTTAAATGTTTTTGATGGTTTTAAGGTAACAGTTTATCACAATTAACAGCAATAGTAAAAGTGTTATGCCTCTTCACAGTAGTAAGGGAAAAAATTCAAATAAAAGTTTTCCTGATTGTCATTTTTGTGTTAAATCTTAGTCAATTCTATATTACTCCTAATTTACTGGCAATTTAAGATTTTAAAAAATCACATCACTGCTCGATTTAGGACATTCTATTGTCAGAGTTGTATATCTCTGTGTCAGCAGGGTCAACTCTCACCAAGTTGGTGGGCCTTTCTGAGGCAGGAGAGGGAAGCATTTAGTCGGGCACATTCTTCTTCGCTGGCACCAAACTTCTGCAACAGCTCACACACCTGCTCCTCGCTCATCTCCAGCAGGCCTTCTAGATTCACATCACCTGCATTCATCTCCTGAAAAGCATACACGCAACAGATACACGGTACCATTTGGTGTTTAGCAAAAAATACAGGAATTAAGATCGCTACACCTTAACACACCAAGGACAAGATATGTAAAAAGACCTAGCATTTGTCTTTTGTGACCCAAACTTGATTCTGTGAAAATAGTTCTTGAAAATGATTTTCTTACATTTATTAGTGCAGAAAGTGGGGGGCTGCCAGGGTTAGAGGTTCCCTTTTGTTGTGGCTAACACACAAATGGGTAGCCTCAACAACAAAATAAAAATAAATTCAACCTAATAAATTATAAAACATATATATATTATATATATATATTTTAAATTCTTTTAATTTTGGTGTTGCTGTGGATGTTGCCTTATTCATGCTCTCATGACCCGATGAACCGGAAATAAAGCTTTGCTAAAGTAGTAGGGTTTTCTTCATATTTATATATTTTAAATCTTTAGCAAAGAGAGGTTAAAAATTATCAAAATTATTTTATTTTACAAATGTATAAGTCAGAAGAAGAGTATGGAAGAAATGTAGAGCATAGGGCTGGGCAATATAAAAAATCTTCATAAAATTTCTATTTATGAAGATTGAGAGAAAATAATTTCACCAATGCAGCCCTTGAGTTTCCATAATTCAAAGTGATCTAAGCCCACCCAAGGCCCATCTTGTTTTACAGTGTGAATTTATTTGGACTTTGAATTCAGGTCAAACTCAGAGAAGGGATGATTGAAATAAAAGAAGTTTTAAAAAACATTTGTAATTTCTTTTTAAGAATAGAAAGGGAGAAGAAAATCAATAATATAAAAAATTGAACTTGCCATGAAAAAAACAAAGATTTTGTTTTTAATCCATTTCGACCAGCCCTAACCACGTTTAATTTTTCTAAAATAGTTGTATAATGTACAATGACATGTTGAAGTTTTAAAAAACACTCTTTAAATAAAAAATAACCTGATATATTTAAATCGTACCAGGGAATGTTAAATATTGACAAAAATTGTGATTTGTTTTATATCATGATATATATTGTTATCAACTGATATGAAAAAATATTATTGTGATAGAATTTATTTCCATATTGTCCAGCCTTTCTACACCCCAAAATTATTCATACCCATGGCAGATTTAGTAATCTTTAAATTTTACCAACATATTTACGTTTTGGAGTGGCCCAGCCAACTTGAATCTAAGAGAATCTGCAGAGGGAGGTAAACATTAGGGTGTTGGCAAGGAGGCCTTCCAGCCTCAAAGACTTGGGGCCCATCACCAAAGCCTAAATACGAGCGCAAATCTGCAAAATATTTTTTTATAGAATGTCAATTAAAACAAATTATTGATTTCAAAACCACTACTCATTTTTACTTTCTTTTTACAGATGACGGTCTCACTTCCTATCACACATAAACTTCTTGGTGAAATGGAAAAAAAAAAAGAAGCGGCCCATTTGGGCAATTCACAAGCATGCATAGCCTAAAACATTTAACTTTTGTAGACCTACAATGGAATTATTTAACCTTAATACATAAAAAATAATTTAATTTTCAAAAGAAACTTAGACCTTTAAAGCTAATACATTCTTACATGCATAAATGGCTTAGACAATAAAAGAAAATAAAACAATAAAGAGCCACTCATCACCTCTGCAACCTCCTTCCTTAAGTTGACAATGCGGAACCAGTGGTCGAGGCGTGGGAAGTCTTCTAGCTCTGCATTGCGCTCCTCTAAGGCCACTTTGCACTTGCAGGACAGCTGGCGGCTGAAGTACTTTACCAACTTCCCCTTTGAAGGAGACGGACAAACACGGTTAGGAAAAGTATCGTAGATCCAATCCAATTTATATATAGGGAACATTTAAAAACAACAAATGGTTGACTGAAGTGTTCCACATAGCTGAAAACAGATAACTTAAAACACACATTAAACGCCGGTAGGTAACACATCTCACACACAAGACCAAAGAACTCCGTGTTGAACGCTACAGAGAAAAGTTGAGTCTTCAAAATGGTTTTAAAAGAAGACAGTGAAGGAGCCTGCCTGAAGCGTAGTTTATGCTTCTCCGTCGACGCAAGGGTTCTTCAACCAACACGCAAGGTCAGACGGAGTACAGCCCAATTTCTTAACTGTCTGTCGAACAAGGAGAGTGCACGTCTGTGATTGGTCAGCCTAACATCAGCCCCAGATTCTTTCACCAGAACGGTGCTCTATAGTTTATATAATTAGTAGTCAATGCAGTTTTTGGCCACTAGATGTTTTATATTACAAGGCCAGTTTATCTAATATGGTCTTTTGGCGATTTCGAACACCTGGAGGTGTAGAGAACAACAAAACAGACTGCTGTTTTTGTTTGTTTACATGCAATTTTAGATTATTCTATGAGCTTCACTTTGAGTAAAACGCTTTCTAGCTCAATCAAAACTCGCTCTCTGTTGGCCATTGCTCCTTGAGTGGATGTGTGTTTACAAGCTGAAGTAAATAAACCGTCCAACAGAGACGTCACTGCAATGGCGGGCAGAACCGCCAGAAAAGGTCTACACCCCCTGCTGTCCTGGTGGGGAATTTCTTTGCAACACTGACACACCAACAGAGAAAGGAAAACGTCTTTGTCAAATCATGGCATGTGGGTGCAAACCTGCTGACGGAGAAGCATAAACAAGATGAAGGAGAGAACAGAAAGTAAGTCCAAGAGATAAGGTGGAGCAAGGCTATTAAGAGATTTAAAAACAACTCAAAGAACTTTAAACTCAATCATGTAGCACACAGGGTGCCAGTGAAAAGCAGCCAGAACAGGAGTGATATGGTCGCCCCTGTGTGATCACGTGTTTTTTGGACAAGCTGAAGGCAAGTCTCTGATTTTGAAAAAAATTGTAATCGAAGTTAAATAAATCAGTAAGAAATATAAGAATCTTTATTTTGTAAAATCACAATGTACACATTGTTGCTGTTTATTTTTGTTGTTTGACTGTAGATTTACATTGTTTCTATAAACAATTTATAACTTACAGTTTTTATAAACATTTGCGTTAGCTTGATCTCTAATATATATAGACCGGAAGTAATATAAGATAAAATAGCTGAAGAAGCTTAAAGGTCTTTTTTTAAGGCACATTTTCAGCAACAGGACAGTTTAAAGTGCTTTACATGATTAAAAGTAAAATAAAATACCAACCAAAAACATTACATTTCAAGTAAGAAAAAAAACTATGGTAGGTGGAAAAGCTGACTACAGTTCATGAAGTTCCAGTTCTAAAATTCATAACTATATCCACAAAACCCCAGACTTTTCTGTCAAAATCAAACTATCTCCTCAAAACAGTTCATCGTGTGTTCAATGTGTTCACCTCATACACACAGCAAGTAAAAACATTTACCACAAAACATTTGTTAGACACTACATCAAATAATTAAAACACTCCTGACACTTATACAGCAAAACTGTAAACACTGGCAGCAAAAAGGTGAACAACTAAAAACTGATGTTATCTTTTAGACACAGCAACTCATAATTCAACACACGTATCTGGTGATCAGACCAATTGTACGGGATAAAAGTCAGTTCAGAGTTCACAGGTGGCACAAATGCATCTACAATGGATAGAGGGAGAGAAGGAAGAGTCCTTGTGAGAAGTTGATGTTCAAATCTGAATTAGAGGGAAGTGCTTTTCATCTTGTTTTTTTATTTTGTTTTACAGTATTTATTTGTTTGGTATGTACATTCAGCACTTTATATCAATCTAATCAAGGTATTTTTCTTTAATAAATACATTTTAAAATATTTTTATTTTTAGCTCATGCCCTTGGATGCTGTTTCTTCAATAGTTTGATGTAGAGTCTAACAAATGTGCATATATTATACTTGTGTGTATGAGTTGAACAGTGTTTAGTATTGAACGCAGGATAACTGGTTTTGAGGTGAAAGTTTGATTTTGACAGAAAAGTCTGGGGTTCGGTGAATGTATTTTTGGATTTGTGTTTAAGGTTTCGAGAAAATGGGTGGAGTTTTCAAGAAATTTGTTTTAGAAATTCAGAAAAACTGTAAAAGATACTTATGTACAATTGAAGATATGGGTGTCTAGGTTCACTCCTCAAGGGCTGGTGTCCTGCCAGGTTTAGATGTGTCTGCTCACACACAGCTGATGCAAATGGTCCAACTACCTTCTCAGCATGTCAAAATTCTACAGAGGCTTGCTAATGAAGCATTATTTGATTCTGGTGTGTTGAACTAACCAAAGGACTAAAACGTGCAGGATACTGGCCCTTGACGACTGACTGGTTGCATTAGTTTTTTCTGAATTGGTAATACACATTTCTTGAAACAAAAACAAAAAACATAAATCTCATCTACATTCAAAAAACTGAAAAAATATATATTTCAGAGAAACATCAGTCATACTATGTTCAAAACCAAACAATGTGCTCTCCTCTTACACACAGCAAGTAAAATATATTCAGCACAGAACATTCATAAGCCACTACATTAAATAATTGAAAGCACAGCATCCAGAGCAGGTAGTTAACATAAAAATATTTTAAGAGTATTTAACAAAAAAATGATTGTGATTAGAGAGATACGAAGTGCTGAATGTGGATAACAAAAAAATAATAAGACAAAATAAAAACCACCTTACTTTAATTCACATATTCACAATAGTGTAATATGCAGACCCTTTCCAAAAAAATTGAATATCATGGAAAAGTTTATTTATTTCCATAATTCTATTCAAAACGTTAAACTTCCATAGATACAGATATATAGATTCAGGCCCCACAACTTCAATGATTTCAAGTATTTAGTTTTTTATTTGTACATAATTTGGGCTTCCAGCTCATAAAACCCACGAAAACACACACACTACTTATCTACTAAACTCAAAGCACCTGCACAGGTTTTCCCAGTTATCATTAAATTGCTTCACTTTGGTTCAGTTGTCTCAGTTAGATTCAATATGGGGAAGACTGCAGACTTGACAACTGGCCAGAAGACCATCATTGACACCCTCCATAGGATGAGTAAGCCACACAAGTTCATAGCTAAGGAGGCTGGCTGTTCACAGAGGGCTGTGTCCAAGCATATCAATGGAATGTCTAGTGGAAGGGCAAAATGTGGCAAGAGAAGCTGCACCAACAGAAGAGCTGACCCTGGGCTTCAGCAGATTATCAAACAGAGAAGATTCATGAATCTGGAAGAGATCCAGAAAGAGTGGGATGAGGCGGGAGTCACAGCTTCAGAAACCACCACATTCAGACACATCTGGGAGATGGGTTACAACTGTCTGGTTTCTCAGGTCAAACCACTTCTGAGCCTAAGCCAACGTAGGACACGTCTCAACTGGGCGAAGGAGAAGAAAGACTCGACTGTTGGCCAGTGGTCCAAGGTCCTATTTTCCGATGAAAATAAAGTGTGCCTTTCAATCGGGAATCAAGGTCCAAGGGTTTGGAGGAAGACGGGTGAGGAACAGAACCCAAGCTGCTTGAGGTCCAGTGTGAAATACACAGTCAATCATGATTTGGGGTGCAATGTCCGGTGCAGGTGTTGGTAAACTCTGCTTTCTTAAATCCAAGGTCATCACATCAGTCTACCAGAATGCTTTAGAGGACTTCATGATTCCTTCTGCTGAGGATCTGTGTATGGAGATGCAGATTTCATCTTCCAGCAGGACCTGGCCCCTGTCCATACCGCCAGAAGCACCAAAACCTGGTTTGATGCCCATGGTGCCATCACAGTGCTTGACTGGCCAGCCAACTCGTCGGACCTAAACCACATTGAGAATCTATGGGGTGTTATCAAGAGGAAAATGAGGGGCACCAGATCCAAAAACAAGGAAGAGCTGACAGCAAGCATCAAGGAAATCTGGGCTTCCATAACTCCCAGGCAATGCCACCGGCTAATTGCCTCAATGCCACGGCTCATCAAGGCGGTGATTAAGGCAAAGGGATTCCCTACCAAGTATTGAACATTGGCATATCACTTTGAAAGTACCATATTTTGATTGATTTGATGAGATCCTATTTTTTTCTTTTTTCTGCAAAAACTGAGAAGTAAATGGTGATTTCTTCATAGTATTCTAATTTTTTGAATTCCTGTTTCCGTGGGTTTTATGAGCTGGAAGCCCAAATTATGTATAAATAAACAACTAAATATTTGAAATCGTTTCAGTTGTGGGCCCTGAATCTATAATCTATGGAAGTTTAACATTTTGAATGGAAATATAGAAATAAATGAACTTTTCCATGATATTCTATTTTTTGAAAAGGGTCTGTAGTTGGCTTAATTTCATCAGTAATGACTGTTGTTGCTCGTCCTCGTCCCCATCCTCCTCGTCCACTATCTCTCACACGGACTCTTCCTCCTTTATCTCTCTGTATGACTATCCATTGTAGATGGATATGTGCTACCTGAGAATTCTGAACTGACTTTATCCTGCCCAATTGGTGTGATGACATTACCAGATACATGTGTGTTTAATGTTCAGTTACTGGTGTAAAATATGAGTTATATTTTAGTTGTGTTCACATGTTGCTGCCAGTGTTTACAGTTTTACTATAGATGTGTTAAATGTGTTTAGTGACTGAGAATGTGTTTAAGGTTTTGAGATAAAGAGGGGATGGGTTTTGCAAATTGTTTCTAAGTACCTGAACAGTGTTTAAGGTTTGGCCAAAATGTTTTTTGATTCAAAAAATTAGTTGAGGCCACTGAGAATTTGGTTCAGAGAATGGAGTTTAGTGTTTTAGCGATTCAGAAAAACTGTAATAAATGGTAAATTAACTTCAGCTCCTATGGCATTAAATTGGCTATAATCAGTAAAGCTCCACATTGCAGCTAATTTTGAGGTCCACAAATGGGGGCAGAAGGATTTTGCATTGGTTTAAAAAAAAAAACTACAAATTTAAGCTCAATATTTCCAAAAATGTAAATGTGAAAATGTAGTTTGGAAAACATTTTGATTGAAAACATAAGAACTGTATAAAGTGACATTTATTGTTTGGTCAATAACTTTTTTTATTTTTCTCATTATGTAATCACCAGAACCAGCCCTTCTATCAATTGCATTGGAATTTATTTTGGAGACAATTGCTGGGGATAAATCTGAGTCCGAGGAGTTAGTAACATGGATAACTTGGAGGATACTGATTTAAACATTTTCTATCACAGGAGCTAAGCCGCAGTGAGGAGGAAAATATTAGGAATGTAGACCCCATTTCACAGCCCACTGGCCAGTGACAGCTGTAAAAGTCTCTGTGGTACAACTTATGGTGAGCCAGTGGGTTAGGTATTGTTTATCTTGTTTCATATCACAACAACACAGGGACTGTAATTTCTACCTTTGCCAAATCAACTGATTCACTCTGCTGTGGCGTTGCAAAGGACTAATTTACAACACCAGGTTATAATTCAGACTGAGCTATGAGACCTTTTGAATTCCCATAATTTTTGACTCAGCAGGTTGAGTCTGTTGGTTCTAAAGGTGACCCTGCAGAGCCAACAGCAGGACTAACTCTTTTAAAGACAACTCACTAACGTTACTTGTTCTAACACGTTTAATTCTCTATCCACCACCTATAACAATACACCATAGTGATTCCCATGTATAAGTACATGTGTAAATACTTTGCACAAAATACTTTTTTGTTTCATTCCAATTTTTTTCTGCAGCCATAGACTGTGCTGAAGGGCTGCTCAATTCAGCTTTAACCCAGCGAAGCCGGAGGAGAAAACTGGGATGGACAAATAAGGGTGCGTATGTAAATCAATTTATTGATCAAAATTGGCTGAAACAGACTGTGTAAAGCTCTAAGCCTACATCACTAGCTAGAATACTCAACACATCAGGAGGCACATAGGTTTGTTGGCATCGAAACAAAAATATGTTGCATATGTTTTTGTTGTTTTTATGCTAACTTTGCCTTCTCAAATCCATATTTGGTCAAATGTGCAGCAATGAAAAATGTTCAGTGTTTGGCTGAAAATAAGACATTTACATCTGTTGCACCATGGTTTCTTGCTTGTGTTCTGAGGAAACTAAGACTGTGGTTGTTGCTTTTTTTTTATCAAAAAATGATCAAAGATAAAAAATAAAATGAATAAAGATCACTTTTTTACAGATTAGTATTTTATGTTAATTTTTCCAAAGGTTTATCTTGTTTTTTATTTCATAGTAGCCAATCAATAAATAATCCAGTTACAGTTTGACTTATTGACCAGGTTAATTTTGATTAGTCAAATTCCATGAACATTGTGATGACTAAACAAGCAGAGGGTTCTCAAAGATAAGTTTAATATCATACGAATTAATTCGAAAGTGATTTAAGGATTTTATAATGATGAAAAAAGATACAAAAGGGACATATTTCCAAACATATTTTGTAACATAACTACAAACTCCACTGTATTTAAGAGCAATTTTATGTGATGAATGTGAGCTAATTATCTCAACCTAAGATGGAGAAGGTCTAAAAGGCAAATTTCAGTTCTTGGCAGAAATATGCAATTGAATTAGATCTGAAATTTGACATGGCTGTTCTAACAAATGTGTTTTTAATCTTGTATATCTGGCTGCATGATAGGAACCTTACAGTTTAAGTCTTCTTGCTAAAAAAAGTCATTTGTCTTTGCATTAACTTTGACAAGCTTCCCTGTTCATGCTAAAATCAGATCCCCACAGCATGATGCTCCCATCTTTATATGTAAACATGAGGACGGTGTGTTCAGGATGTTGTGCAGGATGTTGTGCAGTGTTCCTCCATACATAGCATTTTGAATGTCTACCAAAAAGTTACATTTTGATCTCATCTGACCAGAACACCTTCTTTCACATGTTTGCTGGGTCTTCTACATCACTGGTGGTATTCTCTTAACTACACTTTATTTCAACCGCTTTCGTCTTGCCACATTCCATAAATTCCAGATTTGTGCTTGTGGATCTGTGCAGCTCCTTCAGAGTTTAGATGGACAACTCGACTGCCTCTCTGATTACTGCTTCCCTTGTTTGGCCTGTCAGTTTATGTGGATAGCAATGTTTTGCTAGGTTTCCAGTTGTGCCAAACTGTGCCAAAACTTTGAGAATATGGACTGAACAATAATTCCCTGAGATCTTCAATTCTTGGGATGATATTTTATAAAGTAATGCTAAATTAAACTTCACAACTATATCCCTGACCTCTCTGGTGTATTCATCAATGTTCTCTAACAAACCTTCAAGGTATTCCCTTAAATCACACAGATGTATTCTATATACTTTTTTGGTGAGCTTTGAAAAAAGTTAGATTATACAGTGCCTACTTTTTTGGGCCAACCCGTGTATTTAGTGATATACGAGTAAAGGGGGGTGAAAACATATGCCTACCCCAATTATTAGATTTTTATTTGTAAAAAATGAAAATCTGCCATATTTTGTTCTCAAATGAAGCAACTTATAACAAATAGTTTATATTTAAGAGATTTCGTGATTCTACGGGTCTGAAAGTAATCAGGCCTGGTAAAATTGAATAAAAATAGAGGTTAATCAGAGGGAATTCATTATTTAACAAAGAGGGGAAATATATTTTCACATAGGACCAGGTTAATTTGGAAAGGTATCTCTCTTTTTTTATTTTCATTCTGTTGGTCTTTATCCGATATAAAAATTTGTTTGATCATCAGAAATGATTACAGTGGCGAAGAAGTAAAAACAGAGGAAATCTGTAAGGCAACAAATACTTATGTACAGCCCTTAGTGCTGGTCTATCATATAAATTAGATATAAATACTGTTTATAATTTTTTTTTATTCTAATATGACACGATGTGAAAAGTGTAAGGGGTAAGAATGCATAGTAAAGCACTACAGTAAGGACTTGCTGCAGCTTGATCTCAAAATTCCTACTATTTAAATGTTAATTTAACATAACTGATACATCCCCTCTGAAATGTTTCATTACAGTCAGCTATTAACATGAAACTACTTGTCCCGACTGAATGACGCAGTTTAAGCTTCTCAACACTGCTGAACCAGGACATATTAATTTCTTTGTTACTAAGGAGTTTTGGGTCTGATTGAAGACCATTGTGAGGGCCCACTGAGGGTGACGTGATGCTTGAGATCTAGATGATGCATGTGGATGGCCCAGTTCCAAAAGTACACCTACAAAATGACTGCTAGAAAATAGACATTGCTGGCCTACATCAGTGCATACCAAAGTAGAAACCAGTGGAGGAGGGACCAGCAAGTCACCTCTGAATGCAGAAAACCCTCCAGTAAAACCTGCCCACGGCTGCTGATAAGGCAGCTGCTCAGTCTACACCTACAGAGAGACACAATTTTAACAAAAACTCTTACTGTAACTCTCACTCTTATTATACAGACATCTCCCTGGAAAAATTTGCTTTAAATGTATGGTACGGATTTCCTAAACACATATAAAAATATCTGGCCAATAGCATATCTCTCAGTATGTTACCCTTTTGTTTCAGTTTCTTTAATTTTATCTGTCAGGTTGTGAAGCATGTCTGCTGGTTCATCACCCATTAAAGTCTGTACTCGGGAAAAACAAATAATATGCAGTGGGGCAAAAAAGTATTTGGCAGCCACCTATTGCGCAAGTTGTCCCGCTTAGAAAGATGAGAGAGGTCTGTAATTTTCATCATAGCTACACTTCAACTGTGAGAGACAGAATGTAAAAGAAAAATCCAGAAATTCACGTATGATTTTTTAAGAATTTTTTGTATAATGGTACAGAAAATAAGCATTTAGTATCTACAACCAAGCAAGAATTCTGGCCCTCACATACCTTTTACTCCTTCTTCAAGAAGCTCTTCTATCCTCCACTCGTAACCTTTATTAATGGAACCTGTTTGAACTCCTTATCTGTATAAAAGACACATGTCCACACATTCGAACAATAAGACTCCAACCTCCACTATGGCCAAGACCAGAGAGTTGTATAAAGACACCAGGGACAAGATAGTACACCTGCACAAGACTGAGATGAGCCAATCCACAATAGGCAAAGCAGCTTGGCGAGAAGAGATCAAGTGTAATTATTAGAAAATGGATCATTGACAATCTCCCTCGATCTGGGGCTCCATGCAAGATCTCACCTTGTGGGGTAAACATGAGCAAGAGAATGGTGAGAAACAAGCCCAGATTTACCTACACAAGGGGAACTGGTCAATGACCTGAAGAGAGCTGGGACCACAACGGATACTATTAGTAACTCACTACGTCATCATGTATTAAAATCCTGCTATCCTCAAAAGGTCTCTCTGCTTAAGCCAACATGGCCGTCTAAAGTTTACCAGAGACCCTCTGGATGATCCAGAAGAGGATTGGGAGAATGTCATGTAGTCAGATGAGACCAAAATAAAACTCTTTGGTATAAACCCCACTCACCATGTTGGGAGGGGCAAGGATGCTGAGTTGCATCCCAAGAACAACATACCACTGTGAAGCATGTGGGGTGGAAACATCATGAAATATGAAACATTAGGCTTCGGGACTGCTTTTCTACAAAGTGGACAGAACGACTGATCCCTATTAAGGAAAGGATGAATGGGGCCATGTATCGTGAGATTTTGTGCAAAACTCTACTTCCATCATTGACAGCATTGAAGATTAAACTTGGCTGGATCTTCCGGCAAGACAACAATCCCAAACACACCGCCCGGGCAATGAAGAAGTGGCTATGTAAAACGCATTTCAAGGTTCTGGAGTGGTCTATACAGTCTACAGACCTCAATCCAATAGAGAATCTGTGGAGGGAGTTGAAAGTCCGTGTTGCCTAGCGACAGCCCCAAAACATCACAGCACTAGAGCAGATCTGCATGGAAGAATGGGCCAAAATACCAGCTACAGTGTGTGCAAACATGGTGATGACCTACAGGAAACATTTGACCTCTGTCATTGCCAGCCAAGGTTACATTATAAAGTATTGAGGTGAACTTTTGGTATTGACCAAATACTTATTTTCTGTACCATTATACAAAAAAATTCTTTAAAAATCATACAATGTGATTACCTGGAACTTTTTTTACATTCTGTCTCTCACAGTTGAAGTGTACGTATGATGAAAATTACAGACTTCTTTCAACTTTTGAAATAGGACAACTTGCACAATTGGTGGCTGCCAAATACTTTTTTGCCCCACTGTAAATGCTATTAAAATAATGAATCCATAAATTGTTAGTTTTGTGTGTGTTACAGTAACATAAAAGATCTGATCTGACTAAAACAGGACCCTCTGCATTTCAATGCAACCCTGGTACAAATGTTCAAAAAATTATGAAAATTAATTAATCTTTTTCTTACATTAATACCCTCTCACACTGAAAATTTCAGAAAGATCGCAACTTTATTTCGATTTATATGTATTAAAGGGTCAACAAAAATACAGACGATGTTAGGAAATACATTTCTTTTTCAAAATAACAGCTATCACCATTACTAATACCTGCAACAATTAATTTAAATGAATTGTATCAGAAGTATTTTTGTTACCTTTACTTTTTTTAGGCATTTGGGCTCCCGTTATTTTATGCACCACTCTTTCACAGAATGTTATTTTTAAAACTGCAGTTGAAATTAAAGAAAGAAAGAACAACACATGTTTTCCTCTTTTTCACGAATGCCATAATTAAATTTAATTCTCACCATAGATAACAAATGTTTCTGTATTTTCTGAATTTTTATCCCACTAATTTCCAGGTTTGGCAATTGATATGTCTTTCTCTTGCTGTCTTATTTTTTATTTGGTGAAGTAAACATAAATCATTTATATTTTTTGAAATCCCATTTATGCAAATCGGTTTTTTGGAGCGGGGTGGGGGGATATCTCAGCCTGGGAGAATTTAATAGACATGTAACTTCTTTGTCTTTATTTCATGTATGCGAATTAGCGCATTTGTGGTATTGAAAACATTTCTTTTATCTAATGGAATAAAATTAAAAAAAAATTTTGACTGGACTTCAACACTAGGAAATGAAAGGGGAAAAAGAGGACTTGAATGGCAATGGAATTGCAAAAAAAAGAGAAAAGTTTTGATTGGGAGTCTGTAGTTCAAAACTGGCAAAACAGAACAAATTTGCTACATTTTTAACAAATGACCTGAAGAAAAAGAAAGTTAAATTTGACCCCAAAATACACAAACTAGCTTTGCGTTATTCTAGTTGTATCAGCACAGCCAAATTTAGATAAAAATAATATTTGAAAAACATAAAATCCCCAAGAATCTTGGAAGGTTAAGTTAATTAGGTGCCTGTTATTTACTGCTATAAACTGTTATTTAGCAATCTGTGACTCTCCTGTTTCCCTGGGGTATAAATATAATGTGTGAAAGAGGCTCTATCTTTTTAGCTTTCCTTCAATATAGGAAGGATCAAATATTGTAATTGCACAAATCTTGGCATCTGAGACTTTTAGACTAATTTCTTTGTTAAGGGTAATTTCTATATTGTGGCTTTTATGAGAAACTTTGGTTTATTAATTATGTTTTTTTAAGATAATGTTTTACAGTGGGCACAGAGAGCTCAAATAAACATGGTCTGAGGAACAGAGATGTGGAAACCTGACGAATGTAATGAAAGAATAGGTTAGAAGAAATATAAAGGATGAGGTTTGATTCAAATGGAGGCAATCACATCCATCCATTATCTATACCCATCCATCCTCTGCAGGGTTGCGGGGGACTTTTGCCTATCTCCAGCATTCATTGGGCGAGAGGAGGGGTACACCCTGGACATTGGCTGCGTTTACATGCAGCCAATAACCCGTTCAAAACCGGAATATTAGCAATAACCCGGTTACGCACGGCCATGTAAACACCGGCAAAAACCAGAATATTACCCCTGGGGTACCCCTTTTCTAACCCGAATATTTTGTCATGTAAACGCATATCGGCATATCCCCATCAAAAGGAAAATTGTTTTTTGTTCTGAGCATCTTCTATTCGCAAGGAATCTTGGTCTTTTGAGTAGAGAAACTTCTTGTATGCACATAGAAAAACAGGAAGAAGAATCGGAAATGACGCATGTTGCATCTTAAGATTGTCCCTACGTCCGGACGTTAACCGTGCGTCGCCTTTTACATCAGAATATGCCAAGTGATTACAAATTCCATGTATACAGGAGTAACTCTCCCTGCTCACGCATATAAACGGAATATTCCAAATGTTTCAGAAACCCGAATAGTGACCTTAACCTGACCATAATCCGAATATTGGCTGCATGTAAACGTAGTCAGTGTTGTCAGTCCATCGCAGAGCAACATAGAGACACACAGGACAAACAAAAATGCATGCACACACTCATCCCCAAGGGCAATTTAGAAAGACCAATTCTTCTAACAATTAATTGGTCTGGCGTACCTAGAGGAAACCCACACATCCAAAGGAAGAACATGCAAACTCCATGCAGAAAGACCCCAGGCCTTAATTTGAACCCAGGACCTTCCTGCTGCAAGGCTACAGTGCTACAGTACTACCAACTGCGCCACTGTGAAATTACATATTTTAATTTATCAAAATATTATTTCTTTCTAATCTGCTTTTTGTAACACATTACCTTTAAAGACAGTCTTACATGACTAATGGCTTCTGATATCTTTTAAATCTGCATTATTATTGCTCCTATATTAGCAATAATAATGCACTATAAAGCTCTGATCAGGCAAATTGAAAACCAGAATTGACAGAACATACTGCACAGCATGTGTATAGACATAAGCTGCAGTGACTTACAGGATAACAACAGTATGCCACAATTATCAATGGTTTTTGCACTTTATTATCTTTACCTTCTGTCTCTCCCTTTGCACACACACGGACACAAGCACACACACACACACACACACACACACACACACACACACACACACACACACCTATTCTGCTAGCAGTACCTAATAAAGCACACATTTAGTGGCAAGACTGTGACTTTTACGTTTGGTAGAGTTGGCAATCCGGGAAACCCTTTGCTAAACAAGTTCATAAGTAGGATGATATCCAAGCAAATATCTCAGAAAGCTGTTTCTTACTGCAAATATTCTCATGCTTGCAGCATTGTTTACATGTGCTGACATGAATAATAATGTGTTTAACTAGAGGTGATAATGATAGTGAGAAAGATGCAGAAGGTGTCAGCTGCGGTAACAGCTTAGGAACGAAAGTATCCAAAAAAGGTTTCAATGCTTATAAGAATAAAGACTATTAAACACTGATTACTATATACATTTCTAGGTGCTGACAGTTTTTAAGTGCTTTAACTGCAATGGGACAAAAACTGATAATACATTTGAAAAGCAACAGTTCGATCATACAGTGGCCTTTACATTTATTGAAATCTTTAGTGAAGATGTGTAAAAAGCCTTAAAATAAATTTGAGTGGGCACAGGAGCATATATATATATATATATATATATATATATATATATATATATATATATATATATATATATATATATATATATATATATATATATATATATATATATATATATATATATATATATGTATATATATTATGTGACAAAGAAATCCATTTATTTTAGCCACTGGTCAGATGAATGTACTAGGATTGAAGAAATATTGCCCTCAAACAGTGATAAGGCCAGCATGGAGGTAAAAACTCCCCAGTGCTAACTGTTAGAACTGCTGGGTAATGTGGCCCATAGTCTCTGTATCAATTAACACTGGTTGTTTTGGAGGTCTAATGGGAAGGGGGGAAAACTAGCCATTTTGGTTCTACCTTCACAAAAGTAAACATACAGACTTTGGTGAGCACTTTTGGGACTTTTACAGGCAAGACTGAAACTTTTTGGCAAGCTGCAATCTAGATAGGTTTGTTACAAAGCAAAGTATGAACATGTTGAAGAGCACCTCATACTTATTGCTTAGTGTACAGTAGAGAATCTGATGCTGCTCCTCTTTGGGCAAAAAGGGGCTACAAAATATTACCAGCAGCATTACTATTTACCTGTCATCAAAAATAATTATATAAAGTGATATTTTTTCCCCAATCTAAGTAAAAGTACTGAAATTAAAGGTTGAATTGTGTTAAATTTGTCAATGTAGGATAGTACTTAGGGCCACATTTATTTTAAAGTTGTTGTTTTCAGTACATCTCTAGCAAGGATGCAAATAAATGTAAAAGGCATTACATTTTAACTTAAACTAAGCATAAATCCATTCAGCAAAATATGCTTATGTATTATTGAAATAAACCTTTTTTGCGAAACAATCTGTAACTACAGGTATGATAGTAACAGCAAAGTAAAAGGGGCAAAATGTAAGAAGAGAATGTCTCTATATATGCAAATAAAAGCTTCCTTATTCTACAGTTGAGATTCAAACAAGGCGATGCTGATTAGCAGAGGGATCTCTGCAAAATAAAAGATGATCAAATTTTGATTTAAGCTCGTAGCACTCTAGGCCCAATAATCATTAAACTTCTGTAACATTTACTGTTGATTTATAATGTCACAATGCAAAAATAAGGCAATGGGCTACAGATTGGGTGTTCCGTATTAGTTTTTTTAATGCAATATTTATGTGACACTCTGTTATTGATGGGTGCCACATAGAGCAAACTAATCACTCCAATATTGTCAGATAAATAGAGTTTGAAAATATGGTTTATTATTTTGCTACAACGATGCCGTGTTCCTGTAAGACTCTTGAACCAGATGAAATCTGTTCTCTGTGAGGAAATGAGCTACAGCGACCTCTCCACAACTCCCGTTCTGTTAATCCTGACAAACTGGAACACTTAATGAATCTACAGCAGGCTGTCACTTCCACTGCAGCTTTAACCAATCTGTTCTGCAGAATTCCTACACATTTCTTTTTTCAATATTTAACACTATTGCAGAAATCCCAGTCCTTTTTTTATCCCAACTGCAGGGGAGTAGAATCGGAGTGGACAAAAATTTGTCGTGGACTCCACAAATCCAGCTTTAAATGAAAAGTGGCAATAATTCAGTTATTTCTGAAAGAAAAATCAGAAGAAGTACTGTCAAAACAAACACGTAGAGGAAATGGCTCAAGGCAAATCAGATTAAAATTTTGACATTTTAGTCTGCTAGTAAGCCCAAAATTATTTATATTTAGATTTAAAGTAATTTTTGATTTAAGAAAGAAGTTTGTTTCTCATAGGAAATGAGTATGCATTTCTAAAACATAATAAAATGATGTGAAATAAGTAGCTGTAACAGTAGTATCAGTTCAGAAAGTAAAATCTTTCTAATGAAAATTTATTAAAAAGAGCATGTTCAAAAATATTTATGTCCTCCTAAAAAATAAATTGAAAACATTTTATTTCCATTACAGCGATCAAACCCGTCTTGCTGACAAGCTTTTTACATGTTGGCACTGGCATTTTGATTGATTATCTTTAGTGATGACCTCCAGCTCTTTGATATTTGAAAACCTCCTTAATATCACCCAAATCTTTAGCTCCTTCTACAGATTCTCTATCAGATTGAAGTTGGGACTCTGGTTGGGCCGCTCCAAAACATTAATATTGCTTGAAGCCAGAAGAAACTTGTTTATAAAGATAAAAAATTATTTTGAACTTATATCTGCTAGGATTTTGAATAATTGTGGGTTTAACTGTAGTTGCAACTTCCCACAGTGACCTATGGTGATGGCAGTATCATGCAGTGGGGATGCCTATTTTGCAGCAACAACAAATAAACTGGTCAGAATAGATGGGAAGGTACAGTAGATGGAGCTAAACAGAACCTGTAAAAGATGTAAGAATGGGGCAGAAGTTTAGCTTTCATCAGGACAGTGACAGTGACATGGCGCCAGAGCTGCAATGTAATAATGTAGATCAACACCTTTTTGATGTGTTACAATGGACCTGTCAAAGTCCAGACCTAAATCCAATTGAGAATTTGTTTAACTTGAAAAAATATATACTCAAAGCTTCTCTCAATACAGTCTGACTGAGCTTGAGCTATTTTGGAAAGAGTGAAAATGTAAGTATTTGACTGTGCAAAGCTGGTTGAGACGTACCCCAAAAAACTTGAAACTGTAACTGCATTCTAAGGTTGTTCGATAAAGTAATAATTTGGGCAACGAATATCAATGCCCTCCTATTTTCTCATATAATAATAAAAAAAATTAACCTTTTACATTACAGTTATCTAGCGTTATGTTGGTATATGATGTAAAAAAACAACAACAAAAGGCATTAAGCTGTAGGGCTGTAATATTAAAAATATAGACAGGTTTAATGAATATATGAATATTTTGCAACCAATGTAAATTGAGTTTTCCCTAGATTTTGATAGAATGTAAAATAAAATCCGATATTTATTAGACTATAATTGAATTTCTCTAAATCTGAGCTGATAAGTTTTAAACAGAGAAGTTTCTTCTGAAAACTGGCAACATGAACTCCATTTAACAATAAGTGCTAAACCCATGAATTGCTAGTAAGACTACAAAGTTGATATAAACACAGTTCAATTCACAATAAAATCCTATGTGCAAAAAATATAAATGTGTTTGCTGTTCATAACCAATACATAGGATAAAATAAAATATATCAAAATATATGAAAAATAAAAAATATAGTTTAAAGTAAAAGTTAGAAAGCAATACATTGAAGTAAACTACTGTTTGTAGAATAGGCCAGGCAACTTTATTTGTATACCACAATTTCAACAATTCAAGGTGCTTTGGGTGATTAGGGGATGCAATAAAAACTGTAAAAGCATTAAATACAACAAGAGACACATAACATATGACACACTTAAAACCTATGACATTCCAGCTGTTATTAGTCGCTAACACAAAGGCAGGTCTAAACACATGGGTTTTTAGCTTGGATTTAAAGGAACTCAAGTGTTTCAGCAGCTTTACTGTGGTCTGGAAGTTTGTTTCAGATAAGGGGAGAATAGAAACCGAAAGCTCCTTCTCTATGTTTGGTTCTAATTCTATGGATGATTAGTAGACTAGAGTTGGGAGACCTGAGTGGTCTGGGGGGTTGATATAGTGACAACAAGTCTTCAACATACTTTGGTGCTCAACCATTCAGTGATTTATAAACTAGTGAAAGTATTTTGAAGTCACTCTCTGAGCTACAGGGAGCCCTATTTTCCTGATTCTAGTGAGGGTAATGAAAAAAAGTAATGAAGAATAAGTAATGAAAAATATTTTATAATGAATAAGTAAAATCCTGCTCATTTGTAATAGGTGCCTTGTTAGTCATTTATATAAAATTTTACCGTGATATGTTGCTGCACATAAAGAATACAGTGAGCATCACTGTGAGGTTTCAGGCAAAAAGTGATTGCATCCCTGATGTGTAACACTGTATTCATATTTAGCATGTCTTAAGTGTCTTTCATCTGTCAGCCGCTACTATACCATGATCCAATTTTTAAAAAAACTTTACAAAGAAATGGCCTTCAACACCGGTTTGCAAAGTTGGGGGTTTGCAGTACGCTTAGTTATATAAAACCCTAAGTGGACAGCATTTGGATGATCTACAATGATACAAGAGCTAGTATCTAAATGGAAACTAAGTAGCATATTAGTTGTTACAGTAGGTCAATGTGTTTTGTCAATATAAACTTGTTTAATTGCCCTGTTTGTATGTTAGTAGAGGTGCCTCTGTTTCTGAGAGTCTGAGAAAGTCTGAAAACCACTGATTGACAAAGAAAACTCATAGAGGAGTTTTGGGATTGCTTTTTCCTTATTTTCTTAGTTGCAACTCAAAAACAAGGTATAAATACAGTACTTGTGCTTTTAGTCCTGGTCAGAGAGTACTTTATATGATCCGGTTTGCCTCAAGCAGAATGAACTCTTCATCCCTCCAAGCTACAATGCTCCAACTGTTCCTCCCAGCCTTTGTAAAAAAAAATCACCATGGTTCCATTTTGACACGAAACGTTTTTCTGAAATGTATCACTGTCAAGGTTTTGTCCACCTGACGGAACACAATATATATGAACCATTGTTAGAAAATGTGTATCTTACTGGCTTCTTTGATTGCGTCCAGATATGAATAGTGGGTTCTGTGATTGTAGAAACATGCCTGACCAGTCTGGAATTTTATCACATTGATTATGTTAGAGTTTTTTTTCAGCTTTGGGCATTGAGCAGACCATTTGGTAAGAAGAACTGAACTTGCATTGAACCAACAATGAAACGAGGACCATGAAAAGTTTCTAATTTAGGGAGTACCTTTATTTCACCAGATAGATAAAAAGCTTCCGCTGGGGACTGCCCCTTTGAGCATCATTGTAAAAGTGATACTCACTGATGCTGCTGGTGGGTTTGCTAGCAAGAGTATAATATCTCAAAGGGCATCCTGATCACAAGTACATTTTTCCCTTTCACTTTTCCCATTGTTCCATTCCTGGGGCAGCAGCCTGAGCAGAGAAGACCCAGCTTATCTCTCCCCAGCCAATTGCATAAGCTCCTTCGGTTGAATCCCAGGGCCAGCTGAGAAACATAGTCTTTCCAACATGTCCTGGGTCCTCCTCTGGGTCTTCTCCTGGTGTGAGATGCCCAGAACACCTCACCAGGAAGGCATCAAGGAGGCGTCCTAACCAGATGCCCGCGCCACCGAAACTGTCTCCCCTCGATGTGGCTCTATTCTGAGCCCCTCCCAGATGACCGAGCTTCTTACACTATGTCTAAGGGAGAACCTAGAGAAGCTGTGGAGGAAACTCACATCAGCTGCTTGTATCCATGATCTCATTTTTTCAGTCACTACCCAAAGCTCTTGACGATAGATGCGGGTAGGATAGTACATTACTGCAGATGCTGTACCAATCTATCATTCTCCTGCTCCATTATTCGCTCACTCATGATGAGACACCCATTCGATTAAATTTCTTTGCTGCTACACCTAGTTTCTTCTCCGTGTAGACCGGGGCTTAACTCCTGTTTTTCTGCTCCAACAAGTAACACATCAGACAACTGGGTGACAATGTTGGCTGCTATCTTGGTTAAAGCGAAGCAAATGCTAAACACTGAGATTGAGGAAAAATTTTTAGTATTTTTATGACAAACACAAAAATCTTATCATGGATTTCTCAATACAAACAGCTTTTCACATGACATTAGTGACACCTTGAGAAAAATGTACCTAAAAAGAAATATAGAAAACTTATGTCTAAATGTAATTCAGTGTCTTGGTTAGGGGGTACATTAAGACAGTGTATAAGGCCTAAAAATTGCAATTTTTAACATATTCCTCATGACTAAATAGGGGCAATGGTTAGCCAACATGAAGTGACTGTAAAATACATTTCTATGGATGTCCCGTTTTTCAGGATCATTTCAATCAAAGCCTTTTCTCTACAATAACTATTTGCCAGTAGATAAATGTTAAGCCTGATAACCAAGTACAGACAATCTGCCAGTGACTGGATAGAATAAATGGAACAAAGTCACAGTTAAGTCCCAATTCTTTCCACTCAAGTCTAGAGTCAAGTACTGAGAAAGTCCCAAGTCAATCGCAAAGTCAAATCATGCAAGTCCCAAATAAAATCCCTACTCTCTGTTTAAAGTTTGAGTTTTTATGAAGGGAGTTGATGAAATATATAATTTAATTACAGAGTAACATGAAAAGAATCCTACAATTACAAATGCTTTTTAAAAAAAACATGTATATTTCTCTGCAAGTACAATCAGCAAGTGGAACTAAAAAATGATGTAGCATTTTACAAACAATATTAATCCAGTTTTTGAAGTGATGAAAGAATAATTACTTAAGTTTCTTTTCTTTTTTTACTGTAGCTTACCTTTCTTTTTGAACCAGAGCTTTTTAAACATTACAATTTTAACAGACTATTCTTACTTTTAAGTGAAGCAGTATCAAACTGTATAAAAAATCTATACATTTAAATAATGACAGAGGATTTCTAGGAGTAGAAGCACACATGGCAAGACAATTTTCGAAATTCTTTATTATACAATAGAGTTTTGGGGGAATATTTTAGTATTAGCTGGTCGCTGTATTTAAGTGACTTTTATTTTACCATATTTTATTGTTAAATCTTCACAAATACAGAGATTTGGTTTTCCTCAACCTATTTTGATTTTAATTTGTATAAATTTTGGACTGTTCATTACACAAAACAGATAAAGTGCTCAGGATGTGGTAACAATTACTTTTCACCATTTTCATCCTTCATTTTCAGTCCAATAAACCAGTAAGCTAAGAAAACAATTAGCATATTAATAAAAACATGAGCTGCATTTGTCTAAACTAAAAACGAACTCGGTGTTAAACAACTAAAACAGTGCAAGCCTGAAACTGGACCATACATGCAGAAAACTATTAACTTTATCCACTTTCACTTAACAGAGTAACAATAAAGTTACATTACCCTACAATTTCACTGCTGTAAAGTTAGCAGATGGCTAGCTATCTTTTTTTAATAGCATAGTTTCTGTTTGGTGTAAACTTCAAATACAATACGTTCAACCCAAAGGACTCCAGTCCAGTTGAAGTCATGATCCAGGCCTTAGTGATTTCATCAGGATAAATCTAAAGTCAATACATTTGTGACTTGAGTCTGACTCAAATTCAAGTCATGAGACTTGAGTCCAAACCTTAGCTGATAAATCCGAGGAGTAGCTCTGTTCTAGCCGTTATGAATTAATAATGAGGGAGTTAGTAGTGTTTTTCTTTACCCATATTAATTAAATCTTACTATTTTATATCATATATGATCTGATCTTTACTTATTGAGAGCAAAAATGTTGCAAATGTTAATAAAAAGGCATCCACCATTTGGATATGTTTTTCAAGAGTTGCTTTAAGTTCTTGTTCCTAAATCTCTGAAATGTGGGAGAACTGTAGTCTAAATTTAATAACAATAGAGCAGCAGCCAACAACAGGATGTGACAGTCAAAATCTGTCACTGTGGGTGGAAATGATGTCAGTTTTTTCTTCTATGATTGACATAAACAGAATCTAAATGTGACCAAAGGATTTCTAGTTACTGTAGAATTCCCATTAATTTAAAAACTTTCAATTTCAAATTATTCTGCAACCTGGGTAAAAACAGTAATACAGCTGAAAAAAAACTGCGTGATTTAAACTTTAAGAAATCGGAAACGTATTTAAATTTTCAGCCACTTGAAAAGACAAAAGAGAACACAGACAGGTCATCCTACCTAGACAGAAACAAAGGCAACTCAACAAATGTGGCATTCTACATACAGTATGAAACAAGTAGAATCTTGTATTTATTAAATGTCTAATATGAGAAGTCGTGTTCTCAGTTCTGCCTTAGGATTCAAATAGAGAGACAACCAACTGGTAAAATGAATTCAGCTAATTTTTCTAAGATACTTCAGGTTAATATTTGACTATTTAAAGAGCATATTGCAGGTTAAATATTTTCAAAAATGCATATAACATTTTGTCCAATGATTACTAACTGAAACGTTTATTGAAGGAATTTTAAATTTTACGCTACATAATGTTACAAATTTTTATTAAAAGGTTTCCTAATCTGGACGTGTGACGTAAGAAGAGGGAGTTGTATGCTATCCACAGCCTCAGCTCAGTGTGGCAAATAGGCAGTTATCAGGTAGAGTGGTCGCATCAAGAGTCAGTGTTCACTTTTTTTGGACTGCGTTCACTTCTCTTAAAAATTGTAAATAATTGGGTTTGTCAAGACTGTACAAACTCCAGTCTGTCAGGACATCGAGTCCACAGGTTTCCAAATAATTGTTTTTGAAAAACCAGCCCTATCTTCTGTGCCTGGGTGCATTTAGTACAGCTGAAAAGACTGGACTTAACTTCTGGTTTGGCTATGAAAAACTCGATCGTTAGTAGCGCTCACTTCAGACTGGAGGATTACCATCCCAGCGATGTGATGGAGTTTAACATGGGATACCTAAGCAAAGATCAGTTGCGACTCACACCAGGCGTAGTGCCTTTGGTGCATACAACTTCATCAGCACCGCTGTCAGCAGCTGCTTCTGGACCTGTAGCAGGTGGGGAGACATGATCACGGATCGATCAGAGACTCAGCTCTACACAGTAGGGATCTGTGCATTGTAAGTCTTGTTGACGTAACATCTCCTAATTACAGCTTGTTGAAAGAATGATACCGAAGATTAGAAGAAAGGAGATATGTGGGTTGCCAAAGAAACAGTAGAGCTAGCTTGCAACACCCAGGCTAATAACGTTAGCTTCACTTAGCAATGTTAGGCCATTAATTAATATATTTCTCTAAACAGTGGTTTAAGGGGGGCTCTGATCTGCAACCTGCTCTTTAAAGTGAACACAATAAAGATCCATTAAAATGAAAGCTGAAATCACAGTAGGTTTGTTTTTCTGGAAACAGGTATTTTTGTTTCTTTGTTTTGTCATTTCAGCTTTAATAATGTAGTTATTTGGTGGTATGGTATTAATAGTACCCCCCCTAAAACAGTAGCAAAACAACTGTTCCAGTACGACTGGATATCAGCTAAAGAATTCCTTATACTTGAAATAAATGTCCAGCTAACTTCTAAATTACCATCAGCAAACAATGACTGCAGCTTTATTGAGCCTGTGTTTATGCTAATTATAGTCTTAGAAACATGGTTTATTTTTAACCAAATTTAGCACTAACATCGCATTATTACAGTAAAAAAAACAAAGGGTGCACGGTGGTAGAGCAGCTCACCTCACAGCTAGAAGGTCCTGGGTTCGATTACTGCCGGGGACGCTGTGGGTGCTGTGTTTGTTCCCCCCGCATCATCGGCACCTACACCCTGGGTGGGGTTGGCGAAAGGGCCTTTCTGTGTGGAGTTTGCATGTTCTCCCTGTGTTCCCTTGAGCAGGTAATGTGAGCTACTCCCACAAAAACCTGCACCAGTCCTGGGGCTGTATACTGCCTCCTCCTGGCTGGCCGGGGCGACTGAAGGGTTAGGAAGGAGGCACCTGAAGGGTTGGGGCGGATCTGGCTGAAATAATGTGATCCTTCCACGCGCTACGTCCAGTCGGAGAAAACCCGCCCCGTCAGGTGAAAAGAAGGGCCTGCTCACTGCCCAAAGCATGAAGGAGGCTTGGGTTTCAATGCGGGACCTTCCCGGGGCTGGCAGAGGGAGAGTGGAACCCCAGGACTAGAACTAGGAGCACTGGGTGATAAACAATGGGGAAAAAACCGTGGGATAAAAAAAAAAAAACATTTGAAGAGACCTCAGAACAGGCTACACAATAGCCTGTATAGCTACACAATTTTGTAACAACAAAATGCAACAGTAGTTCTAATGAACTCTGATTGGAAAAGCACTATTTAGCTGGACTTAGCATGACTTTGCATGGCTAAATCAGCAGTGAAGAAATCCTCACCCTTTGCAAAACGTTTTTGTGGCAGTATTTTGGGAGTTGTTGTCCAGCTGTAGTTTATATTCAAAAAATATATGTAACTACTGCTGAAACCTGAATTTAATTATATTACAGTGCTGACTAATTCTTTAGAACACATTTTATGATTTCTTTCACATACCAAAGATACAGCATTGAACTTTCCAGCTTCCAATGTGCAGCTAATCTAAAGGGCAATGTCAAAAGTTTTTATTCGTTTTTTTGTTTCAAGGAATCTGTGAGGCATTTAGTCATCTCTCATTTAAAATCTAAAACTACATAAAAACGTTATCTAGTTTATTTGTGCTGTTTAAGCTTTCATTTTTTGCTTTAAGGCCACCAGGGGTACACAGTGTTCTGCTTTGATATAGCTGCATTCCTAAATCAAACCTGGTATGGATTATGCTACACTGATTACAGATCGTACACAACGTCATGGTTTTCTCAAGCCAATGGTATTAGAAGCAGTTTGTGGGGTCTTTGAAGAAGGGTTGTAGATGACAGAGATATGTAGAAAAAATTATAATTTAAATCAGTCACAGTCACAATAGTGCTAGTTGTGCAAGCAAAAATTGTAGGCCCTGCTGCAGAACCACACTGAGTAATCAAGAGTAAAAGGTCAGATACATGACCAAATTACAAATCTTCCATATGTGCTGACACCAGAAACTGCTTGAACTACATGCTCCACATTCAACGTTGTTTAACTAGAAAAATGTGTACATTTTGTAACATAGCTTTGAAGAAGAATAAAGACTGCTATTGCTGCAACGGTTTACTCCTGCAACAGGTTGCTCTTGCAAAGTAAAGTTTGAAAAGGATGTAAATTTGGAATTTTCTTTTTATTATAATTAAAAATAATAATAAAAAAACTTTTGTTTGCCCCAACATTGCATGTGAAAACACTTTATAAAACCTAAATGAATAAACATTGAACGGTTTGGAAAACTTTCCGAAGCAATACTGTATCTAGTAAAACCATCAACAATACTTAAAATGAACAAAATTCATGCAAAGTAATTAATAAATCATAAATGTTTTAGAAATACTCAAACCTATCCCATAGCTAGCTATTATCACTGTGTATCACAATAACTCCTAGGCAGGTGGGACATGTCTCTCTGTTACGATAAATATCTTTTTATTAAAACTCTCTTCAACTCTGTCTAAAACGTCACAAGTAGCTTATACCCACACAGATTTGACTGACTTTTTGTCTGTTTTAATAAAACTTGTGAAACCTTTTTGCAATACTTCAAAAAATGATTTTAAAACCTGGAGAGATCCAGAACTGTCCAGGGTTCACCCCTCCATCGCCCAAAAATTACTGGAGATAAGCACTACTAATAAAAATAAACTTTATTTATAAAGCGCTTTTTATACATAAAAATGCACTAGACCTCCTGTGACCCTGCGATGGATGGATGGATGGATGGATGGATGGATGGGTGGATGGATGGAAACAAAGATCCAACAATGCATGCCCTAAAAAGAAATAGTAATACCTGTACAGTTATGAAAAGTAGCATATTCATGCTAACAAGCTAAAAATAACACTTTAAAAAATGTACAGAATGTGCTTGCATATTTGGGCCTAAAAATATACTATTTACAATAGTATGGAAAAACTGTGCAAATAACAGAGTATTTTATTAAGTCTGAGTTTGTTGGGAGCAGTGACGGTTATAAAGTCTTCCCCTTTTTTGTTAAAACTATTGTTTGAAATTAAACTTTGTGGTATGCGTATTACTTTTCAGAATCTAATTTGCAGTATACAGTAATAAATACAATCCTAATCTTAAAAATTAAGAGAAGTATTGAGCAAATAACAGCGATGTGGTTGAGCTATGTTGTCTCAACTCAAAATCAAGAATTTTCTACTGGGTCAACCAAAGGTCATCTTAAATCTTTTTTCACTTTTGCATTAGACCATTTTTTCATTCTTTTCCCAGCCTAATAATGACCTTGTTGCTCTGGGTATAGAATATTATTATCTATTAGCAATAATTAAAAAGTTTAAAACACATCTAACTGTGACATACAAGGCTAAACAAGAACCAGCGTTTATCTTGCCACCACATGCAGTAAATGTGATAGATGTGTTGGGTTAAAAATGTCCAAAACTCACTGTTAGGTAGTGGCTACAAAGAGTGGTGTCTGGGACTTACCAAGTCTCAATAAAACCATTAGACACTACCTATTTGCCAACCGGTTATTTGGTACTTATGGCAGGAAAAAGCCTTTTCTGTTCTACCATTACAAACGTAAAATGGAACTTTAACTTGAACCGTGTTGCTTGCATAGGAGAGACTAAGATAAGCGTGAGCTATTCTACAGCAAACCCTGAGATGGATCTGGTGTAAACTACATGATGAATTTGTGGAAACACACCTCATGCCCCCTGTTAAGTACAGTGGAGAAGCTGTGATGCTTTGGGCCTGTTTCTCTTCCATAGGCCATACAAACCTTGTTAGAGTGCATGGCATTGTAAAGTCTTTGGACTTTGCCAAAAAGCTCAACGTGGATCATCATTAAATATTTCACCAGAATAATGATCTAAAACATATTCGGAAATTAACAGAAATGTTCAACTCATTCCCCACAACTAAATTTAATATAAAGCCTGTAACCTGAGATGAAGAGTGCACAAAACAGCATGACAAGAGATTATGCAAAAAACAAAGATCTCTCTTTGTATCCTCCAATATTGTGAAATATTATGAAAGACAGACCCTGTCTTATTCGCAAAAAATGAGCTAAATAAAGTATTAGAATGTTGTTTAGATTAAGGTTTTTCACACATCTTTTCATAGGGTTGTAAAGAAACGTGGACGCTGTTATATGAATAATAATTAAATATGTAAATGAATAAGAAAAGTCATCCAATATCCATGAAGTTTTATATCCCCTAATCTTTTGTTTGTTTGTTATGGCACAGAGAGCTCAAATTATGCCACTATCAATTACATCTTTTAGGAAATATATATATATATTTTATCTACTGGGGAAGATTCTGAGATAATAGGAGAGTAAAAGTATAAATCCAACACCCATAATGCTTTGCCAGGCACTCTGGGAACATAGTGAACATTTATCTTCATACTGTAGCCTGCCTGCTAAGTGCTGGCAGCGGACACTTAACAATAGTTCTCTTTTGTCTTGGAAAGCATTCCTCCTTCATCACTTCTATACTTAACTACTCAGACAAAATATGTTTGCGTGTATTATAAAATCCCGCCTCATGTTCCTGTGGGGATCAATGTGTGGCACTCACAGGTGACTTTATGGTTGGCTATTTTCAGTGCAACATCTCAATTATAATCCAACTGGGACTGAGTGTGTTTTGATGGTACACACAGATACTCAGTGCTGACTTTATGAACACCTCATTGCACTTAATGGTGTTTGTTTTAATCTCTTGAGACGTCACCCAGAAACATTCTCACAGGTCCTTCGTGCTGTGCACTCTACAGTGCTCCGTGGTAAGTTTTCACACACCTTATCGCACTTTATGACATGCTTTTTAAGGTCCTGTCATCACCGGCTGTCCTTAAGTGGTCTCAAACAACAATAGAAAGAAAAAGAAAAAGAAAAGAAAAAAAAAAACATCGAGGTATTATGGATATTACGTAACGCAATTTACGGAATACCACACGGCCCAATTAAGAGATACCGATATTTTGTAACTAAGTCAGTAATCTGCCAGCCTTGCATAACGCCGGGGTCTGGATGCGCCGTGATAAAGCAGATGCGCAGGCTGACGCGCTGGTAATGGATTGTAAACACGGGCAGCCTATAGGCCTCGGCTGCCTTGCCTCAGATATTATTCTGATGGAGGAGAGCCACCTTCTCTCCCCGCCACCTGCAGAATGCGCAAGTCTCTTAACAGCCCACTGCAGCCCCGTGGCCTCTTGATTTACTGCACCGCACAAAACAGATAGCAAGAGGGCTTTGGCAGCAATCTTTGCATATTAATGCAGGGACAGGACAATGCCATGTTGGGGGGGGGGGAGAAAAAAAGCACATATAAATATGCAGAGTGGCCTAGAAAGAGCACGGTGACAGGCTTCGGTGTATTGATGGAGAAGGAGATACGCTGAAAAAGAAGCGGTGCTTACCTCCAGCGTTCGGATCTCTTTTTGTGTCAAGTCGTTGGATGTGGCACATTTGGTCCGTAAACCCTCCAAACTGGAAATGCTTATGTCTATCATGTTTTGCACCAACTCGCACTGCTGCAAGGCTTTCTGCAAACTCAGATGCTGCTCCTCGCTTTTTGTCATCTCCTCGTTCATAGTTTAGCGACCGGTGGACGTTATCTCTCCCCCACCCCCCTCCCCACTCCCCCCCTCCTTTTGCACTTAGAAGATAAATAAGTAAGTGAGTAAAATAGGAGGAGGAAAAATGAATAGTAATTCAAGAAAGAAATGTGGAGGATCCCACGGAGCAGAGCAACCTGCAGAACGCCATGAAACGAGATGTAGGTTTTATTTGAGCCGTGAGAGAGTCGACTCCATTGTAACAACAGTCCTCGTAGTTTCCTGCTGGAACATCAAGGTGTCTCTGGACGGAGGCTTAGATCAAGCACGATGTAAAGACACCGAGCGGGACTACACGGTTGGACGCAGCATCCATTGAGTCCCCCCTTCCTTTCAATTGGATGTTAGAGAGGAGAAGAAAAAAAAGAAGAAGAAAAAAAGATGATACTGCTCAGCGCATCACAAGCAGACGGATCGGGAGGAAAAGTCTGGTTGTTGATTTAAAGGTGCTGGTGTGGGGACTGGATGCAGGTACTCCCTGTCTCCCGTGGCAGCAGCTGCATCCCGGTTCGTTCCCACCACACCGACATGTTTCCTGTCAATCAAACCCACAGCAACAGCATCGCAGCGCCCAGGCACGGCCGTGAGGGGCCGCTCTCGCGAGAAAAGGTGCTGAAGTCCTCAGTCTGCAGGACTGGACGTGAAACTGGGCTGTTTTCCAAATTTCTGATCAAAATATTTATAAAGTGCTCGAAGAAATCCTTGGTAAAGAGGATCGTTTTGGCTTCTGGTTCATTTTCTTTGTAGAATAATATGTTACTGCAAAATAAATACATTTGAATAACAATTATAGAAATATTTCATTCCCCCCCCCCCCCCACTGTTATTTCTATTGAAACTCCAAAATTCAGATAATCAAACACATACAACCAACATAAAATTAAAGCAGAACTCTTGTCCTTCTAAATACCATGTCATTGTACAGTACTGTAAATCTTTTTTTTACATTAATTACTGTAGCTATGTGGCATTACATTGATGGGATCAGCCTGTGGCTCTGCTTCGGTGTTAAGAAATCACCTCTTCATAAGGGTAGGCCTTCATCTTATTGACATCATTGGGTCCGAAGTCTTTCGTCTTCCTCTTGAAAAAACTTTTTAGATTATCCTTAGGGTTAGGTCAGGTATGTTTGCTGTCCAATGAAGCACAGTGATAACATGGCCAGCGGTATTTTTAGCAGTGAGCAGGTGCCAAGTCTTACTGAGAAAAGGATATAAGCATTTCCATAAATTTTGTCAGCAATGAAAAGCATGATGTGATTTAACATGTTCTGCTAGATGGCTGGGATGCTTCTGGATCTGATAAAGCACAGTGCACCAACACCAGCAGATGACATGGTGCCCCAGATTATCACTCACCTGTCCTGTCTAGTAATCTGGATTTTGTGCCTCTTCAAACTTCCTCCAGACTCTGTGGCCTGGGTTTCTAAGTGAACATTTAAAAACAATTACCTTGATCTCAAATTTCATGAAGAATAGGGTTTGAAAAGATTTTTTATAGTGGTTAAAATACCTTTATTTCTATAGTATAGAATGAAGAACAATAAGTCCTCCGTGCCTGTCCCATCCAAAGAGCATTTTTTAAATCAACACAAAATCTACACATAGTGTACAGTTATTAAAAAGCAAATCATTTGTTCAGTTAAACTCCTTGAAATAAGGACAAAGTGCTCCTTTCTGCATGCATAGGTCATCACATGTAAAATAAATAAATAAATATCTCACATGAACTGTATGATTGATCAGAGAATGATGTGTTCAGGTCATTTTGGACTTAATATTGATAGTGATTAATTTAAGCAGTGGCTTCTTCATATCCAAATAAGTTATTTGAGGTGGTTCAGGTTGCTACAAATTCTCCTGGGCGCCTCCTTCGGCAGGTTTTCCAGACACGTCAAACTAGGAGGAGACCAGAGATCTGATCCAGAACTTATTGAGCCACTCTATTTCACTTTTGTACTAGAAAGGCTATTGAATCTGGATGCTGGATGGTGTTAATCTGGAGACATCAGACTAGGTTTCCCTCTTGAACCTGTTATCTCTGTAGCCTGATTTTGGACAAGACAATGGATAGGCTACACTTATTTATGTAAGTGTGAAAACACGTGTGCTTCGTTAAGTGCCTTGCCAAGGGGCACATTGACATGTAACAGAAGAGAGCTGGAAATGAACCTACGACCCTCCAATCACAAGACAACTACCGACTGAGCCATAGTCGCCCACAATAACAGTAGGACAATAAAGGATTTTTCTATTCTATTCTATTCTATTCTATTCTATTCTATTCTATTCTATTAAATCACTGTGTTAATAAAATATTTGTTCATTGATATTGACGTGAGCCCTATTGGTAAAATGATTTACATTGGAATATAGAAATAGTCCAATTGTTCTGGAAATACTTTTAGAAAATGGGGTAAAATTGATTGATTTAATAATGTAACTGCAGCTTTTGATACCATATGTTACCTGATTCTCCTAAACTGTCTATCTTCCATTGGTATACAAAACACTGCATTGTCTTGGTTCTCCTCATATCTGCCAGATCACTCTCCCTTTGTTCAACTAAAGTCTTTCCAATCCCAACCTTCCCCAGTTTTCAGTGGCGTGCCCCAAGGCTCTGTTGTGGTCCCCTTCTTTTTATTATTTAAATTCTTCCCCTTGGCAATATTTTCTGAAAATATAATACCAATTTCCACTGCTATGCAGATGACACCCAACTCTATCTCTCCTCCAAACTCAACACAACTCTTCCTCCCTCCACCCTTCTTGATTGTTTACAAGATATCAACATCTGGTTCTCTCATAACCTCCTCAAGCTTAATGGAAATAAGACTGAAATACTTCTTATTGGCACAAAATCCACGATCTGCAAATCTTCAAAATTCTCTTTATTGGTTGACAACTTCACTGTCCTCCCTTCCTCGCAGGTCAAGAGTTTGGTTGACATACTGGACAGCAATCTCTCCTTCTCAGCTCATATTAACATCACCTGGTTTGCCTACTTCCACCTCTGCAAAATTAACCGTCTCCGTCCTTGTCTTACCCCCACCACCACTGCGATCTTATTCAATGCCCTGGTCACTTTCTGGCTTGATTACTGCAATGCGCTGCTCTTTGGTTTACCACACAAATCACTTCATAAACTTCAACTGGTTCAGAGCTCAGCACCCCGTATCATCTCCAGAAAACCCTCTTCACAACACATCATTCCTCTCCTCAAACAGCTGCACTGACTTCCCATCCATTTCTGCATTGAGTTTAAAATCCTCCTGTTCATTCATCCACATTCAAAGCCCTCCATGACCTAGCTCCTCCATATCTTACTCATCTCCTCCACGTTTACACACCGGCTCGCACTCTTCGTTCCTCTTCTGACTGTCTTCTCTCTATGCCACATGCCCGTCTGTCCACCATGGTATTTAGGTCATTCAGCTGCTCTGCACCCCGACTCTGGAACAAACTCCCACTGGATACTCAAATGACATCATCCCTTCAAACTTTCAAATCACTTCTTAAAACGTACCTGTTCAGAGCATATACCCACTTGATCCGCTCACATTTCACACTAAAATTACTCTATTTTATGTTGCTTTGCTTGTTCCACTTCTTAACCTTTGTTTTTTATGTGTTGTCTTGTTATGGATGTACAGCGACCTTATCTGTATTTTATATGTTTATTTGCTTGTACCATTTTTAACCTTTCATTGTGTTTTAATGTGTTTGATGTACAGCAACCTTGAGAGTCTTGAAAGGCCCTTACAAATAAAATGTATCATTATTATAATAAAAATATAAGAAATGGGCCAAATAAACATTCTGACGGTTTTTTCCTGTGGCGTTTTTAACAGCTGCAGTTGAAGCCATAACCTTTTACAGTGTACACGGTGAAACTATTGTCCCGCCCATATAGAGACCAAAATGCGTCACTTGATTGGTTGTACGGCATGACGTATTGACGCCCGTTTCTTTAGTGAGCGCGGCAAACGAGGCCACCATCTAAAGTAAAAACGTATCCAAAAAAACTCTGAAAGGGGAAAACAATTGATCTTTTTCGTCAACTTGCCTGTTACCGAAATACATGGCGTCAACAAGTAAAGGCCAGTTACAGACCAGAAACCTACCATGGTGAGTTTAAAGTCTATGTTTCCTGGCAGATACGGTGATGCTTCTTAGCGTTAGCTTAGGTAACGCCATCCGTGTGTTTTCACGGTAGCTGCACACTTACTTTTTGAGAATTTTTTAGTGTAGCAGTTACACGACTATAAGGTTGACACATCGTGTGTTCATATTGTACAAAAGTTTTAAGATACTCGTTCTCTGAATGCCTTGTTGCGGACTTAAAGAGCCAGGCTATCTTGTAATCTGTTGAAGTTGTCCTGGAAACTAGTTTTTCAGATTGTCCTGGAAGGTTCCGGTTTCTTGCTTTTTCTTTCTTTTTTACACGTTTTTTGTACGGAACTTGCACCTGAACAAGGCAGTATTGTGTTATTAAAAATAGAAAGTGGAATAG
The DNA here is from genome assembly GCA_963556495.2 of Valencia hispanica. Taxonomy (NCBI): domain Eukaryota; kingdom Metazoa; phylum Chordata; class Actinopteri; order Cyprinodontiformes; family Valenciidae; genus Valencia; species Valencia hispanica. The sequence goes on from OY747704.1 coordinate 49,679,324, forward strand.
GGTGAAACATAAGGTCTTGCATAAGGTTCCTACTCTACTCAGTCTGGAAAAGTATAACATATAATTTATATATATTTTCCAGGTTTGATTCCGCGTTGAAAAGGAAAATTATACGCAAAAAGCTACTTATATATATTCTCCTAGTATCCAAAAGTAATATCCGTCCATGAATCCTCATCTATTATTTCATGCATCCATCTTTCTCCTTATCCATCCACTTCCTTACATACCGTTTTTTTCTTCATATTATAAGTCCGAACATCTGACGTCTGAAAATTACTATACATCCAAAACAAACTTTGGATTTTTACTAAAGAAATTTGCACAAAAAAGAACAAAAATGTGGAGAATCCTCCACATTTTTGTTCTTTTTTGTTTTAGTTTTTTTTAGTTCTTTTTTTCTTTTTTGGGTCTGCAAAAGTTTAGAATTTTGACATGGAAAATGGCTTAATGGAGTTCTGAATCCGAGAAATACATCACCCTTCTGTTAATTATTTACTATCTGATCATTTTCATCCAGCCCTTTGGAATTAATCTTGTTTTATTTTAATATTTATCAAGCTATGTGATCTTATATCAATAGTTTAAACAAAAGTTGTCATAAATTGTCTTTAGTAAGTTATTTTTTGTGTCTAAACACTAATTTGCTCATCACATTGAGTTATTGGGCTTTTAAGTGCCCCAGGAATTTGTATACTTGTATACCAAGCAAGGTGTACCAAAAATGAAAAGATCAGTGAGTCTCCTACAAACATTGGCAACCCCTGTAGGAATGAGTACAAAACACTTAAAATCAGTGACTGTTGTGGAGACCTGGTGAGCCCAAGATACCACTCTTTGATGGGGTTCTCCATCAGTCTTCATTTGTGGGTTCTTATCCAGCCTTGTGTGTCAAGGTTCCTGTCATATTATTATAAAAAAAAATTTATCATTATTATTGCTCTGAATGGAGATATAGACACTATTTAGGGGAGAAGTTATTTTCCTGTTGTCTTTTCCTGACTTATGAAGACTAGCGTGCATCTGCCTTACTTCAGTGGCATGTTTCATGTCCTGCTGGTTTTTGAAGGGTAGCTATGAGATTTAAAACTGTCAATTTATATTAAACTCAGGAAATATAGTATGGATTACAAATGAAGGGTTATAGAGAGCGCCAAGACAATCATAAAAAAAAAACTAAAGTGTAAATCAAAAAAAAAAAAAGCTCCTGTTACCTTTTTATCTCATTGGAATGGTTTTAAGGGCCAAAAACTGTGGAATTTATTAATTTAAACAGGGGTTGTTTTTCCCCAATGTGATTTAAAAAAAAAAAAAAATTATACAGGTTGTACAAACAGACCAGAATAAAAAATTAAACAAACCTAACCGTTCACCCCCCCCCTACAGACTTTTGCTTCCTCATTCACAAAGGTATTGTTATCATTTTCTTTTCATCATTATCACTTTGTAGTAATCACAATTATGAAATGACAGTAACCGCAACATAATGCCTATAAAAAAAGAAAAGAGAAAATACAAGCATCCATTACATCATGTGGAAAACCATACCCACAATTCTTAATCTAACTCGGATAAGCAAATATTCCATTTCATGTTGTGCTCAGATAGTTTATTGATAGCAATATTTTTTTCTAAATTATATTTGTAGTAAATCCTGTTTGTAAAGGGATTTAACCTTAAACTTGATATTTTTAGAGCCTTAGAGATAAACATTTTACTCAACAATATAATAATGTTCACAAAAGGCATACAATTCCTTTCGAAAATACCTAAAACAATATTAATTGATGCAATTTTTAAAATAATGGTCAGTGTCTTTAACCAAAACTGAACAGATGTCCAGAATTTTATAACATACGGACAGAAGTAAAACAAATGGATCAAGTCCTCCTCTTCCTCCTGCTCACAAAACCTGCAGTAGGAATCATTTCCGATTTTTTATTTTTTATTTTTTTTCATTTTTATTTTTTATTTTATTTTTTTGTTGTTGCTATAATCTTATTAAAGACTTTAATTTGAAGAAAAAGCGAGGCTCCTGTGGCACTTCAGTTCCATCTATATATCTTTTTTTTCATCTTTACACCTGATAGCCATTTGCGACATTTCATGTACGGGAGACAAAGCCATTCCTTATTCTTTTTCAAGGAGAATTATTTTCACAGTTCTGCGTTTGGCATAATTAGAAAAACAATTTTGGCTCGACTTCCTTTTACAATGTGCTCTTTTATTGTTGCAATGAGTACCTTAAGTCCTCCAAACATTTTCTGGTTTAAAGTCATATGAGCCTATGAATAATGAAAACGGTAATGGGAGCTTTGTATCTGCTTCGCATTCCAGGGTAGAAAAATACAGACCTCAAACACTCGACGATCTAATCTCGCACAAAGACATTCTGAGCACCAGTGAGTATGTGTGCCGCTTGGAGTTCAGCATTAACACTTCATTGCAGCACCATTAACTGTCTGTGTTAAACAGATAAGCCTACTTGTGCTGTTTACTTTAGTCCAGAAGTTCATCAGCGAGGACAAGCTTCCCCACCTGTTGTTCTACGGCCCTCCCGGAACAGGAAAGACTTCCACAATCCTCGCCTGCGCAAGGCAGCTCTACAAAGACAAAGAGTTTAACTCCATGGTGTTGGAGGTGCCTTTTAAAATCCCTTATTACTGGATTTTCTTTTATTGGAGTTTGAAGGTTTCTAATTGGTGAGACCTTGTGTCTCTTTGGGTTTATGTTCTAATTGGACACATTTTGTTTTGTAGCTAAATGCGTCAGATGACAGAGGGATTGACGTAGTCCGAGGTCCTATTCTGAGCTTCGCCAGCACCAGGACTATTTTCAAGTAAGCAACACGCCCTATTTTAAAAAGCAAAAGCTTATATAATAATAACTGCAAGTGGAAATACAAGCTGCTTCCTGTTAATGCATCCCTCTCATCTTCCAGAAAGGGCTTCAAGTTAGTGATACTGGATGAGGCCGATGCCATGACCCAGGATGCCCAGAATGCACTGCGACGAGGTGAGCCATCTGTTCTCCCGGGCGTCGCCCACTGTGAACTTCCACGGCTCACTGAACACAAACATAACTTGGCTGCTTGTGAATAAACATATCTTCTCTGTTAACCTGGTTGTGCGTCTCAAAAGCAGCATGTTGGGCAGATTTAAAGCACTAGTTTGTGTTAAAGCTAAAACAATTGCTTAGTGCAAAGCAATGGAGCTGCATTGTATTTTGACAGGGCATTGAACATCCTTTGACTTTTTTTACAAGAAGTTTTTTTTATTTTTTCTCCTTTACTTGTTATGCTAAGATTTGCTTCCCTCTTACTGCTCTCTCTCCATCTGTCGCAGTTATTGAGAAGTTCACAGAAAACACTCGATTTTGCCTCATCTGCAACTACCTGTCCAAGATCATCCCAGCCCTGCAGTCTCGCTGCACCAGGTTCCGCTTCGGCCCGCTGTCTCCAGACCAGATGATTCCTCGATTGGACCACGTTATCCAGCAGGAAAAGTAAGAAAATCTGTAGCTGTTTTTTCTCTCCTTCTGCTAACTTTTTGATTTCACTCTGTTTCATAAACAATTTCTAAATTGATCAGAACCCAACTGTTTAAAAGATTGAGATCAATAATCATGAAAAGCTGTTATTGATGAAAGCTTTGGTACAATAGGTTTGGGATTCTTAGTAGTTGTCTAAGTTGCTTTATGACACAAATTTGGCAGATTTATAAAGGTCTAATTCCCTAAGAAATCGTGTAATAAGTGCTCTCTTTGAAATGCGATCGGTCACTCTGAGCTGCATATGCATGCTGCAGGTGAACATTTTCCCCCAATCCCCATTGACTGCACTAGCCACAGAAAGGAAATGGACGGCTAAAACGAGTCAGAAAAAGCCAGTTTTAACTACATCACAGAGAAATATAGTATTCATGGTCACCTTTGCTTGTGACCGCCCACTGGAAGGCTGTATTGTTTTTGCGGCCAAGAGAGAGCAGAGCGCATCTCGGCTAGCAGAAGCTAACTGTTAGCAACTCCACAACATTGCGGAACACATTCAGGCTTGTGTCATTTGTGGAAATAGCACATCAGCGTTGTATTTTTTACCCCAGAAAGAGGAGCTGAAGAAGAGACTGTTGGAATTTGACTTGGAACACCACCAGTGAAGTAAGTTAAGTTAGTTATTTAGCATACAGCATAAGAGTCGCATTGCTGTTAACCAATCAGAGGCGATCTGTTTTATGTATAATGAATATTATTGAGTAACACTAGCAATCCTGATGGTTCCCCCTACCCACTCCTCCGACAAACTGCAACTTCCTGAAGCAGCAGCGAGAGCATTTTCCCCCCAAAGAAAACAACTCTCAATGCGTTCATTCAAACTAGAGACCACAGCAGATTTATTGAAAAAAAATGAGTGAATGAGTGTCAAAAATTATAGTTCTGATCTTCTTGGGTTCATTTTTTTATTTTTTCTGGCAGCATTGACGTTACTCCAGATGGAATGAAGGCCATTGTCACTTTATCGTCAGGTGATATGAGAAGATCACTCAACATCTTGCAGGTACAACTAAAAACTGATAACTGCTTCTCTCTGTCAGGTTTAAGCTTTCCCACTCAATGAAACCGTGCCGTACGTTGTATTAGGCGGAGGGCAACCTGAGCTAACTGTACTCTGCCTCTCTGTGGTTTCAGAGCACCAGTATGGCGTATGAGAAGGTCACAGAACACACGGTGTATACCTGCACGGGCCACCCCCTCCGCTCTGATATAGCCAACATCCTCGACTGGTGCCTCAACAAAGACTTCACTTCAGCTTACAAACGTATCCCTTCCCTTTGACTAGCTCTGAAGAACACACCATATTCTGCTTGCGATGGCATATTATCTAGACAGTTCAGTAGGTTTAGGTAAATGATAAAGTGGTTACAAAAAATTGAGTTAAATAGAAATTTATATTTATTCATTACTTAGATAGTTTTGGATGGCCTTTTTAAAAATCTATAAACTATTTTTTTGTAAGTAGCTTGTGTTATAGCAGTTCTTTAACACTTTTTTAAAGAAATTCTTGAGCTGAAGACCTTGAAGGGTTTGGCTCTGCATGACATTCTGTCTGAGGTGCATCTGCTCATCCACAGAGGTAAGCTGTCTGGAGCTGTAGGTTTCCTATTGCTTCCCGCGAAAAACAAATCCTAGTTGAAGTTTTGCATTCCCAGTTTAACATAAATGCTATTTTGTCCTGACTCCAAATACACCCCCCCCCCCCCCCCAAAAAAAAAGGCTACATTTACTCTTATTGATCTTCTATGACCTAATCAGGCTCTATTTATCGGTTCATGGCAATTCAGATAGAATGGAAATCTTCAACAAATGTTTTTTAGACAATTATTTGTCTAAAAAGCAACTTATTTTTTTTACAAACCAACAAAAATACAACTTGGACACAGTGGGGTATTCCAAAAATGGATGAGGCAAGCACAATTAGGCTATGCACACACGTAGCTGGGTTTAAAAAAAAAACTGTCCTCACCACCTCGTTTAAAAAAACCGCACAAGTGTGTTGTTAAGCACGTTCATAGACATGCCAAACCTGTAGGGGGCAGTAGTTCCCCAAAATCCTATCCACTCAAGAGAAACTTTCTATGTTCTAACTTCTACATAGAGCAGTAATTCAGCTTGTAAAAACAAGCAAGCAAAATGCGCTTGGACAATCGATGATGCCAACACATTTCTGAGGGCATAAATGCTGTTTCTGAGTGTAAACACAAGTCGCACAAGCTTGGACAATCGATGATGCCAACACATTTCTGAGGGCATAAATGCTGTTTCTGAGTGTAGACACAAGTCGCACAAGCGATGTCGGAGCATTTTTGTCGCGGAAAGTGACGTTCCGGAGCCGAAAACTCCAGTTATTTTTGTCCACACGCAAACGCTTAAAACGGAGAAAACACTCATCTCCGCTTTGGCCAGAGTTTTTAGAAACAATCGTTTTCTGGGTTTTTGTGTTAATGAGAGGCCAAACCGCAGAGAAATATCTGCGTTTTTCCTTTGTGTTAGACTCTAAATTCAAAAATGCTTCATTTATCCATACGGAAGTTAAATGTGGTCTTAACGCGTATCATCCAAGTATCCTCAGAGTTGCTGTGGATGGTGATGCTGTGGGCAAGAAGGATATCCAGTAGCAGCCAGTCTTGCAACAAATCTGAACAAGTTTCTAACTAAAGACTGGGTGTATGACAGCTCAATTTCCGGGTAGCGGAAATGATATACCACAGTAACATGTCTTGAATGACATGAATTAGTTGTTGGCAAGCGCTGCTAATCCATCTCAATTGCTTTTGGCACTTCTCTTTAAATCTCTGACTGGCTGTATGAATAGAAAGTAGAGCACAGAGCTGGTGAAGTCGGGGATATGATCCTTAGCCATTGTGATTGTGGGAAGAAATGGTTTGAACTTCCTCGTCCTTTCTCTGCTCTTTGGTCCTGCTTTGCATCCATGAAGCCTCCTTTTCAACTCCACTTGGATTTTGGGTTGATAATCGCTGCTCACTGGATATTTCTTCTTTTTTTAGACCATTTTTTGTTAATCAGAGATGGTTCCGCTTGAAAACCCCAGTAAATCAACAGTTTGTGAGATATCTCGCCTCTGGTGGCAAGGGTTCTATTGACTACAGTGGTGGCTATCAGCTGCATATGACGTGCTCCTGTACCGTGCTGCTTACGTGTCCAGTGGAAAGGAGGGGTAAAGCTCTCTGCTACCCAACCTACCTAATTCGACTGCAGGCATACATTTCACCAGCAGAGGTCACTGTAGCTAAAGCTTTGACAAATGAACCCATTTTTAAAACGATTGGCTCAAGGGCATCCCTAAAAGCTTAATTTGTCCATTAATAACCTCAACCCTACAGAGAGTATGATAGCGTGCTAGGGTTAGAAACCAACCGTTCTATTCATCATACCCAAAACTATGTTGTTGCATGTTAACAGCTTCAAAATGTACTTTGTTACATCAGATTTGAATGGATATATTTAAGCCTATATGTATACTCCTTATCCAGTTTGGAGGACGTGTACTGGAGTCTTGTTTGTAAAAACAGAAACGATTACAGTGCCATCAGTCCACTCTAGAAGTAGAGCAGTTCAAATAAATCATTAAAAACCAGAAATGAATGACATTCACAGCCATGATAAGCATATGTAATGGCATGTTTTTTTCAGAGACATGTGAACCATCAAATCTGTTTTGCATTTCATCTTTTGGCATTTTTACTCCAAGAAAATGTTCATGTGACACGTCTTAGTTTTGTTTTTCTTCAAGTGGACTTTCCTCCAGCTGTTCGGATGGGCCTGCTTATCAAGTTAGCCGATATAGAGTGAGTATGGATATTTTATCTAATTAACCACTTGAATACATATTTAAGTACTAGTCTTTCATATATCATTTCTTTTAGACATCGGCTGGCAGCGGGAACCAATGAAAAGATCCAGCTTAGCTCTATGGTTGCAGCTTTCCAGGCAGTCAGAGACATGGTGGTCAGTGAAGCCTCTTAGTTAATGTAGGGGGAATATTGTGCTCATCATCGCTCTAATGCAAAAGTGGTTCCTCTACGACATTGCTGCATCCCAAATAAATATTGTCTTCCGACTTTAAACCACAAAGTATTGACCTTCCTTGTTCAGAATAACTGAAACCTTAATTTTAGCAAAGTCATTGTTGTGGGAAACTATGCAAGATAGAGCTTTTCAGTAATGACAACTTCAACAGGAGAATCACTTGCAAGAAAAAAATTGTAATCTTTTAGCTCTTCCCATTCATATCTGCATACAAACTAAGAAGTGAGGCTATAATTTGTAGCTTAAGCACCATGATCGAAAGCTGGCCTGCATTACCAAATAATCCATCAGTGTTTAAGAAAACAACTTTTGTACATGTTTTTTTTTCAGCTGTTTAATAAAACTTTGTCCTTTCATTCCAGTTTGGGGTTATCTTAACATGTGCAAATTAAGCAGAAATACACCTGCTGTCTGATACCACAGGAATTAGAAACGTATCTACAATTCATATTTACACAATAAATTAGCAGTATAAAATTGCAATATTCAAGTCATAATTGAACATTTAGTTAATGTCTTATTAAAGTAGTGCAATAAAAAGTCCCTTAGTGCATCTAGAGTAGATTACATCACTAGATGGTTTTCATTAATCTGCCACACTTACAACCCATCTCCTATTGGTTAACAAAAGGCCTTTTTGTTAGTATATAAAGTTACTAAGTTATCAGAGTTATTCGTTAGTCCCATTCAACTCTCCCAGTCCTCTTCATCTGACGAGCAGAAGGTCTTGAGGCGTTCAGGGATGTTTCTGTAGGTGAGGTACTCGAAAATCCTTTTGGGGAGTGGCAGCGCCTCGATCTGGTGCGTCGAGACAGAGTGGCGCATTATGGTGCGGCAAAGGTGGCACAGGCTTGGAACAGTCCTGGGCGCCCGCCAGAACCTCACATGGCCGTCTCTGGTCCTGGAAGAGAAGACACAGATTTTCAAAAGTTGAGGTTCCAGTTAAAAGTGCTGTGAAAAACTATTTGTCCAATTTTAATGTTTCAGCTTAAACACATTTTATCCTCAAACATGGATAAGCTTAGTTAAAAACGTTATTTTAGGCTAAATGGCTATCAAACCAACCTCTCCTGTTTCTGAAGAAATCACTTTCTGCAAAAAGTTGCAGCATATATAGTGACTCGAATAAAATGATGCAACAGAAGGGGAAAAAAAACGATGCTGGTTTAAAGACTTGTTCATGTAAAAACAGATTCAAACTTCAGGGGATAAGAGTGTGTCTTCATAAACAATGATTTTACATTTTACAACTGACTCAAGATTACATGCGTGTCTAAAGAACACTGAATTTGTACAGAAACTCTTGCTTATGTTCTTATTGCTCAACTATATTTATTTGCATGTGTAACGTTAAGTCGAGGTACAGTAAACATCAGGGTTTTCAGACATTATGCAAGATTATATAAACTTGTATAAATATAAAATGTTCAAAATGAAATTTAGGAACACAGAAAGCCTTATACTGCCTTCCTTGTTTTTTCCCCTAACCTGGGAAACATTTAAATCAGAATCTAGACTGTGTAGGAACCCTGACTTGTGCACTTAAAGCTGTCCAGCTGAGCTCTCACACAGGAGCCATGTTGAGAGAAGGTTCAAGAGAACCTAAATAATCTGATTAACATTTATTTTGAAGCACTTGGAATCAGAAAAACAAAAGTTGGCAAACATTTAGCTAACGCTTGTAATTTTTCCTGGAAAAGCTACTTCACGGTAAATGCATTAGAAGATTTAAGTCTAGTCTGAGATAAAAAAAATATTTCAATCACGCATCAAAAGCTCTCAGAATGCTAAATATTGACTGATACCTCCTCAGATACAATACTCAAAGGAGATTGATAATACAATTTATGGTTGTCTGAAATTGATGTATTCAATCATTTTGTTTAATTTACTATCTTTGTAGTACTAAAAAAAAATGAATCATGCAAGAATATTTCCATTGTCATAATGCTACACATTCTGGCTTCAACATCCTAAGTATAGATTAGGATTCAGGATGGGAAATGTAAACATTTAGAACCGAAGTGTTTTTTTTTTTTTTTTTTATCAACCTATGAGGAAAGGTTGCATTCCCCTTTTTGTAGTGTTGTTGTCCATATCTTATCCATCCATTTTCTTTTGTTCGTCATCCATAGTGAAGAATTTAATGAATTATTTTTAAGCTTGGTTTAAAAAAACCTCAGGACTTCAGGCTAGTATCGGAAAAATCCTGGAGACAACGAATGTGGTCTGTCTGTATAAAACTAAATTCTGTTTCTATCACTTTTCCTTCTCATTTGGCTCCAATTAGGACTTCGAGAATAAAAAAAAATTAAGCCTACATATTATGCAGCTGAACTACAAAGACGTCCTATAATGTCATAATCTACAAGCAGCATGAAAAACCAGTTTTATTTTGGTTTTACCCTGTGGCAATCACTCCCCCTTGTGGATGGTAGTTGCAGCAGAGTCCACTGGACTCTTGGTCTCTTTTAGTCTGCATTGTCATATGTCTCTCTCCAGGCTCCCAGATCCTCAGAGCTCTGCGGAAACAAAAAGATCTGTCTGAAATCGTTTGTCTAACTCAATATAGTATCTAACAACATATGTTTAAGTGAACCAGACAAGCAACTTGCCTTTCATCAGTCACGATTGCCAAATGCAAGCCATCTGGGGAGAACTGTATTGCAGATATTTGGTTTTGCCCATAATCTTCAAAGTAATCTCTGTTAAAAGAGCAGCAGAAGTCAGTAACTGGAATTTACAGTGAAACAAAGCAAAAGCCAACAAGACTCCAGGAAAAACGTGGAAACTTACGCCAGAGTGGCCAGTTTCTCAGCTGTGTAGGGATCCCAAAGGTCAATCCACCAGCTGGAACCGCTGAAGGCCGCGGTGGCGAGAACTGCTCCGTCTGGAGAGAAGTCGCAGGAGGAGAGGAGGCATAGCTTCTTATTGGTCCCTCCTGTCAGGTTCCTAATAAACGTATACGAGCGTAGACTCCACAGGCACACCATCTAGTGAAAACCAGATCAGGAAGGGTTAAGACCTTTTTCCGTCTTACTGTTTTCCTATCTTTGGGAAACGCTGTATAAGTCGCTATGAAACAAAATGAAGTAACTTGATTCTCAGAAACATTGTGGGTTTTGTCAGCAGGTGTGCCAAATCTGGTGAGTTACTACAGTCTTAAAAACTTGGCATTACTTAAGCAACAGCTGAGAATGTGTCAAGTTTGCTCTACCCTGCTGCGTCTCGTGAAAAGGACACTGAAGTTTCCAACTCCCTGTCAGTCCTGACAACACAGGAGTAGATAATCATAACACTGCATGCTCAAGAGCAGCAGAAAAAATGTAAACATGGAGCCTCTGTATCCCTTACAAAGCAAAGTGAATGAAACCAAAGGAATATAATTGTGGATCTCTACGATTCTGCGTCAATTTCTGATACAAATTCCAGATGCCTGAGGATTCAGTGGTCTTCTGTTCAATCAAAATATCCAATTATCACTGAAATGGCAGTTCACAGCCATCATACCATTCACGAAGGAGATGGCTTCTGTTTCCTGGGGATCAATAAGAGCCTCAACCCCACAATAAATGCAAAGCACAGTACGAAGATGCTAGGTAGTAGTGAAGCAGGCTGAAAAGCCACTCTGCAAGGAAAAAGCCATTACAGCTTACAACACAGGGATAAAGACTTTATTTTTGGAGGCGTGCTGTTGTCTGGTGAAACTAAAATGGAAGTTTTAGGCCTCAGGGACCACTGTTCCTTTTGGACCAAAAGCTGGATGCGTACAGAGGTGGCAGCATCACATTGTGGAAATATTGTGGAAGGGACTGGCACACTTCACAAAACCCACTGCATCAAGAGGGAAATAAAAACGTTGAAATATGGAAGCAGAATCTCAAACAATAGCCAGGAGGTTAAATCTTGGGCACAGATGGGCCCTTCAAATGAACAATGACCTCAAGCATGGCACCAATACAGTTACAAAGTGCCTTAAGGACAAACTGAATGTTTTTGACAACCCTTTCTAAAGCCCTGTTCTGAATACCATTAAAAATTTGTGGGGAAAGGTGAAATGTTTGTGCAACAAAGGTGACCTACAAACCTGACTTAGGTACACCAGCCCTGTAACTGAGGAGAAAATTGACCAAAATTCAAGCAAATACACTAAGAAGCTTGAGGAAGAATAGCCAAACCAAGTTAGGTAACTTAAAGCGAATTCTGGGACATTTTTATGATTCTAACCTTGAAGAAATAAATTGACTATTTTGCCAATTTAGCTAATAGAAATAATTCTTATCCTTACTGACCTGAAACAGCCAAAGTTTAGTCTAATGCCAAACAGTAGTGAAATGTCTTGCGTTTTTATACATGTAGTGTATGTAAACATCTGGTTTCAAATGTTTTTCCCTCAGAGTAATGCATCTTAAGATGTTTCAGACAACTCGGTTACTGTGTCAAAAAAATACATAAATAGCATCCTTTGACACGCTCAGTATGCAAATGTAGGTATTGATCCTAAAACATCATGACAGGGAGGGGGGGGTGAAAGTACTCACTCTGTCAAACCTGCCAACTGAAGCGATCATGCTGCAGTCAGATGAGACGCTGCAGCAGCTGACCCAGTCCTTGTGGCCAGAAAGCACCTGCACCTTTTTGCCTAAAAGGGTAAGAGGAAGAAAGTAACTGAGCTCACCAAGACCGAAAAAAAAGACGTTGAAATTTACACGACGTGATCCGTTGCTGAGGAGGAAGGGAATCCGATTCTCTAAAGGGAACATGATGAGGCTCCAAATTGGGTGGTTCAGCTTGCGCAGATAAAACAAAGGTGAAATAACGACGGAAGGTGGAATGTGGGATCAGTGTCTGTAAATGATAGCAAAAAGCTGCAGCTTCCTTTTTCAGAATACCTATATTAAAAAAATGGTCTTAATGTTTTGAAGAGTAATTTTTTTTTTCCTATGGGATATTTTAATGACGGATTCTAGTGCTTTTGTGTACCTTTGTGAGCCAGGTCCCAAATCCTCAAAGTTTTGTCTCGGGAAGATGAGATGAGCGTGAGCGATCCGTTCTGTGGAAAAACCAGATTCCTAACAACACCCTCGTGGCCATGCAGATCAAAAACAGCATTCCCTGGTAATGAAAGAGAAGGCAATTAAAAACTGACTTCGATTTTTTTCTTTCTTCTGCCTGATGCAACACGGATAACACTCATCAGAAGTAGAGGCCCCCCCACCTGTTAAAACGTTCCAGACCTTGATCACCCCGTTCTCCAAGCCGGTAGCCAGGAGCAGGCTGCTTTTCCCTTTTGATCCTTTGGACGGTTTAGTTGGACGCGCCGCTGCTGCTGTCGACCTGGGAGGTCTGGGTCCGAAGGCGAGCCCCCACACTGGATGACCACAACTGAAGCTCTTATCTGCAGTGTCGGTCTCTCCATCCTGGCCCTCTCTGTGGGCGAGAGTACAATCTAGCACAAAGATACCAATATGTAGGCGGTGTGCAGATCGAGCTGGTGATGAAGCCAGGCCGCTTTAGTTGATTGTGTTGTCAACTGCCTACAGGGAAAGTGTGATATTTGGCTTCTGTTGTTTTTCAGCTAATGACGCCCACTTTGATCCTTTTATATCAGTGTTGTTGAAGTCATGTCAACCTACAAGTCATTTGTTTGCAAATTGAGTCTTAAGATGTAATTCTCAGATATGGATCATATTAGTGCTGATATATCTTTTAAACCAACACGACCTTTAATGATTACAAATTGGGGGAAAAAAGAGGAAGTCTTTAGGCGCCCTCAAATAAAAATAATTATAAATCGCTCTGTACTTTGTTGTCTGGCAAGAACGGGGTAAAAGCGATTACATTTTGGTGTGGAGAGGGATGCTTTTGAGGGAAACTATGGTAAGCTATGTGATACAGAGATCCAAAGAGTTTCATTCTTATCTAAACATTGGTCAAGGAATAGCATTTATCACTAGTGACCAAACATGAGAATTGGTTGAGGGATAGGTTGATCAATAGTGTGAAAGGGGGCATTTACTGAGGATTGACTGCAAAATAAAAACAAAATATTTAAAGCTAAAAACAAATATATTTAACATATTTCCAGTTATTGTATAACATGGATCAGATTCATAAGGTTTTATTCAGGCTAAATACATATAACACCATGTCGTCTGCAAACGGTTCCATTTTTAAAATGGCTTGCATCAAATCTTTTAAAACATTTCAACGGATTTCGTGTCTAAATCGCCTCTTTTTGACTGCAATTAACCCACTGAGCGTTCATGTTCACTCTTTTCCAAGCACGATTACATTCATTTAAAAGATTTAGAAGCTGACAGTCATCAAACGACAGGGCTCCAGCTGACACCGACCAAATATGTCCTACGGGAACGTGAACGCACCCTGCGGGGATTACAAACGCGCAGGTGAACCTACTCGGAGTCGAGAGGCCAGGCGACCACCCACACGATGCCGTGTCCCATCGACCAGGCGAACCAGGCTCCGTCCGGGGAGAAGTCCACGCTCCAAGTCTCGCATCCCGCCAGGTCCAGCAGCGACGGAGGCCGCCTGGTCTTGAGCTCCAGGAGGAGAGCAGGGTCCGACGCTGGGGGGAGATGGAAAATCGGAACATGACCAGGGTTCGACAGAGTCATACCTCACCGTGAGGGGACAGCAGGTCGTTTGCACAACGATCCTCCCCCTTTCTCTTCCTTCCTCTCTCCTGGAGGTTTTCACCCTCGTCCCCAGGGGAGCGCTGCCTAGTGACGGAGCCCCGCTCACAGATCATTCACAAATAAGCACTTACATGTCGGCCGCTGCTCCGCGTTGCTTTCCGTAGAGCACATCGTTCCTTTCCTCACATTCTTCGCCTCAAGACTGAACTTGCCTTTCTTTCTCTTCAGCTGGAGCGCGCCTTTCCATCAAAGCCAAAAGAGAGACAAACTCCTCACGAAGAGACGGATCTCCTTCCTCTCTATCAGATGTTCGCCTTGTGAAAAACGCACCAGTCAGAAACGAAACGTTCAGCTGATTTCCTTGATGCCTGAGTCACTTTGTAGGATTGGTTGTGAACGTCGCCCAACGTAGTCACGTTTTCTGTTGTTACGTAACCCAATGCAAGCCTTGACCACACCTCCCAGGAGACCATAAAAACATCCCAGCCAACCTGTTCTGTTTCCAGATGTTATTGTTCAATGTGGAGTTTTATTTATGTAACGTTTTGTTGCTTGTGAACTCAGTGCACTTCACACAATGTGAACATAGGGATGAAAAAACAAGCAAACAAAAAATGTTTTAGTTGTCTGGTTTAACATCAGTTATCTTCTTGTATTTACGTAAGCAATTTGAGCTTAAAAACAAACACTGGCATCCAACTCTTAACATGCAAACACAGCATGAATTATTCACATTCAAGCTCACGCCTCATTTCCAGCGTGTCCATTTTTTGTTTTTTACACCGAATCTGCTTTTGACGGTGCAATAAATTATTTAAATGCTTTTAACTTTCGCTGACCTATTAAAAAGACCCTACATAAAAAATTTAATGTGCATAAAACTTACTGAGGGGTTCGGTAAATGCACATAATGTGAATTAGATATGAGCTAAGTCAATAAGTCAGAAATTATTAACTATAGTCTATTAAATTGTCATTTAATTTAAAACACAAGACTTTATTGCCCCAAAGAATGTTTGATTTATCTCTTTGAAATATATTTTTAATGGTTTAATTTAATTGCCAGATTTTGTCAGTTTACTTTAACATGAGTCAAATAGACAAAAATCTGAAATTAACTTTTCATTAAGTATGATTACAATTTTCCACCAAGCAAAACAGCAGTACAGATAGGATTCTGGCGAACATGAAAAGATCCCGCTCAACTTTTGAGTTCAGAGCAAGCCACCAGATTCCACATAAAACCAGCCTGGATTCTGATGATGCTCAGTCTGTATCTCACAAAACTAACCTGATCACAGGCCCAATTTTAAGTTTTGATCATAGACTGTATATAAAGATGGACGGAGCCTCAGTGACGTCATCTGTAGATTGCAATGCAGAGGTGCATTAAGGACTAGGGATAGTCAGTGTTTGCACAACTCTAGAGGTGAAAATCAACCAAAGGTAGCCAAAAAGAGAGTTTGCTCAGACATATGTCCTGCTTTAATTTCACTCATTTAAAATTCTGTACAAAAAAATAAAAACAATAAAAATGATCAGAAAAATTTACAACATTGCTAAAAAAACATTCGAGTCAAATTCAGTTTGCATTAGAAGTGATGCATTCCTCTTTAAGCACCTTGTACCTAAAATGATACAAGATCCTCCGACTCTTCTCTTGGCTCCTCAGTCGGCTCTTCTTTCTGTTCAGGCGGCTGTGGGTTTGTCTCAACTGTGTCTGTGTCCTCGTGATCCTCACCTGAATGGAAGAGGGACACGTTATATTCCCAAAACCCTAAGTAGGCTACTTTAAAAAACAAGGTTTCTATGCAGTCCTTCATGGAAACATGTTTGAGCTTCCAGACTTTATTTAATAATTCAAAAAGAAAATGGCTATTTCCAAGAAATAAAAGGGGTTTATAAATTGTCTTTTAAGTTTTGTATCTTTATTTTATTTGCCATATAAAAACTTACATTTTAGTTCAAATTATTGATTGCTTTTATTTTTTATTTTAATTTTTTTAGTCTGTAAACTCATTCAGAAAATAACATTTTGCCCGATTTTCGGCCTTCGGAACCCACTTGTATAAGGGTTGCAAGATGGACCTGTGGCTCGGTCGAAGCATTGGCAGTCATCGGTTTTTTAATTTTTAAAATCAGAATAAAAAGTGTAACAAAGTTCTTTACAGAATCTGTTTTCAGTGTAGTGTAGCCAGACCAGCTGTATTAATCCTTAGAGTTAAAATATTGGAAAAAGAGCTTATCTAAATTAACCATGATGCCAAAAGAAAGCTGTGAAATAGCCCATTATCAAACTCCTGAAACAAAACCCTGTTTAACCATTGTGGAAACTAAAAATGAGGATCAGGTCTTACTGGAAGGGATTCGATGTATCTGGACGAGTGTTGTGTGGCGACCATTGGGAGCTGCAGGAGGCAGCTGTGGGACGGTGTCTTGAAAGATCTGCTCATCATCCGATTCCACCAGATCCAGGACATCTCCTCTGTCATCAGCTTGTCTGCAAAGAGGACAACTTAGTATAATGTTCGACTGCACCAACAAGTCAGAACACAAGATAATTTTTTAAAGGTCTCTCATTCACTCATTTTCCAATAGATTTGCTGTGGTATGAATAGTTGGATTGTGAGTCGTTTTACGTGGAATAAATGCTCTGGCACTCCTGTTTCAGAAGGTTGCAGTTTGTTGGAGGAGTGGGTGGGGGGACACGTCAGGATCATGAGTCTAACTCATAATTATTCACAATATACAAACGTCTCGCCTCTGATTGGCTAACAGCAATGTGACTCTTATGCTGCCTTTGAACAAATAATTAACTTACTTTGCTAGCAGTTTTCCAAGACAAATTCCAACAGTTTCTTCCTCATCTCCTCTTTCTTTGGTAATAAAAAATGCAACGCTGATGTGCTAGCAGTTAAATAGCTTCCTAACAATGACCAACCGCTTTGATGTTTTTCAGTCTGGTTTCCGTGCTCACTACAGCACTGAGATCTCCCTCGTCAAAGTTTTCAATGACATCAGCATGAATACAGACTGTGGTAGAACCACAGTGCTGGTTCTGTTGGACCTCAGTGCAGCATTTGACACTGTTGATCATGATATACTATTGGAACGACTGGAGAGCTGGGTTGGACTCTCTGGTACAGTACTTGGATGGTTTGAGTCTTATCTTAAGAATAGGAACTCCTTTGTTTCAATAGCAAACTTTTCATCAGAACGAACAGAAAACACATTTGGGGTGCCCCAGGGCTCCATCCTGGGGCCCCTCTTATTTAATATCTACATGCACCCACTACCTCAAATTATAACAACCAATAAGATTAGCTTCCATAACTATGCAGATGATACTCAGCCCTACATTACAATGTCACCAGGTGACTTTGAAACCATCAAAACCCTAAGTAAATGCGTCGAGTAAATCAATGGATGGATGTGCCATAACAGAAACAAAACAGAATTAATTATCTTTGGACCTAAAGAGGAAAGATCAAGAGTCAGCACACAGCTTTAGTTAATACAGCTAAAAAACACTGATCAGACCTGAAATCTAGGTGTAGTAATGGACTCAGACCTGAACCTCCAGGGTCACATAAAGGCAATAACGAGGTCAGCCTTCTATCACCTGAAAAACATTTCTAGGATTAAAGGACTGATGTCACAACAGGACCTTGAAAAACTCATCCATGCGTTTATCTTTAGTCGGATTGATTACTGCAACAGCATCCTCACAGGTCTGCCTAAAAAGTCAATCAGACAGCTGCAGCTGCTTATGTCCTCACTAGAACCAGGAAAGTAGAGAACATCACCCCAGTTCTAAAGTCCTGGCACTGGCTCCATGTAGCTCAGAGAATAGACTTCAAAATACTTTTACTAGTTTATAAATCATTGAATGGCTTAGCGCCAAAGTATCTTGAAG